>JAOVFP010000021.1:0-1200000 GCA_025738555.1 Cyathus striatus
TCGATAGCTAACCAACGACACGCATGAGAGAAAGGATGTATATAACTGAAAACAGATGTGTTACATGGATGTTTGCACATTTACAAGGCGGGAACTTACAAATGACATCGGTAACGACCATTGTTCCCATTCATACAGGTGAGAGAGCCCATCGCTATCGCTTCCTTTTTGGAGGATTGTCGTGGTCACGGAAAGAACTAGCAAAGTTAGACATCCAATGAACCTCGCTAGCATAAAACTGAGTCTGATGAAACCTCCATGGGATTTCGCGAAGCGCTTGAGCGTGTTTTCAGACTCCAAATGATTGATTCTAGCTGAAATTCCTGCTACTGCGCCGCTTTTCCTTGAAGGGCGCGAGGGTTGGAGTAATAGGACTAGCAGAGATATGGCAGTCGCGCTTAATGAGAGTAATTGAGGATCAAGAATGGTGTGTTTCCTATACTACGTGAGATTTGAGAAAATGACTACGCTAATTGTCCACATACGCATCGTATAACTTCGCCAGCCCATGTTTCCCAGTTCCTGCAAGAGATTCCACTACAAAACGGAGGTTCATCGCGTGAAGAAAGCGTGTATAGGTCGAGGATTGGATAGTTCACCTCTCGGGATTTTATCCCCTTCTCTATAAACTGCGATTCTAATAATAGTCGATACGGCCAACATGCTTATCGCAGTATCTTGGAGTTGTGATGGAATCCACATGCTCTCTCATACTCCTAGAAAAATTGAATACACCAGAATACACCTTTATTCCGGGGTCGTCGGTTACGATAATAACTGAAGCGACGAATATATAATCACATTCCTTGAAAGGCAACTGTGAGAAAGCAAAGTCACTGTGCAGCTTGCATATACTGAGTCTGCATCACGCCTCTGCCGCAATGTTAAGTCTTCCGTTCCGAATCCCCTCCACACTAAAATGATCCTTCATTGTCTGCGCATAGTTGCGGACTCGACTGTGCAATTCAAACGTTCAGATATGCGCTGCGTAAAGAATTTCAATCGAGTTGAGTAGACATAGTGTACACTGTAGCCTCAGCACTGTAGGTGGAAGGCAGTTGGAAGATGGTGTCATCATCGTAGAAGATGACGTGAAAGAGATTCCCACGATTGGACGCGACGACATTTCATCCGCGTCCCGCGTTGAGCTTCACACTTGTTTAACTTTGTACATAGCACTATCAACCTGACATTTTGCTTTGTAACTCTCCCTATCTTCAATGCAATGATTCTGGCATTTCTCTCCCTATTGCCAGATTTCTGCCTCCAATTGCAAGGCCGTGTTGTAACACGCACTTAAGACTATTTTCGGAAGTGATCTGCCCTGACTTCTGATGCCCAGCGTGAGTGTCGCAACGCTTTCTGACGGTGAGACATAGTTCAGCTGAGCGCCGGAGATGCCAGTAGGATGATATACAAGTTGTACGCCATCTTCCACATCGTACTGGAGCAGATATAAAGGATTGCAATGGAAGAGAAGGATGAGTCATTGTTATGGTCTAACTTGATCTGTAAGTCATCCTAACTTGATGTATGCAGAAAGGAGCTCATTCAAATCTTATAGTTACTGGTAGCATCGCCAAAGCAAGCAAGCGATTTCAGATTGAAATATCGGTCGATAACGGCCCTAAGATAGTGTGTCCAGTCGTAGTAGAAGGACCTGGGGGGCTGCATGAGCAGAGCCGTTTGCTGTAAGCTGCAACTCTTTCAGTTCGGTAGCCTGAAATCGCTCCAACCAATCACACTCGAAGTGCATTCCGGTTATCCTCCACCCTCGGTATCGAGGTTGTCCGTAAATCTAAATTACCAGGCATCAAACACACAGAAGGAAAATACATTGCAAGCGCAGCAGAATTCATCAAGCAAGGCATGTTCTTCCTCAATGTTGTATGCAGTGTCTGTACTCAACTCATTGCTAGATAAAACGATCATCCTAAATGGCGGGATCAGTAAAATCACAATCAATGTATCACTTTCAAAGGACCACGCAAACACCATAATGAAAGGAGTCGACGCAAGCCTCGGTGCTCTAAATGCACCTGATACATTGAAGACGCTTTCAGACGTGATTACACCGCTAGGGCAAGCCCTGCAACTAATGGTAAAAATTGGGGACAATCTTGCCAATGTATGCTATTGCGTTCTGAGATTGTTTTTTTACTGACCAAGGACAGGCTCATCCGCTATTGAAAGCTTCATGGATTGTGCTGTCGTCTGTATACAAGGTACTTGCGTTCATTCGAAGTCTGTTGGGCTGTATTGACGTTTCGATATGTGACAGGCTATACAGAAACAGAAAACCCAAGACGACACAGTCAAAGAGTTGGCTGAGAGCCTTCGCGAGATGCTCGGCGCTGCAAATGCATGCCCAGACCTTCGAGGGATCGAAAACACCACGCGAGTTAGCGAAAGTATAGGCCTCGCTGCGTTGGACATCGCTTCGCTCATCGAGGAGTGCACTAGACATACATATATGCTATGTACGTACATTTCGAGTATGCGTTGAAAATGCCTCACCTTCAGCCTTAGCACGTGTTGCGCAAAGCCAGTTCAAGGATCTTGCTACGCGTGTTACTCAGTGCAAAGAACTATGCCGCGGTCTCCTGGAGAAGTTTGATCGACGTGTTCACTTGCAAAACCATTCGGACTTGAAGGATATTAAACATAGTCTTAACATAGAGCGTAGGTCATGTCTTTTTTATAGATGTTCGTGGTCACTGAGAATCTTTGCTACAGTTGAGACGAAAGAGAAGGAAGCGATATTGGAATGGTTGGATGCACCCGACCCGTCGCTCAGCTATATAGCTGCTCGTGAGAAGCACTGCAAAGGAACCGGAGAGTGGTTTTTAAAAAGAGGCGAGTATATGAAATGGAAGACAGCCTAACCTGCCGTTAATCTTATGGGGTGCACGTACGTCTGCATTCCTTATGTTGCGGACTACCGCTAAAGGAGTGCATTTCCTATAGCCGGTTTCGGTAAGACAGTCTTGTGGTAAGCAACGTTTTCCATCCCAGTGATTAGTTTGATATCTCAACAGCGTAGCTCGACTGTCATTGAAGACATAATCAACCACTGTACAAATGCTGAATCCAAGGCTGCGTATGCTTACTTTATTTTTGACGGAAGAAACTTAGAGGCCGATTTTCAACAACATGGGAAATCGATTCGTTCGCTCATTAAGCAGCTATCATATCGATTCCCATCCTTTCCACTTCCCTTAAAGACTTTATACCGGGATGGATCACAAAAGCCGACAACTAAGAGCTTGGAGGATACTTTGCTGAAGATGGCTACTGAATTTGACGATGTGTTTATTATCATCGATTCATTAGATGAATGCACGGAATGGGACCGTCTTTCGCAATGGATTAAAGACATATCTGAGAGCCAGACGGGAAACCTTCACCTCTTTGCCACTAGTCGACCTGAATACGATGTCCAAGAAGACTTGAAAGCCATCCCGCATAATGATTTTGTTCTTCTAGAAGACCATGTTTCCGAAGACCTTCAAATGTTTATTCAGCAGAAAGTCCAATCAAGCCGGAAGTTGAATAGGCTGACGCCAAGAATGGATGTCACTGAGACAGTGTCTACGAACGCTAGTGGAATGCACGTACTACGCACTGCTATCTGTTAGCCAGTACTAATTTCTAATGTAGGTTCAGGTTGGTTGCGCTTCGTCTTGATCAATTGCAGCGATGCATCAGTGAGGCTGATATTGAAGAACAACTGGCGGATCTTCCGAACGATTTAGATGAGATGTACCGGCAAATGATTGACAAGTTACAGCCAGAATACCGACAGCGCGTACTCCTTATCCTGCAATGGCTCGCGTTTTCGATGCGCTCTATCGAACTACGGGAAGTAGCTGAAGTAGTTGCTGTCGATTTTCCGGGAAATTCTAGCACAGGCATGGACGTTGTGCCGTATTTCAACCCTAGGCGTCGTTTGGCTGATGAGAATGATATACTTGGTATATGTGGTGGTCTGGTCAATGTGATGTCTTTTGGTAAGTCGTATTTTATTGTGGTTTTGTTATATTCTCATGACTAAATAGGCGAAATCAAGCTATCGCACTTATCTGTCCGAGAGTATCTAGTTTCACCACGACGTCAACTTGAGTCTTCTGCCATTTATTTTGGTGCATCTTTAGCCCATTCAGCCATAGCGCAGACGTGCATTGCATACCTCCTTCAGTTTCCGGAAGGTGTACTTCCCAAGGATTTCCATCATACCTTCCCTCTTGTTTCTTACGCAGCTCAGTTTTGGTACAGGCACACAAGTTCCGCTAACGAAGACAGAAACTTGGAGGACATGATGCTCCATCGGCTAACGATGGATCTTATACTCTCGGATTCTGATCTTGAAGGAGTAACTGTAATGCATGACCCGCATATGGACTTCTACCATTATCGACATTATCCTGATGTTTCGCCCCTATATTACAGTGCATTAATGGGGCTACCACACGCAGCAGCAGAGCTGCTCGAGCGTGGGGCGGACCTCAATAAGGAAGAAACGGAATACTTAGGGAATGCCTTAACAGCAGCTGCAATACGAGGAAGCGTGGAAATCATTGAAATGCTGGTCGAGAAAGGCGCAGACCCCAACCTCAAGGTAGGATCTGTCGGAACTCCACTAGTCGCAGCAATCTCCTGGGGCCATTCGCCAGCTGTCGCGTCGCTCCTTGAGCGAGGTGCTAACCCCAATATATGCGAGTCCAATTATCCTCAGAGAAGCCCCTTACAAATCGCCGCGTTGGGCTGTCGGACGGAAATCGTAAAACACCTACTAAATTACGGTGCCGATATCAACAGGATGGATACCGTATATGATAATCCCTTGCAGGATACTTGTGCCTGGGGATTTACTGCTATGGTGCAGCTCCTCCTTGATAATGGTGCTGACCCAAACTACAACGGAGAATCGCGTCCGCTGCAAGCAGCGGCTTATAACGGACATCTGGAAATTGTGAACATGTTACTATCATACGGCGCTGATCCTACCTTACGCGGTGGCTATTGGAATTTAGGGACAGCATTGCATGCAGCAGCAACCCAGGGTCGTAGATCTATCGTTGAAATCTTCATGGCGGCAGGCGGCAATCTTAATTCTGAAGGAGGAAAGTTTGGAGGCGTAGTACAAGCAGCTTCAGCCGGCGGGCATTTGGAAATTGTGAAATTTTTGTTAGATAGTGGTGCAGATCCGAACCTTACTGGCCAAGGAGAGTACGAGCACACACTTATTACTGCAACGACAAGTGGCGATTTTAGTATCGTCGAACTTCTTTTGCAGAGAGGCGTCAATCCAAACCTACGCGAAACGAAATATGCACTGCAAATAGCCTCTGCAAATGGTAACACAAAGCTCGTGAAGCTTCTGCTCGAACATGGCGCAGATCCTAACATCTTGGGTGGATGGCATGGAAGTTCTCTGCAGGCGGCAATAAATGGTGGTTTCACGGAGGTTGTTCAGCTCCTGCTTGAACACGGCGCAAATCCTAATATCTATGGACCGCAAGCATCGAGCCCATTATACAGAGCTGCTGAGGATGGTTATCTGACAATCACGAATCTACTTCTTGACAAAGATGCAGATCCGAGCACGAACGGAGGCCGGTATAAAACAGCTCTTCATGTAGCAGCGAATAATGGTTATACGAATATAGTCAGACTACTGATCGATAAAGGCGCTGATCCCAACATGCCTGGTGCTCAAGGTCACGGAAACCCTGTTCATATAGCATCAACAAACGGTCATGCTCCCATAGTCAGACTTTTATTAGACCGCGGTGCGGACCTGGATGCGGATGGTGCCAAGTGTGCTATCGTTGTAGCGTCGGCTGAGGGTTATCTCGACATTGTCGAATTGCTACTCGAGAGAGGTGCCAATCCGAATGTTAGTGGGGGATGGTATGGCACTCCTCTCCAGGCTGCATCGCTTAATGGATACATGCCTATCGTCGTTCTTTTACTTGCTAATGGGGCTAATGCAAGTATGCAAGCTGGACACTATGGTTCGGCTCTGGTCGCTGCTTCATATAGCGGTGACTTGTCGATAATTGATCTACTGCTGGAACGAGGCGCTAGTCTGAAGAGAGCAGGAAGGTATAATGCACTAGATGTAGCAGCTGCCAATGGACACACACAGGTGGTAAAACACCTAATAAAGCATGGTATGAATCCCAACGAGATTAACGAAGTCCGTGGAACTCCACTTCATGCTGCAGCGAAGGACGGCCATGCTGAAGTCGTCAAAATTTTGCTGGACAGTGGTGCAAACCCCAACATTCGTTCAGATAATAAAGCTAGTGCCCTGGAGTTAGCTTCGATCGGTGGTTATGTATCGATTGTTCAGCTTCTTTTGAATAAAGGTGCCAATCCCAGAGTGTCGGGGCCAGATGGTGGACCATTGCAGGCAGCGGTCATTGCTGGGAGCGCAGAGCTCGTAAGCTTGTTTCTTGAAAGAGGCCTGGATCCGGATCAGCGAGGAGGGAGATATGGGAGTACCATAAAGGCGGCTGTAATCCTTGGTAATCAAGAAGTAAATGATTTGCTACGACAGAAAGGCTATGAGCTGCCTACAGTCAGAGGTAAGTTGGCCACGGTTATAGTGTACCATCATACTAATGGTACCCCTTTAAAGATCTTGGACCCACAGACGAGGCTGCAACTTGTATGAGCCTCATAGTTAGCGATCTGTCGGTTACCCCGGGTGGATATTGGAGTCAGTTCAACAATGGTAGTCATACAAGCACGGACGCCCCGCCTCCGTTTGGCTCATCTCCGCCGCCACCACCTGAATTTCTATTTCCACCTCCACCATGAGTGTACAGCCCATAAAACAACTCCCATTTTTGGCATGGCCAAAGCTTTATCTAAATCTAGGTTTGGCCGCCGGCGCCAAATCCTCAAAGCTCTCCATGCATAAATAATTTGTAAATAGTAATATCAATGTTTTTTCTGTGAAATATCCTTCTTGCAATGTTGCATTACTATCACTGCCATAATGTACGTTATAAAGACTGGATGCGGATATGTTATTCCCCTATCTTGCATCCTGGAAGCAATAAATGACGGGAGGACTGGATGACGTTGTTGAGTATGTATTAAAATATTAAGGACTTAATTAATGCAAACATGATGTTCGGCGCTCCAGTGAAAACATGATGAAGCCTGCCGGACCGAGCTTATTCGTGTGAAGTCAAGTGAAGACAGAATCGTGCGCATTGACATTCCATCCGTCCAAGTTGTGTGATGGTTCAAGTCGACATCCCTTGTTAGTGTCTCGTGACATCGTGCGTTTGTGACAAAGTCGGTTGCAAGTCGGTTAGTTTATTCGATGTGTTTTCAAAGGAAAAAACGGAAGCAAAAGTTGTGCAAGCGCGGTCACATGACCAACCAGCATGGAACAAACAATGGATTAACTTCCCAAATTAGCAAGCTGGTATAATTTGGACCACGACCTCAAATCCCATAAAACCAGCCTGTTCTGTCCTTTCTTCCTCACACAATTGTAATAAGAGCCTCTGGAAGGCCTCATTCTGCTCATATTTCCCCTCAGAAATGTCCTCGTACGTTGCCTCTTTCTCATTTCATAAAACGGAAGCTAATTTGCTGCGGTTCATGGTCCAGAATCCCGTTCCCCACTGCTGACTGTGGTTTTGCCACTCCTCCTGGCTCACAAGTTCGGAAACGTACACATGGATCTGCTACTAATCTTCATTCACACAAGAGACGAAGGATATCAATGGCTTCAGTCGACCTGTCGAGGGAATTTGAGATAAGATCGTCAGTAACGAATGAGAACATTCCTGGTCCATCGGTGAGTTTGACCTCCTGTCTCACCAGCTTCATTGTCTTAATAACGTTGTTTGTGGCTTAGGTCGACAGATTTGTGCCACCTCGACCAAAGTCAAGCATCCCACTGAACGTAACACCCCGCACCAGACGAATCAGCAAGCAATTCGGCCTCGCAGACGACCGGGTCTTTAACTTCCAACAAGATGAGCGAGACCCAGAGTCTGTATCCAATTCCTTTGATAACACTTTAGACATGCTACGAATGAGCGCTTCTAATCTCTTCCGGGAAGCACCCATACCTCGCTCATCTTCTGTTACCGAGAACCTCAACAAGAGACGGCAATGTCTCCTCACATTGGATAGTCCTGGAATTCCTCACGATAGCTACGCATTCCCTATCTCTTGGTCCAGAAGAAACCTCATAGCAGTCTCATGCGGCAAAGACATCTTTTACCAGGACCTGAACACTAAGCGCGTAACGCACCTATGCAAGGTTGAGACCCCCGATGGGAGAAACATACATGCGATTGAATGGGCTGGTGCAGGGCGCGACACGCTAATCGCTGCCGGAAACAACGGTGGTGCGATTCAAGTGTGGGACGCAGGCCCTCAAACTGGGGACAGAGGTAAACTTGTTCGCATGTGGCAAGATAGTGAAAATCAGTGCATCAGGTCCATGTCATGGGTTGAAGGCGTGCTGAGTGTCGGTGTGGAGGACGGTGCAATATCGCTTTTTGATATTCGCGCTCCGGATGTGTGGTCTAGGACTAGCCAGCATAAGGCTGCTGTTCTCGGAATGAAGTGGAGCCCCGATGGAAATTACTTGGCGAGCGGGGATGAGAAAGGGATTGTTCATATCTGGGATAAGAGAGCCGGGAAGACGCTGTTGGATGTGGGGAAGAAGAGCTCGAAGATGAGACATAGGGGTGGTGTTAAGGTTCGTCTTCGTGTGTATGGCATCGACCATTGTAATAATAATCAAGTTTTGTTCTCAACTCAAAGGCTCTTGCTTGGTGCCCCTGGAAAATCGACCTTCTAGCAACTGGAACCACTGCACCAGAAGGCAAAATTCGCATCTGGTCAACCAACAACATAACCAGCGCCTACCCCGAACCCATCTCCATCTTCCCCCTCAATACCTCTGTGCTATCCCTCCAGTGGTCACCCCACGCCAAAGAGCTGCTCAGTACGCATGGGATGTCCTTCCTCCCTGTGACCAATCGGCCACGTTCGCTCAGCAACCTCCGCGATTCTTCGGGATTCTCATTTGGTACTTGCAAACCTAACCTTACTGGACCACTTACAAATGCCATCGCTGTGCATGAATATCCCAGTGGCAAGCGGCTCCTTACACTGATGAATGCTCACTTGAACCCTGTCACTCATAGCTGCTTGAGTCCTGACGGCGAAAACGTGTTTACAGTGTGTCCTGGTGAAGAGACAATCAAGATGTGGCAGGTCTGGGGCCGCCGAAAGGTCGTAGAGAAACGGGAAAGTGCATTTGAGAAGTGCTCCATTCGCTGAGCTGCTCGATGATATCTTGTTCCACGGTGTCGCGAATGTTTCATTTATACTTGTAATACTAACATTTAGGAAAATCTTGTATCATAAAATGGGTTTTTGGACCTATTTTTCTTGTCTGTCGTCGAATACGCAATATTGTTGATTTATATGGGGTCCTTGTAGTTGTAATATGCCTGTCAGTCGTAAAATATATGTCTTGTTGATCTTGCATGCTTGCAAGTTGCCACTTGAATAAGCGGAACCTGGAGGAAAGTACGCCCTTTTTGCACGTGCAGATAACATGCACCTCTACTGACAGTTACTTATGTGAACAGCATTGCTGCTTTGGACGTTGACCATCATCCATTCCTCCAGCCAACTCCCAGCCTTTCTTCTTTTCCCAAGGCAGCTCAACTGCGCCCCGGGTGCTGTTTCGAGCAAGAGCAAGAACTCTTTCATACGACTGCGTCAACATCAATACCAGCAACAATACGCACTAGTTAAGCTTAGCGCAAAATGGCACCTGTAGGAGGTTGATGAGGTTGTTACACACGCTAGGGGGCGAGCTAAACTCCATATTCTTCATATAGAACCCCGTGAATCCCCAAAACCACAACCAATAGGGAACTTGTCCTTCGTCATCCTCGTAACTCTCTGTACCCTCTGCGGTCTGTTCATCCTCTGGAGGAGAGCAGACAGCCTTCGTCAAGTTGTCTCGCATCAGTGCGTACCTCCACTATCTCCCAAATTAGTCTCATTAATGTTGACTTACCCCCTAGACTTAAGACTTTCACGCATAGTGAAGGTCGTATCCGGTTGAGTGAAGACGATGGCCCTTCATCTCGCGAGTTTCTCGATGATGACTACGATGATGATAATGAAGCTTTAGATGGAAACAACTCAGATGATGAGCCTTTGTCGGAGCATATTAGAAAGACAGCGCAGGCGTGGCAGTCGGAGCCGCAGGGATTGAGAGGAGAAGGGACGCTGAAGGTGTTACCTTCGTCTACATAAATTGGCGGCACGTTTATTCTGTCAGTGTGATGAAAATCCTTGCTGATGCTCTTAACAGTTCAGTGTGTTTGTTATTATATTCTAGTACTTTGACTAAATGATTATTTTTTCGTCACGAACATGCTTCTTCTACCTCAAGACGGCGGCACTGATAATGACTCTGCTGCGTTATCAATCACTTTGATCTCTATCAGCGTTATAGTAAAGAGCCATACATCGCGTACCACTTTTAGAAATGATTTACGGCTCCGTACAGGCTCTAAGGCTTTGATTCCATATCTTCAAATTTGAAAGACAAATCCTACGTTCATGTTAGTAAGTTACTATCAGTCTTTGTTCGGCATCAACGCTGTTTTAGCATATACTGACAAACCTCCGGTTGTCAATAGATTTCGGCGATGCCTGGAAAAGGTTCGAATTGATGCATTACTTTACTCATCCAACACACATTGCACTTGGTTGTTTCGAGCCGCTTCTTGCTGGTATGCATCATGGACTGAATTACCTTGGTTTCGTGATACTCCTTAGCCAATGCATAACGGCCTGAATAGGGTATGTTAGCCACGCAATAACAAAGACTAAACACTGCTGAAGGTAAGTTTCGCCAGTGTCAAGAGTGGCTCGCTAGATTGTCTCACTTCGACATATATAAAGGATGGATATCGTATGCATTCCGACCATCAACAGAAACCCCTTTGCAGAATCTACTCACCAACGCCAACAGCAGCGATGACAATCCTTATCATAGGTGGAATAGGCAACACTGGCCTCAAGCTTGCTCGGCTCCTGCGCGACGCCAACGTTCCCGTGATCACTTCTCGTTCTGGGACAGCACCAGAATCCTTCCCCGCAGTGAAATGCGACTGGCACGACCCATCGACGTTCTCATCTCCTTTCGAGAAGGATCTTAATATTGACAAGGTGTACCTCGTTGGCCCTACCGAAGTCGATCAGTCATTGTCAAGTCGTTTATAGACATGGCTATTAGGAAGGGCGTCAAGCGTTGGGTGCTTGCAAGCGCATCGCAGTCCACGAAAGACGGAGTGTGGCTCGGTACCACTCATGAATATCTGCATGATAGTGGCGCAGACTACACTGCCTTGAGACCAAGTTTGTTCTCAGGTATGTTCTTAGTAATGTTTCTGTGAAGAACGATACTAACAGAGGCATACAGAGAATTTCTCCACCCAGTTTCTCGAAAGCATTACGAAGAGAAATGAAAATTTCTCCGCTGCTGAAGATGTTCGCATCCCGTTCATCGCTACACAGGATATCGCGTGGACAGCCTTTGAAGCTCTCGCTACCGACGACTACAGGTATGCTGAACCCTACATCGTCGGCCTCGAGCTGTTGACCTACGACGAAGTCAGTATTCTTCTTTAATCTTGTGTCGACCTACCTTACATACGAACAGGCTGCCGCCGTCATTCTGAGTGGAGTCTTGGGGCGCAAGATATCCCACAGGTGTATGTCTATCGAAGAAATGACTACCTTCTGGTTGAATCTTGGACTACCGGAGGACTATGCCAGCGTTCTAGCAAATGCAGAGACAGGGTTTATAAACGGCTCGGAAGAAAAGGCATTCGCGAGAGGTAGAAAGGATGTTAAATATGTTGGGAAGACGACATTAAGAGAATTCTTCGAAGAGAAGAGAACAAGGGTATCTGGGCCCCTGCGTGAAGGTATAAAAGATACGGTCACGTTTTGTCTCAAATTAATGGGCCCTGTTGTGGGCATCCAAAATAAACTGTCTGGAAAACATTACAACTACTATTGCTATCAGGACTCCGCTGCTATGTGAGATGGTAACTGAGTTTTCAGGTTTTCAGAAGGGGTCCCAATTTCAATTTAATACAGGAATCGTCAGTGTGAGATCTTGATTGCCATCATGTAAACTGACT
This sequence comes from Cyathus striatus, assembly GCA_025738555.1. NCBI lineage: Eukaryota > Fungi > Basidiomycota > Agaricomycetes > Agaricales > Nidulariaceae > Cyathus > Cyathus striatus. The sequence continues at coordinate 12,222 of JAOVFP010000021.1, forward strand.
GCCTTCCGATTGCCGCCTCGACGCGTATTCTGAGACTTTGGATCAGACCCAAATTGGAGATTCGATGCAAGACCGGGTAATAGGCACTGAGGTTAGTAAGTATTCCTTAGTACATGCAAGGTAGATGACGGATGGATCCAGCACGTTTATGTAAGCTGATTATATAAGCGCCAAGAGGCGCAAAATCTGCGGTTTGAAAAAATCCAAAAAATTGCAACCTCCAGGTGAGCTAGATAGATGCCATGCCAGTACTGTAGATCATCTAAAGTAGTATTAATACCTATTCTACCTAAATAGTAGCTATACTAGCAGTTAACCTGTGCTTTGCACAGGCTAAAGAAAAATGTGAACAGAATTGTGTAATTATTTAAAATAGATAAGTACATAATACAAAGTAGAGAAAGTTGAGAACAACTTTTAAGAATGACATATTTTACATTTGAGCAAGTAGTGAACATTTAAACATTTGAACAATAAAGTAAGTAGCAGAGTTAGGTAGGTGTACCATACCTGCTAGCACCCATAGGAGTCTTCAATTAGAAGAAACATAAATGAGATGGAAGGGCCACACAATACACAGCCACCAGTGAGACCAATGTTTGCAACAATAACATGAATTCCACATACTTTTGTATCCTTGCACCACAGTGTGAGGTTGATATTCATTGCCAGGGCCATCTCAATATGCAACCTCCTTAAGTGATGCAATGGCCTCTGCCACACAATAGAATCCGGCCACAAAAAACTGTCAGCAGAGCACCACCATGAGTCAAGAATATGACTAACATAGAAAGATGAAGCACATCAAGACACCAGGCCACCCATATGCATGCACAAAATGAAGAGCAACAGCAGAAAGAAGAAGAGAAAGGCGCAAAGTAAACAGCCAGAAGCAGGAAGGAGAATAAAAAATGAGAGGCACACATCCCACCACACCGATCAAGAAAGGGAGTGGAGCAAAAATAATTGGAGTGGAAGAGGCACATAACAGACAGCTACCAGTGAGAGGAACACTGGAAATGATAAGAAGAGCTCAATGTACTTTCCTAACCCTATATGATGGGGTGAGGAGGATGCTCAGGGCAAGTACCATCCCAATACATAAACCCCCTAAATGACACAACAACCTCCATCACACAATGAAATCCCACTGTGAAAAAACTGTCAAAGGAGCAACATGGTGAGTGAAAAACACAATGACCACATAAGCATCAAACTCACTAAAGCACCAAGCCACCCATGGAAAACCAACAGCAGATAAAAGAGAAACATGGAAAGCAGACAATGATGGTCAGGAAGAGGATTGCAAACTGAGAGGCCTGCACGCAGCACCAGCTTTATAAACTCAGCAGAGATCAGTGACGAAAGAGAGTGGAATGCACACATTCAATCCCAAATGAATTGAAGAGCATGCCCAGACCACTGGGAGGGAAGCCTGATCATCCCAAGAATGTGAAAGCATGCAACACCCAAAAGCAGGTTCAGCCATCCAAAAGTGACCATGGGAGAATTTCCAAGGGAAATACTATATAGATACTTGAAATATGAAGCTTTTAGTTCTGTTGCCATAGAAGGAGGCAACACCCGGTGTCTGTGATACATTTTGTTAGCCCAAGTGGCTTCAGGCCCTGTCAAACCCTGGTGGTATGAATTTATAAAGCACACAGATCTATTTGCATATCTAAATATTAAATATGATCAATAAGAATCTATTAAGTAGTAGATTATTTACCTTAAAATTTGAATTTGAGGGACATCATCAAGACATGCAAGAACATTTCGTTCCATTGCATTGATTTCAGATGTCCTAGGAGAGTTTTGGTATTGTAATTTTGCAGCTCCCCAGTATTGTTCAATGAAATTAAGTTCACAGTGGTATTTTGGGTAAAAATCACAAATGTGTCCATGTGACATAATGTATTCTTCAAGCTGTGATTTCTGATTGATAAAATTGGGCTGGGAAAAAAGAAGTTGTCAACAGCAACAATCAGTTCTGCCTTCCTGACACTTAAACCCCTCACACTCAGCTTGTAATCCCCCCCTTTCTGGCCAGAGTCCTCTCTCCTTGACTATATTCTCCATTCCCTTGAACCATCCTGGCATGGATAGATGGCTCTGAGGAAAGTACAAGTCCTGGTGGGTATTATCTGGTCCAAATGTGGTGGAGCACATTTTTGGGCCATTTTTGTGATGACACCAAGTAGGATGTGGTTGCTTCACCATCTTACAAGCTGATAAAGCATCTGGAGCTCTCTTCTGGTGACTAGGTGTGTTGTCAAACATAAAAAGTGCTGTACCAATTCCATTTGTCTTTGCTTCAAAAATGCTAATGGCATTCTTTACTTGGTCTAGTAATTGCTCAGAAGCAAAGTATCCATCTCAGTTTTTTCCTGCCTTGAAAACAATGCAAGCCTCTCTATGAAATGTAAGTGATTTTATTTGATATTTATGATAAACAAGAACTTACTGATCTTTGAATGTAAGACAGCCCCACTCTGGTACGAGAAACTCAGATATCATCAATGAGACACCATCTCCCTTTGGTTCAGCAACTGGCTTAACAGAGGGATGTGTCCATACAACTTTTTTTCGGTCATTTGCATAAAAAGTTGACTTGTCATGTGTTACAAGATAAAACTGGTGCCATGGGTCCTGAACTTGGGGTGGCATTGAGATGAGATTCCCATTGTTGTTGAATATGTAAAACCTCTTCTCAATGTGTTACAAGATACAACTGGTGCCATGGGTCCTGAACTTGGGGTGGCATTGAGATGAGATTCCCATTGTTGTTGAATATGTAAAACCTCTTCTCATATTCTTTACAGTGTTTACAGAATGCTTCTCAGTACTTGATGATATCCTCCTGCTCATGTCTGTCAATGTACATCCCATTCTTTTTTTTCCCATACTGCCAGCTCATCCTCTTCAACCAGCACCATGCTGACTTCTCAGTGATTCCCCTCGCTTTCATACCCAGGCATTGCTGTACCTCTGGTGTGGCAACATATTCAACAATTGTGTGAGCACAAATGTATCCTTTCTTTGTGACTTCAAGAAGATACATTTGAAGGTCTTGTGCAAAGTCTTCATTATCCAAGATGGATGTATTCTGTGGCCCATAGTGATGAAGAGCAAGCTTTCTGCTACAAATATAATTTGTGATCCAGGTGTGTAGGTTATGAGCATGGTAATGTCCATGTCCTGCTGCTTTTGCAGCAACTAATGATGCCTCTCTCCATGTATAGGTTAGATCTGAATCAAGAAAAAGGTTTAATGTGCCTGCCATCACTATGATTCTCTTTTGAAAGAAGACATCAAGCTTTTTATCTTTACTTTTTGCAGTAAGCTTCAGTTTTGCATCTAAAAGTGTGGCATGATTTTTGAGACTGAATGTTTGCAAAAATGTTTCATTTGTGGTTACAGGGCTTGTATCCTGTGGCAGTTCTCGATGCTTTCACATGTCTTCAAGAAGTTGCACAATGTAAGTTTCAGCAGCAACATATTCAGCTGTTCTTTTCTCCATTGTATTAATGTTGCTTGCAGAAACCTAATGCCACCATTAGTGTTCAAAATTTTATTTTATTGTATGCACACTCACAAATTCAATATCACTATCAGCATCAACAGATAAGGCTCTTTTCACTCCTTCTTCAATCTCAGTCTTGAGTGCCTTGGTGTAGTGGTTCTAAAGTACCTAGTTTAGCACAACGTAGTGTAAATGTAAATATTAATAATAAAACTCACACCACGTATGCTCACTAAGAAAGTGCTCGGTGGGTAAGACTCAGATGCAAGGTGCTTCTGGGTGAAGTAAGGTGTAGAAATGGTGTCAAAGACTGATGTTCAAGAAGGAATACAGCTTAGTGAATGCTTTGATGTGTGTTCCTTAATCTTGGACTTAGCATGGGCTTATGACTTCACACTTCTCATTGCACTTAGAATCTCAATTGCTCACACAAATACTAATGCATGATGCTAGCTGGTATTTCTTGGGGCACAGGAGACTGCCCTTCTACTACACAAAGCTACCTATTAAATATCTTACAGAACATGGCTAAGAGAAACTATATAGTTAATACAAAAGCAGTAATTGCACATTAGCTAAGCTGTAAATTAGACTTTTAGACTGGATACAGGTGTCTGAGATGGACCAGAGTAAATCACCAATATACAAATATACAAACACCAAGAATGCATTCACATGGGATGATAATGAAGGACAATAACTCGTCCTGCAGGAAGAACACTCCATATGGAGGCATGATGCTGTGTGCTTTGATGCATGGAAATGGGAACCACTGAATCAGCCTGCCAGGAATGCCGGGTCTCAGGCCAGGCTAGGCACCTATGGTGTGCTGATGCACAGTGCTGGTACAGCATGGTTAGATAGTGGCAACTGCCATGGGTCTAGTGCTCATGCCTTTTCCTATGATGCAATAACATAGCTTCGATATCCTATTATTAGAATAGATGTGTGCTTAGCTTGATCTCCAGCCTTACTGGTAATTATTTCCCATTGATATTGAGAATAAGCTCTGACCTTGGTGTTTCTATTCTTAGATGCTTTCCTACTTAGGCTAGTAATGTCCCTTATTAGCATGAATCATTCCCACACTAGGGCTGTACACCATACACCTTACGGTCTTTTTACGGGTACGGGTACTCCGTAACCATACCGTATTGAAGTAAGATTTATGCAGAAGAAATACGGTACAGTACCGTATACGGTCGAAGACGGGAGTTTACGGTTATACGGGTCTAAATTTCGATGTATTTATGTAAATTGAAGCACAAAAATCGACTGCTATTGAATGCTAATTATGCGAGCTTTAAGAACGAGATGGACGAAGATTGCGAAGCCGATATTTAGCCAACATTAAAATATGTATCGTATCTGCACCAAGACTTGCACGGCGTACAGATATAGTATCACGACTGCCCGAGAAGATTCTCTCAACCCCAACAGCTGAACCTTTACATTACAATTAGGAGTGTTCTCATAAATAATATTGAGCGTACACACACCTGGAATGGACAGAATATTCATTGCAAGGTAATAGAGATTTGGAAATTAAGCACGATGTCCTACCCACCATTCAAGTGGTTTGCACAGACTAAAGTTCTCAGGTTGAAGTTTGAAATAAGCTTCTAATTTGTCAATGACGAGACGCTCCTTTCAAGAGTAGCGTGCAATGAAATCGAACTCCGAATCTGTAGAGGTGGCAGGTATGGTAACGCACGACGAACCACTTAATTCAGTGGAGGTAGATTTGAACTTTCCAGCATAAAAATGATTGAAGTGTAATTCTAACAGCTGTTTCGCCTTGTTCATGTCTTGCATAAGTGTTCTGTCGTCTTCGTAATCCTCCAACAGCCCTTGATATGATATTCTTGGATCTAGGACTTTTAAATAGTGAGTAAACTGAGAGTTATGTATTTGAAAGAGAAGACATACGTGCTGCCCAAATGTAATATGGAGACTTATCGAAGCGATAATAATAATCACTAAGCTTCTTGTGTGCTTTCTGCAGTCCTAATCGAATGTGAGGATCAGTGCGATCTGGTAATGCTTCTATAGCACTTCTGAGCTGATCTTGGAGTCCCCTAAATATAGCATGAGTTGTCGACAGCATGGGTTCTTTGGTAGAAGACATTTGTGTAGTTGCATGACGAAATGCATGCAGCCATTTAGTTACAATCTCAATAGAACTCCACTCATCATCTGATAGCTCAAGCCCATGCAAGTCCTTGTAGCGGACAGTAAATTCATCAATGTCACTGCGGTAATCCAGAGCACGACCTATAATTAGTTATGTGAGAATGTTGATAGATATGCTGAAATGACAGAAACTCGAACTTACTCATCATTTGATGAGTTGAAGACCAGCGAGTTCGAACATCCAATATTGGCATTAGTGCAGGCTTCAAGAGCCCTTGTTCTTGTATGGACTGTGATACCTGGCTAAGCCATGTACGTTTACGCTGTGGGCTGGAACGTATCCCACGGATGACTTTTCGAAGCTGGGTGATATCTAAGTATTCTAGTTATCTTTAGAAACAAAAAAAATTAGCTTACCTTCGAAACTGATGTACAAACATTATTTTCGTCAATAACTTCATCAAGATCATCGCCTTGCAGTGAGACTAAGTCTTCCAGGTCATTAGAAAGGGAAGCCGTAACCGAATCTTGATAATTTCCAACTGCAGACAATGCCTTCTTCGCGTCGGGTCCAGATATTGCACCAATTGCTTCGAGAAGCTGTTAAAAACATTATAATTTAGCTAATTGACAAGGGAAGGCAAAACTTGCCTGAAGGGCAGTGAGATGGATTGTATGTGGCATACAACGTAAGCGTGCCCACTCTGAATTAAAATGAACTCCTTCTTTTTCACATCAATTCGCAATACCATCAACAAAGGTGTTGTTGTTGGTAGCATTGTCAAGCATAAACGCAGTTATCTTATGTATGAAAATAAGCTACGAATTAAAGATAAAGTATGATTTTACTGCACCTTATGTGAGATTCCATACTCTGTAAGGGTCTGCCATACAGCATCGGCAATATTTTCACCAGAATGTTCTCCAACAAGCTCTCGAAAATCGAGCAGTACTTCCTCTACAACACAAATAATCAACTAAAAGTAAGATAATTGGCAAGGAACTAACCAAGCTTTCCCAAGTCGTTGACAAAATGCACAATCATTGCCAAAAAGGCAATATTGTTGGGTGAAGTCCAGAGGTCAAGGGAAACAGAGAAATTACCAAGTAGTTTCTGTAATGCGGTACAATGAGATAAGATGTATTATATTGAACTAGTTATGTACGAACCGAAAACTCTAGCTTCAAACCTTCTACTCCTTCTTCACATAACTTTATAATGCACTGTTTGAGAGCATGTTGACCAGGAATTTTAATAGATGTTCTGCGGAAAACATACTCTAGCAAACAACGAAACTCTGGCCGTTCCACTTCCTCAAATGGCTGGTCACATGTAACAACCCAGCCTGCAAGCAATGACTCAAATTGTTCTTGATCCCATGGTACCTGCTTAATATCAGCATCATTGCTAATACATTAAGAGATTACTTACTTTTGCACGCTCCTCCTGCTTAGCAAAAGCCTTTTGGATATTTTCCGACTTCTTTTCGAGCTGTTCTAAAAATCCGGCGGCATTGCTTTCTGATAAAGCTATCTTCCCAGATGCGATATCGATTTCTTCTTGCGTAATTCCCTCGCTACGTGGTCGGTTATTTAGAATAGCGTAGAATTCGTACATTGTCTCGTTGGCTGTCTTTAAATTACCGATTAAACCTGGTAATGGCAGTAGTTAGAAGTAGTAAACGCCAATACAAATATAATAATAATACCATTGAGTGAGCATCGCATAGCTTTAGTTATAGTTAAAACCTTTTGACCTCCATGGTAGCATTTATAATGCTTATCTCCCAGATTTCCGACCACATTTTTGGCATTAACCGTCGAATCCTTGTAAAAGAAGTAAATTGGATTTCTGGTTATCTAACGGTTTAAATAAGTACAAGTTTATGCATATAATTGATTAAAACTAACCTTAAACTTCTTTGAAGGGCCTGTTGCATCTTCTAAAATAATGCTAGCAGAAGGTGCAATATTTCGGTGCGATATGTTAGTTGCGCTGTCAAGATCTTCGACTACCTGTACGTCGATATGCCTCTTCTTTCGCTTTCCAGACCCCTTTCCAACATCGGGTACAGTTTTTGCAGGAAGGGATTGAGCAATCTATATGAACAAATTTAGCTATCATTGAACAAGCATATTAACTGAATTAGATACCTCTTTGTTCATTGGCATGGAATCCTGCTCATGGTCAGTACTTTCACCTGAGTCAGAGGCACTAAAATCAATATCGTCATTGTCGGTTGCGGGTCCAGCAGGGAGTGATGCATTGGCTCTTGTCCTCTTTATTGAAGGGTGACCGCTGCCATGTGGTCGAGTTCACTTTTTCAGTGGGTTTCCATCTTTGTCCAAGTGTTCACTGGCAATGGACACTTGAAGCTTGGAAGTGTTCTTTGTACGATGCCCACGTCCAAAGGCTGAGATATTCAATTAGTAAATTAATTAAAGAGGACATAAATGAGTAGAAACATACCAGGCTCTTCAGGGTGTTTATTCTCGCCAGAAGAATCAGTAGAATCAGTAGAAGGCGACATGGAGAGAAGCTTGATCTGAGCACGAGATGCTAGATACTTGGATGAATATAAGTAAATGTTTTTTCTCATATTTATACATTTAAGTTTATTGGACAATCTGAAAGTAGCGAGATAAACAGACCTACCAAGAACTTACAGAGTCCAAATCCATATGGCCCCTAGAGAGATAGTAGCTCTTTGCATATGACGAGATAACTGGAAAACAAATTATGAGGTGTTCATACAGGGGCATAGGAGATAGCAGGAACAGCTTGAACCGTTACAATGAATACAAGATCACTGCTTGTGTATGCTCTGAAGTCGAGAGTTGAGACTACTACTTTGATTGATTTATAAACCAAAGTATCCTGTGTAAAGGTATGCTTCATATGATTTTAATATTATGACAGAAGAGCGTGAAGCAGAAGCATGATGAGAAGTGTAGCATAAGTGAGCATCTCGAGTATCACATAGATCTCAGAGTCCAAAAGTACTGAAATTTGACATGTTGATTGCCAGCGTGGATTTGATTACAAATCACCTAAGAGTCAAAGAAGCGCATGGTGCGCTTATCTTGGCTTATCTTCATACAATTTAGCTCCAAGACACTTATCTACCGTATGACCGTAAATGGCCGTAATACGGCCGTATTCATACGGGAAACATACGGATGACGGTACGGTCCAATCCGTACCGTATTGAACTTCTGAAAATCCTCACTTGGATGGTACAGCCCGGTAAATATGGTAACCGTATAGCCGTATTATACGGTTACGGTGTACAGCCCTATCCCACACTAGCTAACAGTCCGGGACCTCTACCTTAGCTACTAATTACAACCCAGATATATTATACTGTTTGTAAGTAGCATGTAGAATATAGAAATAATGTTTTTATAGTAGGTAGAAGTATGCTAGGCATATGTCATATCTGTGACAATCCCTGTACCATTGGAGTCAACTCTGGGTTTACTCCGCTTTTAGTATGTTTCCTCTGGACTATGTATACTTGTTATATATCAAACTCTCCTTACTAATGTTTACTTGTTCCTTCCCTTTAATATTACTACCTCGTTCTCTGGCTGTGGCCATTTCTCCTATGACTATAATCTAGAGGCGTACTACTAGTTTACCATGTTCTACATTTCATGGAGTTTACTTATCCCTAGGATGCCACATACCCATGGGCATTACTCCGCATGCATTCAGACAAAGTAGTTTACTATATAAACTACTCCTGTAATGTAATTAGACTTCAGTTTCAAATCAACTACGTTTACACCCTTCTCCCACTTGGGCCTTGAGCCAACTCTGCTATTTTGTCACTTACTCCACTTTGTTCTAAATATGGAACTGGAAGTCCAAGGGGCACAACACACAAGTTGAAGCCAATGTTCCACTACTCCTGTACTTGTTCATTATCTCCACACACCTTACTAATGTTGTACAAGTTACTCTGCTATTAGACTATCTACTCTGAGGTTCTTGTTCCTAGTGGAAAAGAACAGGACATGACAGCATATTAGTTCCCAACATTATCCTGTCCAGTTTTGTCACTATCCTCCACTTCATTGCTATTATCAATCAAGTCATTTTCTTCAATACCAATGGTCTTTGTGAAAAATTGCAAGATAAATGGCTGCTTTCCACTTTCATTAATCTTGTGTCATTTAGCAGCCCAATGCTACTTCATTCTTACAGCATTTCCAGTATAATGCTTTTTCCTTTTGATTCCAATTGTTCTGCTTCATGTTGTGCCCTTGTTGCCATGAGCTGTGCTTCTTGAAGAATAGCAGAGAAGCGATGAACATTTGCTTCTGTTTGCAACCCAGCTTCTTCTTCCAAGTCTGGCTCACCATCATTCTCATAATCAGAGAGTTCTGAATCAGAACATTCTGAACCTATAAATAGTTTGTGAGCATGTGAGTCTGTAGGTCTTCTGTAGTTCTCACCAGTATTGGACTCATAATCCTCATCTTCAGAATCAGACACATCTTCTACAGTTGCCTGGCACTGTCTGGGTGGTTTTTTGGTCTTGTCTTCTGGTTCTTTTTGTACAATACCTTTCTTAATATTGTTTAAACAGTTTTTCGTGCTTGTAGACCTTCTTCCCGTGGTTTTTGTGCCAAAAATACAGTACTTTACGCTCCCCCCCCCAGTCCGTCCAGACTCCGGACGGACTCAATATAGTCCAGATAGTCCAGGTGGAGTCCAGCGGAGTCCTTATGGAATCAGGTGGAGTCCAGGTGGAGTCCAGTGAAGTCCGGCAGAGTCTGGGTGGAGTCCAGATGGAGTCCTGATGGAATAGATATTGTCCTGATGACATCCTGCTGGAATATAAGAAGTCCTGATGGAGTCCTGGTGGAGTCCTGATGGACTTTGTATTTTTTAAAGTAAGTTCTGTTTAAGACTCCAGGTGTATTTTCCCACACCTATTGATAACATACTATCTCACTACTACATCTTTGCTACTACTACTATTCTTTACTACATTTTCCCACACTCTTCAGTACATGCTACCACTACTATTCTTTACTACATTTTCCCACACCCTTCAGTACTGATAGCATACTATCTCCCTACCACATCTTCCTATGCCTCTTCTACAATATTTTCCCACACCTATTATTCTCCTACCAGATATCTCTGTACTACATTTGTACCACATTTTCTGACACATCTTCTACCATATTTCCCACACCTATTATTTCTGATGCCTCTTCTACCACATCTTCCAATGCTTCTACAACAGACCATCATCATGTTCAAAATCTTCACTAATAATACTAAAGTTTTGGCTGTTCTGCCATTTTATTACTTGTTGAGTATGATAAAAGATCATAGAATGTATGAACCAATTAAAGTTGCTTGGAGTCATACATTTCATAATAGATTCAAACCCACCAAGCCATGAATTTAGTTGTTCACAGGCTTGTGTATTGAATGCTCGTTTGTAATATCTTTCACCATTTCTGTCTTGTGCAACATAAACAAGATTTGGTGCAGAACTATCTTGTGGTGCTGGATTACACCACTTTCTACAAAGATAATCATCTGAGCGATGATTTGTATAGTGATAGCCATCTACTACAAAGCGGCTACTTTAAACCAATCTACTCAACTTCCATTTGCAACTGCTGTTCAAAGAAGTTTACATGCCTTATCAATACATATATAATCTGGTCTTAATTCTTCATCAGGAAAAACATCTTCTAAGAACTTAAGTATATTGGTTGTTGACTCAGACTTCACAAACTTTGTCCATGCAATTACAGCACCACATGGAGCACATATTGTTTCTACACAATAATAGCGAGAGGCACTAAAATAATGAGATTTCTTTGGAATATTGGTATCTGACTCATCATGAGGCTGTTGAACACGTCTTCCTCGGTTTTTATTCCAAGGTGGATTTTCAGCTGGTTTGCGAAGCATTCTTCATGCACCATTTAAATAATCTGAACTATGTTCTAAATTATATTTATGCCACATTTCCTGGTGCTCATTGCAAGCTTGTGTATTATCTATCTTTTGATTTTGACAGTCACAAACATGGCATCTTGCTCCAAATTCTTGGTTGTGAACATCACAAAATACACCACCTCTATGGTTTACAAGTGTGTTGGAACAATTGTCATATGCACAGTGCTTAAAATATGTATTAGTATAATATTGTTTAGTTTTAGTTGTGCATTACCTGTGGTCCCATAACAATCCCATCAATTACTACCATTTTAACTGTTGCACTCTCATTTGGTAGTGAGTCTTGAGTTTCTCTATAAGGCTGTGTACACTCTAAGCAGCTGTGATTATGTGATGCACATATTTTTCCATTTTCACCCAACCTTGCAAATGCTTCTTCTGTTAATGCAGTAATTGAAAGTCCATCAAGACTAATAAAATTAACACCAGATCCTGCAGAAACCATGCATATTGATTCATGTATAAAAGCCTCCCAGACTTGTCTTCGGCTTATCTCCTTTCCATTTCCAAAACTGTTGTTCCAATATTCCATATATGCTGCAGCAGATGCATGAAAGCTATATATACCATTCAGAACACCTTGAGAAAATGCCCTATCTACCCATAGTTTTTTTCCTACTTTCAGATATTTAGCAGAGTTTAAATGAACCATATAATATCCCTGTTTTTCATCATAGGCTCATTCATGTTCTGCAGAATATAATGTTTTACATTTTTCACAAACACCTGATACTACATAAGCATGTTCAAATATTTTTGAGTCTTTAATTAATGTTGCTTTAGGTACATCTCTAACTTTAGTATGCACATGTAGTGCCCGTCCTTTACAGCTCCGTGTCTCACACTCTGCAGCTATAGGACATATTATATAAACAGGATCAATACTAGCATGAGATACAGGTTTCAGTTGACCTTCAAAAACTTTCCTCTCCTGATTGAAAGGATACAAGTTCAGAAGTCTTGCCATTTCATTTAATTTAGTGCCTAACAAAATAGATCTGCCTGTTTGAGTTGTGTGTTCATTAATTTCATAATCTTCAAAGAGATCATCTGAGTCCATGCCAATTTTTTCCTGAATAGCTCTAGCCAGTAATCTAATCCATGCAGTTGCATCAACATTATCAATCATAGAGAACAATATAACCAATGTGGCAGAGAGTGTGATGTTGGAACCAAAATTTGACAGAATAAATTTACTGAACACATCAAATGTGATGTTAGGAAATGATTGTTCTCCTGCTGCAAGTACTGGTTGAATAAAAATAAATAGAACTAGTATTGCACTTGGGAGCCATTGAAATAGCCAAATTATTAATAACCAGAATAAAATATGTTGAGTGATTTCTGGCATGAATATAGCCCATATACAGGTTAAGCACCACAGATATGTCTCAAAGGTTACCATCCAACTGAAAAATCATGTTGTAAACTATTACAATTTGAGTTCAATATACTTACTTGTGCTTCTTTGAACTTAATTTCTCTTTATCCTCATGAGCCTTCTCATCCTTACCTCCCTTCTCCTCCTTGCTCTTTCCCTTTCCCTTTCCCTTCCTTTTCTCCTTCTTCTCCTTAAGCCATCTTTTCAAATCCAAAAATGTGTAGTAATCTCTTTCAAAGCCCCAAAGGTCCAGATCAGTAGGACTATCCTCATCTTCAGCCAACCAAGACTGCATTGCTGAAAAATCTGCAATCTTATCAAAGTTTGAATAGTTCTCATACCAGGCTGAAGATGAGACAAAGACTGTGACAATTTCTTTCTTTGTGGCCTTGGCAACTGGCCAAGTCCTGTTCTTGTCCATAGTATTGTGGTCGGAAACTGCCTTTATACAGGCAAGATACCTCTGGTATGCAACTCGAAGTCCAGGTGCAGTGCTCTCAAGAATGTTCCTAGGAATCTTTAGAACATCGATAAGTTCCTCAGTATGTTGCTCTGAGATTCCACCTCTTTGAACAAGAGAAGGGGTGTGAGAGTGAGAAACAGCACGAGAGCTAGTCGCAGAGCTTCCAGCTGACTTAGACAGAATGGAATATGTCTCAATATCGAGGGAGAGTGGTGCATTTGGCTGAAATCCAGACTATAAAGCAACACAATATAAGTAAATAGTACAAGAATAAAAGAATAAAATATATAGCTACACTTAGAATTGGCAAGATAAATTTGCCATCTATCTTTAGCCAGTCAACTTCCTCATCATCCTTGACAGCAGATTCAAAGTTTCCAAGAATGTTCCAGGCTTTACTTTCATAAACGTACAAACAGCGATCAGCAGCTAAAATGATATTAGTATATGAATAAAATATGAAAGAAAACATACTAAAGAAATGTTTGGCTCTGTCTTTGAGTTTCTTCAAGACAGGCCCAATGGTTGCTGTAAGATTATGCTTCAATGTAAATGAAGCAACTCCAGGTACCATAACAGTACTTGGATCTGCATTAGACATATACAACCATACTCACCCTTTAACTGAACCAACAGTAGTACTTTTGGCAGCACTGTGAAAGTCGGCAGCATTTGGGTGATTCCCAAGTGCATTTCCTCTGAGAATGCCACCTACTTAGAGTTAGTACATATATATTTATACAAATTATAGGTTTACCTTCACTCCTTGAAGAACCTTTGGGACTAATATTGATAATATCCACAGTGTCGACTGTACCTGGCTTACTGATGGTATGAGGTGGACTAACTGGTGGACTATTCATGATAATATCTACCTCTGCAAACATTGAGTCAGTATAAATACAAATATTACTGAAAATCCATACCTTTATCTTTACTAGTCCTGTCTTCTGTATGATTGCTGTTGGACTTGGAAGATATGATGCTGATATCACTCCCTTTCAAGATCTTAAATACAGTAATACAGTTATAACATTACTGAATTTTTCTTACCTTTATTCTTACTGGTGTGATCTTCTGTATACTTTTTGTCAGACTTGAAAGATGTGATGCTAATATCACCTACCATCACTGTGTTCTGATTCATTTCCATGACCTGCATTTGATCCATCAGTTGAACCTTCAGTATTTTCTGAAATATAACTTGTGTTAGTAAATATATGTGTAAGCTATCAATTCAAACCTTTATTTTCGCTTTCATTATTGGTATCATATCCATCTGATTCATGTTCTTCAACTGTAGAAGATATAAATGTTTAGATACACATTTTATACATATAAATGAATATTTCTTTACCTTTTTTCATGTCTGAATGGCGCTTACGAGTAACAGTGAAAACTGGAGCTGCTGGTTGAGGTACATCAGAAGATGGACCCCGCTTTGGAGGGGCAACAGGAAGGCCGCTTTCCTCCAGCACCCTTTCAGCACTAAGTATTATTAGTACATAAATATTGTATAAATATATGTAATACATATGCAGTAAGGTCAGGTACACCTTCTTTATCTGCAGCAGCATCCTCAGCTCTTTTCTGTTCGAAGTTTTTCTAAAAAATATTAGCAAGGCAGTAAAAGGGAGTTGTGAAACCATACCGAGTTTTTTTGGCTTTCTTGGCTTTTACAACTTTTTTACTCTGTTTTTCCTGCACATTTTCACTCTCCTCATTATCTGTAATACGTTTGTTGGTTGTGGCCTCCTTCTTTGTTGGTGGTTGGGCTGTAAGATCGGCAGCAGAAGTACCACACTTGCGAGACTCGCTACGAGTTTCATGTGTAGCAACTGACAGAGAAGCAGACTCAGTAGGAGTAATACTAGAAGCCTGAGTTGTAGCAGAGCGAGTGGAATGATGAGGAGCCATTGTGTGTAGAAGTGTTAAAATGCTTTGAGATAGCAAGATAGTGGTGGTGGTTGAGGGTCGAGAAGGAGGGGGGGATTGATGCAAACCAAAATCTTAGAAGTCTGATGATGCACAGCAAATTCTCATGATCAAAAGTTAAAAATATACAGCCTTTTATAGGCTACATTGAACATAACTAAATATATATTACATGTCATTGGCTATACAACATAACTATCTAACTATTTTAAGGAGACACAGCCTTTGATCTTCTTCGGCCCATTGACAGCATGCATGAAGACAAAGGGAGAGGGGGAGAGACGGCATGATAGGGGGGAAAGGGGACAACAGATGAGGGGGATGAGGGGGATGAAGAGGTAGCGGAGGAGGGGAGAAGGGGAAGGGGATGGATACTCATCCTCATCACTTGCAAGACGAGGAGGCAGAGGTGGAGGGGAGGAGGGCATGGGAGGAGGGGGGGTGACGGGTGGCTCGTCCTTGTCATTTGCAAGACGAGGCATGGGAGGAGGGGGGGATGAATGCTCATCCTCGTCATTTGCGAGATGAGGTGCGGGAGGAGGGGGGGACGAACGCTCATCCTCGTCATCTGCGAGACGAGGAGGGGAAGGAGGGGGTAACAGCTGGCTCATCCTCATCATTTGCAAGACGAGGAGAAGTGGGAGGAGGGGGAGATGGCTGGCTGGTTCTCGTCATTTGCGAGACGAGGAGGGGAAGGAGGAGGGGGGACGAGGGCCGAGTGCTCGTCACTTGCAAGATGAGGAGGGGGGGACAAGCGCTCGTCCTCGTCATTTGCAAGATGAGGAGAGGGGGGGACGAGTGCTCGTCCACGTCACTTGCGAGATGAGGACGAGGAGGGGGGGGACGAGCGCAGGTCCTTGTCACTTGCGAGACGAGGACGAGGAGGAGAGGGGGAGACGGGCGCAGGTCCTCATCACTTGCGAGACGAGGATGAGGAGGAGAGGGGGAGACGAGTGCAGGTCCTCGTCACTTGCGAGACGAGGATGAGGAGGGGAGGGGGAGACGAGTGCAGGTCCTCATCACTTGCGAGACGAGGACGAGGAGGGGGGACGAGCGCAGGTCCTCGTCACTTGCGAGACGAGGACAAGGAGGAGAGGGGGAGACGAGTGCAGGTCCTCGTCACTTGCAAGACGAGGACGAGGAGGGGGGGGGGACAAGCGCAGGTCCTCATCACTTGCGAGACGAGGATGAGGAGGAGGGGACAAGTGCAGGTCCTTGTCACTTGCAAGACAATGAGGAGGGGGGGGAACGAGCGCTTGTCCACGTCACTTGCAAGACGAGGATGAGGACAAGGACAAGGAGGGGGAGACAAGCGCTCATCCACGTCACTTGCAAGACAAGGATGAGGAGGAGGGGGGGACAAGCGCAGGTCCTTGTCACTTGCAAGACAATGAGGAGGGGGGGGAACGGGCGCTCGTCCACGTCACTTGCAAGATGAGGATGAGGACAAGGACAAGGAGGGGGAGACAAGCACTCATCCACGTCACTTGCAAGACAAGGATGAGGACGAGGAGGGGGAGACGAGTGCTCGTCCACATCACTTGCAAGACGAGGATGAGGAGGAGAGGGGGAATGGCAAGCTTGTCATTTGCAAGACGAGAGGCAGGCTGGGAGGGGGGATGGCCACTCATCCTCGTCACTTACAAGATGAGGCAGAGGGAGGAGGTGAGGGGGTGGTGACTAGACGAGAAGGAGCGAGTGAGTGAGAGAAGAGGGAAGAGGGAAGAGCGATACTTACCTATACCGTGTATGCGCTCACACACACACCCTCCCTTTCCACTATGGCGCCTGTGCCATTACTGCGCGTTATCGATCTTGAAGGAAATCGATTGTCACCTGCTAAGTGTTGGTGGGGCGACGACGTGGGAAGGGGGCTTGAGGTGACGACTTGAGAGGCTTGGGGTGACGATGTGGGAGGGGGCTTGAGGCGACGATGTGGGAATGGAGCTTGAGGTGAAGGCACTGACATGGGAAGGTGAGGCAATGACGTGTGAGAGAAAGAGAGAGTGCGGTGGGAAAAACTACATGCTGTTTTAGGAAAGTGAGATATATGGCTAATATAACTTACTGACTTAAGAAAATATAAGACTGTTTGGTGTATCAGTATTGCGTACGATTTCAGTGTGCACGTGACTTGTCCCTACGTTGCTGGTTCAATTCATGCTGGTTGTAAAGTTTTTACTATAGAATATTAAAGGTAACTAACTAGTAATAGTGGGTACTTGTAAGTCTGTGTCTGCCTAGTCCAACTGGAGTCCAGGTGAGTTCTGAATGGATTTAGTCCACTGGAATTCCTGCTAAACTTGCCAGACTCCAGCTAATGAAAGTATTCCTGGTGGACTCCAGGTGGACTCCAGTTGGACTGGAACCGGACTGGATTTGGAAAATTGGGTGGACTCACAGCGAAAATGTGTCTGCCTGGAGTCCAGCTGGAATCCATGGACTATCTGGAAAATCCTTGAAGTCCATCCGGATAGTCTGTGGAATCCATGGAGTCCGTCCAGAGTCCGAACGGAATGGGGGGGTGAGCGTAAAGACCTCCTTATTATTATTACTTAGATGCACTCTGCATGTTCCTTAGGTATGATAATAATATACACAGTTCATACACACACACACATGGTACTGAGACACAGTCTGCATGTTTCTTAGATTTTAACAGGATGTGTATCTGGATGGTCTATCAGTAGTTACCTGATCATTTTAAGGTCATGTAACTTGACATTTCCAACCCACAAGCATCTGAGGAATTCAAGCCATGGCTTTTCAGTCACTTGAACCTGTTCTTTCAGTATCACTACTGTTTTGAACTCTTCATAAATACTACATCCAATTTTCCATTCTATGGGATCTGATAGTATTGAAGGGAAATACAATGAATTTCACTTCTTTGTTGCAACTGGTGGAAACTGATGAAGATCACCACAAAGAATAATTTTTATCCCTCCAAAGCTTTTAGTATCTTCAACATTACTATGTCCAGGGTCTGTAACCCCTCCTTTTGCCTTTCCTATTCCAATGTCTCTGGATAAAGTTGCCAGGAATTTCTTGGAAATCATTGAAACCTTGTCAATGATTAAATAATTGTATGGTCACCAGAAATCTTGAAGTTTTTGCTTGGTTTTATTTTGAATTTTACCATCCTATGTTATCATGGCAATACTATGTGTAGTTTTTCCATCCACTATTGATGCTGCTACTCCTGTGTATGCAGCCCCAAGTAACATGAACTGGGCATGCCTTTGACCAAAAATCTCTGTTACAGTCTGTATGACTTTTGACTTTCCTGTTCCTCCATCTCCCAATAGTAGCTTCCTAAGTTCTGGAGGATTCCTTCCTGATAATGTTTGATCAAGGTGCCATTCAACTATTTCAAATGCTTTTCTTCAATCAGTCTTCAACATTGAAGGATCCACTGGCATCAGTGATGTTTCATGTACTTCTTCTGCTCTGAAAGTATTTGTTGTATTGTCCATATGTGTTATGGAGCTGTTCACCAGCTGTGTAATTCCTCCTTCAGAACATGTTCTGTCTTCTGTAACTGGATTGGTCCCTATTAAATTTTGCTGGGTGACATCTTTTGCCATTTGAACTATCCATTCCTACTTTAAATTAACTTGCCATGTATCTATTTGGTATTTTTGTGTTATAAGCCTTTCACAATAATTGATCCTTTACTTCTCACCTCTAACTCTTCCTCCTTTCCCTCTTTGTGCAAGCAAGGTTTGTGCCATCGCAGCCGGCAATTCCCAGTAATTCAATTCAATTGCAAATAGGCAAAGTACAATTCAAGACTTATACTGCAACTTTAGCTCTTTTGAATTTTTGTATTGTATTTTTTGTACTTATGGTATGTAAATATGAGCCCTGCTATTTTATGACTTCAATGACCTAAAAATCATGGAAATTGGTAAAGAATTACAGTAGATAAATTAGAATTAAGTTGTACCTAGCACAGATGAGAGCTGATATCTTCAGACACCATCTGATCTCTATCTGAATTTGATTTTATCTGACAGATATTATCTGGATTCATCCAGATCTATCCATGACCAACCCTACAGCATACTTACCACTTAGATTATTGCTTACATACCTGCTGTTTGGGCTAGATTTCAGTTGATGACTTAATTGGAACATGGTATATCTTAGTGTTAAATATTAAAATTAGAACAGACTATGACAGCATAGTAAGTATGTCATTATTATATGTTTTAGTTCCATTGTCACAGTAGTAAAATGAATAATTAATAACCAATTTCAAAAGCAACATTTGAGTGACAATACAACATATGTAATACAGTGTCTTCAATCATTGTTACGAATTTGGGAACATTGAGACATAGGTAAGTCTTAAAATGAAGATGAAATTGAAGAATGGATAGCTGAAATGAACATTGGAGCAATGATACAATATATGGGAGCCTGGAGTGAAGTTGAGAACCATGTAGGTGTTTGACATGAAGCAGGATGCACAGAGGTGAAGTAGAGAACACAGAAGAATCCTGAGGAGGGAGTGAAAAAATGATGAAAGGG
Source organism: Cyathus striatus (assembly GCA_025738555.1). Taxonomy (NCBI): domain Eukaryota; kingdom Fungi; phylum Basidiomycota; class Agaricomycetes; order Agaricales; family Nidulariaceae; genus Cyathus; species Cyathus striatus. Next base: position 32,188 of record JAOVFP010000021.1, read on the forward strand.
GCACTGATACAGCACAGAGATGAAGTAAGGAACACTGAGCCAAAAAAGGAGCATAGGAAGGAGATGGGGTCACAGAGATGAAGAAATTATGTGGGGAGCGCAGAGGCGAAATGGTTAGCACTGAGGTGCAGTAGTAGGAGGCACAGAGATGAAGCATAGGGAACAGATTATTGGGGAGCACTGACACAAGGTAAGGAGCACCAATATAAAGTATAGAGCCCAGGGAAGAGGTGGGGAACAAGGGGACAAAGTTTAGAGCCTAGAAATGAAGTAACAAGCTTAGATATGAAGCATAGTTGGTTGTAATGAAGATAGGAGCAGTGATACAATGTGTGTGAGTGTCTGAAGTGAGGTTGGGAGCATAAGGACAAAGTGTACATGTTTGAGATGAAGTAGGAACCCATTGAAACAAATTTTGGAGTAATGACACAAAGAGGAGTGCCTTAAATCATAATTGGAGTACTAAAACAAAGAGTGGGGTTTTTTTCCAAAGTTATTTACTCATAACACAGATAAAGCATGTTAAATATTGATGGAAGCTTGGAGAATAGATGTAAAGTGCAGGTGCTTTAAATCATTTATTTTATGCACAGACTACTACCTACACTAAAGTTTTAATGCATATATTTGCAAATGGGTACTTCATGGGCTGTAGGTACTGTGAGGCCAACTTGCTCATACTGACCTCCCTCTGTTTACACTGTTATGCATGTATTTGTATCTCAAAGTCCAATTGATATCCTCCTGCAACTCCAGGTTGATGTTCTGTACATATGGGCTGGGACCACATGTATAATCTCAAGCAGCTAGTTGTGGGGCACACCAGAATTTTTACTGAGGATGTGAAGGTGTGGAAAGGGAGATGGAGATACAAACAGCATGAGTTAATTTATTTTGGGTTGTGTTCATTAGAAGGGCTATGGGCAGATGTGGATATTGTGAAGAATAAGTGGGGAAAGTGATGGAGGGGACAGCAGGTACATAGAAGAATGTAGAGGAAGAATATCAGGTTGATTCTGGAGAGGTTTATAGGTGCTTGACTGTACTGTTACTATCAACACCACATAACTGTATCAGTAGTGCTATCTCTTCAAATTTTGATATTATTTATAACTACTTATAAATATAACCAATGCATACACTGTACAGGTAAAAGATACTATCACAACAGGCAAGGGTGACATATTCTACCACTATTCTGGGGGGGAATATTTAAAATAGTTTGTATCTATTTGGCTGTGTGATATTTTAAATCTTATAGTAGTATTCTCTTGTTATATATAACCTAGATATTCAAAATCTTTATTAGCTAATTTCCTATTAAAATGCTGTATAAAATTTTAAGTATTCAACATATATATAAGAGTTTTTTCAGAAACCACTACTTTAAATTTTGTGAGGGAAAGTATTCTCAAAATGTTCTTAAATTATTTTACTTATTCAGTCTATAATAAATAAATTTCTTATATATATTCATTAGCCAAATATATTGAAAATATTCACAAACTATTCTTTAAAAATGAATAATATTATGACAATAATTAACAAATTTCTTATATATATTCTTCAGCCAAATATACTGAAAATATTCACTAACTATTCTTTGAAAATGAATAATATTATGACAAAATTTTGCGGATTACAGGTTATGAAATATAAAATATTCTGCTCCTTGATATTTCTAAAATATGTCCAGAATATTTTAAATAAACAGAAGGATTTTTGTGAATACTTCTCCTCACAATATTCAAAGTAGTTGTCCCTCAAATATCTATTATATATACACTGAATACTTGAAATTTTATACAGTATTTTAATTGAAAACTGGTTACTGTAAATTTAAAATATTTTAGATTGTATATGACAACAGAATACTGCTATAAGATTTAAAATATCACACTGCAAAATAAGTACAAAATAGGTACAAACTATTTCAAATATTCCCCTCCTGAATAGTGATAGAATATGTCACTCTTGCCTGTTGTGTATTGTAGCTGTCAGAGAGATTATGGAGGCTGTTTGAGAAATTATTGGCAACAGCAATAATTTTTGCCACAGCAGCAATAGGATCAGGTCTACTGTATATCCAGAGAAATGCTGAATAAAGCATATTTACTCTACTGCTGGAGAGGATGTAGCTGTTCTCCATATGAGATAACAAAGGGAATACAAGTATTCATTTCATTCCTAACCACCACTAAAATGCAACACATAACAAGAACCATTCATGGATTGATCATCTTGGTCCACTCTACTCACTGATGTATACCACCTGGCCCACTCACAGCTACTAGCTGCAAAGTGGAAGTTGATTTTGGTTGATGATCCATTACATTTACCATGAATACAGACTAATAAGATCATACCATGTGTCTCAATATTAATTAATCATTTTCAAACATCCATGGAATACATTTATTATAAAGTTCCAATACATCAATGCATTACATGCAATCCTCTCCATGCAAATATTTGCTCTCTTGGGGCTGGTGTGGGCAATGTGTATTAGTGACATGTGACAAAATATGGATGAGGAGATATACCTTGGATTAATTTGTGCACAGTAAGCTTCTGAAACTTTAGTGACAAATTTGCTGAACTTTTTGCTGCCTTAACAATTCCAGAAGTTCCTTTCTTCCAAATCCTTCTCATTTCATCATGCTTGAAGGGAGTTATATACCATAAATGTGAGTGATTCATAACTGCCTGTGAGTTGTGTCAATCTTCAAAGTGCTGTTTCATGAAATATTTCCAGATTGCAGGCTCAGAACTTGGACATATAGGGCAGTTCATTGGAACATTAGAGCAGGGAGATGATGCTGTTGACTCAGATGCAACATTGTAAGAGAAGTTCATCTTCATTAGACATCTGCTTGATGTTTTCTGATCAATTCTTATCTTTCCATTCACACCTTTTCCTTTGCCCCAAAAGTACCAACACTGTGAAGTTGGATGGAGACATAGGCCACACAATACACCCTTCAAGTTAATGACATCTGGATCAAACAAAATGTGTGCACCCATATGTTCAAGGACATGTTGACCTTGGGTAAGGTCAAGTGTAGCACATGGCAAGCAATGGGAGCATTCATACATATCAAGGTGACCAATATCCACAATATCATGGTCTGTTTCACAAACAAAGCAGGAATACCCTAGCATAAGTGTTAATTGTTAATATTAATACATGGTTTACATTGGTATTAATGTACCTCCACCTTCTCTGTAAGGATATTCCCTTGTTGGTTCAAGTTTTGGAACACATTTCAAATCTGATGCAGTAAGACTTTGAAAAATGCTTGCTGTTATTATGATAAGAACTGATCCTTCAAGCAGATAAAATGGCATCTTCTGATGTGTGGCTGAAAGTGTGGGATTTGTCACTTGCACCAGTCAGCCAGGAACAGTGAAGGAATGCTCCTTTATTGAGTAAGTTCTTCAGTCATATTTAAGTTCAGGATTGTTGTCTGATGTAGCTTTTCAGACTCCTAACACCTGATATGAAACTGAGACAGTATCTTCAACAAGCATATCAAGACTTATATACTCCACTGGTTGCCCATCAAGCTGCAGACCACTGACTTCACCAATGCAAAGCCAGAACTTGTTGTTCACATGCAACAGCATGGCAATTGGGTCTGTAACAATGAGTACATTTTCATCACCATGTAAAGGTGATATTGCATTGACCATACTTGAGCTGCTTCCATTGTATCTTCCAACTGCCTGTATGTGTTGTAATCAGGCTGTAGAATTAGCAAATTTATGATCTTTACTGTACTGAGTGAGCATTCTAGATTTAGCCATATCTTTTCCATCTACCATGATTTGACTAGTGAATGATGTCTTTGATGATATATCACTCTCTGCAAGTTCAGCAAATCTGTCTTCAACTTCAATATGCATATCCATGTCTGAAATGGAAAGAGGAGACACAGCTCTGGAGACTGAAAAATTGTGCAGAACTTCTTCAAGTGTATCAATATCATCATTGTAAGGGGGAAGGTTAACAAGGAGAGTCCCTGAAGGGGATAGCATATTGGCTCCTTCATGTTCAAGTTTTTTGAGTATAGGAATAATAAATCCACAATCTTCTTCCACATTTTTCCTACCACACTTCCAGGATGTTTGAAGTGATATGTCTTTAAGATGCACATTTCCTCTCCATGCTCCAGGTTTAATGTGGTCTGCACTGCCAGGTATTTCTTTGGACTCATATGTAAGAGCAGGCAACTTGAGTCAACATGGATTTTGGTCCCAGTCTGGATGTTTTGCTAAGATATTGGAGACCTCTGTAGTGCCTGCAAGCCAAGACACCAATTGTAGCATGTCTAAATTTGTGTCATTGCCTATCATTGTGTAGAGCAGGCAATTTGCCTGCACTGCAAAAATGTGTTTTTAGTTCATTTTACATCTTCAGTCCCTGGTGATGACAAAACTCTATTCATTCATTTTTGTGATGCAGAAGTTTGAGGAGACCTCTGATTCCATGATATAAAAATGGTGTGTTAGCATGAATTCCTTCCTGTATGCACTGAACAATCCTTTGAAGGGGTACATTTTTGCTCAAGTTACAGCAAGGTTTGCATGACTTGAGATTGTGTTCCACAAGTTGAACACAATTGGAAGCATAGAGGGTCATGACTTCTTGCGAGATTTTGTAGGACCACAGAAGGTTGAGTACAATGTGCAGTCTGAATGGATAAGATGTATGTGGTGATTTTCTGCTGGGAATGGTAAGCAAATAGCCTTCACAAACTTTTATTAATTGACATGTTTGCTTCATTACTTTTGCCCCTGGTGTGTCAATTTCAATGACTTCATGCACTGTATTACAGTATGTAATAGCAGTGGAATAAGAGGTTAGAGATGTTTACAATGGGGTGATAGTAGCTAGATTATGTAATAATAACTACTTACTCCTAAAACAACGTAACGGGGTGGCGAGTTTGGAGGGAATTTCGCAGAAGATCGGTATTAAGGATGCTTCTGGGCAAAAGGGGGTGAAAGGGGGATGTGTAGGAAGGTTAAGGAATAACTAAGTAGTGGTTAGATAATGTCTCTGGCTATGTACGAGGCAAACGTGCGATTCTCTATGAGTTTGCGGTTTCTTCTTACTAGACTCAAATCAAATTACTAATCAATGATCTTGGAAAATACGCTTTATTTCACTACACTACGTCAAAGTACTTTATAACGGAAGCTGCGCGGGGGATAGCTTGCTTGTACATGGCAGAACTCGTCTACTTTATATACTGCTGGAAATATGGTGGCTGAAGGTACTGTATAGCTACTGTATAGTTACATTCGGGGTACTAGGCACGGTAAACGACGTCACTGCAAAGGGAAGGCCGTACGCTCACGGAGCGTGCTGGATAGGGGGTCGAGCGTCTGTCATAGGGAGTTGCGCGACGGGGAATATGGTGCCGCGCGCGTTCCTTCGTTCGATACGGGATTGGCTATACGCGGATGTACTAAGAATAGCTCAGGTGTCGATCAGGGTTCAGGGTGCATCACTTAATCTAGCTATGTCTCGCTTTGCCGGTATCTCCGAGAGAAGTTGATCGGTTGACTCAGGACTTCGGGACTCGCCGAGGCGCCTGGAAAGGTGCCTCGTCATCACTTGCTTCTCTTGGATATTGATCGCGTCTTGTCATGTGACCTTCGTGTGTCGCTAGACGCGTTTCTGGCTGTTATCCATTTAGTCGCTGAGTTTCGCGCCATCTTTATCTCTCCGCCTCTGTATGCAGTACTACCTTAGGCTTTATGTTAATAATACCCTTGGTGAGTGTACTTTTTAGTAGTACTATAACTGGCAGCTCAGGTCTCGACTCCAATCCTATGATCTAACCCTTGTTTGTTACTGTTTGGTGAGTACCCGTATACATAATAGAAAAGCTAAAATCGACTGCTATAGGTAGTGTATGCCTGTCAGGCGTCTCAGGAACTGGATACATCTTGAGATGAAGATAAAGATCTTGCACCAACATTTTTAATGGGCACTTTTACATTGATATTTCTGGTTTAGAATGTAAGTGATAACAAATTTGTAAAGTAATATGTTAGACTAACTTCTCTTTGATTTTTTCTAGTAAACCAAACAGTTTCCCTTCAAATAATGTGATATCCACCCTCCTCTTCACAATGAAATGCATAATGAAGTTGGCTAAACCATCCAACCCTTTCCTACCTTGGCAGATGATGTCATCCATATTTACTTCTTCACCCCACCCAAATACAGAATTGAGTAACTTGTTCAGCTTAGTCTCCCAGAGGTCACAGCCATTCACTGTTGGATCATTGTGATCTGCTGGGTTCTCTGCAAACACAGCTAGGCGATTGTACTCTGTTGCTTCAGGAACACTATCAAGAAGACCTGAAATTGCATCAATTAATCTCATTAGAAAATCACCAGGATCTATTTTCAGCTCTACTTGACACAGAACCTCATGTTCTAGTGATGATGTATGCTCAAAATTGGGAGGTAAGATCAATGTTACAATTTTTCTTCTCTATTTACATTTCTTTTCTTTTCTTTTCTTTGACTTGTTTGGTATCACCTTTGATACCAAACACATGACTCTTTACTTACATGGTTTTGACTTGTTCTGACTCATTCTGAGTCTTTACAGTTATGCTTAGTAACTTTTCTTTCTCCTTACTGCACTGCATGTAGAATTATATTACCTATTCAAATGTCACAATAATCATTCCATGCTACCTCCACATATGCATTTAGATATGTTACTATACCTATTATGTATTTCACTGACAATGTGCTACAGCTGATTTTATGCATTTAAGTAGTTTACAATGTACTGTAAATACTTATTCATTTGCCTCTTGCTTTCTCCCCCTGCATGCTATGAGGCCAAATGTAATGTCATTGTTGTCAATGCATCAATTATTTCAACACTGCAGTCATGCACAGTCAATGTGCAGCATTCTGATTCATACTTTACTTATTATTAGCACAAACTAGTTTGAAGAACATGAGTAAAGATCCATCCTTTTTCCTCTTTCCCTCCTTGTCACAAATTGCCTTTGCCATTTTGCATGCTTCACTCCCCATATGGTTTTCTGTAAGATTCCTTAAACCACCTTTTGCACAGTTTGTCTGCTCTCCACAATCTGGGCAAATAGTGTAGCCTTCTGAGTCAATAACTCCAGGTGGTGCTGGAGGTGGAGGAGCTGAAGGCTGGTTCTATAACTTAGTTAGGTTACCAATCTATATCAGTAGCAAATGGCAACATACTTCTTTCTTCTTGGCTTTACCCATTACAATTTCAGATTGATAATGTTGTAAACAGGTCTAGGTGGGATTATTGTCAGTGTGATAAGTACTGGTGTGATAGAATTACAGTTGAATAAATAGGTATTTAAACTGTCAGAGGTCAAAGAGATGGTACTGTCAAGTTGGTGTCAAATGAGGGTCACCACTTGGTCACTGTGATGTATTGAACTGAGCCAAAAATGATTCTTAATGAAAAAAGTGGCAGGAAGTTCTGCCAAAGCCAAACCAAAGCACACAACAAGAAAAAATGATGATGTAATCATAAGATAAGATAACAATTACTTATCTTAAATCCTCTAAACTGCTCATTAGTGATAATTTTATAGTATGTCAACTTGGTAAATGAGCAATATGTCATTCAAGATGCTCAAACAATTCAAATAACCTCATTTGAACCTCATTTACATGTTTTTTAAGCCTTAAAAAAAGGATCCATTTTTTTAAATTCAGTTGCTGACATGACTCTACCTACCATACCTACTGTGGGAAAGTAAATTTTGTGAGTACCCTTGGAAGTATGTTTATAAATATCTTGATAGGCAAACACATTTAATAGCCTGGGCTTCACAACAATATTACAACAAATGTTTTAGTTACACTGCTTACTTTAGTTTGGGAAAATACTATAGAACTATATTCTTCCAGTAATACAACTGTCTGTCACAAATTGACACCAGAAATTCCAGTTATATTCCCTCCTGAGCAGAGTGAGGCACCAAAATGTACAGTACAGATTTTGGAACTTGGTATGCTCATGGTCACATGAATGAAAATTGCTGCTTTGGACTGGGATTTGTGTTCCAAGTTTCAACTTCTGCAGTTACTGCCCTACATTGTTGATGCCAATTAAAAGTGATAACATTACCCAGCTCACTTTCTCTCCTCAGAGTCACATTCCTGCTCACTCATTCCAAATTTAAAGCCTACCAAAATCCTGATAATAAACTACACCAAAAGTGAAACATATAAATACAATCATCTGATAAATGTACACAGCAAAACAACAACACAATGCAACACGACAGCCAAAACTTTCCAAAGTACACAGATTACAGTATATACACTTTCATCAAGTCCCCACTTTAGAGTCTGTAACCTCTCACCAGCACTCCCCCCACTGCCAAACCCAACAGGCAGCCTAACACCCTTTTTCTGTGCCTGATACTGTGTGTACCACAAATCAGGACTGTTCTTTCTTACCACTAAGACTCTGAGGAAGTAATGGTGGCACAGGCTCCTCTGTCCCTCCTCCTGTCCCTTCCCCACCAACTCCACCATTACCACCTGCTCCACCCACCCCAATCTCAGATGGATTAGAAGTGGGCATATTATGCTGCAGACTCCTCAGCATCAACAACTCCATAATAGTTGAAAGTGTGCTCACAGCAGGCTGCATAATGCAATTGGAGCCTCTCATTGTAGATGGTGGTGGCAAGTTTGGCATAGGCATAGGAATAGGGGTTGAGTAGCCATATAAGGATTATACTCTCTGTATCCCAATTCCCCATCTCCAGGTGGTCCCCTTGCTCCCCCTCCACTATCAGCAGTGAAAGAAGCAAACAAACCAAACACCAAACATTGTCCAGTGGCACTTCCAACACCAGCCATCCCACCCAGCATTCCACCCTCCCCTGTTGATATTTCTGATGTGCTTGAGGAGGAGGAGGGTGATGAAGATGGGGAGGTGGTGGTGGTGGTGGAGGAAGAGGAGGGGATAAATCCTGGATTGCCAGCATCTAATACCATGTATCTACACAAAATGTAAACTTGAAGAGCCAAAGAAACAGGTGGAGGATGATGTACATTAATCCATCAACAACAGCAAATGGCTGTCCCACACCAACAGACACCATGAGTGTATGCTGTACATTATCCAGCCCTGTAGTGCTCCACACTGCTGCAGAAGCAACAGTCTCTGTGCCTCCATCAGCCATAGGCTGATTGTGGTCTACAAGATCTATGAGGACAGGCTGGCTCTTGTCCAGTGAGAGTGCTATATTGATGAGGTATGGCCATAGTGGTGAGAGGAAGAATATCAATACACTTGTATGTTGACATATCAGCATCAATACACCATAGAGAAAAATGGTAGGAAGGACAGGGAGAAAAAAGTGTATAATGCCCTGTAGTGTTGGGCCACACCACTGCAGAAGCAACAGTCTCTGGGCCCCTGATCAACCAGTTGCCAGCCAGTCACCAGTGCTGCACAGTTTACTCTCAGCCTCTTGAATGAGTCATAGGAATACCTTTATGGTATATAACATAGAAGTGTTGCACAATATCTTGGAAACATCTCAGTTCAACTTTAAAGTAGTCATGACAAGTTGTCAAAGAGTGGTGCTTTTCATTCATATGTCAGCATTGTGTCACATAGTATGCTTACACTGACAGAGGCAAATGGTGTCATGTCTTATAAGTATCACAATACCAATATCATGTTGTTATCAAACAAATTTCCATATATACATATGATAATACAACCCAAAGGGAATTTTTTTGGCAAAGAGAAATGAATGAAACTGTTACCTACTGATTCTCTTCCTACTGAGAAGCAGATGCGAAGATGTCTGGAAGGTGCAGGAGAACTGTAACAGAAACCTGAAGTGAGTATGGGTATGGAACATAGAGCGGGAGTGCAGAAAAGAACTGTGGCTTCAGCATATGTGCTGCACTGCCTGGATATCCCCAGGGAATAGTTCATATTTCACAGAAGATGATATACAACAAAGAGAAACATTCCAGAGTATGAGAGGAGGCTTCGCCACTACACTAGGCAGTGGAAGAGAAACTCAAAGGAAAACCTGGAGCAGGTTTCAGAGCTTAAGCATAGGAAGAAGTGTATGAAGTTGATATGAATACTGAAGACTACTTAGTACATCTGGAAGACTACATATACTAAGTAGGAATTTGTAGGTACAAATGTAGAAGTATAATACTAAAAACAAGTCAAGGGAGTAAGTAGGAGATGAAGTCTGGGCAAAGCAGAGTAGGGGCACAAATGATGTGCTCAGAATGCAGAATAAAGAACTAAACTACAAAGGTTATAATGAAATGTACAAGTAGGAATGGAAGAGAGGAGTAATAGAATAATGACATGGTGAGGCTGTCATAAGAGAAACTACATATCCAGGATACCTGATAGAAAACCCAACAGGTTCTGGGTATGTTCCTGGGTGAGAACATCGGGAAGTGTAAACCCATAGTGGGTACATTATGGGAATGGACCAGGTAAGTTGAAAGGTCACATGGGAACGTCGGCATGGTATATCTGGACATGGATATAACAGTATCCCCCTTTTAGGGCCAAGCCCACAAGGTCATACTGCCTGTGAGAAGATATAACTAAAAATAATATGAGAAATCCTATTGGTCAGTGAATGTTCAAATAAGAGAACATATGTGCATCTGGTTCCTTTCTAACCCCCATCATGGATGGGGGTGTCGTTCCAGTGAATATTTCTTCAGAGGAGTTTGCTACTTTCCTAGCCTTTCATGCAGCCAACCAGCAGGCAGAAACTTCAACTCCAGCCTCCTGGGGTAGTTCCAGAAAGCCAAGACCAAAGCCGAGGCCTATAAATCTGGCTCCAAGATGCAAGAACACCACGTACATTGATGTTCCACCAGCACTGATTCCATCTGTTCACTCCAGTAAGGCAACAAACACAGAGGTCATAAATTCAATGGAAATGAGTGTTGGGAGTGGGTCGGAAGCATTGGGAGACATGGTGGGGTCTGGATATGAGGTAGAAGGTAGCAGAAATGTTGGAAAGGGTAAGGGTAAGGGTAAGGATGACTCTGGGGAGCCAAAGGAATGACAATACTATCACACAGTGCCTTGCATAAACTGTCAGGATCAGGGAACTGAGTGTTATCAACTAAGGGAGTCAAACAGGTGAGTAAATCATGATTATTGGTCTGTATAGCTTATAAGAACTCCCTATAGTGCTTGTGTTGCTTGCAGAGTGATTAAGGGAAAATGTTCCCTTAGTACTTGAGGCCAGAACAAAGCCAGAGTGAGTTCCATTCCATCTGTGCATTTGGAACACTCAGATACCCACATGGGTCCCCCATCCGTTGCACAATCTTGCCAGTCATCTCATCAAAGCATGAAGTGGGCTCAGATCGACGATACAGATGACAAGTTCATTTGTCCTTCATCTGCAGTAGCAGGTCCATTTCAATCCTCTAGTGCAAATGATTCTGCAAATCTTGTCTCATTGTTGACTTCCATGAATGTTGCAACATCCATCCTTAGCATGATGCAGCTGCAGAATGATACTATCATCTCTTTGCAAAGGGAGATGATCACTCAACTCAGAAACCTCACAGATACCAATCACCAAGTGGTAAGTGAACTTGGTAAGTTGTCCCAAGTCATTGCTGAAGTATCCAAGCACATTATCCATGTTTCCAACATTGAAACCCTCCTTGTGGAATGCCTCTGAGATCCAGATGCATATGAGAAAGTTGTAACAGGTACTGGAATCAAGTTGGAAGGTGAAGTAGTAGCTCAGGTCAAGTCACAGATGCAGAGAGAGTGATGGAAATGATCATAACACATTACCAAAGAACTATTGTACTTGTATCCTTGCTTTTTGCTTGTTATTCATTGTTTTTGGGTTTTGTATAAGGTGAAACTGCAAGTGGATAATAAGTAACATGAAATTAAGGAATAGAAGTAGGGCTGGGCTTATCCGGATAGTGGGAGTGGAACTCTTTAATGATATCTGTAGCATGTTCCAGTTCTGTGGCTGGAAGCCATGAAAACTCTTCATCAGTCCCTTCATACCCTAGCCAGTGTACATAGTACCTCAGTTTGCAATGCAAATGACAATCCAGTTTAGAGTCCAAAATTTCCGAGACCTCATATTCAATATCACCATCAACCTGGACAGGTGGTGGTGGAGGAATAATGCAATCTGGGATAGTATTTTCAGTATTGGGTTCAAGCATGGATACATGGAATACTGGGTGGACTGCATGAAATTGTTCTGGAAGGCGCAAGGTATGCAAATGCGATCTGGCAAGTGTGATGACTTCAAAAGGACCTAGGAACTTTTCTGCAAGTTTCCAGGATGGTCAGGTTGTCCAGAAGTACTCGACTTTAATGTATACCTTTGTCCCAACAGGGAATGCAGGTGCTTGGTAATGTTTCTGCACACTGAGTATTTCAGTCTGAAGCATCTCATGAAGTTCCTCTAGGTTTACAGCGAAGTGCCTGGCATGAGCAGAAGTGAGATCACATTCCAGATGTATCACAAGGTTCAGGTGATAACCCTTGTTTGCATAGAACAGTGAAATTCCTGTGGTTGCACTTGGTGCATTATTGTAAGCAAATTCAGCAAAAGGTAAGAGATCACACCAGTTATCCTGCTGGTAGTTGCAGTAGGCCTGAAGGTATTGTTCCAGAGTTTGGTTGGTGTGTTCCATTTGGCCATTGCCTTCAGGATGATAACCTGAGGTGAAATGTAATGTGATATCAAGGGTGGTACCAAGGGAACGGAAGAAATGTGACACAAACTCGGCACCATGATTGGAAGTGATGTGTTCTGGGACTCCATGCTTGGAAAAGACATGAAGTACAAATAGAAGTGCAAGGTTGGAAGAAGAGCATGTGGTATGAGTGGGAATAAAGATAGACTGCTCAGAGAAATGATCCATGATAATGAGTATAGAATCATACTTGAAAGCTGATGATTTTGGAAGTTGATCTATGAAATCCATAGATATTGAGTGCCATGGGTGTCCAAGAACCAGGAGTTGTTTCAGGGTTCCATACGGGCAGTGGCACTGTGGTTTAGAACACATGCAAGTATTACAAGACTTACAATAGTCCTTTACAAATGTCCATATAAGTGGCCAAGTATATTCACATTGAATTAGCTTGATGTCATATCCCGTATTGCCTACCTCTGGACTCCTATGCCCTTACTCCACCTTTTCTATTATTACTCTGGACTTCGATTATGTTCTTAATATTACTTATTGATTACTGTACATAGGTTACTCTTGTTTCCTTTCTTCCATTCTACTGAGCTATCCCCTCAGTATTGTAGTATACATCTCATAGTGAGTCACTTATCATTCTTAAGTGTGCCACTATCTGTTTTACTTTACACTGCCATACATGCTCACTTCTCCAACATGTTTTATTATGTTTAATTAGTTATAGTCTTCATTCTATGTATGCCTACCCTGACCGTACTTCTCTGCTGGCCTTAGCCAGTGGCCATTACTTACTCCAAGTCTCCAGTATTTAAGTAGTACTCAATTTGTACTTAGTCTTCAGTTTCATATTGAACTATGTCCTCACCCTTCAGTCTGACTTGAGTTACACCTCTTGTCTTCTCGTCTCTTGTCTTCTCTGAAGGGCTTGCCCTTACTTTGAAATACAGGACCAGGAATCCCAGGGGCGCAGCACATAAGCTGAAGCCAAAGTCCTACCCCCTGAGTTCTCATTCTCCATTTTCGTCTTGTACTCACCCTCGCTTCTCCGCAGTCACCCCCTTGTACTCTGCTGCCAAGTCAGGCTAGGGGCATGGTCGTGACACTTGAGGGCCTTTCCCTGCCCAAGGTGTCCTGAAAGTGGGTGGTTGTGTTTGTACTGTAAAACCTGAAGCCAAAGGGTTCCAGAGTCTGGAACATAGATCTGATTATCTAGATGGAGGAAACCATCCAGGGTTACAGTCCAACAATTCTTGGGAGTCTGCATTCAGATAACTGCGACCAGGTCATTAGGGAGAGCTGATAATATATCAGTATGTAACTGTTCAATGTCCATGATAATACTAGCACAAAGAGCAGGTACAATAAGTGAGGTTGCTTGGAGAGAAATGATAAGCTGTTCCTGGGTGAACACTGGATGATAGTTATGCAGATTGATCTTAGCATAGTTGCTATCCCCCTCTTTAGGGTAGATGTCCCATTGTTTAGTCAGAGCATCCAGCTTGACCCCAAGTTTTCTGGGTCAAAAGCAGATAACTAGATTGAATTGGGAAAGATACTCAGACTATCAGGCTTGTCATCAGGATAAGATCTTGATTGTGGAAAAGTATTCCAAGTTCTTATGGTCTGTGATGACATTGATGGGTGAACTGCAACCTTCCAGGTAATGATGCCAGACTTGGAATGCTTCGAAGATAGCAAGCAGTTCCTTGTCATAGGTGTTGTAGTTTAACTTGGGAGGTGTAAAGGTTTGTGAGTGGAAAGTGATAGGGTGAATCTCACCATCATTGGAAACTATAGACAAGATAGCAGCCAATGCATAATCTGAAGCATCGGTTTCCACAATGAGCTGCTTGTTGGGAACCCAATGGGTAAGGATGGGTGCTGACATGAAAGCAGAACAGCATTTTTCTGAGAAGTTCCATGGATTACCCTTCCCAGTAAGGTGGGTGAGCAGAACAACTATGTTGGAATAGTTGTATATAAAATGCTGATAGAAATTAGTGAACCCAAGGAAAGATTGAATGTCTTTTACTTTCCTTGGTTCAGGCCAATCTTGAATAGTCTTCACCTTTGTTGGAGACATGGTGAGACCATTGGGTGATAGTATATATCCAAGATATTCCATGGATTCTGAGTGGAACTCACACTTATCTGTGCATGCATACAACCCATGCTTCTGGAGTCAACACAAGACTTCCCTAACATGTTGGCAATGTTGCACAAGGTTATCAGAGTATATTAAGATGTCATCCAAATAAACTATGATGCACACATCAAGAAGATCTTTGAATATGTCATTCATGAAGCGTTGGAAACCTGCAGGTGCATTGGAAAGTCCAAAGGGCATGATTAGCCATTCAAAAGATCCATAGTGAGTCCAGAAAGCAGTTTTCCATTCATTGTCCTCAGCAATGCAGACCAGGTGGTACACATAATGCAGGTCAATCTTGGTGTAGATATGGGTGCAACAGGGACTGTCAAGCAAGTCTGAAATAAGTGGTAAAGGATAATGATCCTTTTTAGAAATAGCATTCAACCCATGAAAATCCACACAGAGCTGAAGTGATCTGTCCTTCTTGTGGACAAAAAGGATGGGAGCCCCATGCGGAGAGTGCAAAGGTTGAATGAATCCAATTTGGATATGTTCATCAATGAATTCCTGAAGAGCAGAAAGCTCAGATTGGGAAAGGGAATGGATCTGATCTATGGGAGGTGATACACCTTCCTCTAGGTTGATCTTTAAATTGTAGGGATGGTGAGGGGCAAGTGTATCTGCTTGGGACTTGCTAAATACATCAGTGAACTCATGATACTCAGATGGTATGGAAGAGAGATCTGGAGCTTCCTCAGGATTGAGGGCAGCAGCAGAAGTGACAGCACCAAACTGAATATGGAAAGTCTGTGCTCCCTCTAAATGGCATGCACATGAGAAGGTGGCACCATTTACTAGCAAAATGCTAGAAGGAGGTGGCAGAGACTCATCAGAAGTGACTAGAGATGGATCCTCAGAAGCAGAACCTGGTTCCAGGGTATCAGATTTGAGCAGAAGTTGCTTGGAAGTGTCTGGAGTCTGGAATGTTAATGAGCCCAATACCCAGTCAATCAACAGATTGAAGTGGGTGAGCAAATTGTATCCTAGGACTGCAGAGCACACTGAATCAAGAGGTGTTACATAAAGTTCAACTGTTATACATTCACTAGTAGGGAATAGTATAGGCAGTGTAACAAACTCAGTTATTACATGGTTGGTGGTGCTATCAAAAAGTCTGAGAGTGATGGGTGGAGTAGGTGAGGTAGGAATAGCATGTGTCCATATGAAAGATGAATCCATAAAACAATGGGTAGAACCTGAATCAACTAGAGTGCTGTATGAGACTGTACAAGGTGTAGGGAGAGCATGGATGGTACTACAAAGCAGAATGTGAAGTGCATTGGGGTCTGAAAGAGTGGAAGCATTGAGTCTTACCTGCATTGGCTGCACACAAGAGGGAACAATGTGGTCCTCAGCTTGTGTGGTGTCCAGAGGACTGCTCTCTATTTTTTTGAACCTGAAGCCAGGTTGGAAAGAAGTGTGGACCTGCAGGTTGAGGGACCCACAGAAGCTGACATAGGAGGGGAAGTGGGTAATCCAGATGCCTGGGCTCTAGCCATGGAAGAGGCAGAGCAGGGACATTCCTTGGCATGATGCCCTGGATTCCCACAGAACAAGCATAGATTGTTGTCCATGCAACACTAATGTTCTTGTGGCAAGAGTTTGCCATCTTGACCAACCTTGTCATTCAATTCCAGTCTCCACTGCTGGGGAGGCTGCAAGGAATGAGGTGGGTGACTACCAGCACAATGGGGATAGCTCAGATGGGGTGCATAATGACTTGAAATGAGGCAGGAAGGTGTCAGAGTGACTGTGGGGCAGTTTATGGGAGCTCTAACAGAGCTAACTGGAACCTGCGGACCTGTTACGTACCGATTCTCTTCCTGTTTAGAAGTGGTTGCGAAGACACCCGGAGGGTGTGGGAGAACTATAACGGAAACCCGAAGTGAGTACGGGTGCGGGAACGTAGAGCGGAAGTGCGGAAAGAACCGTGGCTTCAGCTTGTGTGCTGCGCCGCCTGGATATCCCCAGGGAATGGTTCGTATTTCGAGGAAGATGATATGTAACCAAGGAAGACGTTCCAGAGTATAAGAGAAGGCTTCGCCACTACACTAGGTAGTGGGAGAGAAACCCGAAGGAAAACCCGGAGCGGGTTTCAGAACTTAGAGTAGGAAGAAAGTGTACAGAGTTGATACGAATACTAAAGACTACCTATTACATCTGGAAGACTACTTATACTAAGTAGGAACCTGTAGATACGAATGTAGAAGTATTATACAAAGGACAAGTCAAAGGAGTAAGTAGGAAATGAAGTCTTGGCAAAGCGGAGTAGGGCGCAAATGACGCGCTCAGAATGAAGAATAAGGAACTAATCTACAAAGGCCATAATGAAACGTATAAGTAGGAATGGAAGGGAGGAGTAATAGAATGATGACGCGGTGAGGCCGTCATAAGAGAAAGTACGTATCCGGGATACCCGATAGAAAACCCGACGGGTTCGGGTACGTTCCCGGGCGGGAACGTCGGGAAGTGTAAACCGAAGCGGGTACATTCCGGGAACGGACCGGGTATGTTAGAAGGTCACGTGGGAACGTCGGCACGATGTATCCGGACATGGATATAACAGTATCCCCTTTTAGGGCCGAGCCCACGAGGTCATACTGTGTGAGAAAATATAACTAAAAATAATACGAGAAATCCTATTGGTCAGTAGATGTTCAAATAAGAGAACATATGCGCATCTGATTCCTTTCTAACCCCCATCATGGATAAGAGTGTCAATCTAGCAAATATTTCTTCGGAAGATTATGCTGCTTTCCTAGCCTATCGTGCGGCCAACCAACAGTCAGAAAATTCGACTCCAGCATCCCGGAGTAGTTCCGGAAAGCCGAGACCAAAGCCGAGGCCTATAAATCCGGCTCCAAGGCGGGAGAACGCCGCGTACGTAGCTGTTCCACCGGCAACGCTTCCCTCTGTTCGTTCGGGACGGCGGCAAACGCGGTTACGCCGCGGGTCGTAAATCCGATGGAGACGAGTGTCGGGAGTGGGTCGGAAGCGTCGGGAGACGTGACGGGTTCTGGATATGAGGCGGAAAATGGTGGAAACATAGGAAATAGTAAGGGTAAGGGTACAGATGATTCTGGGGAGCCAAAGGAACTACGATACTATCATGATGTGCCTTGCATAAACTGTCAGGATCGGGGAACTGAGTGTTATCGCTTGAGGGAGTCAAACAGGTGAGTAAAACATGATTATCGGTCTGTATAGTTTATAGGAACTCCCTGTAGTGCTTGCGTTGTTTATGCGGGTGCTTAAGGGAAAATGTTCCCTTAGCACTCGAGGCCGGAACAAAGCCGGAACAAGTCCCGTTCCATCCGGTCCTTCGGAACACTCGGATACTCACATGGGTCCCCCATCCGTTGCGCCATCTCGCCAGTCGTCTCGTCAAAGCATGAAGCGGGCTCGGATCGACGACACGGATGATGAGTTTATCCGTCCTTCATCCGCAGTAGCGGGTCCATCGTTCCGATCCTCTAGTGCAAACGATTCTGCTAATCTGGTCTCCTTGTCCACTTCCATGAATGTCGCAACATCCATCCTAAGCGCGATGCGGCTGCAGAACGATACTATCATCTCTTTGCAAAGGAGATGATCACTCAACTCGAAACCTCGCGGATACCAATCGCAAAGTGGTAGGCGAACTTGGTAAGTTGTCGCGAGTAGTTGCCGAAGTATCCGAGCACGTCGTCCATGTTTCCAACATCGAAACCCTGCTCGCGGAACGCCTCCGGGATCCGGATGCGTACGAGGAAGTTGTTACGGGTTCCGGGATTGCGTCGGAAGGTGAAGTAGGAGCTCGGGTCGAGTCGCAGACGCAGAGGGAGTGATGGAAATAGTCGTAACACGTTACCAAAGAATTAATGTACTTGTATCTCGCTTTTTGGATGTTATTCGTTGTTTTTGGTTTTTGTATAAGGTGAAACTGCAAGCGGATAATAAGTAACGTGAAATTTAAGAAATAGGAGTAGGGCCGGGCTTATCCGGATAGCGGGAGTGGAACTCTTCAATGATATCCGTAGCGTGTTCCAGTTCCGTGGCTGGAAGCCATGAAAACTCTTCATCTGTCCCTTCATACCCTAGCCAGCGTACGTAGTACCTCAGTTTGCAACGCAAACGACGATCCAGTTTAGAGTCCAATATTTCCGAGACCTCGTATTCAATATCACCATCAACCTGGACAGGTGGTGGTGGAGGAATAATGCGATCTGGGATAGTATTTTCAGTATTGGGTTCAAGCATGGATACATGGAATACTGGGTGGACTGCACGAAATTGTTCTGGAAGGCGCAAGGTACGCGAATGCGATCCGGCAAGTGCGATGACTTCAAAAGGTCCTAGGAACTTTTCTGCAAGTTTCCGGGATGGTCGGGTTGTCCGGAAGTACTCGGCTTTAACGTATACCTTTGTCCCGACAGGGAATGCGCGGTGCGGGTTTGCGACGCGCATCGGCGGGTGTTTGATAACGTTTCTGCGCACTGAGTATTTCGGTCCGAAGCATCTCGTGAAGTTCCTCGAGGTTTACTGCGAAGTGCCGTGCACGAGCGGAAGTGAGATCACGTTCCGGATGTATCGCAAGGTTCGGGTGATAACCCTTGTTTGCGTAGAACGGTGAAATTCCTGTGGTTGCGCTCGGTGCATTATTGTAAGCAAATTCAGCAAGAGGTAAAAGATCACACCAGTTATCCTGCTGGTAGTTGCAGTAGGCCCGAAGGTATTGTTCCAGAGTTTGGTTTGTGCGTTCCGTTTGGCCGTCGCCTTCGGGGTGATAACCCGAGGTGAAATGTAAAGTGATGTCGAGGGCTGTACCGAGGGAACGGAAGAAATGCGACACAAACTCGGAACCACGATCGGAAGTGATGTGTTCCGGGACTCCGTGCTTGGAAAAGACATGAAGTACAAATAGAAGCGCAAGGTCGGAAGAAGAGCAAGTGGTATGAGTGGGAATGAAGATAGACTGCTTGGAGAAACGATCCACGATAACGAGTATAGAATCATACTTGGAAGCCGATGATTTTGGAAGTTGATCTATGAAATCCATAGATATCGAATGCCATGGGCGTCCGGGAACCGGAAGTTGTTTCAGGGTTCCGTACGGGCGGTGGCGCTGTGGTTTAGAACGCATGCAAGTATTACAAGACTTACAATAGTCCTTTACAAACGTCCGTATAAGCGGCCAAGTATATTCGCGTCGAATTAGCTCGAGGGTCTTGTTCTGTCCAAGGTGTCCTGAAAGCGGGTGGTCGTGTTTGTACTGTAAAACCCGAAGCCGAAGGGTTCCGGAGTCCGGAACATAGATCCGGTTATCTAGACGGAGGAAACCGTCCGGGGTTACAGTCCAACGATTCTCGGGAGTCCGCATTCGGATAACTGCGACCGGGTCATTAGGGAGAGCTGATAATATGTCAGTATGTAACTGTTCAATGTCCATGATGATACTAGCGCGAAGAGCGGGTACAATAAGTGATGTTGCTCGGAGAGAAGTGATAAGCTGTTCCTGTGTGAACACTGGACGATAGTTATGCGGATTGACCTTAGCGTAGTCGCTATCCCCCTCTTTAGGGTAGACGTCCCATCGTCTAGTCAGAGCATCCGGCTTCGCCCGAGTTTTCCGGGTCGAAAGCGGATAACTAGATTGAACTGGGAAAGATACTCGGACCATCGGGCTTGTCGTCGGGACAAGATCTTGGTTGTGGAAAAGTATTCCAAGTTCTTGTGGTCTGTGACGACGTCAATGGGTGAACCGGAACCTTCCAGGTAATGACGCCAGACTTGGAATGCTTCAAGATAGCAAGCAATTCCTTGTCATGGGTGTCGTAGTTTAGCTCGGGAGGTGTAAAGGTTCGTGAGTGGAAAGCGATAGGGTGAATCTCGCCATCATCGGAAACTATAGACAGGATAGCAGCCAACGCGTAATCTGAAGCGTCGGTTTCCACGATGAGCTGCTTGTCGGGAACCCAATGGGTAAGAATGGGTGCCGACGTGAAAGCGTCCTTAAGTTCAGTGAAAGCGGAACGGCATTTTTCCGAGAAGTTCCACGGATTACCCTTCCGGGTAAGGCGGGTGAGCGGAACAACTATGTCGGAATAGTTGTATATAAAACGCCGATAGAAATTAGCGAACCCAAGGAAGGATTGAATGTCTTTTACTTTCCTTGGTTCCGGCCATTCTTGAATAGTCTTCACCTTTGTTGGAGACATGGTGAGACCGTTGGGCGATAGTATATATCCGAGATATTCCACGGATTCGAGTGGAACTCACACTTATCCGCGCGCGCGTACAACCCGTGCTTCCGGAGTCGACGCAAAACTTCCCTGACATGTTGGCGATGTTGCGCAAGGTTATCAGAGTATATAAGGATGTCATCCAAATAAACTATGACGCACACATCAAGAAGGTCTTTGAAAACATCGTTCATGAAGCGTTGGAAACCCGCGGGTGCATTGGAAAGTCCGAAGGGCATGACTAGCCATTCGAAGGATCCATAGCGAGTCCGGAAAGCGGTTTTCCATTCATCGTCCTCGGCAATGCGGACCAGGTGGTACGCATGACGTAGGTCGATCTTGGTGTAGATACGGGCGCGACGGGGACTGTCGAGCAAATCTGAAATGAGTGGCAAAGGATAACGATCCTTTTTAGAAATAGCGTTCAACCCGCGGAAATCCACACAAAGCCGAGCGATCCGTCCTTCTTGCGGACAAAAAGGACGGGAGCTCCGTGCGGAGAGCGTGAAGGTTGAATAAATCCGATCCGGATATGTTCATCGATGAATTCCCGAAGAGCGGAAAGCTCGGATTGGGAAAGGGAATAGATCCGACCTACAGGAGGTGAAGCACCTTCTTCTAGGTTGATCTTTAAGTCGTAGGGACGGTGAGGGGCAAGTGTATCTGCCCGGGACTTGCTAAATACATCAGCAAACTCGTGATACTCAGACGGTATTGAAGAGAGATCCGGAGCTTCCTCTGGATTGAGGGCAGCGGCGGAAGCGACAGCACCAAGCTGGATACGGAAAGTCTGTGCTCCCTCTAAACGGCATGCACGCGAGAAGGCGGCACCGTTTATTAGCGAAATGCTAGGAGGAGGTGGCAGAGACTCATCAGAGGTGACCGGAGATGGATCCTCGGAAGCGGAACCTGGTTCCGAGATCCCGGATTTGAGCGGAAGTTGCTCGGAAGTGTCTGGAGTCCGGAATGTTAATGAGCCCGATACCCAGTCAATCAACGGATTGAAGCGGGTGAGCCAATTGTATCCTAGGACTGCAGAACACACGGAATCAAGAGGTGTCACATAGAGTTCAACTGTAATACATTCACCGGTAGGGAATAGTACAGGCAGTGTAACGAACTCGGTTATAACATGATTGGTGGTGCCATCGAAAAGTCTGAGAGCGATAGGTGGAGTAGGTGAGGTAGGAATAGCATGTGTCCGAACGAAAGATGAATCCATAAAACAATGGGTAGAACCCGAATCGACTAGAGCGCTATATGAAACTGTACAGGGTGTAGGGAGAGCATGGATGGTACTACAAAGTGGAATATGAAGGGCATTGGGGTCGGAAAGAGCGGAAGCGTTGAGTCTTACCTGCATCGGCTGCGCACAAGGGGGAACAACGCGGTCCTCGGCTTGTGTGGTGTCCAGAGGACCGCTCCCTATTTTTTCGAACCCGAAGCCGGGTTGGAAAGAGGCGCGGACCTGCGGGTCGAGGGACCCACAGAAGCCGACGTAGGAGCCGAAGCGGATATTCCGGATGCCCGGGCTCTAGCCGCGGAAGAGGCAGAGCGGGGACATTCTTTGGCGCGATGCCCCGGATTACCGCAGAACAAGCATAGATTGTTGTCCATGCGACGCTGACGTTCTTGTGGCAAAAGTTTGCCATCTCGACCAACCTTGTCATTCAATTCCGGCCTCCGCTGTTGGGGAGGCTGCGAGGAACGAGGTGGGTGACTACCAGCACGGTGGGGATAACTCGGACGTGGCGCATATTGACCCGAAACGAGGCGGGAAGGCGCCGGGGTGACTGCGGAGCGGTTTGTAGTAGCTCTAACAGAGCTATCCGGAACCCGCGGACCCCGAGGCTGGTGGGATTCCTGCGTACGCTCGGACTGGCGTTCCCAGTACCGACTATCGATCCCTTGAGCTAGTTTAATCATCCCGCGCTTTGTGGTAGGTTTCCCAACATGAGAGATCTCATCCTTAATGCGACCCGGAAACCCGGAATAGAGTCGGTGGCATAAGGATTTATCATCCCAGTCGGTGCGCTGTGCAAGCCTGTTGAACTGTACAAGATACTTGGACAGTTTCTGTGAATCCTTCATAACGAGGACATCCAGATCATTCTCGGCATCCCCTTCCGGGTTCGCTAACCCGAAGTTATCCTCTAGCATGACGACGAAAACCTCCCAAGAGTGAAGGAACTCATCATCAGCGTAGGGATTGGAGAGGGTTGGCATAACGAGCTGAAGCGCGGTATCCCGAAGATATGCGAGAGCGAAGTTGACTTGGGAGTGTCCATCCGAGTATTGGGAAGGATTATTCCGGAAGTAAATTTGGCATTGAGTAATGAACTGCTCCAACTTCTCAGCACTGGAACCGTCAAAAGTATCTGGCTTTTGAACGTTGCGTTCCCGACGTGTTCCCGATGTACCCCGGGCGGATTCCGCAACTCTCAAAAGAGCTTCGGCAAGCCGGTCTTCCCGGGAGTGGCGCGCAAGAGGTGTGCGCCTGGGATTGTCGACATCATCCTCATCACCATCATCCCCTGAGTCTGAGGATGGTGGAGACGGAGGATTGGGCTGAGAAGGAGGTGGAGGTGGCGGTCCAATGGTACCACCATCAGAGCCGTGACCCTCGGGAGTGTCCCGGTCTGCTGCGACTGTACCGTATGGCGGTGGAGTGCCATCCGGAGGAGCCTGAGCAGATCCGAGGTTCCCGGCTGCAGGAACAGAAAGTAGCTGAGCGGAAGTCGAGGGTGGACCCAGGAAAGTAGCACTAGGAGGTGGTGCTGGGCTGGGTGTAACCCGAGACGGTGTAGAAGGTAGAGAACCTGAAGTACTCCGTGGAGGCTGTTGCCTCGTAGCTGCACGGGTGGCACGAGCACCCACAGCATTGGTATGACTAGCGGTATGCGCTGTGCGAGTAACCGAAGTCCCAGTTGGAGCCATGATAAAGAGATATCCAAGGTATCAGTATTCGTATACTGTTACGTACCGATTCTCTTCCTGTTTAGAAGTGGTTGCGAAGACACCCGGAGGGTGTGGGAGAACTATAACGGAAACCCGAAGTGAGTACGGGTGCGGGAACGTAGAGCGGAAGTGCGGAAAGAACCGTGGCTTCAGCTTGTGTGCTGCGCCGCCTGGATATCCCCAGGGAATGGTTCGTATTTCGAGGAAGATGATATGTAACCAAGGAAGACGTTCCAGAGTATAAGAGAAGGCTTCGCCACTACACTAGGTAGTGGGAGAGAAACTCGAAGGAAAACCCGGAGCGGGTTTCAGAACTTAGAGTAGGAAGAAAGTGTACAGAGTTGATACGAATACTAAAGACTACCTATTACATCTGGAAGACTACTTATACTAAGTAGGAACCTGTAGATACGAATGTAGAAGTATTATACAAAGGACAAGTCAAAGGAGTAAGTAGGAAATGAAGTCTTGGCAAAGCGGAGTAGGGGCGCAAATGACGCGCTCAGAATGAAGAATAAGGAACTAATCTACAAAGGCCATAATGAAACGTATAAGTAGGAATGGAAGGGAGGAGTAATAGAATGATGACGCGGTGAGGCCGTCATAAGAGAAAGTACGTATCCGGGATACCCGATAGAAAACCCGACGGGTTCCGGGTACGTTCCCGGGCGGGAACGTCGGGAAGTGTAAACCCGAAGCGGGTACATTCCGGGAACGGACCGGGTATGTTAGAAGGTCACGTGGGAACGTCGGCACGATGTATCCGGACATGGATATAACAGGACCCTGAGGCTGGTGAGATTCCCACATACACTCAGACTGGTGTTCCCAGTACTGACTATTGATCCCTTGAGCTAGTTTAATCATCCCATACTTTGTGGTAGGTTTCCCAACATGAGAGATCTCATCCTTAATGCGATCCAGAAACCTGGAATAGAGTCAGTGGCATAAGGATTTATTATCCCAGTCAGTGTGCTGTGCAAGCCTGTTGAACTGTACAAGGTACTTGGACAGTTTCTGCAAATCCTTCATAACAAGGACATCCAGATCATTCTTGGCATCCCCTTCCAGGTTACACTGGAGTGCAAAAAGAATGAGCACACATTATTTTGCAATATCTCTGGAACAGTTCTATATATTCCTAACCTGTAAAATGTTAAAATTAATATACCTTCTTTTCTTTGAAATAGTGGTAATACATTTCCTAAAAAGGAAATTCCCTTGATATACCAGCAGAAATAAAAATGGCACACTTTTCAGAGTGGTTAAGGGAGTACCTACAGAACCTGGAAAAAATATATGTTATAGTACTCCATCAACTAAGAATGACACATTTTAGATCATGAAATTTGGACTAGTGGACCACTAGATAAAAAAATCAGAAATGTTCAAAATTCGAGGTTGATACACTTAGCCACATGTTTCAACTGACTATCAGAGAGTCAGTTGATAGTTAGTTGAGACTCTCTGAGAGTAGATTGAGAGTCAGGTGAGAGTAGATTGAGATTTTTAGCCTGAAATGACAGTCAGATGAGAGTTAGGTGAGAGTCAGGTGAGAGTTAGATGATAAATTTTCACAAAACTGAAAACTCTCTCACTCAGGTCTCAATAGTAATCTGAGACTAGATTGATAGGACTCTCATTAGACTATCAGTGATAGTTGTTTGTTGAATAAGCAAGTTGTCAATACATTATTGGTCATGCTGGGAAACTAAGCCATACCTAGACTCTATTGTCACACATGTGCATGAATGTGTGACATGTTGGAAAATGTTGGAAAAAGCGTAACATGTGTGACAAGTGTGGGAAAAGTGTGACATGTTGGAATAAGTGTGGCAAGTGTGATGGCTATGATATGTGACAGTTTTCCAAACATGTCACATTTTTTCCCACGCGTGTCACACATGTCACGCTTTTTCCAACATTTTCCAACATGTCACACATGTCACGCTTTTCCCAACATTTTCCAGCATGTCACACTTTTTCAACATTTTCCAACATGTCACACATGGAGTTAGGTGAGAGTTAGGTAAGAGTCAGGTAAGAATCCAAGCTAAGCCCAATACTAATTTCAGGTCTCAACTGACTCTAATGAGACTCTCAGTTGACTCTTGAGACTCAGTTGAGAGTCAAATGACAGTCAGATGAGAGTCTAACCTGACTTCTGAGACTTAGTTAAGAGTCAGATGAGAGTCAGTTGATAGTCAGTTGAGACATGTGTGGGAGTGACACATACAGCAAAATTCAGCTGTTTTTGGCAAATTTTTGGCTCTCAGGCCAAAAATTGACATGTTTTGAATTTATTTTGTAGTGAACCACATCATCAATTTCTATGATCTAAAATGTATCTTGTTCATTTGTTGTGTAGTATAACATATTTTTTTTCTGGGTTCTGTAGGTGCTTCCTTAACCACTCTGAAAAGTGTGCCATTTTTATTTCTGCTGGTATATCAAGGGAATTTCCTTTTTAGGAAATGTTTTACCACTATTTCAAAGACAAGAAGGTATATTATTTTTCATATTTTACAGGTTAGGAATATATAGAACTGTTCCAGAGATATTGCAAAATAATGTGTGCTCATTCTTTTTGCACTCCAGTGTAGCTAACCCAAAATTATCCTCTAGAATGATGATGAAAACCTCCCAAGAGTGAAGGAACTCATCATCAGCATAGGGGTTGGAGAGGGTTGGCATAATGAGCTGAAGCACAGTATCCCAAA
Organism: Cyathus striatus; assembly: GCA_025738555.1. Lineage (NCBI taxonomy): Eukaryota > Fungi > Basidiomycota > Agaricomycetes > Agaricales > Nidulariaceae > Cyathus > Cyathus striatus. Next base: position 58,981 of record JAOVFP010000021.1, read on the forward strand.
GATATGTGAGAGCGAAGTTGACCTGGGAGTGTCCATCCAAGTATTGGGAAGGATTATTCTGGAAGTAAATTTGACACTGCATAATGAACTGCTCTAACTTCTCAGCACTGGAACTGTCAAAAGTATCTGGCTTTTGAATGTTGCATTCCCAACATGATCCTGACATACCCTGGACAGATTCTGCAACTCTCAAAAGAGCTTCAGCAAGCTGGTCTTCCCAGGAGTGGTGCACAAGAGGTGTGCATCTGGGATTGTTGACATCATCCTCATCACCATCATCTCCTGAGTCTGAGGATGGTGGAGATGGAGGGTTGGGCTGAGAAGGAGGTGGAGGTGGTGGCCCAATGGTACCACCATCAGAACTATGACCCTCAGGAGTCTCCTGGTCTGTTGTGACTGTACCATATGGTAGTGGGGTGCCATCCAGAGGAGCCTAAGTGGATCTGAGGTTCCTGGCTGCAGGAACAGAGAGTGTCTGAGCAGAAGTCAAGGGTGTGTAGAATTATATTAGTTATTCAAATGTCACAATTCCATGCTGTCTCCACATACGCATTTGGATATGTTACTATACCTATTATGTATTTTACAGACAATGTGCTCCGCTTTTTATGTATTTAAGTAGTATACTATGTACTGTATCTACTTATCCATTTGCCTCTTGCTTCCTCCCCCTGTGTGCTCTGAGGCCAAATGTAACGTCGTCGTCGTCGATGCGTCATTTATTTCAACACAAATGGATCCTGCCCTTCTGTGTGGGGCTGTCGCCAATACACCAGCTCGTGGCCTCGGTTCTAGGCCTATCGCTCACTTGATTTCATCCCCTCGCCGTCGCTTGCGCTCGCTTAATTTTATTGCGCTGCCGTCGCCATCTTTCGAGCCGAAACCCCATCATTGTGCCGCTGTCGTAGTCACCTGACACCGTGCCTGCCCGCCGTTATCATCGCTCTCGCCGTTTTGCCATGCCGTCGTCGTCGTCGTCGTGTCGCCGCCTTTTTTTTATCCGTCATCATTATTGCCCGGGGAGGCCGAAGTCCCTACTCGCCGTGTTTCATGTCTGCCGCTCACCAATCCGTTGATCGCGCGAAGTCGATTTCCATTTTGGGAATGCGCGCCGCTCGCCTACTTCGATTCATCGCTCGAAATTCGCCTCGTAATGCCGCCTGAAGATTCTACGACCGGAGCTTTTGCATGGGTCAATGAATGCATAATGGATGCTAATGCTGGGTGAAGGGATTCTGGGTTGTGATAAGTTTATGTCGCATTTTTCGTTGTTTTGGGGGATTTTCTTACCTATGCAGTATGTTATGCTTCCGGGGGTGTATTACTTTCATTTTTCCTTTTCGTCGTCGCCCCTTGATCATTGTGCCATTTGCGGGGGTGTGTAGAATTATATTAGTTATTCAAATGTCACAATTCCATGCTGTCTCCACATACGCATTTGGATATGTTACTATACCTATTATGTATTTTACAGACAATGTGCTCCGCTTTTTATGTATTTAAGTAGTATACTATGTACTGTATCTACTTATCCATTTGCCTCTTGCTTCCTCCTCCTGTGTGCTCTGAGGCCAAATGTAACGTCGTCGTCGTCGATGCGTCGTTTATTTCAACAGGGTGAACCCAGGAAAGTAGCACTAGGAGGTGGTGCTGAGCTGGGTGTAACCTGAGACAGTGTAGAAGGTAGAGAACCTGAAGTACTCTGTGGAGGCTGTTGCCTCATAGCTGCACAGGTGGCACAAGCACCCACAGCATTGGTATGACTAGCAGTATGCACTGTGTGAGTAACTGAAGTCCCAGTTGGAGCTATGATAGAAGAGATATCCAAGGTATAAGTATTTGTATACTGTTATGTACTGATTCTCTTCCTACTGAGAAGCAGATGTGAAGATGCCTGGAAGGCACAGGAGAACTATAACAGAAACCTGAAGTGAGTACAGGTATGGAACATAGAGCAGGAGTGTGGAAAAGAACTGTGGCTTCAGCATATGTGCTGCACTGCCTGGATATCCCCAGGGAATAGTTCATATTTCACAGAAGATGATATACAACAAAGAGAAACATTCCAGAGTATGAGAGGAGGCTTCGCCACTACACTAGGCAGTGGGAGAGAAACCCAAAGGAAAACCCAGAGCAGGTTTCAGAGCTTAAGTGTAAGAAGAAGTGTATGAAGTTGATATGAATACTGAAGACTACTTAGTACATCTGGAAGACTATATATACTAAGTAGGAACCTGTAGGTACAAATGTAGAAGTATAATACTAAGAACAAGTCAAGGGAGTAAGTAGGAGATGAAGTCTGGGCAAAGCAGAGTAGGGGCACAAATGATGCACTCAGAATGCAGAATAAAGAACTAAACTACAAAGGTCATAATGAAATGTACAAGTAGGAATGGAAGAGAGGAGTAATAGAATAATGACATGGTGAGGCTGTCATAAGAGAAACTATGTATCCAGGATACCCAATAGAAAACCCAATGGGTTCCAGGTACATTCCCAGGCAGGAACATCAGGAAGTGCAAACCCATAGCAGGTACATTCCAGGAATGGACCAGGTAAGTTGAAAGGTCATATGGGAATGTCAGCAGAGTATATCTGGACACAGATATAACAGAAACCCAATACAGCATCTCAGTCCACTTTGAGAGTAGTCAGTCATGCCTTTTAATAAATGGTATATGCATATGCTACTCCCTGAAGCCTTTGACAGACAAGCTTGTCTGAAGCCAAAAGGGAATGGTGACATCCATTCATCAAGCTATATTCCTATATTTTCTTTATTTTCTATTTTGTTTTGCTTTAAATTTGAGGAAGGGAGTTGATTGAAAAGATGTTCAGAATTCATTAAAGTCAAAACTGTATCACATGCTGATGCTAATATTTCATAGTCAAGCAGGGCTATACATCAGCATATTGATAATTTGACTTACATTGGCTGTAACCTTTGACCTTTCACTCAAAAAAAAATGGCTGTTGGAACCACCCTATAGTAGATTTGAAGTTGTGGACTTTTTAGAACTTTTTTTGTTTTAAAGAGGGGTTCCTTTTTCTGAGTCCACTCTCAGGAAGTATAAATTAAGTATTTAAAGAGGGTTCCTTTTTTCTATGGCAACTGTTTTATTTAATTTATTCTAATTTGGGGTTTTATGTGTACTTTTGTGTTTTTATTGAACTTTTATTCTTATAGAATTCTTTTTACTCTAGTTAGTATTCCAGATTAATTAACTACCAGTGGATTACCATATTTCTCTCACTTTCATTGGTGATGATACTAACAATGTCATTCTGATCCCTGCTACATCACTTAATGTACCCCCAGAGATATTGACTATTGGGGTAGAAGAATCTCACTTGATTACATTGGGCACTGAGTAAGTTTCTGTTATAAACTCATTGCTGGAAAGCACAGTGGTGTCACACCCCTTCATCATCATCTCCTCTTCTATCCCATAATGGCAGCTCCTAATTTTGTCAGTTTTAAGTGCTACAGAATGACACTTTGGTGGGTCAAAGGTCTTTGCTGAGAGATAACCAAGAAAATGGTCACTCTGAGCATCTTGGTTGCAATTGTGTGCATTCTAAAAAGTTATTGAGTAACCATTAGTGTACTCCATACTCATAAGGAACATTGAAAGCACTGACTGGCTAACAAAAGAAGGGCATTTATGCTGCAGGGGAAAGATAAGGAGAGAGAAAAAGGGGTGGTTGATGGTAATAAACAGTGTCATATCCCATATCACCTACCTCTGGACCTCTAGTCTCTTACTCTGTCTTTTCCCTTTGTTACTCCAGACTTTGATTACGCTCTTAATATTACATATTGATTACTGTACATAGATTACTCTCATTTCCTTTCTTCCACCATACTGAGCTATCCTCTCAGTATTGTAGTATACATCTCATAGTGAGTCACTTATCATTTTTAAGTGTGCCACTATCAGTTTCACTTTACACTGCCATATGTGCTCACTTCTCTGATGTGTTTTATTATGTTTAATTAGTTTTAGTCTTCATTCTACGTATGCCTACCCTGACTGTACTTCTCTGCTGGCCTTGGCTAGTGGCCTTTACTTACTCCGAGTCTCTAGTATTTTAGTACTCGATTTGTACTTTAGTCTTCAGTTTTCATATTGAACTACATCCTCACCCTTCAGTCTGACTTGAGTTACATCTCTTGTCTTCTCTGAAGGGCTTGCCCTTACTCTGAAATACAGGACCAGGAATCCCAGGGGCACAGCACATAAGCTGAAGCTGAAGTCCTACCCCCTGAGTTCTCGTTCTCTGCTTCCGTCTCATACTCACCCCTCGTTTCTCTGCAGTCACCCTCTTGTACTCCACTGCCAAGTCAGGCTAGGGGCACAGTTGTGACAAACAGGTGCAGTAGCTTGTTTCTTCTATTAGATACATATATATAGAAAGTGGTTAAAGAGGGCCCCAGAATATCCCTACTAAGGTTAGCTGCCAAAATATTGATTTTTGGTGGTTTTTGTCTGGATCATATTTCTGAAATGTGTCTAGGTTCCAGGTCCAACAGTGTGATGATGACAGAATTAGTAAAGAGAAACCCAGTCTTGTGTATCTTAGTATATCTAGATTGTGTCATGTGACATCCTGACATGTTGGTTCACTAAAACTCACAAACCTCAATGTGTGTCTATAAGTGCCAAATTGCAAGCATGCATGCCCAAGCAAATGACTAGCACTCTTCCACTATTAAGCTTGTACACATTAAAAAATATTAATGATTATGTATGTATTAGTATAATAATTGTAGAATAACATATAAACTTTGAGGCCAAGCCACCAAAGAATAAGTAGAAAATAACTTTACCAGTCTTCTGTATCTTGTTACACCCAAACTTCAAATTGACTATGTTGCTGTTAAGTCACCATCTGACCAAAAAATTAGTTCACTGTTTTTACCAAATTTTCATGGAAATTTTTAACACATGCATCACACTTACATCCCTATACATCCCAGTACACTGCAAGGAATATGCATGACTATTGAATTTGGACACTAGTGTTTCGTTAACCAATGCACAATACAATATTTATGTTTTACATCTCATTGATGACTCCAAGCTTATGCTGAATTTAAATGTGTATTCTGCAGATGAACTACTTATAAGCATCATGGTTTAAATGTTTACAGTACAATATATGGCACATTGATTGATTATTACTTTTTAAGTCTTTTCCTAATTTTTGCATTTTTGATCAACAACATCAATTTTGTAGACTAATGTGTCTACTGCATACTCAACAAGCAATTTATTATGTTAAGTATGGTTGAGCTGGTTGTGAGCTGGTGTGGCCATAGCCCTTGCATAACCCTGTGTGGCCAGTGGCATTACCACATTTGGCAAATCTAGATATACCAACATACTACAGACTCTGGTAACATTTCCTCACTCATGTCCAAATTGGCATCTACATAAGTATAGTTGGGATGTTCAGGGTCTTGATCAAGGGTACAATTATTAAAACAGCACTACTTCTTCCGTTAACTACATGGATAAGTATACAACAGATTTTAATAGTAATTGCATTTGCCTTTGTAGGTAGTCAAGAGATGTAAGTACAGTAAAAGACATTTAAACACTGTGCCATGACTTACAGTGCTCATGAGTGTAGTAATAAAGCCTCAGTGTATGGACTGCATTGATAAGATCTGACTTGGCCTGTAAACTAATGACCTGCCCACAGCCATCAGGATCCTCTTCACCTGACTCTCTAGAGTATAAATATAGCTAGATACATATTGCAGCATATTCAACACATTGCATGAATACAAACAATTATTAAAGCAAATACTCTCGATATGAGAGGATACTTTTAGGAGCCTGGTGTACATCTAAGTTATTGACATCCACATTCCCACCCACTCATTCCAACTTCAAAGCTCATCATGATCCATACGATGGACTTTACCACAGAACCATCAAAAGCAAAAATATAAATATAACCATCCTATAAATGTACACAGAAAACAGTGCAACACGACAGGTAAACTTTCCAAAGTGCCTAACTAAGGCACTTTCATCCCCCTAACTCAAATATAAATGCCCCACATCTTTGCATCCCACCACAATTTCATGACAAACAGGACTTACGATCTCCCCCCAGCACTCCCACTACTGTCAAACCCAACAGGTATGGAAAGTCTAACAACCACACTCAAACACATCAATTATAATTGAGCTCCGGTGTCTGGCACCGCGGCTTCTTGGTTAGATATTACAATCCTTGTTTCAGATTTTCACTCAAGCGAGATTGAGCACTTACTAACTGAAGTGTGGTTGTCCAGTATGGCAGTAACTATGTATGCTCAAGCAATTATTTAGTTCATTACAGTAATGTAGAGCAGGCAAAGTGCCTGCACTCTGAATCACAAATTATTCAATATCTCAAGATGTTCAAGACCATATTACATAATCAGTTAGGTCATATTTGCGTGGTGCATCCATATGCATTCTCCACCTAATCCCTCCTCCCTGCTCACTTGTTTCAATCTTTGCTCAGATTATACCTCATCATTCACCATCACGACACAATTTTTCCATTCACTAGTAATGTTTTAATTTATTATTTTTATATTATTCTCCATTCCTTTGTCAGATGTATACAGCTTTACTACTTTTAGATTTATTTGTTTTTCCTGTATTTAAACCCCTGTAGATACTCTACAGACAATCTAAGCAATTTTTACATTGTCTTCCACTGTAATTCAAAGTTAATATGTCATCTCAACACTTCCACTGTCAACTTACTCGACATTATGCTCTCTTCATCTTTTTTCATGCTGGGACTTCGTTTTGAAGTTCTTTCTCTCTTGTTACGTTGCAAATTGTTATTTTCTATTCTAACTTCATTCCTCTCACCTCAGGACACCCCATTGGACAGATGTTTCAACCACTCGCAATATTTGCCTTTGTTAGGTACACCCAACTAACAATTTACCCCCTCAGCAAACAGAATAATATACCTATAAGTATATGCTTTAATATAAGTATTTGTGCAATAGATGAGCCGAGATGTAAGTGAGAGAGGTGTCACTGTCACTGTATATCCTTGTGTAGACCTGCACATTTTTATAAGGAGTTATTTTATAGGGCTTGGCATTAGAAACTGTAGTACTGATTTATTTATTTATTTGTTGTATTTTCTATAAACATAGAGTGACAGTGTCATGCTATTTGACCGCTCGAGACTAATAAGAGGTTATCGAAGTTATCTGCGATTACCACCATGAACTTGAAACCCTAGAGTAGGTAATCAAAGTACTAAAGGTATACCTTGATAAGTATACCTTATAATACGAAAACTTACTTTAGTGTTGAAAACAAGCTGAGGTGTACAGACTATGGTATGGTACACCTATTATAAAAGTACTGTACATCATGAATCTGGGAGTCCGCTACTTTTAGAGTCAGATCAGAGTATGCAAATGATAAGTTATAAAATAATTACCTGGATGTCAATCGTGTATATATGTCAAAGGTGGCTTACTGACGTGAATTTGTAGTCAAATCGGATGCACAAAAGTGATTTTATGCTCCCTCATCTTCAACAAATGTAGGGGCTGTTCTACTAGTGTGAATTTGGGAAAGTTTCCAATCCTTATGCTCGCAAGCAAGCTCCTGTGCTGCTTTGTAATATCTCACATTAAATTCTTGTCACTTGGCGATGAATCTGCTGTGGATGATTATCAAATTAACATAACACAAACTGCATCAGGTCAAGCAAAAATTCATTATTAATACCTCCCATATACATTGTAATATGAGCCATCAGGCTCTGCTCATATCGACGTAAATTATTTGAACTCGAGACAAGCTGAAGGACTCGTAACAAGTATTCAGTTCACTTAATATGAGTGCTGCCTGGTATCACTTACATCATTGGTTCATCTCGTAGTCCAAAATACTTATATTGGAGCTAATACTGTATAGGTATATTATTCTATTTTACTGTAATGAATTAAATAATTCGTTACTGCCGTACCGGATGACCACGCTTCAGTTAGTAAGCGCTCAATCTCGCTTAAGTGAAAATCTGAAACAAAGATTGTAATATCTAACCGAGAAGCCACGGTGCCGGACACCGGAGCTCAATTATAATTGATGCGTTTGAGCGTGGTCGTTAGACTTTCCATAAACAGGCAGCCTTAGTGTTGCTGATCTCGGCTTCGACGATAAGTGGGTGACTTTCCACTGCGTTTAGAATCCTAGAATAAATTTCTAAACCTAAGCGAGCGGACTTTGAGAGTATTTGGAATTTGCTTCTAAACCATAACACACCAGTAAATACAGATCACAAACCGTCACACACCATTTCTCATCATTGAACCCTGCGAGAACCCTGAGTTACGTTCCTGAACTGATCTTATCACGTCCTCACTATGGATATCGATGATGAAGATGCCCTTGACTTTGAAGAGTTTCAACATCTACAGGCTTACTATGCACACCAGTTGCATCTTTTGGAAGAAGAAGAGCAACTGCTTTACACATCTGCAGGTATGATTGGATTTGGCATTGAAGAATTGCACAGGATACAGACAGAGCAAAGAAAAGAGCGAAGGTTATATCTCACACATCCAAATCTTCTTCCTAATCCTCAAGTATCAACACCATGGCAAGTTCTGTTTGATTCTGCAAGTGATCGTGCATTCATCACAACAATGGGACTTGATGTTGCAACCTTCAAGTATGTCTTGGATAGTGGTTTCGAGGAAGTGTGGAATATGACATGTATTCCACGCAATGATGTTTTACCGGCTTCTCATCCACGTATCACATGCCGCTCTCTTGATGCAAGTGGTGCACTTGGCCTTATTTTGCATTTTCTTAATTCAACAATGCACAATGTCAGCCTTTGCGAGATCTTCGCACTAATTCCATCTACCGTATCACGCTATATCAACTTTTCTCTTCAGATCTTACTTTTAATTTTGAAGAAGATGCCAGAAGCATGGATACAACACCTAGTTGATGACGAATTTCAAGAAAGCAATGCCTTAATTGCTTCTAGACATCCACTATTAACAGGTGCATTTGGGAGTATGGATGGTTTGAACCTCCCTGTTCAGACATCTAGTGATTTGAAGATAGAAAATGCAACTTACAATGGATGGCTTCATGAACATTTTGTAAGTTCTGTCTTTGTATTTTCTGGTGATGGTAAGTGTACATATTCGGTGTTTAAAGGGGTCTTTTACAATGCTATGTGCCTAGGAACAATAATTGCTTGCAATCTCAATGCACCAGGGAGTTGGCATGACTCACGTGTTGCACAGCCAATTTATGAGAAACTCCGTACACGTACTCCTGAAGGGTATTATCTAGTTGCTGACACAGCTTTCCCTCGAGGATCAAATCAGATTTCAGGTCGGATAAAAGCTCCAATGAAGGAGGGAACAGTACTGCCTGCTGACTGCAGTGAACGAGCAATATTAATGAAATTTAACCAGCAGTTACTGTCATATCGTCAAACAGCAGAATGGGGAATGCGTGCAATGCAAGGATCATTTGGACGCTTAAGAGTCCCTCTTCCTATCAACTACAATGATGTTCATGGAGACCTGCTGGAAACAACATCACGCTTATTCAATCTACGCACTCGTACCATTGGATTCAATCAGATCACATCAGTCTACATGCCTATTTGGAGAGAGGGCGAGGGACAGGATGAAGTTTGGGTATCATTTGGGGCAATGCTATATTCAGAACAATGAAATAACGATAGAGTAAGGAGATTTCACCTGGATGTAGTAGAGGTTTAATCACTCCGATTCACTCTTGGATTTTTATATTAATTTTATTGGGGTATGTAAGATACAGAACAAGATAAGCAGCATATAACAACACTAGTCCAGTTTAAATGAGTGACAAGGTAAAAGAGTAGCAAAGTAAAGGAGCAACATGGTAAGAGAAGAAAGAAAGACCAACAGAAATTAAAAAGTAACAGAGAGAAAAAGCGAAGACAGTAATTAAAAATGTAATAATATTATATAGAGAAAAGGCGACAATCAACTCACTGTAAAGACAAAGTTTATACCTCATGACTATTTTCGGTATCATTTCCTTTGGACTGCGGCTCAGCAGCAGGAGAAGGAGGCCATGCAATATATGGTGATGGAGACAGAGAGTGGTCATTGATGGTAACAGGAGAGGGAGCATGATTATGATGAGTCAATGGAGAGAGATGGCGGCGGACCAAGGGTGAGTGATGATGACAGACCAATGGTGAGCGATAAGGCGAGATAACATAACTGTCATCAAGGCGTGTAATGTGTCATGTCCTGGGGCTATCATTAAACCCTGCTACTCCGTTGTCATCATCAGATGACCCACCAACCCAACGTGTTGCCTGTCCTCCATTCGCATAGTAAATGTCCTGGCAATAACGACGCCTTTCTCAATGTACTTGAGAATGCTGTCGAAATCGAGAGGGGGGACTAGAGCCATGAATCCTGTCCACATTACGACGACGGATGTTGGGAGAGATATGTGAATGGGAGCGATGACGAGATGAAAGAAGTCCTAGCAGTTCATTCCGGTCTGCCTGTCGTTCAGCAGCAGAACAGCGACGCTCCGCTTCAAACAGCTGAGTGGACAAGGTATCAGCATGGCGCTGGGCTTCACGCAATTGGGACGTCAGCTGGAAGAGGGACGTCAGCTGGAAGATTTGATTTGCTTGCATAGCTTGAACTGAGTGTTCTTCATGACGGGCCTTGAGAACGGAAGGATCCAATGCAGTTGATATATTCGCTAGCAGTCCTTGACTAGCAATGCGGGAGTGTGATTGTGAGGAGGACCCAGCGCGAACACCAGCAGCAGTACGATGGGCAATAAATTGGCTCTCTGCTTCTTTGGAAACTTTACTGCCAGTTGCCGATGCTAAGACCCTCGCCCCCTCCCCATCCGAAAGCTCAGCAGCTTCCACAGTGTCTACGATGTCCTCATCATCAATGTCCCGGGTGGACCCTTTTTCATTCATGGCCTGATCGATCTCGTGAGCTTTGAGAATATGGGGCGGGCATTCTGCATCGCCAGTTGGCTTCGTCGTTTTAACAAGCTATGATCATGTTAATTAGCACGTATATATGAAAAGGCAAAATATATGTACCTGCTTGAACTTTAACTCCAAGGACTTAGCTGACCTACGAGGGCGCACAAGGTCAATTGCCTGATCATTGTAAGTACGTTCGACATCGGCCCATCCCTTCGGACCAAGAGGTACCAGCGCCTCCGTAACATTGAGCAGGAGTTCAACATCTTCTGGAGAGTAGTTTGGTGCACCCGTCGTTCGACCTTTGAACTTCTTTGAATCAGGTTGTCCAGTCGGCACCAATTCTGCTTTGCGCTTTGTCCTAGAGCCCAATGCCACTGGCTGGTCTTCAAGTGCACGTTGTTTCTCCTTTCCTTTCGGATCAGGTCGTTGGGGACCAGTAGCTTTTAAAGCTGGATGAGCAACCTGCTCGAGCAATGAGTTGGGGGGGGCGGGTGCCAGATCTTCCATCCCAGACTGCGAGGCCTCCACATTGGCAGCCTCAGGTGGAGGAGCCAAAAGCGAGCCTGGTAATTCTTGTAAAGTTAGGTATACGAAAGAATTTGAAGACCAATGAACAAACTTACCATTGGTACGGGATACTGTGGAAACATATATGTGTTCGGCATAATATGTGATTGTGACTGGAAAAAGAGAAGTCAATTCAAATGGAAACAATTAGTTTAATGAGAACTTACATTGTAGTTGCACATATATCCACTGTGGTCTTGGGTTCTTGGAGGCTCGCGTTGGGAAGCAGGTGGTACCGGCATGGTGGAGGGTTGAAAAGACCTGATTCGGTTGTCAACATGATCACCAACTGTTCTTCGGGGAGATTGGTTTCGCTGGGAGGAATTGGGTGGAGACATTTAAAAGAGTGTGAGGGATACTTGTGAAAAGAAAAGAGTGTATGATTGAGAATAGTTCTCTACTTACGAAGTTCCCGTCCTTTTATACAGTCCAGAGCACCCTTCCCTTCAGTAACATCTCCAAAAATCGACTAGCTCTTGCATGGTCCTATACAGTCTTGTATAGCAACAAAAAAAAGCGGGGACCTTGAAAAAATGAGCTCCATTGCACAGGTGTCAGCAGGGAGAAAATTGTTGTGCACCCTGGGCATCTTGCACTGAGCTGTTCAACGGGTATCTCACAGTCCACTGGAATAAAGGATGCTGGGGCTCATTCAAGTCCTGAGGTAGCGTTTTTACAGCGTATTAATGGGCGGAAACTTTTGAAGACAAGGTGGATGTAGGTTGAGTGCGATGGTCAAGCGATGGTGGTGCGATGAAGATTACAAAACCCTGCAGGGAAGTCTACGCGAGTGACATCGGATAGCGTCGGAGTCGTTTAGAATGGGCGTTTACAGCTGGAAGGGGGGGTAGGAGGCCTCTTCCAGACAGCCATCTAGGATGGGGTGCTATTCAAGCTCCACTGTATGCTAGGCCAGATTTGGACATCGGCATTTCGGCTTACTTCGCTTAAGACGTTTAGATTTTTATTCTAGGATTCTAAACGCAGCGGAAAGTCACCCAGTGTCAATTGTAATTTTTTATTTTGAAAGTGATGTGTATATAGGAGTAAATATTATAACGTAAGTATCTTGATACAATAGTACATACTACATAGGTATTATTATTCTGGTATACTGGCGATACATGTTTTTATCAAAGAAATGCGATAGCGGACAAATGAACAATGCACCGAGGTAACAGTCTAGTGCAGCTCTGGGGAATAAACGAGTCCTCATCAGAAGTTCCTAGAAGTTTAGAAGCGATGTCCATTTGTCCTTCTAACTGTTGTCTTCTAATATTTTCTTAATTTTTGACATTTTTCATTATATACAGTTCCATATTTTTGTTGAAGAGCCATGTTCGCAGACAATCGAATAACACTCCACGAAAAACATTGCAGTCCAGCTCTGGGGAATAGTAGTGTCACTAATGACACCGAGGCTTCACCAAAGGGTTCCTGTGAGTCGTAATGAAGCTACTTTCATTCGTCTGTCATCAGAAAAAAAGCGCGTGGCTTACATTGGATTTTGGGTCATGGAACGTGCCAAAATTGTTGTATTAGTCATACAATGTCATTGCAAGGCATTAAAATCCTTGCGTACCTATACAAGGCAAATACAATATTTCCTGGCCATTGCAATGCCATACAATTATTTAACTTCTATAAACTATGTGTATAATAATTTCTTCCCATTACAATTTTGTTGCAATGGTTCTTGCAATGAGAGTAAAATTCATTTTATTGGACTTGAGCCAGTACACTATCAATTAAATAATTCCTACTTATTATGTACCGTTAATCACCTTGTAAACTTGAGGCACACAAAAAAGATCGCACTTAGGCACTTATCTTATCTTATACGTTACACTATCTCAACCTATCTTATCGTGAGAAGTTCTGAGAACTCAGATTTGTCGGGATTGGAATTCAACGTCAACTTCAAGCTCTGATCCAGACTGTTCCATTTGAATTGTAACCTTCATGCGCATGCGTCACACGCACGCTATATGTTACATACGCATCACGCTGCACGGACCATATGCCCTTTCGAGCCTCCCCACCCATCCGGGGCCGCTCTTGCTTCTGCTCTTCCACTGCCATCCTTCCCCTCCCCTCCCTCCCCCTCTCCCCTCCCCTTCCTCCCTCCCTCCCCTCCCTCCTCCTCTCACCGTCTTTCTCTTTACTCCCTCAAACACCCCACTGCGTAATACCAATGGATCCTTACTGACAACTCCGAGTTCTTTCTGCCGCCAACCATGCCTTGGTATCATCATGTAACCTTGCCTTATCGATGATAAGACAGTTGTAGTTCTTGATAAAGTAAGTTATCTTATTCATTATATGTATTCCAAAGCTCTTACTCTTCAATTTCATGCATATATGCAGTGAATACAGGGATTGGGATAAGGGAGTGGGGTGATTGTGGGGTATGTCCGAATTTTCTTTCTTTTGTGACATTGATTCTGATGTGCTTTTGCTTTTTCTCCAGCAGTTCGCTCCATCTGGTACAGATGTTCCTAGATATCGTTGTCAATGTCTGGTTCGATCTTCGTAACGAATGAACTCCCTGTCCGTTACATGCCGACCTTGCTAACTGCCCAGCCAAGAGTTACGTGTTCGAGGCCACTAAGTGGGAGGAGGCCATGCGACTGCACTCTATGACCCCTTAACCGACCACCAAGACCAAGAACAAGCAGCTAGGTCGAGTCGTCACGTATCATTCCCGAGTCGCTTCCTATGCATGCACCGTCCCCGTTCTCCACGCCTTTCAAACGTCTACTCCTCCATAGTGAACATCCCCAATCTCTTTCCTAGCGACATTCTGACTTCTTACGCATATCGCGAGACCCACGAAAACTGGAATGGGGAGCGAACCGTGTTAGGCCGCCCGCCTAGCTCATACCTCACGTACAATCATCGTTATCAAAGATCTATTCAGCACTCTCTACGGTGATGAATTACGTGGTAACAACGACCCTTCCAAACCGACTGCTAAGATGAGAAAACTCACACACGGAGCGGTTAGGTCTTCACCACTATCTCAGCGCCATTTCTGACGCCTGTCCAGTTTACTGTCCCCACACCACTATATATTGAGATTGAGCGTCCCTAGGTTTCCCAGAAGGGATGCTGCGTTACTTGGGTGCATCTACTGCCTCTCGTTTCCTTCCTACTGGATAATACTGATAAGCGGTTCATATAGTGTAATTATAGCAGCCTTCGACCTCACTCTCCAACCCAGTTAATTCGGAGCTCTTTACACATGTGCCCGTGGTCTCAAATCGGGTGTCTCCTTTATCGTTTTCCGAACCTGACGACGGAGACGATGGCCCAAATTCAAGTTTAAACATGTCCGCAGGTGCACATTTTCATGCTCCCTTTGTACTCCAACTCCTAGTGTTTTGCTGGTGCGTGCTGTATTTGCTATGCCCTCCTTCCTTGTCCGTACACCTACATCCTGTACATACGTGTCTTTGCCAACTCATGTATTTAATTTGTTTTAATATTTATTTTATTTACCATTGTTAATGTAAATATGGAAGCAAAAAGTAACCGGAATTCATATACTCTCGAAGCTTGTCTTGTATTTCATTGTGATGTCAGAATCCATTGCAAGGCCATTGCAATGTGCACAAAACATTGTAAAGGATTGTATTGCCTTGTGGCCATTGTATTGATAGCAGCTGTTTCTACCTATTGCAAAGCAGGCAAGATCATGTGAACCCTGCAAGTATTACTGACTTTGAAAGGAAAAGGTCGCTAACAATGCCTTCACAACTGATGTAGTCTATGCAATACATTTTAGATTTTTACATTGTATTCTACATACTTTTATTAGATTTTTAACCCTCTGTAAGCCGCCCGCTTTTTTTCTGATGGTAGAACTATCGCCTTCTGATTTTGTATATTTAATTTTTTGGTGTGTTTCCGTTCCTAGTATTTTATAGTCTATCATTGACCAGGAACACATCCGAGCAGTTGTCTATAATCGATATAAGCCAAACTGATTGCCATTTCGACATTTCGAGCTCTGCACGGAACCTTAACGTGCATGATGAATTGCGCAGAAACAGCAATGCTAAAAGTCAAACATATGCCTCAGGCGTCCGGGAAGAAGCTATATCGTATGCTGACTCTTAAGATAAACCAGTTCAGATGCAAGATGTACAAGAGACAACAAGGTTAGCGTACATGGACTTTTTCAGCTGACCTTCCATTGCGAGTAGAGTCTTGCTCATAAGCATTTGTATTCCTTGGCCAATAAGCGGTGGATATTTAGTGGTGTCCGGCGCTGGTATTTCCTATATGAAATACGGCAGATTTAGAATTATGCAATCTCATCAACGATTATTAAACTAACGTACCATGAAGTCTTTGATTTGCCTCTATGGAAATTCGTAAGCTACATGTGATCTTAGGAGGTATGGAAACCATACCCAAATGTTACATTTTAATTTATCTTCTAATTTCTTCAATGCTATATCTGCTGAACATAACAAGTATCACAGAATTTACAATGTATTGATGAAATATATGCGCACCAAGGGCTCTTGAATATAAATCTTCAAACATCGCGGGGAGGCATTCAGTTAGGTAATCGTAATTGTATGACTGCGGGAATTCCGTTAGCTGGTCTTCTTCCCTATTGTAGATACGCCTCAGATGGTGAGATAAATTCGATATTCTAAGGGATCGGAATAAACCGTTCCGCTGAGAAATTTTCGTTACGTTAAAGGGTATTCTTGGAACATAATAATAGATCACCTTAAGCCAGTGGCTCGTTGCGTCGTCCTCATTAACACAACCTTCCGTCTGGATATTATCATTAACATCTTGATCTCCAGAGTTCAAGTATACATTGAAGTTAACATGATTGATCTGGTCCCTCCCAACATCGTTGAGCGTGCTTCCAGACACTGTAATGCCATGAGAGCGTCCATCCACGTTATCTTCCAACTTGATGCCAAGGGCCTCATCATCATCTTTGTAGGCATTGTGTTGTCGATTATCCGCCTACCATAAATATCGTTATTGGATTCATGTAGTCTTTGACGACAGAACAAGGCTCACCTCCCTACAGAACGGCCCCATTTGAGCAGGAACGACAAAAGACACACTCTCCGGGTCTGTCTCGTGCTCTCGAAGATCCTTAGCATTCATCCTACTCTTTGAACGACCATCCCGATCCTTTTCACGCTGAGCCTGGGAGCGGTACACGTAATTGGGATACATCAGCTCGTGTTCCTTCCTCTTCTCATTCGCGAGATCCTCCCAGAACTTGCGGTCCTCGGGGGATAAGTCCTTCCATTTCTGGCTGATAGTCTTCGATAAAGCAGCCTGGCGCGGCTTCGTCGTTAGCCCGTCGGCCACTTGCATCGCGGCGTGTCGCTCCTCGTAGCATTTGCGGCGGAACAGGATGAAAGCGTTTTCAGGTCGCCTGATATAGTCCTTGTCGCCTTTCTTGGGTCGATGCTCCATGTCGTCGCTGCTACACGAAGACTTCCGACGTTTTTGTACGGATGCTGGGGATGTGGGGCTGAGGGAGGAATCGGGGGAGAGTGTGCGTGTGAAGGAAGCTGGTTGGAGGGTTGGTGTTGTACATTGAGACTCGAAAGGAGATCGAGAGGGAGACAAGTGAGGACTGTCTGATACGGATAGGTTTTGCGAGATAGGGAAGGCGAAGGCGCGTGGTGTTGGGGAGATTATGGTGAAGACTGGGGGTTGGGGAGTATCCGTTATCACTTCTAGTACTATTGGCCCGTCAAACTGAGGCTCGGGCTGCTTCTCTTGCTGAAGCGGCTCGGGACACATCACCTCTGGGAACAGGCAGGCACCCTCGTACATGTTAGGGGGGCCACCCATGTCATCCCCAAGGTCGCCTAGGTAGTCGGGGAGGTTAGGCATACTCAAGGTGACGATGTTCGTGACGTCCTCTGGCCCGAGGCCGAGAGCCTGCGCGGACTCCATATCAATCTGCTGAAACTCATTCATGTTGTTGTTGGAGCGAAGCGCGGAGGTTGAAGCACTAGGTGTAGCTGAGGTATTATTATCGGAGGTCGAAGATAACATTGATAAATAGTTGTTTTGCATGGACTCAAAATCGGAAAGAGGCTGTTCAGTACGAAATTGTTAGTGGCCAAAAAATGCAACAACAAAAAACCAATAAATATTACCATATTCACATTTGTCTCACTTTCAGAGCTTTCAACAGATCTGCTTTCATCCTTGTCCGAATCCACCTATTAACATGAAATACACTGTATTTAATTAATTACACAGTGGTAGCCTTCTATGACTTACATTCTCTGAAATAGGTGACTCTATGATATTTTCTTGCAGCGGAATACTGATTAGGTCAGGCTGTGAACATAGTGCAGTGGAACTCGTTGTTGTGTGTGTCAATGTGGACACAGCCTCAGGCGGGATCCCAGGTATATACTAGACAAGGATCAGAAGACATGTTTAGTAGAGCATCGACAATAGCCTGAGTGAGCCGAGAATTGCACTCAACGTAGATAATGTTTCCGCTAGCATCTAAAACAATGGTCTCGCTTGCCATCCTCTCCCAATTAGGCCGTGTCCTAAAAAGGACTTCCTATCGTTAGAGTCTGGGTTCCTTCCAACGAAGAAAAGGGGGGGTTGAACTTCGGTCGACTCGGCTATCTTTTCTCGCTTATGTAACCATGGTCAACGCCAGTGGGCCAATCACAGGCTTCAATTGGATGGCTTACTCATCAACGATCCATACTTCCTTTCAAGTTCGCGCACCGTGTCCAAGCACAATCCAAGTATCTTTGTGCCGCCTCCTCCATACCTATATCAACACAAAATGCATCAATGTCAACCCTTGTAATTTCAGCTGATGTAGAGTCATGGTTAGGGATAATTTAAGTATTATGTGTATAGTACCGCACTTGGACAATTAAACACTGCCCTGATCAGTGTTCATAGAATCATATTCACTTCCAATTCACTTCTGCAAGTTCTATCCACCATATTTTTATAGCAGCCCTGAAGATGTGACGCTAATTACACCAATTGCATACTGAACAAATTCGTCTTCATTTTTAAAATATCTACTTCAATAGATTCTACTACATAGCTTACTCTTGTATATTTTATATCACGGAGTACTTCCAATGTGTATTTTGGAGTTCAAGTAATTTTAAAATCTCAAACTTTCGCATGTAAAGTTCACAAAAAGTGTGACTGCATATGTACCAACTAAGTTGCATTCATACTTCACTAAATACATACTGATGTGAGCGAGCAACAGCAGCTCTTGATTGGCCCACTGGCGTTGACCATGGTTACATAAGCGAGAAAAGATGGCCGAGTCGACCGAAGTTCAACCCCCCCTTTTCTTCGTTGGAAGGAACCCAGACTCTAACGATAGGAAGTCCTTTTTAGGACACGGCCTAATTGGGAGAGGATGGCAAGCGAGACTACTAAAACAATTGTATTGCTGCCTTTACTAAATGCGGAGGTAGTTACTGAGTAGGCTGGAACCTCTTCGTGGACTGTTGTCATTATGTGAGCCAACAGTTGTGTATTACTATTTGTACTGTGCAACTGTGCAGCTCGTGTGCAGCAGCTTGGATGCTGGTTTGATTCTGGTCCTTATACCCTTGTACAATCCTCAGTCCCCGGGAACGAGATGCTAGGAGGTGGAAGGTTGTGATGATAGGTCTATAGCAAAGCAGCATCAAGGTGAAGTTGCTTTTAATGCATTCCAGAATGTAAATGGTAGTAAATTGGTAATAATCGACCGGTGTTGGCAACCTGGGGCTGTGCATGTACACTATGTGTTGATTGACACTGACAGTAGGCTGGAGGGAACTCATCATCATCACCACCATCTAGATTCCTAACACCTCTGACTCCTGAGTCTTATTGCTACCAGCATGTCACGTTTATCATCTGGCCAGAACTCTGTATCTAAGTACTAATATGCCGCAGAACCTGCCGCCTGACGCGCATTCTGAGTTATTTCAAGCTTGGAATATTGACGCAAGCACTGAATGCAAGCCTAGAACGATTCGCGTTGAGATTAGTGTGTAAGTTTCCATGTATCCTGATTGGGGGCGGGTACCGAAGTACACTCAGACAGACACATACTTGCTGTGATTAACCGCTGGACTCAAGAGGTGGCAGATCCACCGATCTTGGAACATAGGGATTGTACATCAACCCTGAGCGAAGAACACCACGTGCTACGGCGCTTGCCCGGCATTTCAGCGGCATTGTATTTGTCGAGCAGCGCGCACAGTACTTACTGTAAGTACTTTCAAAAAAATCATACTTGCACTGTTATCTCATAAATGCTGTGGGATTTTATATTGCTCCGTACGATGTGTGGAAAAGGAAAGGTTATTCCGGTATATCTCGTGAAAAGTATTGAATATAAGTAATTATGTACTTATTTGTCTCATCAACAATAAATGCTCCACTCGTCGAGTGGCTGCAGACTTTCAAGTGCGTACTTCTTCGCAATCCATTAGTTGCAGCGATAAGTGCGACTTCACACATATTTGGTTATGTGAGACTTGTGTGCATGATTTGAGTCTCATCAGTAGTAAGTGTTCGACGAGTCGAGTAGCTGCGGACTTTCAAGTATGTGCTTCATCGCAATCCATTAGTTGCAGTGATAAGCATAACTTCACACATATTTGATTATGTGAGACTTGTGTGCATGTTAATATAACCTCCAAAATTCCATGTAGTGTGGGCACAGAAAGACAACATTATATTCTCAATAGTCAAAAAGCAGTGGTGCAGCACCGGTACTTACAAACTTGTGTATGCATTTAGCTCATGCTTGTAGAGCTACTATGAAAACACCTTGCACTCACTGTACTTTGACTGCTTAGAATTCAATATTCAGCACTCACTGACACTGACTAGCGGCACGTTGAGCTTGTTGAAGTACTAGTTAGACTAGCCGTTTATATTGGCAAATATGTAAACTTATTGAAAGTTCTGCTTTCTCAAGAAATTACATCAGCCTACAATGCAACATGTTTGTTCAAATAATGTATTCACTTCAATATCTTCAATAACATAAATCATTTAAGATACTCTGAAGTGGTTGTAACATGTCCATTCTAGGGCTGCCAACCGTCCCGTATACGGGTGACGGCCGTATATAGACGGCATATATACGGGTATAAGCCGTACCGTTACCGTCCCGTACAGAAAATATTTTCATGCCTTGACGGTACGGTACTCAAATACGGACGGCCGTATACGGGTTACGGGTTGCTCTCACCGTAACTTTAGATTATACGTTGTTTCATTAGTTCTCTCTCAACACGAGCGTCAACCCCTTCCTCTCACAGAACACATTGTCACCCTCCAAATACGACACGTCACACCGCTCATTGATTCTTCTTCCGTGCTCCATAGCGCTTGATGACCGCAAGCGGTTCATGCAGATGAGACGGCGTGGGTTTTAACACCCTAGCTTACACTCCCACCACCGCGTCCGTTGAAGATATGTTAGCCTCTAGAATCTAGGCTACTACCCGTCCCACGCATCCGCCGTCTTCCTCCCTCCATCGCCCAATATCTACATATTCACCGACATCATCATCTTCCTCTCCACAACCTACCCACCAATACGCGTCCAAGAACTGCGACATGTTCTTCTAGCGCATAGAGCCACCGAGGCCAGTGCTGCGTGCGATGTCAAGTTAACCGATGCTATTTCCGATTCGTGGACGTTTGAGGGGTGGAGGGGTGTGCAGAGGGATGGGGTTGTTATTACGGTGTGTATTCTGAGATTTTTGAGGTGTGGAAAGTGACTGATGAGGAGAGTAGGATATGTAAATGGGTTGAACGATCAGTTATACTCTCCAAACCACAACCGTACGTCTCCACCCCTTCCACCTCCTCCCTCCTATCTAACTTTCCCCTAGACACCAATACTACTCTACCTACCCCACGAAAATATTCTCCGGCATAATCGGAACATCCGCCAACCTCCCCCCTTCGTCTACGCTCCCTCCTTCCCCTTCACTTGAGGAGGATATGCGAGTGGAAGTGTGGAACGGGAGAAGTGTTATGCTTTCCTACACGCTTGAGCTGGGCAGCTCTTGGCGCCACGCCATTGACGCGGGCATTTTGCATGCGGGGGACGTTATTGTGCGTATTGAGGATGGGGACGAGGTCTCTGGGCCTGGGAGTGAAGAGGCGGAAGAGAGGCGGAAGAGAGGCGGAAGAGGGAGAGAGAGAGAGAGATCGGAGGGAGACGAGAGCTTTGGATGAAGGGGAGGGGGTGGATGTGTATGTTACGAGGTGGAGTGCCGGATGGGGGTAGTATTAGTTGTTGTCAGTGCAAGGGGAAAACCTGGCTATATTCATTGAAATCTTTACATCTTGTATAGTAGTTAGTCTAATTCTACAATTGCTGTGCGTAGAAGTCGAAGATGCTGCTTAACCAACATAAGATTACGGATAGTATCAGGCTTTAAGCTAGCTCGGCGAATGGAAATAGTATCTCTCCCCCCTGAGAATATACGTTCAACAGCAACAGCTGAACCTTTTAACATATCACAAATTAGTAATGTATAAAAGCCAAATGTAAAAAGAAAAACTTGCCTGGAATACCCAAAATATCGAAAGCGAGACGGGATAAATTGGGAAATTGAAAGCGACGCATGTGCCACCACTGAACCGGATCACAAGTGTCGAAGTCTTCCTGTGGTAGTGTGAAATAATGCTCAAGTTCGTCGACATCAACTCGGGCCCTGCGGAAACGTGCTGTGAAGTTCTCGTCCTGATGTGACACATCACCCAAAGAAGATGTCCGTGAAAGGGAAGAAGGAATAGAAGAGGACGACTCTGTTCGGATGGGAGCTGATAAAGTGGGACTTGAAGGTTCTGGTGCGATATAGTAATGGGTCCGGTAATATTCTTGGAGTGCCAGCTTTGTGTCGACAAGATAGCTTGCAAGAGTCGTATCATCGCTGTAATCTTGCTCAAGGCCGGCATAAGAGATACGTGGATCCAAAACTAATGAAAACTTAACAGCAGTAAAATAATATGGAGAAAGAACTCACGGGCAGCCCATGTGTAGAGCGGAGACTCGTCGAATCGATCATAATACTCGCTAAGTTTCTGGTGAGCTCCAACCAAACCTTGCTTTAAAACAATAGGAGCAGTATCAGGCAAATCGCGTAGAGCCTCTTTAAGTTCATACTGCAATCCACGAAAAACGGCACCTGTTTGTGACAACATTGGGGTCTTCGTCATCGACATTTGGGTAGTTGCAGAACGAAATTTCTTTAACCACTTTGCTACAAGATTGATAGCCTCCCAGTCGACAGTAGAAAGCTCATATTTTCGAAGACTTTCACGTTGTGCCGGCCGTGTAATAAAATTGTCGATAACCTCGTGGTAATAAATAGCACGGTCTAAGAAAGATTAAGTATATATACAGCTGTAGTGTAAAATAAAACCACTTACGGAGCATTTGGTGGGTGGACGACCAACGGGTCTTCACATCTAAAATAAGCATAAGTGGAGTACCACCAATGGCCGAATTTCCTTCTCTAATCAATGCCGAAACCTCCTTAATCCATGCCTGCCGGCGTTGGGGACTGGAACGAACTGCCCGAACAATTTTTCGAAGCTGAACAGTAATATTATTGATGAGACTTGAGGTTAATGCAAGAATGTGAAGAAATATTACCTTAAAAATTGCGCTGAAAGGGGACATAAGCGCAACAGTCTCATTCACGTTTTCGTCTTCATCTGGATCAAAGGATACCGCTTCGTCATCAAGTAGTGTGTCCAGCGGAAGGGTGACGCTCTCTTGGTATAATCCACTTCGTGAGTTAGCCTTGCGACTCTCTGTGGAATCGAGAACCCCAATGCTTTCCAATAGCTGTGATTTCTATCAGAATACGAATTACAGAAGATTTAATAATAAATACAAGCCTTAATTGCTGCCAGATGAATCGTATGTGGCATACATCGTAAGCGAGCCATGCGTCCATCGAATGCGTATGAGTTCTCTTCATTAAACTTACTTTCAATTGCATCAATCAGTGTGTCATTGTTGCTGGCATTATCCATCACGAACGCCATAATCTAAACAATAATTGGTGAGCTACTTGTCCAATAATATTATTTATTATGCAAAAACGAGCTCACCTTGTCACTGCTATTCAGTCCATAGGTCTTCAGTGTATTCCAAACAATTCCGGCCATGTTGTCGCCAGTATGCTGCCCAGATATCTCCTGGAAACCGATTAGCAGCTCTTCTGAATAAATAGAACGTGAGTAATTAATCGAATTCTAAACTGAGATTAATCATAATCACTTACCAACTTTCCCATCGTTGTTGATATAGTGTGCGATGATAGCTAGGAATGCAATTTGATTGCTCGAAGTCCAGGCATCCAGCGTCAATGTTACTTTAGAGGTAAGTTTCTTTAATAAATGTTTCAATATCAGTTCATTAATTAAAGCACAAAATTGTATACGCACTTCAAACAACTCCCTCACCCTGTCAACCGTATCCTCTCCCATCTTCATAATACGAGTTCGAATCGTAGTACGCCCAGGAATCTTGAATAATGGAGTCCCACTGTAGTGTGTATAGTGTAGAAGCTCCCGAAACTCCGGCTTTTCGACCTCATCGAAAGGCTGATCACATGCAACGATCCATTTAGCGAGCCGATCTTCAAATTCTTCCTGTCGCCACTCCCCCTATAGAAAATTAATATCAGTTTCTATGATAACATCACAATGACTTCAATACATACCTTCGCTTTGGCCACCTGTTTCTCAAAAGCAAGAACGATACTTTGTGAAGCAGACTCTAACTTGGCGAGATACTTTAAGCCACCTATGGATTCCAATGAGATCTGTCCAGCGGCAACAAGCTTTTCTTCTTCACTTGGAGGGCCAGGTCTCGCTCGCAAGGCTAAATACAAGCGGTGCATGGGTGTAAACCGTTTCTCCAAATGTGCAATAAGGGCTGGTAGATAATGTCAGAGCATGAATTAGAATAAAAAATAGCTGACATACCATTTAAACTATGTTTCATCTTTGGCGTGATCTTGAAGACTTGTCTGTTACCATGATAGCACTTGTAATAACTGTCGTCGGGGTTCTGCTCGCCCTTTGGGCCGGTGTCAACGTCTTCAAAGAAATAGTATATAGGGTTGGTCTTTCCCCGCTAAAATATATTCAATACTAGCACACAGAAATTTATACTGAATAAATAACATACTGATTGGCTTCGTCCTGATGAAATATTGGCCGGTGCACTTGTATTGGATTCAGTGTCCTCGAACGAGACATGGCGGCCCTTTTTCGGAGCAGGGCGTGGCTGATTTGAGCCCATAGGACCAGCGGTTGACTGTGCACGTTTTCGCTTTGTTGCCTTTCGAACCATTTTTGCAGGCAGTAAATTTGCAAGCTACATAAAATGGTAAGTCGCATAACAAATCAAATAAAAATAAATGTACCTCTTTATTGCTGATCATATTGTCCTCATCATCCTCATCGCTATCATTACTCCCATCTTCACCCTCGTCATCGGAACCGTCTTCTGAATCCGTAAGCAAATCGGGGAGAAATTCATAATCAACTTCGCTGCCCTCGTCGTTGTTTGCTGGTACATTTTCGACGACGGGGTTCTTGGTGGAAGAGTGCAATGAGGGCTTGCGCTTTGAAGATTTTGCAGACAGAGTCGATTTGGAACGTGTTGGCTTTCCAAATTCATCGATCTTCTCCGCGTCAAGTCCCTCCTTCAGCCGGGCATTATTCTTCTTGCGAAACCCACGGCCAAGCTCTGCTAAATTAGTAGGTAAGTTAATATTTAATAGACAACGTAACAGTCATACAACGTACCAGCATCTTTACGATCAGCAGGTGCATCAATTGAAGGAATGATTGGAGTCGATATGGGAGTTTGATTTAATCTGAAGGACATGCCATCAGTCATGGATATAAATAGGAGAACTCACAGAAGTCCTAAAGAAGCACAGATAACCTGAGAGCGCATGAGATTAGGTGCAAGTCATATGAGAGTGCCATGATAAAGACAAGGATAGGTATTAGCCAATGACAAGTTTTTGCGCAGCTTGCAACACACGGTCTACGTTGGAATTTGAATAAAATCGAGTCGCTAGAGCACAGCAAGAGTACGGATAAGCCCAGCGTGAGTCAGAAGAACTTGAAACATTTGAAAGTCGGTATCTTGAAAGAATAACTGGCGGTACCAAGTTGATACCAAGCGGAGATTGCGAGAACACTACAGGCCAGATAGCGCTCTCTAATGTCTTGGAAATGAACTTACCAATTGATTATCTTCATCGGAGTCAGCAGAGCAGAAAAATTTGAAATAATGGCTCAGATTATGGAGGATTATACAGGAACGTGCAAGGAACGTGTACGAGATAAGTAAGTTCAGTGCATGGACACATCAATAATCGGACCGAACAAAAATCATGTGATCAATTATCTTCATTCTCATGAACGGGCTCGCGCACTGAGTTACAGCGGAGATTTAAATTATCACGCTAGAAGTCATTACTTATCCCCATTTTTGGGGGAGGGGGAGGGGGGGTAGTTCGGGATATGTTCCAAGATCGGTGGATCTGCCACCTCTTGGCTGGACTGCCGTTTGAATTCAGACAGGTTCAAACTCCTTTAGCAGCTATTCAACTGTATGGGATGAATTCTTTGTGTTAGTCGTTCTATCAGCGCCCGAGTAAGCTGGTACCAATGGTAAGCTTTGCATTATCATGAAAGTCAACAATAGTAGTAGTTGCACCGACATATATATACTTAATGTGAAGATTGCCTGCAATCCATCCATTAACACTACCTCATTACATTCAACTAAAGCAACTCGACCGCGTCAACAACAATGAGAATCTTCATCGTAGGTGGAACAGGTAACACCGGCCTCAAGCTCGCTCGTCTCCTCCACGCTGCAAACATCCCTATCCTAATCACCTCCCGCTCCGGTACCGCGCCAGAGTCATTTCCAGCAGTGAGATTAGACTGGAATGACTCAACGTTCTCGGCCCCATTCGAGAAGGATCCCAGTATCGACAAGGTGTACCTCATTGGCTGGGATATCCCCTGATATCCCGCTTCCCGGTAATGAAAAGAATGCTGCGCATTTGTCATTCTATGAGCGCCCGAGTAAACTAGCAAGCTCACCATATCATGAAAGCCTTGTAATTACCACAGTCGCGTCGCGTCGACATATATAAGTGTGAAGATCACCTGCAGTTCATCCACTATCACCATCCCATTGCATTCTGTCAAAGCAACTCATCACACTATCAACAATGACAATCCTCATCATAGGCGGAACAGGCAACACCGGCCTCAAGCTCGCTCGTCTCCTCCACGCTGCAAACATCTCTATCCTAATCACCTCCCGCTCCGGTACCGCGCCAGAGTCATTTCCAGCAGTGAAATTCGACTGGAATAATCCTTCGACGTTCTCGACCCCATTCGAGAAAGATCCCAGCATTGACAAGGTGTACCTCATCGGCCCGATCGGTGCGCTCGACATGCTCGCTATTGCGAAGCCATTCATCGACTTGGCTATTGATAAGCGAATCAAGAAATGGGTGTTTGTGAGCGCGTCGCAGTCGGGAAAAGGAGGGTCGTGGATGGGTGCAATTCATCAGTACCTACACGATAGAGGCGCAGAGTATACGGCCTTGAGGCCGACTTGGTTCCATGGTGCGTACGCCAGTATTCATTTACAAAAGAACAACGTTGAAACAGAATTCCAGAGAATTTCTCCCTTGTGTTTGGTGAAAGCATTAGGAAGAAAAATGAGATCGCCACCGCCGCCGGAGATGGTCGTATTCCATTCGTCGCTGCACAGGATATCGCCCAAGCAGCGTTTGAAGCTCTCACCACCGATGAATACAAGTATGCTGAGCCTTACATTGTTGGCCCCGAGCTGGTGACCTATGACGAGGTCAAATTTTATTCTTCTTTAGTCCTGTCCCTACCTAACCAGACTAACAGGCTGCTGCTATCTTGAGCGAAGTCCTGGGACGAGAGATTACCCATAAACACTTAACTGCCGAAGAAGTGGCTCAGGGCTTTGTGAGTATTGGTCTATCAGAGCAATATTCCAATATTTTGGCGGCTGCAGAGAAGCAGCTCGCTAGTGGTGTAGAAGAGAAGACTTTTTTCACCGAAGGTGGTAAGACAGTCAAATATGTTGGTAAGGCGACGCTGAGAGATTATTTCGAGAAGAACAAGGATACCTGGGCCCCTGTTTAACAACATAAAAGTTACAATTTTGCCATGTAGAAATATAGTACATTGACCTTACACAAGTCTTGACTCTTATCCCCAGAAGGCGATAAAGCTCGCCTCACAAATAAT
Organism: Cyathus striatus; assembly: GCA_025738555.1. NCBI lineage: Eukaryota > Fungi > Basidiomycota > Agaricomycetes > Agaricales > Nidulariaceae > Cyathus > Cyathus striatus. Next base: position 86,926 of record JAOVFP010000021.1, read on the forward strand.
GTTTTAAAAGTTTTAAAATTCGGTTTCCTCAAGATTCTGAAATTGTGGCGTAGCGGTAACGACTCGACTCATCGACGTGGAGCATATTGCATACTTTATTTATTCTGGCAGTTTTAAATCCTGTTGCGGCAATAGGCCATATCATAGTACTAAGCGCTGCACAGTCTTCGAAGGGAGGACTGTGGGCAGGCTCCGTCCATCGGTACCTACATGATAGAGGTGTCGAATATACGGTCTTGAGGCCAAGTTGGTTCCATGGTGTGTTATATCAGTGATAGTCACGTCTAAATAACTACGTTAAAACAGAATTCTAGAGAACTTCTCCTACGTGTTTGGTGAAAGCATCAAGAAAAGGAACGAAATCGCCACCGCTGCTGAAGATGGCCGTATCCCATTCATTGCTGCACAGGATATCGCGCAGGCCGCCTTCGAAGCTCTTACTACTGACGAATACAAATATGCGGAGTCCTATATTCTCGGGCCCGAGCTGTTGACCTACGACGAGGTCAGTGAACTCTTCTTTAGTGGCGTTATCCCGATATAAATGACAGACGAACATCTTCTGAGCGAAGCCTTGGGACGCAAGATCACCCATAGACGCCTATCTACCGAAGAAGTAGCCCAGGGCTTTATGAGCATTGGGCTAACAGATAATTATGCTAATGTCTTGGCAAATGCAGAGAAGCAGCTCGCTAGTGGGGCGGAAGAGAAGTTGTTCTTTGTAGGCGGCGGAAAGACGGTCAAATATATCGGGAAAGCGAGATTGAGGGAATACATCGAGAAGAAAAAGGAACTTTGGGCCGCTGTGTAATGGTATATAAGTAGTTCATTCCCCCCCCCCAGCTTAAGAATGGCCTTTTGGTTTTGATAGAGTGCTTGTGTATGATAAACGGAGAACGATCCAGTGGTACGTACTTTGGTGGTCCTTGTATCCAACAAGTCTTCAGCAGCAGCTCAAGATCGTATTCCTAGCAATTGCGGACTTCCATGGAAAGTATCTGCCTGGAGAAGAGAAAAATGGAAATGAAGAAGAAAATGATTAACTTTGGAGGTCGAAGATTATTTTCGGACTCCGGGCCGCGACGGCTTAACCTTTTACACTAAACAAAGTCAAACACAACTGAACGTTGCGTACTGGGTCGCGAGTCGCGACTCTTGCACGGAAGCTCAAAGTTCAACATTTCAACGTACTCAACTCTTTAGAGCTCTACGCTCTATAACTTCAGTCTGTCGTGCTTAGCTGGATTACAAACAACCACGACTGAAATACATTCCGGAGAGGGGTTTGAAACTAGAATAAGTATCATGCAAATCCGGCCAATTTTTTTGCACAGAATAACCCAAGAAGATATGTTACTTGTGCTAGTGAAGCTTGTAAGTTCGTTTAACATCACGTACATGGATATCCTACTAACGGAGACCTGCTTTATGAGATACTTATGTAGATATCTATCTTTGATCTATGTCGGAACTCGCGCTTTGCGGTACTAACAGCCAAGTACATCTGTTTACGGTCATAGCCCAAAAAAGGACACACTAGCATGCGGATTGAAGCTTGGCGCGATACCGTTTACAATGCTTTCATAGTGCTTAGTCGATAACCCGCGGAATGCAACCCTTTCCAGTATTGTTGGTCAGCTCCAAGGTGTTTACGGTGAGACCTTGAGAAACCAAGACTACAACGCTACAGCTGTTATACATTGCTCGGGCTTCAATCAGGTCTTCCTTAGTCATTTCATCAATTCCCGAATGACACGGCATACCTACCAGGTTCCAGATGCCAGGGCCTTACAACATCGATTGTGAAGTGAGGAAGGTTGCTGCAGCTCTCACCGTTGCCAACAATAATTCTATAAAGCATGAACATCGCGAACAATCTCTCAATCGACAATATCCATTTGTATAGTCCTTCAGATTAGCTCGTCGACAGCACCAACTACAATGACAATTCTCGTTGTTGGTGGAACAGGCAAAACAGGCCTCAAACTTGCTCGCCTTCTACGCGCAGCCAACATTCCTCTTCTTATCACATCTCGTTCTGGCACTGCACCAGAATTTTTGCCGGCAGTGAAATTCGACTGGCACGATCCATCAACCTTCGCAGCTCCTTTCGAAAAGGAACCCAACATCGACAAGGTATACTTCATCGGACCAACCGGCACAGTCGACATCATACCACTCGTGAAGCCGTTTATCGACTTGGCCCATGAGAAAGGAGTCAAGAAATGGGTCATTCTGAGCTCTGCGCAGTCCTATAGAGGGGGACCATGGATGGGTGCGGTGCATCAGTACGTGCATGATAAAGGGGTAGTGAATGTTGCATTGAGGTCAAGCTGGTTCCATGGTACGTTGTACACGCGTTATCACTTACAACGAGTAATACCCAGTCAGAGATATAGAGAATTTCACCTTTCAGTTCATCGAAAGTATCAAGAAGAGAGATGAAATCATCTCCAATGCGGAAGATGGTCGTATACCGTTCATCGCTGCACAGGACATCGCTCAGGTAGCCTTCGACGCCCTCACCACGAACGACTATGACTACGCCGAGCCCTTCGTTGTTGGTCCGGAGTTGTTTACTTATGACGATGTCAGTGCAATGAATTCTTTTAGCATTGCGTCAACCTAACCCGTAGACGGACAGGTTGCCGCCCATTTGAGCGACGTCTTGGGACGGAAGATCACTCACAGGCGTGTTCCTGTCGAAGAAGTGGCTGCGTTCTGGCAAGGTTATGGGGTAACAGAGGGTTTTGCCGCTGCTTTGGCTGGCATGGAGAAAGGGATCGCAAACGGCGCCGAAGAAAAAGCATTTATAGCAGAGGGTGGGAGGACTGTCAAATATGTTGGGAAATTGAAGCTGAGGGAGTATCTCGAGAAGAATAAGGATATCTGGGTCCCAGCGTAATAGTGCCTTACAGCATTCCGCCACAGGTAGTTTAAATTCTGTTGAAATCACTCATTTTGGATAAAGGATACATGGAATCGACGACACAAATAAGCATGCAATATATATATTACAGACGTTCATTTTCGGACTTGCCACTGTCCCTGGGTCCAAGAACGAGGTTGAGCAATTTCCGACGAAATGAGATACAACGTTGGCCACTTTTTGAATCATTGCGAGTCTCGTCAGATTCGAAATCGCACGCGGCGATAACTTAGTGAACGAAACCCAGTGCTGAGAACGTCGAACTGTCAGCACTTTCTTATGTCCAGGGACCAGAGGATGAATGAGCCAAACCACCAGCAAGTATATTTGATATTTAGATGATTTCAACATCACTGATAATCCAGAGATTCATCAGATCCTACCCCTCAATGGATTTAAGTAACAAATTAAAAGAATTAAGCAGCCGAGCCTTCTATGTACGCCAAGGCAATGGACCCCCGCAGTCGTCAAGCAGTCGTCATCTTCGAGTCTTCAACCTATATAAAGCACAGATGCACTGCAAGGACTCATATATATTTCAACAGCTAACACAGGTTCAGTAATCGCCATCGCCCCTATTGAACGGCAATGACAGTCCTTATTGTGGGTGGAACAGGCAAAACCGGACTCAAGCTCGCTCGCCTTCTGCGCACAGCCAACATCCCTGTCTTGTTGACTTCACGATCTGGCAACGCGCCAGTCATTCTCCGTAGTGAAGTTCGAATGGTTTGTTCCTGCCATATACGCAGCCCCCTTCGACGAAGATCCCAATGTTGATAAGGTTTACCTCGCCGGTCCACCGACAATCAATATGCTTGTAGTCGCGGAACCGTTCATCGATATGGCGATCGAGAGGGGCGTGAAGCGATGGGTAATTCTGGGCGCATCACAATCTAATAAAGGAGGCCCGTGGATGGGAAGCGTCCATAAGTACTTGGACGAAAAAGGCGCAGATTACACAGTTTTGAGGCCAACGTGGTTTGAGGGTGCGACATCCAAACTTCTCTTTGAAATAGATGACAGCGTTGAGAAAGAATGCAGAAGACTTCTCTCCCCAGTACCTCGATGCCATCAAAAAGAGAAACGAAATCTTCTCCGTTGCAGAAGATGGTCGTATCCCATTCATCGCTGCGCAGGATATTGCACAAGCAGCTTTCGAAGCGCTCACCACCGACGATTACAAAAACGCTCAACCGTACATTGTTGCCCCTGAGCTGTACTCATACGACGAGGTCCGTGTACTTTTCTTTAGTGTTTCCTGTATCTAAGCTGCGCACGAAAAGGTTGCTACTTTCCTGAGTAAAGTCTTAGGACGCAAAATATCCCATAAGCGCATTTCCCTTGAAGATTTAATCGCCTTTTGGTAACAGATAGGGCTACCTGAGGATTATGCCGCCGGCTTGGCTAGCATAGAGCAGCGCATCGCGACCGGCGTAGAAGAGGAAGCATTCAGTACCATAGGCGACAAGGATATCAAGTTTGTTGGGAAAGGAACACTAGCGGAGTACTTCAAAGAGAACAAAGATTATTTGGGCGCCTGCTTGATGTGAAGCCAGACGCGTCAACGGATGAGCATGCACCGTGGCTTTGTACAAAATGTGTACGTGCTGCGGAAGACTTCCGTCCTACAGGCTACAGGGTTATTAATATGGGAGACGCCTGTCTTAAAATAATACGTACATCCATATGTTCGGAGGGTTTACCGCCCAAATCTTAAGTAGTGAAACCCGAGTCGTATTGAACAATTCAGTCTTCAAGCAAGTAGTGGCGATGCATGTATGATGCATATCATGTTTCTCTCTACCGTACATTACACACAATGTCGGAAACCCCTCCTACATAATATCGATGACACGCACGGTTAAAATATGAGAACAGTTCCTGATGTGACCAACTTATCAACGTCATGCAGCAACCTGGACGGAACGATTCCGTGCTCGAGCTATAAGAGGAAGCCTCATGCAACACATCAGCATCATTCACTTCATATCCTTACCCACCAACAGTAAATATCATGACCGTCCTCATTCTCGGTGGAACAGGCAGTACAGGCCTCAAGCTTGCGCATCTCCTTCGTAATGCAAACATTCCTGTCCTCATCACATCTCGCTCGGGAGTGGCTCCAGATGGCTTCCCTGCGGTACGATTTGACTGGTCCGACGGCACGACATTCTCTGCCCCTTTCCAAACAGAACATCAAATCGATAAGATATACTTCATCGGCCCTCGTGTCCAAGATATGATATCTGCTGTGAAACCTTTTGTTGACCTCGCTATCGAGAAGGGCGTGAAGCAATGGGTCCTCGTAGGCGGTACAAGTGCGCAGAAAGGTGGTCATGGCATGGGTGGGGTTTATGGATATCTGGATGACAAAGGTGTCGATCACGCCATATTGAGACCTACTTGGTTTTCAGGTACGCTTGTTGATAAGAATCCGCCTGAACAGACAGTGACCTTGAGGATCTAGACAACTTCGCCACACAATACGCCTATAGCATCAAGACAAAGAACGAATTTGTCTCAGCAGCGGGGAATGGGCGCATTCCATTCGTTGCATCAGACGACATCGCGCAAGCTGCATTCGACCTGCTGACTACAGAGTCGAAGGAATTGAGGAATTCTGAACCGTACATCGTTGGGCCAGAACTTCTCACCTACGACGAGGTATTTGATATACAGCTTTGCCTTCTTATGTCAGCTTAATAATGGCCTCCACACAGGCTGCTGCCCTCCTAAGCGACATTCTTGGACGTAAAATAACCCATCGGAACTTGTCACCTGAGGAATTGAATAAGCACCTTACTACTGTAGGATTGCCCCAGAGTATCGCGGATTTCGTGACAGCGTTGAACGTGAGAACGGCGAGCGGTACGGAAGAGGTTTCTTTCAGCGCCGAAGATAGAAAGGATATCAAGTATGTCGGGAAGAAGACTCTGAGGGAATTCTTTGAGGAGAACAAAGATGTCTGGGCATCTGCATAATGGGGAAGATATAGTATCTTCAGGCCGAATCGATGGATTGAAGTGTACCATAGCAATATATGTGTTTTTGATACTTTTATACTGTGTGGATGTCTTCCTCTTCACCAGAAAGCCTGAAGTGAGGCTCTTCGATGTCCATGTGATACTGCGAATATTGCTGTTGTTCCTGGTAAGCGATGCCTGGCTTCTGGTTGCTATTTCGTTGACGAAGATATCATCATAACTATGCAAACTTCTGGCATCGAGATTGGTTGTAGCCTGTACAGTGTATACACCGCAAAGGAAGCACGCCAAGGACGGCTTCAATCCTATTCAACAATTCAAAAGGATCCAGCAGACCGCACTCGAGTAGACCAGTGTGTCATGGTCATCAGAGCACAACTGGGGCAAGAACATTTGAGCCAGTACTTGAGGAACCGAGAAGACTGAGCTGGAGGAAGAAGCGATTACCTATAGCAAGTCACGCCAGATTTCATTTTGCTCACGTTCACATTCCACGACGAGTTGCCCAAACTCAGCACAGTACACATCATGACCGTCCTCCTCCTCTGCGGAACAGGCAGTACAGGCCTCAAGCTGGCGCATCTCCTCCGCGATGCCAACATCCCTGTTCTAATCACTTCTCGTACTGGAAAAGTCCCGAATGGCTTCCCTGCAGTACGTTTCGATTGGTCCGATAGCACGACGTTTTCAGCTCCTTTCGAGATGGAACATCACATCGATAAGATATACTTCATCAGCCCTCGTGTCCTGGATATCCTAGCTGTCGCGAAACCCTTCATTGATCTTGCGATTGAGAAAGGAGTAAAGCAATGGGTCCTTGTAGGTGGCAGTATTGAGCAAACAGGTGGTCATGGCACGCGGGCCGTTCATAGTTATCTGGATGACAAAGGCATTGATCACGCGACGTTGAGAGCGACGTGGTTTTCAGGCAAGATATTTGTGTGCTCGAACACATAAACGGACTGTAACATTTGATTCAGATAACTTCTTCGCATATTATGGGGACTGCGTGAAGACGAAGAACGAGATCATCACTGCAGCAGAAGACGGACGTATTCCGTTCGTTGCTTCAGAAGACGTTGCGAAAGCGGCGTTTGAGGTATTCACTACGGACTCAAAGGAACTGAGAAATGCTACGCCGTACGTCCTCGGACCAGAGCTCCACAGCTACGATGAGGTATTTAGCCGTCGTTCTCTTTCCCCTGTCACGCCTTGATAAGTTCAACATACAGGCTGCACTAATCCTCAGCGATGTTCTCGGGCGTAAAATAACACATCGACGCCTGTTACCTGAGGAAATGGTCAAGTACTGGATTAATGCAGGGTTGCCGGAGAGCGACGCGGAATTCACAACGTGGCTAGAAGTGACAACGGCGAGCGGTACGGAGGAGGCAGCCTTCAACGCAGAAGACAAGAGGGAGATCAAGTATATCGGAAAGAAAACGTTGAGAGAGTACTTTGAAGAGAACAAGGATGTATGGGTGTCCGTATAGCATCAGAATGATTGTTCAAGCTCAAGTGGAGTGTTGGTCGAGTGGGTAAATTTGATCATACCGAAAGCCGTCGCGTCCATTTCAAGTTTGACCAGAAATTTGACTTGAGATCGAGGTCCTGCAGCTCATGCATGAGCTCATGTCGAGTGTAACATGTAACATGTAACAGACCACAGATAACCATGGCTAGTTCTAGGCAAACGTTTATGAAAAGGATTTTGAAATTTGAAATCCCTGCTCGGTCACATTCACGCGTCACGCGTCACGAACGACGTTGGAACACTGAAGCTACCCAATGACAGTCAACTTCGCAACGATATCATCCAAATATCATCTCTTTAATATTTGGTTCTCTAAGCACTCAGCTCTGTAGCCGTCTGAAACGAAGTATCATCGTCCGAAGCTGAAAGCGTCAAGTTACACTTACATAAATAAAGCATTTCGGCACTGAATCCGCCGAGTCACCCGATGAATTTATATTCAGTAGCTATGAACACCGCGTCAGCTCTTTCTCTGTTGTCAATCTAGTCCGAATAACCCGTAATTGATATTGGTAAGTCCAGCGCTCAGAGCTATCTTTCATTATCAGATATCGGTGTGCGCACTGCGCAGCGCTGACATCCTACGTAAATTCTTAGCAACATTTTCGATCTCTATCAGCGTTCGCTCTCGCATTCTAGTCGACGCGTCATGATTCCAACGTTTCCTGCCGTTTTGGCACCAATAAACGTTCTTACTCAGTATTCCGCAGCGGCTAAACGACCGGGCAGCTTGTAAAGCCTTGTCCAGCGCAGATCGGTTTCAAGGATATGTTAGGCAATTACCTGAACAACACTGTTGGAAAGAGCACTCTACCTCTAGATGAACAGTGCTGTACCGTAATACTAACGTGTCGTTTAGTATTAGCAAAATATGGAACAAATTCCGACCTCTTGCTATAAGAAGGGTGGGTCCATGGGTGCCTTCCACCATCAGCATCTAACAACTCATCGACTTCACACATAATGACTGTCCTCATCACCGGTGGAACAGGAAACACAGGTCTCAAGCTCGCTCGTCTCCTCCACGGGGCAAACATTCCAGTCCTAATTACTTCTCGCTCGGGAACAGCTCCAGAAGGCTTCCCCGCAGTACGATTTGACTGGTTCGACAGCTCTACGTTCTCAGCTCCCTTTGAGAAGGACCACAGTATCGACACGGTTTACCTTATCACTCCGAGCCCAGATGGCGCATTACCTCTAATGAAACCTTTCATCGATCTTGCGATCGAGAAAGGCGTAAAACAGTGGGTACTGCTTGGTGGTAGCAGTGCAGAGAGAGGACGTCCTGATATGGGCGGAGTTCATGGGTATCTGGACGACAAAGGCGTTGATCACGCCTTGCTGAGGCCAACTTGGTTTTCAGGTATGTACATGACCATCCCAACGAACAACAGATACTGACTTCCAGATTTAGACAATTTCTCCTCTGTATATCTACACGATATCAACACAAAGAATGAGTTCGCATCTTCAGTCGAGGATGGACGTATTCCATTCGTGACATCTCACGACATTGCACAAGCAGCATTTGAGATTCTGACCACAGACTCCAAGGTGTTGAAGAACTCTGAACCATATATTGTTGGTCCAGAGCTCTTCAGCTACGACGAGGTATTTCGTATTTCATATCTCTGCTACGGCCACTTGCTGATAATAAGCCACATCTACAGGCTGCCGCGCTCCTAAGTGAAGTAATCGGACGTAAGATAATGCATCGACGTCGGCCAGCCAAGGAAACGCGCGACACGCTGCTTAGTTTCGGAGTACCGAAGAACACAGCTGAGTTCCTGTCGCACCTAGAGGTCAGAACTGCGAATGGTGAAGAGGAGACAGTGTTCAATGCTGAAGACAGGAAGGAGGTCAAGTACACTGGAAAGAAGACGCTGAGGGAGTACTTCGAAGAGAATAAGGGTGTTTGGGCGTCTGTGTAAAGAGGTTGAAATTTGTATCGACCGGCTGAAATAGCAATGTTTGCAATGATTGTTAAAGCTTTTTGTTTACCCTGCAGTGAAGGATCAATCCATTCGCATCGCTGCTAGAACAGAACACATCCGCTACTACTATACTAACGATCCTTCTAGGATCTTCTTGAACCTGAGTAACTCTTAAAGAGGAGCCTGACCGTATACGCCTACCATGTCGAAGTCGTACACCCCCTTCCTTATCTTCGGGCCGCCTTTTATCCAAAAATAAACTGCTTGGGAGAGCCTGAGATCCCGCTATCTCCCATTGACTCATATTCGAGGCACCTAAGCAGCTCTATGCAGGTCGCGTTCGAACGAGTCATTTCTGCTTGTCCCTGGCCAATCATAGCGTGGCAGCCAATCATGAAAGACGCCTTCATGATGCTTATCCTGCTAGCATTCTTGTCTGGACGTCACGCGTGTAAAGATATGTATGTTTCAGAATATATTCTTTTAGTCATTACCTGCGCAACCCCGTCGGACAGTGTTTAATGGCATACTCCTCTGCTAGGCCCATTAACGCGTGATTTAGTATTCCAAACAACACGGAATAACTGGGCCTCTTGCTATAAGAATGGCCCTTGAATGCTCTTTCTCTTCCTTCGTTAACATATTCTAATCATCGATATCTCACACAATGACTGTCCTCATCACCGGTGGAACAGGAAATACAGGTTTCAAGCTCGCCCGTCTCCTCCGTAATGCCAGTATCCCCGTCTTGATCACTTCACGCTCGGGATCGGCTCCGGATAGCTTCCCAGCAGTGCGATTTGACTGGTTTGATAGCTCTACGTTTTCGGCCCCATTCGAAAAGGACACTTATATTGACAAGATATACTTCGTCGGTCCACGCAGTGAAAACATGTTATCTATAGCGAAGCCATTCATTGACCTTGCAGTAGAGAAGGGCGTGAAACAGTGGGTCATTCTGGGTGGCAGCCAGGGGAAGAAAGGAGGCAAAGTTCATGGTGCAGTTCACCAGTACCTGGACGAGAAAGATATCGACCATACGATGTTGAGGTCGGCTTGGTTTCAAGGTATGCCTACAATGATACCAAATTCTGAGCGATAAATGACTATAGATTCTAGAAAACTTCTCCACCCAATTCCTGCACAGCATCAAAACGAGGAATGAAATCATGTCCGCAGTAGGTGATGGGCGGATCCCATTCGTATCGTCTAGCGACATAGCGCAAGCAGCATTCGAAGTCTTGACCACGGATTCAAAGGAGCTGAAGAATTGTGAACCGTATGTCGTTGGGCCCGAGCTTTTCACCTACGATGAGGTAGTTCACAATCTTGGCTCCAATACCGGACGCTTACACTGACACTTCACACTGCACAGGCAGCTGCCTTCCTAAGTAAAATTTTAGGACGTACTATAACACATCGGCGTGTTCCAGTCGAAGAAGTCCACAAGTTTTGGGTTAGTATCGGTTTAGCTGAGGACACCGCAGCACGCCTTGCGCGGCTTGAGACAAACGCAGCGAATGGCGTAGACGAGGCATGCTTCAATGCTGAAGACAAAAAAGAGATTAAGTTCACTGGAAAGAAGACTCTCAGGCAGTACTTCGAGGAGAACAAGGATATCTGGGTACCGGCATAATGTGGACGAGTCCCCGAATCAATAGAAGCTCCCCGTCGAAGTTCTGGATGGGTGTACTGAATTTAAAGTGACTACAATCATAATCAAGTCGTAATGCTGCGAACTTAGAATGTATCGTCCTTAATTCTCATATGGAATTGTCACTAGTCATTATAGTCAATGTAAGGACACGTCGCTGGGTTTAGTCCAACATCCATCCCGAAGTCCAATCATGGTAATCTGGCTTGTCTGAGAGCCGATAACGAGTATGTGCTTCCTGCGTTGCCACAAACTCCTCATCCACGGAGGACGCCTACTGGGTGGCACCCAACAGATCCTCCGTTCATTCTCCGGAATAGTAATCCATCCATCCTCCTGGATATATGTCTTCTCATCTTCGCGAAGTAGTTGGTCGTAACTAATAGCTTGAACATCCGCTGTTAAAGTTGATCTCGTTAAGGCCAAACGATCGAAGCGCCACTCTTTGTGCTGCGAAAGGGCAAGTTTGTAGGTATCATACACACGAACAGCTTCATCCTCATACCACGCTATAAGCCACTTCGCGTCTGGTGAGTATGTAACCCACAGAACCGGACTATCATATTCTGTGAACTTGGCTATCTGCTTTCGATTGCGAAGATCCCAAACAGTTATGGAGCAGTCCAATGATCCTACCACGAGCTGGTCGCCACTAGGAGAGGGGACGCAACAAATTCCGTGATTCTGCGTTTTCAAAACAGTTAGACATGTTAATGAAGTGGCATCCCATATACGAATGGTATAGTCTTCGGAGGTGGAAGAAATCTGCTTCCCATCCCAAGAATGTGAACAACAAAATATAGGAGCAGTGTGGCCTTGAAGCTTCCCCTTGTTGGATCCATCCAGTAAGTTCCAAATATCAATTACGGATGAGTTCTCCGCGACAGATGCAATCGAGTTATCACTGGGGGATATTGCCAACGAAACGATGCCAGTTTTATAGGGAGCAATTTCATAAATCATATGCCCGTCGCTAGTTTCCCATAATGCGATCTTTCCATCTGTGGATCCCGAAGCAACATGGGCTGCATCATTTGAAATGGCCAAAATTGTCACCCAATTACTCGACCCTCTAACAGCAGTTAATGTAGCATCCCACAGTCGAACAGTACGGTCGGCCGACGCAGATAGGACATTGGCTCCACTGGGAGAAAACTTAGTACACGAAACGAAACCGGCATGTCCACGAAACACTGTAACCTGCTTCCCCGTAAACGCATTCCAGACAATAACCATACCATCCCGCGAGCCGGACACAATACGGGCCGCATTGCGCGAAAAGTCGACAGCGTTAACAGCAGACGAATGTCCTTTAAGCTCCATCGAAAGAGAGCCTGTTGTGGCATCCCACACTCTGATGGTATTGTCCGCCGATCCTACTGCCACGCGCCGGTTGTCTGGTGCAACACACAGTGACAAGACTGCTTCTTTATGAGCATCAAGCGTCTTTAAACATTGTCCTGTTTCAGGGTTCCATATTTTAACAACACCATCAAGACTCCCTGTAACAAGAAACGATCCATCTTCTGAATAAGAGATCGATTGCAAGGAGGATGTGTGGCCTTCAAGGACCCTCACGTGCAAACCACTAGCAACATTCCAGATCCGCACAGTCATATCGTCTGAACCAGATGCCATACACAATCCATCAGCGGAAAAAACTACACTGTTGATAGCTGCTTGATGAGAGTCCAAGACGTAAATCTCCGCAAACGTTGATGTAATCCACAAACGTATTGTTGTATCTTTGGATCCGGTCACCATATAGGTGCTATCTGAAGATATATCAATTGAAGTGACTGCTAGGGTATGACCTTCAAGACATGCAATCGCTGTACCATCGACACTGTCCCAAATTCGAACTGTGCAATCTTCTGAACCAGAGACCACCCGGCTACCATCAGGAAAGAATTTGGCAGTTCCAACCCCAGCGGCATGACCTTCAAAGACCAGCAGGCATGCTTCCCAATCATCGCTCCTAGGAGTTATCATGGCCACTGAAGATGATAGTTCGTGGCTGTAGTGATTAAGAAATGAACATTTTGGCATGAATACCAATGCCGAATGATAAACTTGGACAGCGCTCTCTCTAAGAACTTTGTGGAAGTCCATGTCGAGCCGATACGCATCTCTTAAAATGTCGATGACTTCACCCTCAATTGAGTTTGCCTGAAACATCATATCTTAGAACGCTCCGTGGGCTTGATCCGCAAAGACCCACCTTGCACCATGTCTGAGCGCCCACAATATTCTCTATGCATCGTGAAAACTTGCCCTGTAGACTAAGGATCTCAATCCAATACAAAAGCTTCTTGAAGCAAAATTGCGAAAGACTCTGAAAGAGCTCATAGGATGACACAGTCCCAGCTTTCGAGAGATGAATACTCCAATACCGACAAGCATACGACAGCTCCGGGGATACATACTTCTTCAATCTCTCCTCCAGCTGCGGAATCTCGTCGTTCATCATGTACTTGCTCTCAATCTTGCACATATTACGAGACAGCTGGTCCTGCATAACTTCAAAGCACCGTAACGCAAGTCGCGCATGTGTAGGTGGTTCTTGAATGAGAAACCTTCTATCTTGACATCGTTGTGACGTGGTAAGAAACTCGCTGAACGATGGATGAAATATCCGTACAGGTGCCGATGGATCGCTGCTACCAGGAATGTCAAGAACAGAGCGAAGAGGATGTAAAGCGGCCCTTGTATCTCCTTCGCCCCTCTGAACAATACAGGCAAGGGTTGATATGGGAAGTGGATCCTGCAATGACACAATGGCTCCGACAACGACACGAAACCTCTCGCACAAAATGTCTGCATCAGGCCTATCGCGTGCAACACCCGCATCGTCTCTTTCCTGGATGAAATTCTTCAGAATGTACATATACAAGTTGTCCACCTGCGCGAAAGTGGATCGACTGAAAGTTGGATCTTGTTGCAAGAAACGTCTGAGCTGATCGTCCGGAGAATACAGACGATCTGCAATAAAGTTTATGATCGTCGAAGCGAACGTGAAGAAGACCCCTGCTCTGGTAACCAGTGTTTGTAAATCCACATCGGCCGGCCATGGCGGCTTCACTGAATGCTCTTGTTGAATCCGCTGAAGGTGATGAACAAGGTAAAGTTTAATATCTTCCTGTGCTATGGTTTCTTCCATGTTATGAAGGGCGTATGGGTGGTATACCTCAGTCCCAGGCCCGGCACTCCTAAACATATCTTGTATTGCATTCTCTGGTCGACTGGTGATGAATACCTTGATATTGCCTGGTATCTGCGATATGCCTTGCAAGAGCAAAGGTAACACATCGTCACCAAACTTATTACATTCGTCGACAGCGTCTAGGACAATAACAAAGGGTGGAAGTCGGCCTGAGAGTTTCTGAATGGGGTTCTTTATCAGTTCTTCAAACTGATATCGTTGTGCATGCTCAGGGATGTCCGGCTTCTCCTCAATAGTAATCGACACCTGGCGGTGATAAAGATTGTTGAAGAGCGCAAGTTGATAAGAGATGGTAGGCAAGATTAGCTCTGGCCTTCGTCTGTCGGCTTCCTCCCTAGAAAAGAAGAACGAGGCACCTAACTTTTGGTCCTTGTGAAGTGATTCACAAACGCTATGAGCGATCGTCGATTTGCCTGTACCACCCAAACCAGAAAGCCAGTACACTCGAGGAACGTTGGGTCGATTATCGTTGAGCCACTTATCGATCTCAGCTAAGAGCGCAGTCCGTGTATTAGGCAAGCAACCTGCTCTGTCGTTGCGGGAGAGAAATCCTGCATTCGCTACAGGATGAAGATGGTCTTAAAAGAAGCGGATATTTGAATATTACCAGCAACGAAAAGGCACAAATATACCTTTAAGAAATACGGAAGACTCCCTTTTCTGCCCACTCTTTACCATTTTCTCCAGCGATGTAATGGTACCCTCAATGCGCATTGACGATTTGATCTGTAGATCATAAGCACCTGAGCACTACAGTAGATCATTTTAACATACGCTGAAGCTAACCAAAGCCGTCTCGAGCTGCCGTTGTAGTTTTTCTATTTCTATTTTTGATTTTCGTCCATTCAGCAGCGCAAAAAAAGAGGCGTGGGCCAACTTCTCGAATAACTTTTGTATGCTTTCAATTGTCCTGAAAATTCCTCGTCACTGGTAAGGAAATGATGAAATGGAGAATGTCAACGCACGATAGAAGCCCTTGCACATGTATCTTCTGTCTCTCTAGCGTATCAGGCTCAGCGTTCATCAGTTGCGTAGCTATTGCAGTCGTTACACCCAGGGCATGATTAGCAAGAGCTTGACATTGTTCTTTCTTCGTCTTGACTTCCTTCACGCATACAATGAGTCTGGTATCTACGTATTGCAGCTGCTTAACTCTCACCTGCACCTTCCGGATAACAACCAAAGCAGCTTCCAATGAACCTTCAAGGATCGACCCAACGAGCGGAACTGCGCCGCAAATGGGAGCTGCTACTTCTAGTAGACTAAGCGCTGCTTCACCCGCCTCAGCGTGTCCCATCTTCGCGAAGTGAGTTGGCAGGGGTTTGGTGAAAAGAAGAGCAAAGTGACATCTGAGTCCAGGTTTTATGAAAATAGCTGGAAGAATAAGCGAAGTAGATGTATGGGCGGCATTGTACAAAGCTGTCTGGGGCAGCGAAGGCGGTGTATGTCAGGACTCAGGAAAAGACATGTAAGTATGTAGGTTACGTCGAAGATTCAAAGAGATTTAAGATTGTCCGGCGTCAAGGCTTGAAATTTCTCACACTCCTGGGAAAGTCGGAGCGTTTAAATCTCAGCTTTGCCCGCATCGATGCCGACGACCTCCTTTTGACCTCTTTTATTTAATGTCGGTAATGGAGATTTCAAAATAAAGTCTTTATAATAGTACAATTTTATATATTCTTACTATTCCGAAACAGGCTTTCTGCACAACAACAGCGTCCTATGTCTTAATTATTGGTTGCCGACATGCTATAAGGATCCACATTTGCGAAGTGCCCTTATAATTCATTTCAGCAAGCGCCTAATATATCCGTTATTAGAAACACATCTGCAATCTGGATAGGTTTAACGCACAGGAGAACGTAAAAATCTTTTATCAACGGGATTTGCATCTTCCAATATTTCTTCTTGATTTGGACCGGGATGAACGGGAGGCTCCAGAGATTCTTCAAGTATACTTGGCCACTTTAGTGGATCTATGTCAATATTTGTAGATTCTCCAGAGACTCCAAGAGCATGCTGGGCCGATGCTGCCACAAAGAATCTATGATATAGTAACCAGTTGATCTCTTCAATGATTCTTGGTTGAGTTGTATGGCACTTACTGATACTTTGTAGGTGCGCATTCATATTTAACGTTCATTGGATTTATCCACCAGAATGCTATGTCATCGCTAGTGACTACAACGGGTTTCCCTCTCTCACTTCTGACAGAAGCATACTCTCCAGTCACAAAGTTTCGCAGAGTGTACCCATTTTTCGTGGGCCCCAATATCCACTACAGAAAACAAATGCGAATTAGTAATTCCAGTCAATTAAAGAGTAAGAATACTTACCTTCTGAAAATCACTACTATCACTAATAGGAGCCGTGAAAATGGGACGGTGATGACCAACTGGAATACCCTTTAAACCTGTCTGCACGGTCGTATTGTCCCATGGTGATTTATAATAGCTAGAAGGGCTCTCGAGTGCACAACCATTCCTAAAATTGATAATCTTATAGCAACCAGGGGGGACGATAGTGTATGGGTGGGGGAGTTCACGTCCAACGTCGAAGAATTTAATTTCAAGGTCACACGCATCGCCAAAAATTTTACTCCACCGCGCCATTGCCTCAGGAGTGTAATAGCGTTCCAAGTTATCGTTCACAAACTCTATCAGAATGGAGTTAATCTGTGTAGATGGTCCCAGAGAACACTGTAAACGCACGGATATATGCCTTCGCATACGATATGTCGGCATTCAAAACTGTCCATAGCGTATGGTAAAGAGTATCTGAAATGATGTTACAAAAAAGTCATGCACTTTCCCAATTTGATCTCAAAACTCACTTCTTTCAGTCTTTGGATCCCCGATGATATTGATTGCAATTTCATAATATCCCTGGAAATGCCGAAGTCAAAAATAGAATGACAGACAAACACACCAAACCTACGAGGATGCAGGGGAGCAAAGCAACATGCAATCTATAGACAGTATGCAGACAGTATATTAGCATCATCTTGAAAGATAATTCATACACTTACGCAAACCAGTCATCATTCCGTGCTACATTGGAGTGAAATCCACGAGCTGTATTTAAAATATCGCTCGGTTGTGTGCTGTCTATAACTTCCTGAGGGATACCGAGGTCGTACACACACATATCGTTCACATCCAGGCAATATCTAACACTGGACGGGAGCTTTTGTGCAACTGTCTCCAATGTACTGAAATCGGCCTGTGCAGCACCCGTCATCTTGTCCCGAACCCATCCTTGGAGATAAAGCATGTCTTGCTAGAAATAATATGTTATCACTTACTTGTACAGTACGATATCGACTTACAACCATATAGTATCTGAACTGGTCCAATGAAGCAGTACCGTCCGCCATTTTCTTTGCAAAACGATGATTAACCAGCCCATACCAACTAGTTAAATGTGCTTCAATTAAAGCATAAACGAAAGGGGAATCCCCCTTTGTGGTGCAGTGCAAATGAGGACTGCTGGTCTTTTCAACTGGCTTCGATTTCCAGGCTGGCCCCAAAACATCAATTTCGGGAAGTTGGGGTGGCCCTCCTACTCCGGGCAAGCCATATATGATGGATGAGATATCAGTAATGGGTATGTTACGCGCTCTGTTGAGGCATTAGCTGCATATATATGTAAGTAACGGCGGGAGGATGGACGCACAGTGAATCAGCACGAGCAAATGCGAATGCCAATTCAGCGCGTGTAAAATGTTCTTGGTGGTCATGAAGAAACATGTCTCAAAGGATTGGATCTGATCTGTAGAGGTTAGTTCTAAAATGGTGTGGAGATCAGATACTTATATTAATTATGCACAATATACATTGGGGTACATAGTGCCGGAAGGCTATGTGGTCTGCAAGCTTCTATGTCACTGCATCTGGGGTTCGAGAATCGAAACATATTTATCGATCTATAACTGTCAGGCTTATCGATTAGCTCCAAGAGTGAGATTAGGTTGTGGCGTAGCAGTGACGAATTTCTAGAGAATGCCAATACTTACTAAATGAGTTCTGTACTCCGACTCCCGAGACGTTTCTTCGTGTAATATATCACGAACCGTGCATCATGTCAACCAGCCAGTGCTTATGTAAGGAAGCCGTAAAGAATTTAGAGTCTGAAAATTGAAAAGCACCGATTGCACTTGAATGGTACACCATATGACCGCTCTAAGGCGCCGAAACAATATTCTACAAGCATGAGTCGAAGTGTCATTGTCCAGTGAACACAAACAGCATTCTCAGACCTTCATTCTATTCCGAAAGCGCTGCTGTTTACCCATGATCAAGATTCGAAATAAGTACTGTCAGAAGGAAACGAGCCATAAAAGCTATGTCCGAAGACATTGAACTTGCCGAGCGGAACATGTTGTGGCAAGGAAGCTGCATTGACAAAGTTACGAGCGATGGTCAATAATTGAAGCACCCTGGATATTGAAGATAATCCAGCAACATACCTGACAGCGGAGGAATACCAGAGACCTCGTGGAGCACATGAGGCTTGGGCGCTGAGCGCTTGAGCAATTTTTGGAAGACGCTCAATAAGTGATAAACCACAACCATAGACTTACATAGATCCACATGGCATATCCGAGTCAGATGCTTTCGGACTTCGCTCCATGTTACTGTGAGGAGTTGGTGATCACCGAAAAGCTATACATGCGCCTGGGAATGCTCCAGCTGAGCTAGCATAGCTTTTCATAGATGGTAATAGACTGTTCTGAGGTTTCGAAGTGATATGTTGGCTATGTGCATCGAATTCCAAAAAAAAAACCGTGTTCGTATAAAAAGTGATTAACACGAAGGTAGCTGAAGTTCGAAGCAGAAAGTTGAAGAGATGATGTTGAGAGGCTGAGACCTGTCGAAGAGTCCCTTGCAGTGATGGATTGGTAATACCGTCACTCGTGTGCATGTGACTTCTTGTTAATTCGTTGGAACTTTCGGCCCTTCTAAGTTTTTTTCTCGTTTTTCTCTTTTCTCCTTCAAGAGTCGATTCTCCACAGAAAACCACAGTTAATTTCAGTTCTCGCTGGATTCAGTATCTTGTTGAGTAGTGCATTTCTCCTTCTTTCACTACACGAATATCCACTGAATCTCGCGTTCTCTTCAAGTTCTCTTAGTTAATTTCTCGACTCTTTTTATTCCCATCAAAGTCTTGTATCCCCCATGAACACGTTAAGAGTTTGAACATCCACACAACGCCAAAATTTCCTCTCAAATCTCAAGAACTCGGATATAGGATTGTAGGAGAGACTTGTTTAAGAGTCCACATCTGCCAGTGGGACGTGCCCATGTGGTTCATCGCAGCAAGGGCCTGATTATCAAGGTCGTAAAAAACATCCATAGCCAAAGAGTCTAGCTCGCTCACGGGAGAGTGTTTCTGGCTATCGATCTGAGTATCATCAAACACGCCGATACATGCAGAGTCTTCAGAGACCGCAAGCGTGCGTTGGACCGACGACACTACAAAGAATCTGTGATAGATACAGACGCTTCGATAGTGACGTCGCTCGTTCGCCATCTGATTAAGGCACTTACTGATACTTAATAGGGAGGCATTCAAACTCGGTGTTTACGGTATTTATCCACCAGTATGCATTGTCCTTGCTGCTGACTACTGCAAGCTGTCCCATTATACTTGCGACAGCAACGTATTCTTCAGTCACCATATTTTTTAATGTGTATCCATTATACGTGGGTTCAAGTATCCACTTCGGTGACTGACATTAGGTCTCGCGAATGCAAGCATAAATTAATATCCACCTTCTGACTGTCCTTGCCTTTGATAGGGGCAGTATAAACAAAACGATGGGCAGCTGTAATTCCGCTCAAATTTCGCTGTTTGGCAGATTCCTGTGCTGGGTTTTTAGTAGTGGCGCTCTCAAGTGCGTAGCCATTCCAGAAGTTTATAATCTGATAGATCCCAGAGGGAACGATAGCATATGGCGAAGGGAGCTCGCGACCGACATTGAAGAATTTAATTTCCAGTTTACAAGCCTCTTCAAAAAGCTCCCTCCAGCGCACTATTGCCTTGGAAGTCTGAAATCGTCCTAAGTTATCGTTCACAAACTCTATCGAATGAGATTAGTTTGTTTTTCAGTTCCCGAATAGTTAACGCACTGATATATGCCTTTGAATACGATACATCGGCATTACGGGCGACCCACGATGAATAGTAAGGAGTATCTTATATGACCTTACAAATAAGTGGCGCTTATAACTGACCCATCACTCACTCTTTGCAGATTTCGGATTGCTGATGATAGATGCTATTATTTCATAGTATCCCTAAAGGGTTAAAGGTCAAGAGAAGCCCAAAAACTTGCATGAGAAATCTCGGAGCTTACGAGGATACATGGAAGCATCGCAATATGCAATCTAAGAATACATAGATCATGGTAAGTGCGTCAAAATCTAACTCGACCGCTTACGCAAACCAGTCATCGTTCCGCGCTACTGAAAAGTGAAAGTTACGGGATTCCTTTACGATGCCACTTTCTTCCGTACGATCTATAACTTCTTCTGGGACCCCGAGGTCGTAAATGCATATATCCTTCACGCCATGGCAATATTTAATACTTGAAGGGAGCTTCTGTGCAACCGCTTCCAACGTACTGAAGTCGGCTTGTACAGCAGTCATCATCTTGTCCCGGACCGATCCTTTTAGGTAAAGTATGTCTTGCTAGAAATAAAGCATCGGTAAAGAATGATAAGTTGATTTTAAGATCTATAACTTACAATCATGTAATACCTAAACTGATCTAAAGATGCGCTGCCATCTGCTAGCTGACGTGGGGGAGGGTGAGTAATTAACTGATTCCAAACTCCTATATGTTCTCGAATTAGGGCATATATAAAAGGGGACTCTTCTCGCGTAACACAGTGCAAGTGAGGCGTGTTGGTCTCGACGTCGGGCGTTAATTCCGGAATTTCGCTCGCGGAAAGTCTGGGCGGTGCTGTTACTCCGGGCATGCCATATATGTCGACAGAGACATTCGATATTGGCAAGTTATGGGCCCTGCCAGATGTATTTGCAATGAGCACAGGGTATAGCTGCTGTACATGGTGGTGAATGATTAATGAACGCACAATGAATCAGCGCGAGCAAATGAGAATGCCAGCTCAGCGCGAGTGAAGTGCTCTTGATGCTCATGAAAAAACATGGCTGGATTAAATTGCAGACGAAACTGCAGAAGTTAGATCCTGGATGGATAGTATAGTATATGTAGTATTTATAAGGTGAGCCCAATAACATCTCAGTCTGGATCCGGTAGACTTACTCTGAATTATGGTACAGTTCCGAACAAGGGTCAGATTAAGTTCTATGACTAGCGAGTGGCAAGTAGAAAGCCAAACGTTACGACAGCCTGAGTTCTCGACAGTGGCAACTTACCAACTATTACAAGTTGGTTTTATTCATATGTCCAAACCAGGAATACTTGGACTTTAACTTGCTTGAAAGTTAAGAAGATAAAGGTCATAAGCCACTGAACGAATCCATTAAGCATATTGAACAATATGTCGCTCATACCAGGAAAAAGCAAACTTAGCATTCAATGGTAATCGCACGTACGGCGTTAACAGGAACCAAATTCAACCCTGCTTCGCAGTGGCCCAGAGTGGCCCTCACTGTACCATCGGGATAAAAGAGACATTAAAATCCTACGGATCAATTACTGTGCTATGAGGAATCGAACCTATTTTATCATGACATGATCATGTCCAGTGTAGCAAGTACACCACAGCATTGCCTTATATGTCCACTCGCGTATATCTACTTAGTATCCGGTTATATCTCCGCATCTCAGTAGGTGCCCCTCTACTTTCTGGTAGCAGACTACTGCAAGCCTGCAAAAGCAAAACGAGTATACAGTAAAATGCATGGACAAAACAGACGATACTTTGATACTTTCAACTACAGATGAGTAAATATAGTGGCGCGGGCAGGAATCGAAACCATCTCATAATCTTTAGTGTAGCAATTACACTGCAGCGCCTTATACATTCTGTCCGTTTTCATCTAATTTTCGATTCTTCGGTATACACCTCTCCACGGCCGAAGCCAAGTTCAATATGTACACGAGATTCAATCTTGCAAGGGCCTTGCAAGAAATCTGGAAAAGCAGAACCAAACTAGTTCTTAATAGTGAGCCGTGTAGAACACCAGGACAAAAGAGACGACAGGTCGATATATACGGCACAAACAAGAATCGAACTTGTCTCATATTCTCCAAATGTAGCAATTACACTACAGTGCCTTACATGCCTAGCTCGCGCTTATCTATCCACCCAACCCCCCCTAGATCTTCCCTCAAGGCCTCAGGCTTCAGCTTCAGTGTTTGAAGCCAAGATCGGCCTGTACAAGAAATAGTGATAGATTATGTTCAGCAAAGCAGAATGAAAACCTACTGGATCAGCCACGTATAAAAATGGGACAAAAGACATAACTTGAACCATTTTCCATATGGCGGCGTGGCGCTAACAGGGATCGAAGATATCTCTCCCGGAGTGTAGCAAGTACACCAAAGCGCCTTACACACCCACCTCGTGTATATCTACTTATCCGGTTCTATCTCCGCATCTTCAGGGGCTGATATTCCACAGCCTATAGGCTGGCCGGTATTTGAGATACATAACGAGAGATGCAACAAAAGCAAAGCAAGTCTCAAGAACCTGCAGCCGAGGCCTGATCGAGATCAGTCAACCGCGTAAACATCGGTACAAAAGAAATGACACATTTTTAACTATATGCTTTCAAAGGCGCCAACAGGAATCGAACCTGTCTCATATTCTCCAATGTAGCAATTACACTACAGCACCTTGTATAACTCACCCCGCATTCGTTTACTTATCCAATTCTTCATAGACGCTCCTAGGCGGTTTGAGGCCAAGCTCAACCTGTACACGAGATCACAAGAGATTCTGCAAAACTAAAACAAGAACCTAGTTCTTAATAGTCAGCCACTGTGTACAACACCGGAACAAAAGAGATGGACGCGTATAGCGCTTACAGGAATCAAATCTTTCTTGTAGTCTAGTGTAGCAAGTACACCACAGCGCCTTACATTTCCTTCTCCAGATTATCTACTTACAACCCAATCCATGCGTCTTCAGTGGGAGCTCCACCGCACGAATACGCGAAATATCAATGAGAACCAGGGCGGTCAGCCACGCGGGACAAAATATAGTAATTCAAGCCGGTATCATGCGCTAACAGGATTCGAACCTGTCTCGGAGTCCCTAAAGTCTCCTATGTATCCATATCATATACACTACAGCACTTCGTACATTCTCCTCGCGCACATCACCTATCGATTCATCACATCTTCAGCGGGACCCCTTCAGTACCTATATCCACGATCTATGCATCAGATAGCTACATTCTGCATAAGTGGCAGAATTCAACATGGTGAGTCAATATTGTATAGCACCGGAATAAAAAAGAAGAAAAATTAACATATCAGAATATCCCGGAGCCCCCAAAGTTCTCAGAGTCGCGGAGATAGCCTAAACACTATCGTGCTTTGTACACTCTTCCTGCGTTCATCATCTTATCCGATTCCATATCTCGTGACTTCTGCAAGATCATCTAGTCTGGAGCCTAAACCCTGCCTTATAATGAGCGTGATTGGAAAGAACATTCAGACGCGATTATCGTTGAAAAGAGTGATCACACACCATACACTATACCACGCACCACTCTTCCCCGTCGCAAAAAAATAAGAAACCCTAAGCATGAAATAGTCTATATTAGTCGTATACACCCGAGCCTCAACGTCAAACATCAAAACCTCATCGAAAAGCGCTTGAAGTGGTATTAATAATAATGATAGCCGGTATCCCAAGTACAATATTCTCTAGCGAAGTATAGGTGCATGTCCGTGATGTGTAGCTAGTGGAAGGTCATGACTCCGAACTTGAATCCCGTTCCTTTCCTTTCGGTTCTGGAGGCACTGTGCGTGAGTCGTCTTCGAAGGGGGCGGAGGATGGAGGTTCAGGGCTGGGTGATAGGGAGGATGATGAATCTGTAGCGCATATAAGGATCACAGGTGGGGAAGAGAGCAGCAGAGAACGCACCAGAAGACCCTTGCCTCCGGGGCACAAGTTCAATCCGAGGAATCCTCAACGGCGTATCCTGAAACTCAGCCCAACCACCTCTCAAACCAATCTCCACCACACGCTCAAGTATTCTCGCAAGTTCATCATTCCTACCAAGTAACCATAAGTCTCACATCAACCAAAATGAATAAAAAAACCAAAACCAACCTCTGCCGCTCCTCCTCAATCCCGCCTTCAATCCCCCTCTCCAACCTCTCAACGCGTTCCATAACCTGCCCAACCTTCACACCAAGCTCCTCCAACTGATCATCCACATTCCCCCTGCGCCTCGTCTCGCTCCTCGCCGATCTCCAGCTCTCACCGATAATCAGCCCCGCAGCAACAGCGAACAAAAAGCCCTCTGCAAGGGCGTTCGCGCCGTTCTCTATAGCGCGCGTTTCGGAGAGCGGGCGGATGTGTTTAGCTGGCTCCCCGAGGAGATTCGTGCGCATTTTGACTTCGGTGCGGTACATGAACTGCGCGAGGTTTATGCAGACTTTGCGGAATTGGTCGTGTCTGGTGAGATTGAGTTATGTTACATGATTGATATGCGGAAGGGAGGGGGGGACGTACTGCCTTGCTTGCTCTTTTATCCTGGATGAGATGGGCTTGGCTACTGTCTTGGAGGAAGGGAGCGTCATTTGAGCCATGGTTCTTCCCTTGCTTTGGGCGGACTCACTCGGATCAGCAGTGTTGCTATTTTCGCGGAAGCCATGGTTGGGATTGTGGGGATGGAGACGGGAAGTGCAGGAAGAGGAGAGAGGTGAAGGTGAGGCAGATGCGATGCTCGTTCCCGACGGAATGTGCGATCAGCGCCGGCCGACATCGTCAACGCGTGCCGGTTATTTGTTTGTATCTGGCTTGTTTGGGTATTTGATGAAAACAATGGAATACATCTCTACGCGTTGTTCACCTCCGCCCCCGCATTGTTCAAACGCTGTCACTGTGGCAGTCTGTCTGTCCCCTTAGAGCGAATTATACGATCCTCTATAATATATATGCCAATGAAATGCTCTCTTACTGTGACAAGACTTAATGGCGTACCCTGCGCTTGTATTTCCTCGCTGAAAGCTCGGACAACATTTCAAGGCAAAAAAGACAACTAGTAACTCTTGAGGATGAATGCTTCACATATCACTCGCAATTATTACTTCTTGAGAAACCAAACGATTATAGTCAATTAATTCAGAATTAGAGTGCATAAGTCTGGCAAGATCATCTATAGCTTGTAGGTACTGGAAACCCCCCAAAAAATTGAAACCAACGGGCTGGAGCCTCATTCGAGTACGGGGAATCGAACCCCGAGCTACCGCGTAAACACTTCGCAAGGTATACAATTATGAAAGGCGGTAATGTTAGCCGTTACACCATACTCGATGAAATTGAAACATATGTAATGTGTATTGATGCATAGGGGTCGCATTTATCGGCATGCTTGCAATCCCTTGAATCATTTCATTTTCTGTCCTTTTGTATTACTTAAAATCTGCTACTCTAATGTCCAAGAGCGTAGCAGCTAACATTCATTGGTAATACTTGCCGAGCAGCCAAACGTATGCAAATTTCTCACCAGTTAATTGACTCCTTGGCAAGCATACTGATCAGAATAGCCATTACCTACAGAAAGGCATAGCCTATGATAACGACAACGCTATTAGTGTAGCATAGATAGTAGATAAATCATAAAAACTAACTCTGTGGTAGCTCCGTGCCATTTGACTAAAGTACCCCTGAACCTTTCTAATTTCTAAATATTTTTGGTGCTCATTATGTTATGGAGACCTCAGACAACCTTCTCAGATTCTTCAAGTAGAACGAACATTCATTTAACCATTGATAACTGGGGTAAAAACTTCTGCGTCTTTTAGAAAGAGTATTTGCTATTAGGATTCAATTCCAAGTCTGGCATTCAAGTATGGGCAGGGTAATCTTGGCCGTTACACCATACTTACTCGATGGTAACATGCACATTGGCACATGGTGAGTTAGTGGTGAGCAACATTCACTGTAAACAATCCTGAGCACGAAGAGAAATGCACACCCCACATTAACCAGTTTTGAAATTACATTATGCTTACGCTTAGTACTACTCTAATATCCGAGAGTATAGTGTAGCAGCTGATGCTCAAATACTATTCAGTTATATTTATTAAAGCCGAGTCCCAACTGCTACACTTACTATGTTCCCACATAGAGCGAGAGTACATCAGTAAATCAGTGAGAAACTCGCCAATAATTATGTGCCTTACAATCAGATGCTCAAATTACTCCAGCTCAGAAGCGATTACGAGATGTTAGGAGCTCGTAGCAACTGTAGTATGTCATTACGATTGGCTCCCAACAATATAAGGTGCTCGCTACTTCCCACCATTTTACATTAAGATCGTAATACATCATAACATACTATAATTAATATCACAGTATCAGGATCATGTTATTATGAGCGGTACATGAGCATGTTTGAGTCTGAGCATCACATAATTCTGAGATTAGGATTATAATTGTCCAAAATACACACACAGAATGCTCAGGCTGTCAATTATTCGCCAGAATACACATATTACCGTTGCTAGGTCTAAGATCTAAGGCCTAAGGTCCAGCTATAATTTATTTTACCTCTGGTAGTTGCAACACGAGTATATTAGTAGTCGGAAGTCCCCATATCCGCGCCTGCTATGTATGACATCACCAACTCCAAATGTACCGAGGATTTTGAAAGGCGTGTCCTAGCGTGTGCACTCAGACTCGGGAGTCAGAGCCCATGACACCTTACAACTCCATAACCCGGAGTATATTATGGTAGATCATGTTAATTGCGGTGCATCCATCAGGAAAAACTGAGATCCATAATTTATGCTAGTTAGTACCAATTATTGTAATTCATATAAACATATCTAATTGTGTTTAGTTAGATGTAATTTACAATAACTTAGTCATAATTATTGATTCTTGTGACAAGGTACTATTTGCTTAGTATAAAGAATGCATAAAATTACTTTAATGAGGCATAATTAATGTATTTATATTCTGGGTATTTTCATTATCATGAATTGTCTCATAATTATATATATATAACTTAATTCAACAATGGGACTTTGCTTTTACATTCACTTATGGTGAATTATTTAGTAATTATGTATAATTATAAGTGATTAACAAAGACATTGAAGATGGGTTTTATCTTAAGTTGTAACTAGGTGCATTTATACAATAATTATCTTGAATTGGAGATGGTGATGGTGCATAATGGTGATGTGGTATGTCTGATTGTTGGTGACTGATTTATGCTTGGTGACTTTTGTCTTGATTGTATCTTCACACCTCAGTTGCTTATATTATTGATCCAGTGTGACATTCTGAATACCTTATCAGTGAGCTTCTATCTTAAAGTGACACCTTTACCTTTATTTGAACAAGCAAAGTATGCACATGTGCTCTTTGAATTTGGATTTAGAATCTGTGGATGGCAGAGTGAACAAAATATTGCAAGAACAAAAGGTAGCATTCAATATTGGATTGTATCATACTGCTCACTAGTAAATATGTGTATTATATGTGCCCCAGTTCAGCCTAGTGAATCACCAAGAGCTGCTAAACATCATCAGATTAAAATCTGAGAAGATAATGCAATGGACTGTGCACTTTGATCAATTATGTAGCAGACATTCAAATGATCCAGCTTTTGCATAATTAAAAGGCCTCAATCTAGGTACATATTCTAGCAGAAAGGCTGAGTTCTGTGAGGGACAACACAATAAATTTTTGGGAAGAGTACAGGTAAGGGTGTAAGTGGGTACAGGTGTGGGTCAGCTTCACACTACCTGTAACTAGGCCTGTGCATGGGTCAATCTGCCACAATCCAGTATCTGAATTATGGCTATCTGCCAGATACCAATATGGATTGACAATTAATACAGATTTTGGCTGCCATCCATACTAATCTGTACTAGCAGTTACTACTGCCAATCTAGATCCTAGTCAATCTAGCATGAAATGTTCTAAAGCTGTTCTGAATCTCTCTGAATAGGCTTAAAGTTATGTGCTTTATTGTTAGTGTCTTCACTTCATTCAAAAGCTCTCTGTTTGTTGGATAGACTCTCTACCTCAATACCATGTCCTGAAGCTCTCTGTGCTCCTTTCTTCATTGCTAATGCCTTCACTTTGTTCAAAAATTCTATGGCTTGGACAGACTGTATACTTCAATATTGTGACCCTTACTTCATTCTAAAGCTGTCCTGAATCCCTCTGTGTTCCTTACTTTGTTGTTATTGTCTTCACTTCATCCAATAGCTGTTACACTTTTTCCTTCTTGCCCCACCACACCCCCTTCTTTATCACATGACTCCTTTTGTTTACTCTTTTTCTTTTATTTATCTTTCTTACTCAGCTATCTGTTTTACTTCCTTTTATAGTCACCTCTTACATGTTTCACCTTCATCACCCCTTACCCTCAGTAAAATGCAAAATCAGGTGGATGTCAAATGAAGTCAAATGTAAGTCAAACATGGGCACCAAAAGTCAAATGCAGTCAAACATCAGTTACATCCACAAAGTCAGTATGTAATGTAACATTTTTAAGTCATACAATAGTCATACAATAGTCTATACTATGTCAATTAATATCAGTACATTTCAACATTGTTGCATTACACAAGGCTTTCTGCTTGCAATATCGATCTGTAGGGCTTTACAAGGCTGTAGCTTACATATATGTAGTGTATCATGACCTAGTCTTTGAGTTCAAAAAGATAATGCAGGCATATTTATGGTTATAGTCAGTTGTATATACTGTAGACAGATGATCATTTCATTTGGATGTTTAATCTGGTATAGTGAGCAGTTCTGATTCAGGAGAAAGCAATATATATGCTACCAAAAAATATGTGAGCAGCACAAATTGGCAACTTAGATGGCCCTCACTACTCACTAATATAATTCAGCATGTTGGTGGTGAGTACAGCAATTTAAATACATACACTCCATTTTGTTTAAAAAATTATATGTGTAAATCTATATAAGAGGGATGTAAAAGTAGATTAATTGAAAGCTATCATAACAGAAGGCTCAAGAAAGAGTGAGTGTGGGTGGAGAGGAAGCTGAGCCAAGGAACACTGCAGTGACTGAACTTAGACTTAACTTGATTTTGTATGGGATTAAAGTATCAGTTAATCTGGTCATGTGATATGTTGGTGCTCACCACATCTGCATAATTTATTATTAAAAGTATTAAGTTTAAGTCTGAACTTGGCTTAAACTCAACTTCCATCCTTCCCCTTCATGCCCTTCAAGCTTTGTTAACATGTCACTTCTCCCTTGCTTCTGTCAGTCTTCTGTTTCATCCTTGTAACTCACACAATAGGAGCTCACTGAATGCACAAAACCCAACTTCTGTTATTGACTTGTCCACTCTTCAGCCTTCTGCAGCCTGCTTGATTGTGCATCCTGCAGTGTCTGCTGTATGTGTAAGTCACTTTCTCAAAATTATCTGTCTGTTATCTTTCATTTATTATGAACATTTATCTAGCTGACCTTCCCTCACTGTATACAAAATGTAGCAACATTTGTGCCAAAGCACCTGGTCCTAGGGTTAGTTTTGCTTCACCTATATATATGTTCTAACCACTTTGATTTTACTCATCTTCAACCTATTACTTGGGAAGGTGAGAGACATTGGGTTTAGTGGGATGCAGAAGATTTGATGATAGAGGTTGGGTGGGATATCCTTGTGTAATTGCAGTAATTGCTAGTATTCAATCCATTGTCTGGAGGAGTTGTTTGTTTTCACCATTATATGTACTTAAGTTCAATAAAACACCAAGTTATTAACCTAATATCTGCAGAAAATAAGTCAAACACATGTTATACATTAGTCTCACATAGCTCTACTTATGTCAAACTTCAGTCAGATGCTAGTCATAAATTGTCCACATTTTAGTCAAATGAAGCTTCACAATATTTAACTGTGTATTGTACAGTGGTCCCACAAATGTCCAACACTGGTCATACAGATCTTAAATTAGTCAAACAACACAATAAATTTTTGAACATTTTCATGTCATTCAGCATTGTCTGACTATCATTTGATTTTGCTTTTACTGAGTATGACTATTAGTTTTATCAGAGCTGTAAAGCTTGGTTCATGCTAACATGTTATCTTCACTCAGCGAGTCGTGGCTATCATCTTGATTGATCGCTGTCAGTGACCTGTGGGGGTGCGTGATGTTTCGTCACCGAGAGGGTGATTGATTTCAATTTGAGCCTGGCGCAATCAATTAATTACTGTGTATTAGTTTTGAAATCAAATAGAAGTATATAGCTAGAAATCAATGGTAATATAGCTGGGATCTATCAGCAGTGCGAAGTGCAAAATCATTCATTAAATAGAATCAATACTGTATTGAAATCAATACTGTATTGAAATCAATAAAAATCAATCAATAAGAATGAAATGTAATACTTCAATAATGGTCCCCAACAATGATATCAACGTATGAACAGGGTTTTTAACTATGCATGCTTAGCTGGTAGGCTATTCGGTCTTGTATAGTTAATGTACTTTACTATATTTAACCTGTAATTCTCTACTATTGTTATGGACTTTGTAAAGTTTCATCTACAGTCTACTACCCCCTCCTAGATAATTTATAAGATTGTTGTTATAAACACTCAATAATGTTAGAATTCATATTTAGCTTGACTGAATACCACTGTGGCAATGCGTAGATGAAGGCATAAGAGAACAAGCAGGTCCTTCATTTCACAAAGTCCATAGTAATAGTAGAGAATTACAGGTTAAATATAGTAAAGTATGTTAACTATACAAGACCGAATAGCCTACCGGCTAAGCATGCATAGTTAAAAACCCTGTTCATATGTTGATATCATCATTGGGGACCATTATTGAAGTATTACATTTCATTCTTATTGATTGATTTTTATTGATTTCAATACAGTATTGATTCTATTTAATGAATGATTTCACACTTCGCACTGCTGATAGATCCCAGCTATATTACCATTTATTTCTAGCTACATACTTCTATTTGATTTCAAAACTAATACACAGTAATTAATTGATTGCGCCAGGCTCAAATTGAAATCAATCACCCTCTCAGTGACAAAACATCGTGCACCCCCGCAGGTCACCGACAGTGATCAATCAAAATGATAGCCACTGGTGACTCAGCAACAGGATCACATGTCAGAATACAAATACACTGTACATAGTCCATTAAACAAGAATTTATTATTTATATCCCTTGCTATATTCTTCCAGTTTACTTAAATAATGCTTAGTACATATGCATGTGAGAATGCTGCAAGTTCATTAGTGTGTACACAAGTACAACTGTTTAGACTTCAACTTTGTCATACAACTTACAAGTGTAGTGACCAAGTCACATGATTAACTCATCATGTTATCAATATATCATGAGACCAGCTCAGATCATAACAATAGCTTTATATGTATTAAATAGACTGCATGCTTCAATATTGTGTTCCTTGCTTCATTGTTATTGTTTTTACTTTGTTCAATAGCTTTATATGTGTTAAATACACTGTATACTACAATATTGTGCCCCTTGTCTTGTTATAAATCTGTTCTGAAGCCCTCTGCTCCTTGTCTCATTGTTAATGTCTTTACTTTGTTAGAAAGACACACTCTTTATTGAGTAGACTCTCAACTTCAATATTGCATTCCTTGGTTCATTCTAAGGCTGTTATGAAGCCCTCTGTATAGTCTTAGAGTTTTGTGCTTCATCCTTATGCTCTCTGGTTGGTTGTTAATCTCTTTATTTCATTTCAAGCTCTCTGTTTTGTTGATAGCCTCTCTACTTTAATATTATATTTCTTGCCTCATTTTAAACCACTCTGCTTCGTTCTAAATGTATCTGCTCTTCCCTTGGGCTCTCTGTGGTGTCTACTTTGTTATTGTAAGTACTTTCTACTAATTATCTAGCTTTTGTCATGGTGTATGGTTCAATATTTACTAACCTGAGTGCTGCTGGATTGTATTATGACTGTAGCTATATAGCACCCATCATAGGTGATGTAAATTATACTACTTTACACATAATTTCTTGAATGTAAGTCACACAATATATTTCAATATGAAAAATCCAGCAGGTTACCAGTGGCTCACAAAACCCATGCTAACACTTACCTGTGGGAAAGGGTCACCGATGTGCCATCAGACTTGTCATCATTGTGATGAAGGAAGGAGGGAGGGAGGAGGAAGAGGCTGAAAGGCGTGGTGTCATTCAAGACTCAAACACAGACTTGCGACGCATGCGCGCGCATTGATCAGATGTCATGTGACATACCGGCAACCAGCTACGAGCCATTTCCGTGCACGGTCACAGCCACCTCCCACAATAGGTTACTATTGTTCGGAAAGTGCACCTGGAATCCTCCCTCTTCCTTCCATCCTCTCGTCCCTCCCCCTCGCTCCATTCACCCTTTGTCGTACAGATGACGAACGCTGTCTCGCTCGCTCTCCTCCCCTGCTCATACCCTACTCTTTATTCCTCTTTCTCTGCCTTCTCCCTCTCATTCTAGGCACCTGTCCCCCGTCCTCTCCCTCACCTCGTCTCGCAAGTGACGAGTGCACATCTATCGTCCTCCTCTCCCCCACCTCGTCTGTCAAGCGACGAGAGTGTGTGTCCCCCGTCCTCTCCTCCACCTCATCTGTCAAACGATGAGAGTGTGTGTCCCCTGTCCTCTCCTCCACCTTGTCTGTCAAACGACGAGAGTGTGTGTCCCCCGTCCTCTCCTCCACCTTGTCTGTCAAACGACGAGAGTGTGCATCCCCCGTCCTCCTCTTTTCCACCTTGTCTGTCAAGCGACGAGAGTGCGTGCGTCCCCCTCCTCATTGCCTACCAGGATGTTATGTGCATATCCACCTTTATCTCCTCTCCACCTCATCCGTCAAGCGACAAGGGTGTGTGCGTCCCCCGTCTTCCTCTCTCCCACCTCATCTGTCAAGCGATGAGAGTGCGTGTGTCCTCCCTCCTCTTCGCTCACTGGGATGTTGTACGCATATCCCCCCTCACCCCCTCCCCACCTTGTCTGCCAAGCGATGAGAGCGTGTGCATCCCCCATCCTCCTCTCCCCCACCTCGTCTGACAAATGTGACAAGTGTATCATCAAGCCCCACCGCGCCTCTTCCCCTCGTCTTGCAAGTGACAAGTAAGGCTGCCTAATCCCCTCCCTCCCTTGCTCCTCCCTCCTCTCCTTTCATCTAGCAAGTGACATGCATAATGCCACGCGTAGGAACGTCAAGCCCGCAAGCACCGCCTCCTGTGCTCTCCCTTTTCGTCCCTTCCCTTCCTCCCTCTTGTCTCATCTCATCCCGTCGCTCCCTTGTCTCACTCACCCTCGTCTCGCAAGTGATGAGGCAGTCTGCCTCTCCCTTCCTCCTCCCCTGTCTCGTCTTGCAAGTGACGGGTGCCGTATCATCCCCTCTTCCCCCCCCCCCCCCTTTCTCCCTTCTTCTTCCCCTCTCCTTCCTTTCCACGTCTCGCAAGTGACGCATAGTGCCATCTCGTCCCCTGGCTCCCATCCTCTTCCTCCTCATCGTTCTTCGTGTTAAGCCTATGTGTATCGCCACACGTAGCAATATCAGGTCCAGTACAAGCGCTCCCTCCTGCGCTTTCCATTTCCCTCCCTCCCCTTCCTCCCTCTCGTGTTGTCACCCCCTCCCTCTTCCCCTCTTCCCCTCCTTCCCTGTCTCGTCTTTCAAGTGACAAGTGTCTCACTGTCCCTCCCATCTTCCTGTCCCACCCCCTACCTCTCATCTTACAAGTGATGGGCGTAGTTTCAAGGATGAGGAATGTCATGACAGCGAGCGCCGTTCCAGTAACCCTTTCCCTCCTTCGTCTCGCAAGTGACGGGGTGAGCATCTTCTCCCCTGGGTGTCACGACCATGCCCCTAGCCTGACTTGGCGGTGGAGTACGAGAGGGTGACTGCGGAGAAACGAGGGGTGAGTAATAGACGAAGGCGGAGAACGATAACTCAGGGGGTAGGACTTTGGCTTCAGCTTATGTGCTGTGCCCCTGGGATTCCCAGTCCTGGATTTCGGAGTAAGGGCAAGCCCTTTGGAGAAGACGAGAGACGAGGGGACAAGAGATGTAACTCAAGTCAGACTGAAGGGTGAGGACGTAGTTCAATATGAAACTGAAGACTAAGTACAAATTGAGTACTACTTAAATACTAGAGACTTGGAGTAAGTAAAGGCCAGCGGAGAAGTACGGTCAGGGTAGGCATACATAGAATGAAGACTATAACTAATTAAACATAATAAAACACGTCGGAGAAGTGAGCACGTAAGGCGGTGTAAAGTAAAACTGATAGTGGCGCACTTAAGAATGATAAGTGACTCACTACGAAATGTATACTACATTACTGAGGGGATAGCTCAGTAGAATGGAAGAAAGGAAACGAGAGTAATCTATGTACAGTAATCAATAAGTAATATTAAGAGCGTAATCAAAGTCTGGAGTAAACAAAGGGAAAGGCAGAGTAAGAGCATAGGGGTCCGGAGGTAGGCAATACAGGATATGACACTGGGCCTCTTTCCCTCTTCCTCTCTCACTCGCCCTCGTTTCACAAGTGATGAGGGCAAGTGTTTTCTTCCTCCACCTTCTCGCCCCCTCGTCTTTGTCACTTGCAAGATGAGGGCAAGTGTCTTTTCCCCCCACCCCCACCCTCTCCCGCCCCCTCCCTCTTGCTCTTCCTCTTGTCATAATTGTGTTGTCATTTGTACTGTTTCATTTTGTAAGTTAGTTTCTTGTGTACTTTAGGTAGTGTGTTGTATTAGTATAAGTAGTTTATTGTATAATTATATGTAGATTGTTGTATTAGTATAGTTAAAGTAATGTAGTAATAATTATAGTTATATGCATAATTTGTGAGATTTTGAAAGAGTCTAAGTAGAGTCTACCTGGACTCCATCTGATTTCATGGAGTGATATACAGACAATTAGTATGAACTACTACTTAATTTACATAGAATGTGTTGATAGTTCCATATAATTAGGTCATAATTAGTACAAATTGCTACTTAATTTACATAGAATACTTTTATATTGCTGTATATTTAGGATACAATTAGCATGAATTAGGACTTAATTCATGTAGTTTTCTTTCCAAAGCTTTTCTCCAGCTGTATGATTAGAGCAAATTAGCATGTAATTTACATGTTTTTTTCCTAATGTTTTTCCAGTACTCTGTGGTTAGGACAATTTAGTAGTAACTAATATCACTTTAGCATAATTATTTGCTGTCAATTTGTCTCTAAGTCATAATTCTACAGGATTACCATAATTATCATAATTCTTATAAATACTGGTGATTAGACACATTTATTATAATAAGGACTAATAATATGTAAATATGTAGATAATTATGGAGAAGTATGCCTAAGTTGACTAAATTATAAATCTCAATTTTTCCTGATGTCATGATGGGTTATAACCGCTCACGAGTTGGTCCAAAATTTAGTGATGTAAATAATACAATTTTTTACATCGTTATTTGTTCAATTTGTTATCACATATTGCCAGTGCAATGATAGGCGTTATGTAACATGGTTGTCCGTTGGCTATATAAAGAGTAGGATGCGTGGCACGGGAGGGTTTTGACGTGACAATGAGACTTACACACTGAGCCTAGGAAGGCGAAGGTTGAGTAGATAGCAAGTAAGTGACTACTACTAACATATATTCCTTGGTCTAAGTAGAATCTGCTTCTTTGTAATAGTATTTTCACTCACTTTGGAGAACTTAACTTACTTACGAGGTGTAGATAGCCTACATCGTGAAGAAGTTGAGTAGGGTGCAATGCATGTAATAGCTTAGCATTACCGCCTTTCATAAGTTTCATATAAGTATGGATACTATTTATAAATGCTGTAGAATATATTAAATGCAATTACTTTTATACATTTTACATATGTGTCCCTGTCACCACCTGTTTTGGTCAAGTGGTATTACTTAGTTGCAAAACAGACAGTAAGAGTAGTACTATGGTTCGTCAACTCAAAATCCGAAAAGGACTGTGGAAGGCAAACGCATTAAGGGGGTTCATATGTATATACCACAGATTCGATATCACAAGATGCAACATCAGTCTGGGAAATAACCGCTACCTCATTAACGCCTTAAGGGATAGGTAGGGTAAAACATATAAACTAACTGTCTCGTAACAAAGTTGGGATAAGTAATTAAGAGTGTTGAAACTTTGATCGTTATTTCGATATGGCACTGGTAGGATTTGAATTACAGCTTCAATGTAACTCATACACTATAGCACCTGATATTACCTATATAATTAAATTTTCTTGTCCTATAGGCCATGTATACTTTTAATTATAAATACAGCCCTATACACACAAGTAGAGCACCGTAGAGGAGTCACAGGTAAAAGAAGAGCCGCGGCCGTAGAGTCATTGAAGTAATTTGGACCTTTGGTCATACATACACGAGAATACCATTTTTCTGATTGTGTATGTGAATAATGACATAAATTGGATATAAGTAAATGTCGTAAGCTAAAGTCAGAACTGTACAAGTAATTTGACTTATATAACTTTACCTTTAACTGGGAAAGTAGTAATGTTGGTTATTACACTCAAGCAATAAGCAGCAACAAAATACATAAAACAAGCAGAAAGGTAACCCTAAGCGTTACTAACCACTGAGTACTGAGGCTTCGAAGACCTAATACTAAATGCTACAAACGATTATGACAAATCACGGCTACAATATGCCGTCCGCGTCTTCTTCTGCATACATTACAATGTTCAAGCTTTAGGAGGCCTTTCTCAAGTCCACCTCCATTGTGATGCCCAAGCTGGGCATTCATGTATGCATACATGTGAACAGTGAACTAAACATGTCGTTGTGGAACAGGTCTGGGCATGGATATTTATCTTTGTTGTTTTGTGGGTGACATTGATTCATTCGGAAAGCATTCAAAATCAACACACCTTTTAACAACCATCGTCGTGTCCACTTGCATCCACCAACTGCCATGACCACCTTTCCACCCGAAATATGGCTCCATATTGGATCCTTACTCCCAGACGCCGTATTGCGAAAATTTCTGACCGTTAACAGGCCTCTCTATCATTTATCAATGATTGCTCGTCATCGTGTGCTCGACATTCGCATTCGCGGAATGCCAAAGACTATGAGTGGAAAGCTGGATAACATCAGGTATGTTGCTACGCGCTTCAGAAGCATTTCTTACATGCGCGTCGATATAGGGACCGCAAGTTGAGCAAATACATCAGAATACTACGACTCAATTTTCGAACACCGATGATCCTCCCGCCTGGCGAAAGTTCTGCGTTAGAGCCCGTGTTTTTGAATGCTCTATTAGACACGATCAAGGATTTGGATAAACTGGTTGAATTACACGTTGACGCGCAAGTCCAAATATATGAAAACCTTCAACCTTTCATTACATCGATGTGGCAGTCTATTAGACTTGGCGACTCACATCTGAAGAGCTTATCCTTTCACGGTGACGTTCAAAATATCGCTAGTATGGTACCTCCGTACACAATCCAAGGACTACAAGAGATATATCTGAAGTTCACAAGGACGAACACGGTAGTCACTAATGACCGGGACCCTTTATCGGGTACTATTTTGCCATTTTTGAATCACCACTCTCCAAGCCTTCATACGCTATCAATTGAAAGCCCAGAGAGCTGCAATAGTCATACAGAACACATGGGCCAAATTTTCAGGAAGTTAAAACATTTCCCGCATCTACATAAATTACAATTCAAATATGGCGGGACTGGAGACATCGATCCCAATGAGTTTGTTGCTGGGGTCCATCACTTTTTTTCCAGACAATGGACTAGCCTAAAGTCCCTTACATTACGATTACACATGCAACTAGATGGACAACTACTATCGTCTTGGTTTTCCGAGGAATGGGCTTTTAACAACCTTCAGGTTGTAGATTTAAATTACATTAAAGGAGCTTCCCAAATTATCCTATCTCGCTGTCAAGATTCTTTGACTTCCCTAACTTATAGCCTCACTAGTTTGGACAGCGACACTATCAAACTCATCAAAGGCTGTTCACAGCTCGCGACATTGACAGTCCATTCCCTCAGAACGGCATCTGACATATTTTGGTTATTTGAAGCGTTGTCGTCACTGTCATCATTGCAACATTTGATACTTCACTGGGACATGATTCCTACGCAAACGTTTTACCACCAAATGGTACGCAAGTACTAAACCATCTAATAACCAGACTATTTGACATATTATTTTCCTTAGGCAGCATTAAAGGATCGTTACGGGTCTTGTTCTTATCCTCAATGGAAACTTTACGACATTAGCATCTATTGCAACAGTACGCCTGTAGATGTAAAAACGATGAAAGAAATCGCATATGCTATTCCTTCGGTACGAAGTTTCTGGGGGCAAGGTGACATGGGAGTTGGCTACTGTTATTTCAACGGTGACGCTTTCATAGAAAGAAATGTATAATTATCAGGTTAAACTTCTGTGTGTGATCAATATGTGATAGAGAATTGAATGTTAATAGCTTTTGGCCTTAGCAATTTCCCATACTTAGAAAATTTGGAAATCATAACTAAAAAGCAACGAACGTAACATCGCAAGTTGTATATACCCCACACCGTGCACGTGTAAAATGTAACAACTAAATTTACCGCTTTCAAAAGCTATAGTATTATACCATACAACTATGGTTTATAGTAACGCATTTAAACGCGAAACCAATCATATTCCTTGAAGTATAGCATGTAGTTTACAGGGCAGGTAAATGCACATTTTAGCCTTCCCGCGCATAGAGAATACTATTCGCACCAGATACTAGTTAATATGCACGAGGAAAATACATCTAATAGTCCAACAGAGTCCAAACACACACTCTTCCTCTTCACATTCACTCACTTCTTATCTTTAATCGGAAACTCCTTCCCCGTAAACTTCTGATACTGATCCCTAATAGCATCCGCAATTTGATTATCCTTCATCTGCTCGATCGCCGACTCGTTATGCTGCGGTCCTTGTTTAAATACGTGTTCTTGAACGAAGTCAATAGCCTTGTCCAGGCCATCTGAAAGAACGTCAATAGCTAGTCACGTCTGGATCGAATAAAGCGAAGCTCACCTTCTTTCTTCTCGCCCGACGCGCCTCCACCAAGCAGGTTATTGATCTTTCCTCCTAATCCCTCTTGCTTCGGTGGCTCCTCCTTCTTCCCATGCAATACATCCCCGAATTTCCCAAGTAGCCCGTTATCCTCCTTTGGCCCAGGCGTGGGTGCAGGTTTCTCACCACTAAAAGCATCACTAATCTTCCCAATGAAGTCGGTCTTGTGCGATTGTGCAGGCCGAGCAGTGGAAGTCGAAGTAGCATTCCCACTAGATGAGTATTTCCCATTCTGATCCGTCAGGACCTCCCCTAACTTTGCAAGCAAAGCCTCGTTCTTCGAGGAGTACGTGGTGGAGGTGGCGGTAGGGTGAGCGGGGACCTGCGATCCTTGAACATCGTGAACGATGCTGCCGATCTTGTCGAAAAGCCCTCTTTCCTGTGAAGAGGATGAGGATTGGTGGCTCTTGTTATCTTTGTTTTTGTCGTTGTCGTCGAGGGAGAGGTTTTTAAAGAAGGACTCCATGGTTGGGATAAGTTTCAGTGAGGGAATGGGTTGCTAGAGGTTGCGGCTTTGTACTGATCTGCGGTCACAAGGGTATATAACGTATCGCTAAATGCTCTTGGCTCCGCGCCATCGATTGGACATCGATGTAGGTTATGCTAAAGGTTTGATATGTATAGTTAGAACGGATGCACTCAAAGGCGTGTCGCGATCTCTTTGTGTCAGTAGCAAGTCAGTAGTGCGCTGATCGCTGGACACGAGTTAGCATGCGATTACTGAGTACTGCTTGCTTTCCATAGCATCGATGCGAGTAAGAATCTGTACTTGAGAGTATGTAAGAGAACCTCGGAAGATGTAATACCCCTCGTGGCGCTGCGTATCAAGGCTGTCACTGCTTCTATCATGCGCTACTACTGCGTACGTACAAACCGCGTAAGTACTACTTTGTCAACTTCCACTTGATCAAGGGGATTCTTGGGAGATTCCGCTGATCGTCAAATAAGTTTGACGCTAAGTATTAAATAAGGATAAGTTGAATTATCTTCTCGAGTCCGTTTCTTTGTTCACTCTCCTCTTCTTCAGCTGAGTCATACTTAAAAGTGGGCATTCAACCGTATCCTTCATAGCAAAATAAATGTTTACTTATAAATTTAAAAAGAATTCCGACTATCTGTACCAAATAAGTACCTCCATTGCATTCCTACACCTGTTATGATTCATCTAGGTCTATAAAGTTAGAGTTCAATTTGTAATACGAGAGGCTCTCACCAGTTATTTGAGCAATCACGCATCAAGATTCATCGTCGGAACTTGAAGTGAATGAATCGTTGGATAACTCAGAGTCTGCATCTGAAGACTGTGAACCAGAGGACTCCTCAGGTACCCATTTCGGAAACTTCACTTCTAGCCCCATCCCAAGCTCCTCTCCAAGTGTTTTGAGTTGAGAAACACCTGCCTGGTGCCTCCAGCACTCGATGGGAGTGGTACGGTGATGAATGGAACATCTGACGGATACCAAACTTGCAGGAACAAGATCAGATGTCGTGGAATGGGTTTTCTCTTTAGATGTGGATCTGGAACGCATAATATCTTCAAGAAATGAGAAAATCTTGTCGCATTTTATACCGCGGCTCCTAAATTCCAGCTCCAAAATCTGCAGTGATGGGAGCAACGGACCCATTTTTGAGTTAGAGTCCCATGCTAGTTCTTTCCAAAGGTAGTCGTCGGTTGGTTTCTGGTTTATTATGGAAAGCTCTTCAAGATTCTGAAAATTTTCGATAGTATTGATGATAAGCGAGTCAGAAGTGTGCCAATTGGAAGTGCTACCACATATTTGAAGTCGCTTGACGATGCTTCTCGATTCTTCAATCATAATGAAGAGACTTGAGACTTCCTTGCTCCTGCGTGTGTTGGTGTAAGAAAGTGCGATACTATTAAGACGTGGTACGCGAATAACTGAGCAGATGGGATTTATGTTTTGATCCGAAATGACAAGAGAACGCAGTAAGGGAAGCGTGATGATCTTGGTAGACGACGGTGGTCGTTCAAATAGTGTACGACAATTGCCTTGTACTGTCAATTCTTCCAGGACGATCATGGAGGGTAAAGCAAAAAGAAGCGCATCTCCGCTACAACCTATAATCGTGAGTTTTCTTAGTTTACCCCAGGCAAGTTCCAAGGCATTCCTGAGATTAACGTTATAGAGATAGACTGCTTGGAGAGCAGTTGCGTTTCGAAAAATGCGGAATATACGACCTGAATGGCAGTTCTTCAGCGACAATACCCGTAGTTGAGTAAGACCCTGTTTTTGGATTGAGGATTCTAAAGAAGACAAAGTCATATCCGATATCCCATACATGC
Source organism: Cyathus striatus (assembly GCA_025738555.1). NCBI lineage: Eukaryota > Fungi > Basidiomycota > Agaricomycetes > Agaricales > Nidulariaceae > Cyathus > Cyathus striatus. The sequence continues at coordinate 128,802 of JAOVFP010000021.1, forward strand.
TCTCCTTTTCGAATGATAAAGAGCCCCAGCGATATGCGTGGTTCATGATATTATTGAATATACCATTCGAAATCTTTGTCAGTGGCTGCACACGGCGAATGCAGATTGACAGTGGGTACGTTCCGGATAGTTTCAGGCATAATTGAATACGAGTAAGTGCATCCATCTGAGCACCGATCGGTTGCGAGCTCATCATCTCAAACGAGCTCCATAGCGAGGGGGTACTCCGTATAATGCTCCGCCAACGCACGCATACTTGCTGCAAATCTCCAATAGGCACGAGGTCGTCGTCTATGTTAATGGCTTTCCCGCGTACATGCATAAATATCTCGCTTAGAATTTCGTCTGGAAGCTTCCGTATTGGTGCGAGTAATGAGTTGTGAATGTCTCTGCATGCGCGGACCTTGGATATCTGAGATTGGATGATGGTTAGCTCAGCCTTCAGCGCTCGAATTGTGGCATCGCTAGATGAGACAATCTCTTGAATGATTGGCTGCTCTTGTGGGGCTGGAAAGTCGAATGAGCGAATGAATGAGAGAGGTGGTACTGTCTGTAGTAGAGTTTTGCTGATTGTTGGTCCGGCAAACGAACCACATTGTGTACATGATAGTAAAAGCGTGGTCCCAACCGGACTAACACCACGCGGCGTAAGTACTTCAGTGCTAAAGCCAACCAGCAACTGAAGCCAAAGGACAGAAATGAAGCATACACTCACGTAAATGTAAAATTCTCCCCGATATATTTTTGCATCACACTGAGTATGAAGGCAATACGAGGGTTTGACGAAGGTAGTTGGATTGTAGTTGGATGCAAGTTTGAGTCGGTGTCTTGGAATCGAACGATCATCGATCATTGATCTTGTCAGCATAGGCATCTATTCCCACGGACCACGAGGCAAGTACTTGAGTCTCAATCACTTACAATACTTTTTTAAGAGAGGTAAACTTAAGGTAACATTACGAACATCACAAACAGTTGTCGTGTATTTCATAGAAACATTAGCAACAAGACACAGTAAAAACATGAAGAGCAGTAAGTTTTTTTTCTGGTTTAAAAGGGCATTATTAAAGGCAACGATAAGCGTGAAACAAATTCTAAAACCATCCAAAAGACTGAAAATCCCATCTTTCTAAGCATATCAAACCGTTATTCCCAAAGGAAGAAAATTTCTAATAGCGCATGATAGACAACTATTTCTGGTTAGGACGAGGAAGGGTGGGGAGAATCTGAGAGACGGTCCCGATGATCTGAGGCGACTTAATCTTGATTCTGAAGGGGACTGTTAATGAACCCCATCATGAAATTGAATATCATGCCCACTTACTCAAATGTATTGCCAGTGGTGATACACTGTGAATCCGCAACGTTCGACTTAGCAGCCCCGCTAGCGTTTGATTCATTTCCCGACCTAATACAGAAGGGTCCATAGTTAATGGACTCGTTATGACGAGAGTAGCTAGAGCTGTTCTCATTGAAGTAATCTTTAATCGCACTGCTTTGCGATTCAACCTTGAGAGTGATGTTTGCTGCGAGCAAGAAGGCTAAATATTGTTTTAGTAGTGGAATCGTGCGAGATATAAAAGACAGCGTACCAGTGGGGTACATAGGGAAGAGATAATACTTCTCCAAGAATTGTTCACGTGTCAGTTTCTCTCCATTCTCGTCCGCAGGAGGTTGATAGCTCTCCGAGTCAAGGAGAGTCGCAAGAGTAATTGGTCCCGGGCTGATGCTGAATGATGAAGTATGTCACTAACGTCCAAGTACTGGCATAAAAGAAGAACACGAACTGATTCTTCGGAGCAGGCTTCAAGTCGTGGTCATAGAAGATTTCTCCCCTCAACCAACCCCGATGAATATCGACTCGCATGCAGTCGAATAAAATTTCGACGCTGGCGTTTGAAAGTTCCTTAATGACACCGGCAGCAGAGCTATCGCTCTTGCTGTAGGAGCCACCAACCGACCACAGACCGAAATCACTGTATGAATTATCTTGACCAGCCTCCGCTGAAGTGCTTGTGACCACTGTGCGGTCGCCAGTCTCAGACCTAGTAATACTGACCTTGATCTGAGTCCAGTAATCCGCAGCATTTGTCACAGGAGCGAGTGGAGTAGCCGGAGAAATATTGAGCTCTTTGCAAATCGCTTTCTGGAGTGCATTGAGACTGTTACTTCCGTCGATCTCACCAAGCTGGTTCTGATAGTCAGCAATGAGATTGGCGTTGGTTTTGTACTGGTACTCAAGGTCGCTCTGCTTCGCATGGTAAAGCTTTTCGACATTTTCGGTGGCGTCGTCTGCCTGTGCCGTAACCTCGAGAGCCTTCTGAAGTTGGTTGCGTTTATTTAAAGCAGCTTCTTTCGATGCTGAGGAAGATCTGTATCGTAACATGTTAACATAACAGCGAGAAGTCTCTGCCAACCAAGCTTCTTACCCTGGTTTAAGCTGTTCCTTCAAGGCTCTCACATAGCTCAAAGCCGCATCGTGAACGCTCCTCAAATCCTCGTCAGTATCCTTTGCGACAACTTCAACAGTTGAACCTTCAATCTGTCGGCCCTATTATGGCAATTAATCTAGCCCTATCACTCGTAGCCTCATGGAAGACTCACCGCAAGCATACCCTTGATAACAGCATTAATCTTAGAAAGTCTAGAAATATTCCACTTCAGGGCGTCGACAGTAGAGGATCCGAATGCTTTCTCCTTTGCGAGGGACGCCCTGCCAAATTCACGGGATCAGAGACGTGCATATCTCAATGACAAGGACGACATACCAATTGGATGGCGTAAGTTTAACCTTCTGGTACTCCACTGCACCGTCCTCATCGCAGATGCTGAGATTACGCATGGCTTCCTAAATTTCATGAATGCGGTAAATATACTACTGGCTCACTATCATAAGAATGAATCGTACCTTGCTTGCCTCGACACGCGACATGGCAGTGTTATTGTCGACGATGGAAAACCAGTATTCGGTCTCTTCCTTCTTTCCATTGGTGACCCAGTCCATGTACGCAGCCTGGCACTTGTTCCTATACGACTTCTGATTCTCAGCGACCCAGTTGTCATAAGCAATCCGTTTCTGCTCGTTAGTCACGTTCCTAGGATCATCCTTTGCCAAATCTAGAGCCTTCCTGAACTCCTTGGTCTTCTCCTCGAACGCCTTGGTATATTCGTTCTGCTTCTCGCGGTAAAGATCAATGCGGCTGATGTCGCGACCGTTGTATTTCACGTAACCGGTGAGCCATGCCATGGCCTTCTTGTAGCGTTCAGCCTGTTCGCTGAGCTTGACCTTTGGATCGTCATCAATACCGGTTACCGATCCTAAAATCTCATTTTTAATATCTAAACATATAAACAGGTTGCTATGCTCTACTCACCGGCGGGGCATAACTTGCTCAACGTCGCGTCGTAGCTGCGAGAAACGGATCTCCCAGTGGGTCCGAGCTGAACAGGTGCGAGAGCAGGCATATCATCACAAAGAATAGCCTCGGCCAACTGAACGAAGCGAGGCGGGACAATGCTCTTCTCTTTCGAAATGTAATCCTGAATAATGACGTTAGCCGAGATACAACCCGAATAAAATTATACGTACATCGAGATCAAGAACCTTGCCTGGAGCCATAACAGTGAAGAACTGCTCGGGGGGAGCGGGAAGAGCTTCCCTAATACCCTGGCGAACCTGCATGGAAATTTCGGCAATACGATTGATTTCCTTCTGCTCACGACGCCTGATCCTCTTGTCCTGTTTGGCGAGCTCCGTAGCAGCAGTGGGATTCAGACCCTCATTTTTACGAGGGATGGCCACCGTAGAAGAAGCGGGAGCAGCATTTCCATTGGATGTTTGGAGGGTGGCAGTTTCGTTGGACATTGCTAAAACTGGTGATCTGGTCACAAAAGTGATGTGTAGAGCAGAAAAAGAGCTTAGGCGGGAAGTATTGGTGTGCAGTAGCAAGATGCTGATTTTACTCGCCCAGAAGATTCTCCTTTATATATGCCCACTTCTTCACAAAGTCAAATCAATCTACAAATTTGGGAGACGGAGAACTCTTGTTACCGGGCTTCAAAGTGGATTCTTGGGCGCGATGTTCCTCGAAAGGTACGAATTCTAACTGAAAAAAAAGAAAAAGAGAACTAAAGTAAGCGTTAGGGGCTGGCATACTGAACAATGAAGTTAATAAAAGTGCTTACACACAGACTTACTCGCACCAACATTACTTCCAGTTCCAAACTATCACGTTAAATGCAAACATAAAACAACATTGGGATTTGACATCGGCGAAATATTGCAACCGCCTTGAAGGGTTCCTAGCTGGTAAAACCTTCGATATTCCAGCGTAACGGCTTCTATTCATGTTACGCGCTGGAGTGGTCTATGAGTACATAAATCAACTTGGATGAATATCTGAATATTTCAGAAATTCTGAAGACATTGCACACGCCAATAGCACCGAAATACTTCGTAGTCACCCACTGTAAGAGTTTAGGAGTCCTGGCTTGAGGAATTACCTTGACGATCGCGATAAGGCGAATTGTCAGGGGAAAGGCACGAGCCGCCAGGTGCTACATAGTGAAGTTACTGGAGAACGGAGGTTTCCGGCCTGGGTTTATAGTTTAGGTTACGTAAACCACCAGAAACCAATAGCGTTCGTAATATTTCACTACGAAATCCTATAGATGGTGCAGTATATCGTGTTGATGATTTTTCAAGATTTAGACAATGAGGAACTCACCGGGAAGTCTTCCAAGGCAACGGAAACTCTACAAGAGCTGCAGTCACGAAAAGGTGTTTGAAACTTTGACTGCACTGCAGAAGCGCTATATGACTTGCGCTAGAAACAGACTTGATACATACTACCCGAATTGAGTGGCCGGTAAAACTATGAAAAAAGGAAGGAGGCAGTCATATTTCTCCAGATAGTTATTGCATGGAATGTCAAGCGTTGTATTGTCTGTCAAAGAAAAATAATACAGGCACGGCCGAAATGAATGCGCCGTTAACTTTCGATTATCACGGTGAAATTGAGTGGTCCTCTATTCTCGCTCCCATGGAGTCTGTCAACGTAGATGACACAGTATCTTCTATTCCTTCTATATTAACTTTATCTACGCCACACAGAGCAAGAAAACCCTTCAGTGTGTCCTTTTCCATGCATAGCTGAAGAAAAAAAATACGAACCACTGCATTGTATTCATATGGGTATTTGTTCACCCTTATCAGAGAGAAATCCAGGGAGAAATAATATAGATCGAGATACCAGAGAGTACACTGAGGTAGCACTGAGGTAGAAGAGGGTATAGAAGAGGGCAGAAGTCGGGTAGAAGAAAACATAGATTCAGATATTTATCACTGCTGAACGATAACACATTAGTTACATATCCTAAGTCACAACCTCAACACGTACTTATTCCAAAATTATCACATTCAAAACTCGTCCCTCTTAATCCTCCTCTCAAAAGTCTGCACATCAACCCTCAACACCCCTTCCTCGCTTTTCAAATGTGCGAGAATTGGATCTTCCTGGGTGTCCCATGTCTCTTTAGGCACCGAGAACAGCTGGACATCGGCGAGCTGTCCTACTTGACCTATATGTGTGAGGGATGGATTTTTGTTTATGATTGATGTGGGGGTAGTGGATGGGGAGAGGGTTATTGCTAGTTGAACGGACATGGTGGTGAAGGGAAGGAAGCACAACGCATGCGAAACGCCAACACACTCCATTATCATAAGCGCTGGGAATTTAACTGATAAGCGATTATATCACGTGAAACGCAAACCTCACAGTCACTGCCACCAGTGAGTCAGGTGTTGTGTTTGACCCAATTAACTTAAGTATCTTATAGCCAAATGTTATTAATTAGAGTTATTCGGCCGGAAGCTTCAACTGCAGCCTCATGCAAACCTTGTGGATCCTCATGCCAGGCCTAACCAGAATCTGTTACTCTTCACAACTTTCAACATAGCATACAATCATGGTCAAAGTAGAATGTCGAGTCTGCACGAGCTATTTCTCTCCCATCATCACCCCTTCCTCAAATTCGTCAAATGACGACTCTACAGAAACATCAACTCCATTCCTTTTCTTCCCTTGCGGTACGTTCTATTCCACCTCAAAATTTTCGCGTTAAATCGACAACCAACAAGGCCATGGAATGTGTAAAACCTGCATAACACAAGACGCCAACTTCCGCAGTACATGTCACACATGTCGCCGACCGAAAGGAAAACATCCTATCCAGCTTTTTGTTGATTTCGTCTCGGACGAAGATGTGCCCGTTCCGGAGAGATGGGCTGAGACTGTGACGATGGAAATAGGAAATATAAAGGAGGACGCGCCTGAGGCCAGTGTGAAGCATGTCATCAAAGAGATTCGTGGGGTCGTGCAAAAGGAGTCGATGGAGGGCGGTGTTAATAACGAAATATTGGTGCGTACTTTACACATTTCAATTATTCAACCCGACATTTACATAAACGTATGGTGTGAATAGGAACAATTACTTAAAGCAGCGAAAAACTTAGAGAAGCGTATCTTGCCCGTATACCACGAGCGCGACCAACTCAAGAACGTTAATTCCCTCCTTAAAAAACAAACTATCGCCCTGAAGGAAACTTTATCTGCGAAAGACTCCACTATAAAATGCCTCCAAAATAAAGTCAAAGTTCTGGATCAGCAAGTTGCGAGTGAATCACAGCTCCGGAGTAAAAGGGATATAGAGCACCTAGCTGTTGTGGGACGGCTGGCAGTTGAGACTCAGGACCATCGGAAGTTACAGAACGCATATTGTGAAATGAAGTCTGAGGTTAAGCAATTACAAGAGAAGAATGACGACTTTGCGAAACAGGTGTGTGCTCTTACATATTATGTGCCGATACTTATTGGCGATTCTAGATAATGACTCTCCAGCGTAAGAATAAGGAATTTATCAGGTACAAACTACAACACGAGGAAGACCAAAAAAGCAGGGAGAGAGCAGAGAAGGAGCGGGATGTTACTGAGCTTAAGTGGGTAAAGAAAAGAGAGGCTCATAAGTTGCTGCAAAAGAAATACGCGTTATTGAAGGTTGAGATTATGAAGTTGACGGAGGAGAAGGATTGGTTTGAGGAGCAGGTTAAATGCGGATTAGGCGGTGAGTTAAGTTTGGATTTGAAGGATGAGAGTTGTGTCGAGGTGCATTGCGTTGATGCTAGTTTCTAAATTAACATATCCAATACATCCAAATATAAATAAAGTTACAACTGGGTATAAAAATTAAACCTGTGTAAGGCAGTTTCGGCTTCTTCCCCTCTCCGTCCTTTCCTTCACGTTCATCGTGGTCGTCACACTCCTCATGTCCTCTAAACCTAATAATTCATCGCCCATCCCTTCAAGCCAATACGCTACTCCCTCTTCAGCCTTCGCCCAATCTGCTTCGTAGATAATCAACAGGCTTTCGCTTACCACCTGCATGTACACGTGTAAAAGCACATCCCGGATTTCGGTGATGCCATTGTCTTTTATCTCGTCTCCTCACTCGTTGTCTCCTTCTCCGTCACAATGGGGTATAAGAGGGTAGAAGTTCAGTACTACTAGTAGGACGGACATGATGGTGAAGGGAAGGAAGCAGAAGGTGCTGGCCCCTGCGTATCATCACATGAATTATTTTGTTAAATGAATGCGTTCGTGAAGGTTCTTGACTTCAGAATCAAAGCTTTTATGTTTAATTAACTACAGCCTCATGCAAACCTGCGCAATCCTCATGCTAGGATTAACTATAACTTCCTCTTCTTCGCAACTTATTCTGCCTTTTATACACAATGATCAAAGTAGAATGTCAAGCATGCACAGGCCATTTCTCTCCTGTAGTCCCTTCCTTGCCACACTCTTCGAGCCACAATGACTCTGATTCAGGATTCTCAACCCCATTCCTCTTCTTCCCCTGCGGTACGTCGTCAATTCTTTGAATTTTCACTTTAAACTCATAACCGCCAAGGCCATGGAATGTGTAAAAATTGCATAGAACAAGACGCAAAGTTCCGGAGTACCTGTCACGCATGTCGTCAACCAAAAGGAAAACCTATCCAACTTTTTGTTGATTTTATCTCTGAGAAAGAGGTGCCCACTCCGGAACATCGGGCGCAGACTGTTTCTGTAGGAATTAGGAGTATAGATATGCGTAAACCAGCTGCAAGTGTGAAGCGTGCCGTTCAAGATATTCGTGGGATCGTGGAAGAAGGGAGTAGCTATGATCATAAAGCAATGGTAGGCACTTTTCATTCCGATGCAACAGTTAAGTTACATAAGTGTATGTATGATGTGAATAGGAAGAATTACTTGAAGCGGTTAAAAGCCTAGAGGAGCGTATCCTCCCAATATTTGTTGATCGTGACGTACTAAAGAAGGAAGCTATCATCATCAAGCAATCGTTGTCCGAGAAAGATAATATTATCAAGCAGCTGCGAAGTGAAGTTGACAATCAGAAGCTGCAGGTTGCGACGGAACGAGAACTCCGGAGGTGGAAGGAGAAACAGCACGAAGATGCCATGGCGCAGTTGACGGAGGGGGTTGCTAAACATTGGAAGTGGCGGAAGTGGTATCGTCAACTGGAGATTGAGAATTACTGGTTGAGGGACGAGAAGAAACAGGTTTGTTATCTTGGTAAGTTTGTACTACTTATAGTTAATTCTAATACTTACGAACACTAAATAATTCTTCTCTAGCTTAAAAAACAAAGAAATTGTCAAACAGAAACAGCTGGATAGATGGATAGAGGGAGAAAGCAGGAATGGACCTAAGAATTGGTAGGACTCGGATGCCCTCGTCAAGTGGGTAAAGAAGACAGAGGCTCAGAGATTGATGCATCATGAAAACTATGTTTTCCATGCAAGGCATTGAAGTAAATTATAACGTGTTATTGCGAAAGCCGCCTTATATGGCATATTTTCGAGGACGAAAATTTTTATTACGCTGTAACTTAAATTGGTTGGACTCAGTATTATAGCTATATTTAAGACCCGATGCGACGTATTATAATAATCCAATGCTATACAATTGATTCTAAACAAGTTAGAAAACCTGGAAAACATATTCAACATATCCTAGATCCTCTAATGTTCAATGTAATAAAAATTAACAACAGGGTATACATGTAAATAAATAAAAATTAAACGTTCCCTTCATCCATCGCCATCTTAACCTCTTCAATCCGTCCCTCAAGCAGCCCAAGGACAGTATCCACACCCTTTAACACACCCTCATCCGGTCCTTCACCCGGCTTAATCCTCGTATGCGCAAAATCGATAAGCTTGACTATGTAAGGCGGTTTCGGCTTCTTCATCTTCCCCTCTCCCTCCTTTCCTTCACCTTCATCGTCGTCGTCAGACTCTTCATCATCATCTGAGCCTATTGATTCATCGCCCTGTCCTTCGAGCCAATACGCCACTCCCTCTTCAGCCTTCGCCCAATCCGCTTCATAGATTATCAACAGGCTTGCGCCTACCATCCGCATGTGCACCTGTGAAAGCGCATCCCGGATCTCAGTAATGTCGTCTTTTATACTTTCGAGCATTGGGAGGAGGAGATTAGCGGGGAGGCCTAGAGGGGAGGATGAAGAGGGGAGAGGGAAGAATTTGCGTATTCCGTCTGGGAGGTCAGCGGCCTTGATGGTTTTGCCGTAGGATTTGGGGGTATTGGTTGCTTCTGAGGTTGTATTATTGTAGACCTAGAGAACCGTACGGAAAAGGGATATAAAAAATAGGTAAAAGAAAGAAAGAGAAACGAACCTGGAACCCAGTCAACCTAATCCCCGTCTCCTCACTCGTGGTATTCCTCGCCGTCTTCTTCATTCTCTCCACCTTGTCTTCCGATGCACTCTCATCATAAAGCACAGTACCCAGCTTCACATCCAGAATATTCGGCTTCTTAAATCCATGAGACAGATTCTCCAATACCAAGCTCTCCTTCTCCGTTCCCTCCACTTCTCCTTCCGGTAAAGGGACAACACTAGCCCCATCCCCGCCCATCTCCCCTTCCAACTTCAATGTCCCCAGGAACTTGGGTATATAAGGTCGCAGAGGTGAGAAACCTGAATCGGAGTTGAGGCTCTGGTAGAACTGGAGCTCGAGAGGGAGAGCAGGTTTGATTAGGATTGAGCCGTCTTCGGATGTTAGGACGCCTGCGTGGCCGCCTACTTGGTTTGCCAGGGGGAGGGGGGAGGAGGTTGGGTGTGCCATTGAGGAGGGGGCTTCTAGGGGAGGAGAGTCGCGCCACATGGTGTTGGTAGTGCTGTACTTATGGTGGTGGGTGCGTGTTGGCCAATAATGAAGACGGCAACTGGACTGAGAGCTAAATTTGGACATGTTTTTATCTATATAGTATTTCCCTTGAAAATTCTCCCACGGTCGCTTTTGGACGGCTGAACCTGCTTTTGGGTGTTGCGCGCTCTAGCGTTCTTGGGATGATCGGGCTTCCCTCCCAGCGGTCTGGGCGCGGTCTCCTGTTCATTTGCGGTTGGGTACGTGCGCGCTCCATTCCCTTTCGTCATCGATTTCAGCTGGGTTTATAAAGCTTGCCGTGCGTGCGGGCCCCCCATTTTGCGCTCCTCTTCCTGACTGTCATCATCTGCTTTCAGTGTTTCTCCTTTTTCTGTTTGCGATTGGTTTTCAATGGGTGGCTTGGTGTCTCGGTGAGTTTGAGGTTTCTGTGTTCGTTGTGTTCTTTGCTCACCGTGTTGTTCCACTAACAGAATTTTTGCGACCGGAATTCCGGGGGGGACGAAAACTGACACCATACACGGTGTAAAGGCGCTGGATGAATGAACAGCCGCGTCAATATTTACACGGTGTAACTTTCGAGAGGAAATAGAAATGTTATTCTTTAATTACGTAACTTGACTTAACATACTATAAGTTATAATGTTTTTTAAAATGCAGTCAAAATCAAGTCAAAATGTAACAGTACTTACTCTGTTGGTCCGTTGAACGGTTTATCTTCTCCATGTATCTACAATCTAAATGCATTCTGCACATGAGTCTGTACTCTGTATTCCTGCCACTCTGAGGCTATGAACACTGCTATTCGGTGTTGATTCAGTGTCGCACTTTTTTGTGACCATGCAAATTGACGCAACGATGGATACTTGCCCCAACTCAATTTGAACAGTCAAAATTCAAAGGCTGTCTGGGCTCGTATCCTTTGTTGGTCTTGCTTGGGCCTTACCTCCATTAGTGTGCGAGTCTGATACTCCTATGCCGAATGAGAATGCCACCTCTCCGTCTGCAGGGTGCAAGCAAGGTGTAGTAGTAATCAAACATTTACTGTCGAGCTGTTGGTACACTCTCGCGCTGGCACATTGGTACCTTCCAAGACCTCTGCTTCGTTCTCGGTACCTCTGCTTCATTTTAAAGGTCTCAGCTTCGTTCTCAAGGTCTGAAGTATTCTCGTTCAGTTTTATAGCCTCCCTTTCGTTCTGAATATCTCTACTTCATTTTAAAGGTCTTTGCTTAACAGTTATCAAGATCTCTGGTTCGTTTTTAAGCTTTAGACTGTATGCTTCATTATAAAGGATTCTATTTTGTTTTGAGGGCTTTTTTTCATTACAAACTTGTCCATGCTGAGACTGCCGGGACGATGGTACCGTATGTCTCTCGCGCTGGGACACTGCCACCCGATCCCACACCAGCTTCACCACGATACTCGCATGTTGCGCTGGCTCTCGTGCTGTGGTTCTAATAGTCCCAGAATCTTCACGCGCTGGGACACCGGCAGCTACCTCTCGTGCATAATCATTTTTCATACGTTATTGTTCTGTGTATTTGTAATATGTTAAGACTTACTTACATAATTAATGAATTGCCTTTATTTTCCTTCTGAATTGCTGCAAGGTGTAAATTTTAACTCGGCTTTTCATTCATCCAATGCTTTTTTGTTTCCGCACATTGGTGTATGGTGTCAGTTTTCGTCCCTACCCCCGGAATTCGCTGCGTGGCGGAAGTCGTCGTATTGTGTAAGGGGCTTGCATATCGGGATGACAGTTTCCCTGATTGTGGTCCTCACGCCGTAGTGTGGGATTATAGCGGTATGTGGCCCTCTTATATTTGCCAGCTTTCCTCTCACCCGTGGCTGGCCTGTGCGTTTTTCATCTTTCGTTCTCCCTCCACTCCGCCTGGTGTCTCGGTGAGTTTGAGGTTTCTTCGTTCGTTGTGTTCCTTGCTCACCATGTAGTTCCCCTGACAGAATTTTTGCCCCCGGAATTCGCTGCGTGATGGAAGTCATCGTGTTGTACAAGGGGCTTGCGTATTGGGATGGCGCTTGCCCTGATCGTCATCCTCACGCTGTGCTGTGGGATTACGACAGTACGTGGATCTTTTATCCTCGCCAGCTTTCCTCTCACCGGTGGCTCACCGTTGTGCGTTTTTCGTTTTTCGTTTTTCTTTTAAAATCGGGCTTCCCTGCCAGCGGTCTGGGCGCGGTCTCTAATTCTTTTGCAATTGAATGCGTGCGCTCCATTCCCTTTCGTCATCGATCTCTGGTGGGTTTATAATGCTGGTGCGGTGCGTGGGTTTCTCATTTTTGCGATCTTTTTCTGAATTTTAATTGTCTGCTTTCTGTGTTTCTCCTCTTCTTTCTGCCGCTGTTTTCCCATGAGTGACTTGGTGTATCAGTGAGTTTTATGTTTCTGTGTTCATTGTGTTCTTCACTCACGATGTTGTTCCTCTTACAGATTTTTTGTGCTCGGTATTCGTTGCGTGGCGGAAGTTGTTGTGTAGTTTAAGGAGTTTGTGTATCGGGATGGCACTTCCCTGAGCGTCCTCTTCACCCCGTCGTGTAGGGTTAGGAAAGTACATCGATCTCTTATCGTTTCCAGTGTTCCTCTCACCGGTGGCTGTCCGTTATGTGCCTCTTCTACTCCAATTCTTTTACTTCACTCCCTTTCTCGATCGGTGTGTGGTGGGATGTGTGCCTCTCATTTTTCACTCTCCTTCCTGCCTCTGGCTGTTTAATTTGCGCCTTTCTCTTCTTCCTTCTGCTGTTTCTCTTCGTTTTGTGCGTGTGTATGTCGGTGTGCTTCATCTTTCTACGTTAGTTGTGTTCTCGACTCACGATGGTGCTCTGCTGACAGTTTTTTTGGGGCTGGATTCCATTGTGTGGCAGAGGCTGTCGCGTCACTTAAGGAGGTTGCGTATTGAGATGACCCTGGCAATGAATATCGTCCTCACACTATGGTGCAAGGACACGAAAGTACGCGGAATTCATGTTATTGTTGCAAACGTTGGTCTCGCTGGGGCTTGGGTGTTAGCAGGGAGGTATGTATGGGTCAAGCTCACGAAACCCATAACCTGTACATTAATTGATGACGCCTATGGGTGCTAGCAGGTATGGTACACCTACCTAACTCTGCTACTTACTTTATTGTTCAAATGTTCACTACTTTCTCAAATGTAACACATGTCGTTCTTAAAAGTTGTTCTCAACTTTCTCCACTTTGTATTATGTACTTATTTATTTTAAATAATCACGCGATTCTGTTCACATTTTTCTTTAGCCCGTGCGAAGCACGGGTTAACTGCTAGTTTTGATATGATTCTGCTTCACGGGCCGCCGGCGCTCGGGTCCTTTAGCTGTAACCGTCATCGTCACCTCAGGCGGCTGACTGCTGCTCGCGACTGTTCATTTCCCCTCAATTTTCAAATCTTTGCAGTAAAGTGGTCATCAACATTCTCTTCGTCCTTCATCCAAGAGCTCTCTTTCTTTCAAATGTTCAAATTCCTTGTCTCTTGCAAAGAAGTTTAGCTCGAAACCTAGACGCCAAGCTATCTTCAACCTTCCAACATGCGCACAACGACTGATATCCACATATCATCACTAGCTCCAGTCCACATTAGCTGTCTTCCAAACGAGATTCTTAGCGAGATATTTATGCACGCACGCGGGGAAGCCATTCATGTAGTTCAAGGTCTCGGTCCTATTGGCGTTCTGCAGCAAGTGTGTATCCGCTGGCGGGTGGTTGTACGGGGTACCCCCTCTCTATGGAGTTCGTTTGCGGTGAAGGGCACATGTACAGAATGGTCTAAGACGACTACGTTTATTCGTTTGCAAACTTGTCTCAAGTTGTCGCGAAAATCTCCGTTGTCAATCTCCATTATCAAAAGTTCTTCACCTCCTGCGAATATGAAGAGCCAAGAACCACTGGCAATTACGAATGATGATATTATGAAGGCTATCGTGAAACATACACATCGCTGGGTGTCTTTATGACTCCAACTGGGTAGCATGTTCGACGATGAGAGTGTGGTTCTTGGACTGCTCGAGGAATCAGTTCAAGAACAGGATCTTGCGCAGTTACGGCTATTATCACTGAAAATGGTCTCCTCAAAAGCTGCTTCCCGTATCTTTCGGAATGCAATGGCGCTCGAAGAAGTTGTCCTCAAACTTATGGATGTCACTGATACCCTCACTCTTCCGTGGGACAATGTGAAAAGACTCACTCTCGATACTTGTATAGGAAACAAACCGCTCATTCCTATGCTATGCAAAATGTCTCATCTGAAAGTACTGTCTTTGAACAGAGTTTTGAATGACTTATTTGCTTCACCCGAGTCGTCTGGCACCGTAACACTTCCGTTACTTCATACTCTCACCACTTCCTGCTATGGAATACGAAAGCTCTGCCCTATCCTTGACGTCCCACGTCTTTCTAGCATCCGGCTCTTTACATCACCTATATCTGAAGAGGATATTTCGTGTCTCTTCGAAATGGTTAATAAGTCAAGGTGTACCATTAAGCGACTACAGATAGACTATATGGCTGTCTCGCCTGTCATAAGTGCTATCAGACTGTTTCGTGACGTTGAAGAACTTTCTCTAGGAACTTATAACGTAGGAGCCTATGAACTACTGTCTGAACTTACGTGGAAGTTTGACTCGGAACCAGGACAGTTACTGCCATCAATGAAGAAGTTGACATTGTCCCTTGCACTTCGCGGAGGCTCTTCTGAGAGATATGATGATGATTTCTTGTCTATTGAGGATATCATGCGCTCGAGGTCGTCTTCTGTGGCCGACAAAAATAAGGCTTGTCGTCCTGCAAGATTGT
The DNA here is from genome assembly GCA_025738555.1 of Cyathus striatus. NCBI lineage: Eukaryota > Fungi > Basidiomycota > Agaricomycetes > Agaricales > Nidulariaceae > Cyathus > Cyathus striatus. The sequence continues at coordinate 143,868 of JAOVFP010000021.1, forward strand.
TATATATGAAGTGCTGTATTCATGTCACACTGGACAGGTACTCCAAATATGAATCTGCTGTAGATCAGCTCAAGAATCTCGCAGAGGTACTAGGAATTGAGTTGGAAGTTGCGTTAGAGAAATTGTACTAAGAACTTTAATTTTGGTAGTCTGTGTGAGAGTGGGGACTTTCTAGCTTGTTTGGAAGTTTTTGGGACTTTGTCGAGCAGTAGTGTATAATACCTCTTGCTATTCATGTACGCACAAGAAGTTTCAACGAAATGACATAGTCTCACAGAGAAGTATTACAAAGTTACAATGCTAAAGAAGGTACCAGGCTAAGGGAAAAGCACTTCAAAATAGCGATAAAAGTACATATGGCTTCTTCTTTTCATTTGAACCGTTTTTTACTTATGAATAACTTCTAAAACAGAAGCTTCCACTAACAACGAGGGCTTTGGGTGCCTATCATATAAAACGAACAGTCTTACCGATAATTCTATTTGGTTCTATAATCAGTATCCTAATAATGGAAATTAAACCGAGCACAGACCTGCTCTTCGATTGTTGTTCCAGCTTGTTGTACTCAGCTGTTAGCTTCGCATAATTCTGCTTCAGCCGCAGAGAAGCATTATGCTCCTTCTCAAAACGTGCCACGGCTTCGTCACGTTCCTTTTCCATTCTCCGTTTGATTTCTCGTTCTTTCCTGAAAGATTCGGCCTTCTCCTCAAGTTCCTTTGTGTGATCAAACTGAAGGGTTTTTAACTAGCAGAATAGCAATACTTAATGTTAGTGCGATACCCATAGCCAACCAATGGGTACACAGACCCGTGTCTCATATCTTTCGTTTTTTCTGCTCAGCCTGGCCACCCCTTCCCTTAGGTCGTCAACTTCTTGTTCCAGATGTCGGCGAGAACTACGCTCTTTCCTGCACTGTTCCAAGGCATCGCTACGCTCCTTCTCTACTTGCATTTTCTCTTCTCTCTCATTTTTGACCTGTTGATTTTTCTTCACTAGCTCCTGATTTTTACGTTGGATCTAGCATGTATCAGTATTGTCAGCATGCCGCATGAGGCCATAAAGAGTACAGACTTCGTCCGAGTAATCATCGTTTTGCCCCATCAATTTCTTATTCCTAACTTTCAGTGTATTGTGGCTCTCTTTTAGCTGCTCAAAAGCATCTTTCTCTGTGGCAACTTCTTTTTTGTGATTAGCCTGAAGGAGATATGTCTAGAAAAGTAGCAGTAATGGTAGTGCAGTATCCATGTCCAACCAAAGGGTACACAGACCTGCATCTCAAGTCCTTCGTTTTTTCTGCTCAACTTGGCCATCCCTGCCCTTAAGTCGTCGACTTTTTGTTCGAGCCGTTCACGAGAATTACGCTCCTTCTTGCACTGTTCCAAGGCATCATCACGTTGCTTCTCCACTCGCGTTTTCGCTTCTTTCTCGTTCTTCATCTGTTGATTTTTCTTCCCCAGCTCCTGATTTATACGTCCGATCTAGCACGTATCAATATTTTCAGAAGGTTTCATGGGGTTTCAAAGAGTACAGACCTCATTTAAGTAATCACCATTTTGCCCTATCAACCTCTCAGTCTTAACTTTCAGTTTATCATGATTCTCTTTTAGCTGCGCCAAAGCATCCCTCGTTTTTTTACCTTCTACTTGTAAGATGGCGTTTTCTTCCTCTAATTCTTCGATTCCGTACAACTTGTCAGGTGCGTGGAGGTCTTCTAGCTTTCTATCAACCTCTTCATCTTCCATTACAAAATCCATGTAAAGCTGGATAGATGCTCCCTTCGGTCGTCTACAAAAAGGGCAGGTATCGCGAAACATCGTGTCTTTCTCGGTACATTTCTTACACATCCCATGGCCTTTGGAATACGTTTATGTAAGACAGTATAATGTAACGTTAGTGGTAGCAAACGCACCGCAGGGAAAGAAAAGGAAGGGGTTTGATATATTTTTGCCTGATGTAACGCTTGGAGGGAAATAGAGCATGCACGCCTGACATTGTACCTTAACCATATTGTATCGCCCAAGGAATGTAAACTGCAGAGAGGTATAGGTTTGGTCAGACAATTCAATTTGCCACGTAGGAAGAGCAGACGTTGCAGTGGGAGTGTCGAGCTGCCTTGAGCCTCGAGCAAAGAAGCCAGAGTCATTAATAAACGCGTGCCTACTAGAGTAGGCTTAGCTTACAGCAGTTACTTTTAAGTTAATTACTGTACTGTCTAAGTCTGTCCAACTGTCACCCTATCCCCCCTCGCTCACCAAAAATAGGGGCCTAGGGCCAAATTTTCACACATATAGTGCAAGTAGGGTAGTCCGCTGATGTCCAGGCGTTTTCCGTGAATCGATGGGATACTTAAACCGAGAAATGCCATTAAATGACGAGGCTGTAGAGCTTGGAAGGTGTGCTATTTGGAGTTGATATGCAAATTTGGCCATGGGGAGGAAGAAGTTGAAGGTGTGAATGGGCTTTGCCGCCAGTGTTGAAACACTGAGCATTGGCAGTGAGCGCTTGAGCACTCAATACTAGTACTCGAGTACTCAGGCTTGACACTTAATAGCTCTGAGACATACTAATTAGTGCATTTATATAACCCACGTAAAAGCTGTTCATATTACGTTGAAGGAGAAGACTGAGTACTGAGGACTCAATTGATCTGCTGCTGATAACGGTGTACTACAGTAATGCGGTGCTGTATTGGGCTAAGTTCTGTCCATGTGGCCGCTGGCGTTCCCGATACTATAGTGTAATTTGAGTGTAATAGGACTTGAATAGGACTTATAATAGTGTGATGAATCAATTAAATAATCACGTGAATATATCTGATACATAGTACACAGCTCTTACTTATCACCGGGTTCACAGTTACATAAAACACTGCCAATTATGAGAGTTTTATGGTAAAAGCGAAAATTATGTATAATTCCGTTCCATAATAGGCAAAATATTATGTAACTGTACACCTGGTGTATACTAATACAAGCACAACAACTTGACAATTACTCTATAACGCTTCCTTCGAGTTTCTTCTCTTACATCGCCATGTCAGTCCAGCTAGCGATAACTCTTTCTACAGCCGCCTCACCTTTCTCACTCACTAACAATAACCCATTTCTCACGTACATCGGTCAAGTCGGGAAACTCGCTGATGTACAACAGTACAAGTGTTTTTGGTGCCTAAAGGGACATGGGATACCCAAAGAGACGCAACTTTGACAAGGCTGCAGAGTGAAGAGGGTGTACTGAGAGTTGATGTACAGACTTTCGAGAGGAGGGCTAAGAGAGACGAGCATTTATATTGAGTATTTATCTCGGAAGGACGTGATGCGCGATTATGAAGTATGTCCTTCTGTTGCAAAAATAAAGAATTAATGCTTAGTGATATATGGAATTTGGGCCTTTTCTAGGACTTGTGGTATAGCATTCGTGATTTTAATGCCTTAATTTTTACTTGCTGTGATATTACTGTTATCCTCTTGCTTCAAGGACAAATCCACTCTCAGGGGAATGAATGCCAGCAGACCGAATATTAATTAGGACAGAAAGTTCTGCTAGCTAAACCTATGCTCCGATTTCTCAGAGTCCCAGATTCATTAATTATTCTTTCTCATTCTCAACATTCAATTTACTTAAACCTCATAATTCACATTATATGATTTACACGTTCCCTGGGTCTTAAATACTCGCAGGCGTACATCCCGAAATACTAGTCAACTGAGACGGACAATTAACCTGATGGAACTGAATCTGCCATTCATTCACGTCACCTCCGGCCCTATTATTATTTCTGTTAGCTATCTCACAACGGACCAAATGACAATGTACGTACCACTGCCATCGCCAATGACATCCAGCTTGCAAGTTCGATGGAAGCTGGTTACAGTCTGCATCAGAAGTCACACCTCCGTATTGTCGACCCCATCCACCGGAGGGAGCACCGTATTGCGCTGTGCAGGCGTTATAGTCTCCTACGCCTCCTCCTGGGGTCTGCACATTATAATTATAAACAGATTAAGTGAGTCGCACATCGTAAAAGCGAAAGTCGCGTACGTATATGTCAAAATCGACATCGGTTATTCCTGTGCGAGCTAAGTTATACTTATAAAACAGTGAGCATAGAACTTACCTCCAGCATTAATGGCCTGGACTATCATACTCTTCCCTTGCGCAGCACCACTGGTCCAAGTGAATTGATAACAATTGCAACCTACTTTCTTCAGTTCCTTTTATCTGAGTATAATACTACTTCATCTCACATGTCGCAGTAGCAGTATTCCCATGTCCTGCAAACCCATAGCTCAACGTATTGTTCACAATAATGGGCTGGTAATTCGAACACGAGAAAGCCAAGTTTCCACCGGAAGCAAAGCAAGCGTTTTGTGCGCCTGAAGCGGCAGGCCCGTTGGATTGGCTACATGATTTAACGGGACCGCGAGCGCCTGCTGGGAGGTTGGATGTATATCCGCAGGCCGGCTCACAGCTATTTGTATAAGTTAAGCTTACATTTTTCAGGAAGGGAAGAGCTCGTACCAATCCCATGTGGTCGTTGTGGTTCCCGCTTGTTGGGATGTTACGAATGTGGATAGTGAGATGGCAGTAAGTAGTACGAGTAAGGTACGAAGCGAGAACATGGTAGGATCTGTGGGTCTGTGAGGTATTTAGTCCGTAAAACAGGCCTTTTATACCCCTCTAACTGGTATGGAAAAATCGACGACAAAAATCCGGATTAACTCTTCACTTGAACACCGGTTTTATCCCAAATACCTCATCATACCACCTCTTTATAAATGAAACTGCTGGTGGTCCTCATTCCGAGCTGATATTCAATATGGGATATAAATATCAGGCTGTCACCTTGATATTTTTGAGCTTCCAAATTGGAGTACCTTGTACCGATAATCTACCACTTTGGTCACTAGGCTTATTTATGATACGAGCCGAGTCAGGCCGGTGGGAGAGAGAAAATATACTGATGTCAGATGGTCATTGTAGGGACTTATTGGAGATTCCACTTTTCGGAGTCTAATAGCGGGTGTTATGGGGATGAAATCTGAGAACAAATGACCTGAGCAAGGTCGATGTTCAAAATAACTGGCCTAGCACTGCTGCGTGTCGTTGGACCACAGGTCGGAGAGCTTGGAATAAGTATTAGCATTATCAATTAAGGGCCTCGATATCAAAGTGAAGCTAGTAACCAAGGAAGTAATTGCTATTCTCTAATTTCATCTTTCAAGACAACACCTTTTGAAAAGATGAAAGGGGATGCGTCGCTTGCAGATTTTATGGTTACAGTAGTTTCTGAGGTTCGATAATCCTCGTGTCTGGATTAGGGCTTCTTATACGAAGCTCATCAAAAACTTAAGAAAGCATCTGACGTTTGTTTCGTACCACTGGTCCACTGGTCTACCTAAATACCTACATGAATATATGGAACCCAAAGTAAGAGGCTATCTTCATCATCACCAATTAGATGTCGAAATTTTCCTATGGCATGATGAAGTGCAGCAGCAGCTCTAGTACAATCCGGATATGAATTCTCCCTGGAGCTCTCATCCTCTTTCTGTAATATGTACGAATAAAATTCCTCTGCAACTTGCGGGGCGTAGATGTCGCTAATCGACCACATGGTTGCAACGACGCTAGTATACCCCGCTGCTAGCATTCCGGCTGCAAGATGAATTGCTTCTTCAGACAGCTGTTTGTCGCCCTTTCCCGTTTCGCATGCCGAAAGGAATGCAAATTGTGAATGAGGAAGTGGTTTCTTAATTATATCGTTCAGAGATAGCTGTCCATCATGAAGATAGAATGCACTCTTGAGAGGGCTATCATTCTGCAGGGCATGACAGGAAAGGTGAATCCAGCTGTACAAAGGCATGGCGTCCGATACATTCTTCACCGTTGCTTCGACACCATCCAGGCTATACAGTGTGTATGAAAAAGAGTCAAATAGCTTCTTTAGGGCGCAGCTTTCTATAGCTGTACTTGGTATAGATGGAAGACCAGGAGATTCTGGTTCGCTGACTGTGAGCAAGCCCTTGAACTTTTGAGGCTGTCGGGACTTTTGTTGATTGTGTTTTGATATACTTTGCGTTAGAGCTGTAATAGTGGGTGTGTATGATGAAATCGCATAGTCCATGATATTTGATCCAGAACTAGGAGCCTTGTCATGTTGGTAATAATCACCAGCAGCATGAAGTGGAAGAAATGCGAGAGGGCCAGTTGGACTCCACCATATTCGAGGAGGATTAGATGTAGGCTATAAGTATATCCCATATTCATTAAGCCAAAATCATGAAGAAGGAAATAATAAATACTTGCCTCCAGATTAAGCGCATCAATGATAGGTTTTACGATCTCATACCACAATTCACGGAGAATATCCTTGATAGAAAATTGTGTTTTCCAACTTGTAGCAATGCGACCTGTTCGTACTGTTCTTGTCCGAGCTGAAGGATCGGAAAGCAGTCTATGTAATCTTTCGCGAAGAGTGATAGCCTTCTCGTAAAATTGAGGGAGGGCGACAGCAAAGACATCAACTTTGTCCGCCGATATGCCACGGGTAAGTGCCAAAGCATCACAAGAAAAGGGGTTAGCATTGACTACTATGACTAAACCAGATGGTGGTAGTGTCAAAACCAGCTCAAAAAACGGTATTGGACAGAGAAAATTTTCGAATCCACTCATGCTGCGAACCTGACAAAGTAGTGATTCCCATTGCTTTGCTAGACCCTGATGCCGAAGGACGTAATCTTGAATGGAGACATTATGTGTCATAGTTCTTTCCACTAAGTCATATGAATTTGTTCGCATACTAGCTTCTTGCAAAGCGATTCCTATCTTTTCTAGTTCTGTGCAAAGGGAAGGGTCCGCTTTTCGAAGATCTTCTAAAGGTGCACGGAAATTGTTAACTTGGTTCCATACTATTGAACGACCTTGTTCTAGCCACTCCACAGCCATGTGAAGTTGCTCAAATCGGATGGCTACAGCTGTCGCCCTGCTCACAATGTCCGCCAGAGTTGCCAGTAAGAGATATCGTTGTTCCATAGTACGTCCAATCCATGCCAATTGTGGGACGATGTCATTAAAAATAATTTCGAATGCATGAAAGGCTTGCTCTGGGTCCATGAGAAGAGACAACATCCCCCACTGTTGCCCACTGCTTAGACGTGTTAACGGGGACCCAACAGGCATCTGCGTAGCTTGGCGGTATAATGAAACAGCTCTTCCAATGTCATCATTGCTCTGTGTCGTTTTGTATCGAGCAAAGAATAAACCTCCCAATCCATCAAGCAGGGAGAGCAACCCAGCGTTCCCTTCAGGAGTGATGTCTATCGCCCATTCCATAACTGAGATTGCTTCGTCTATGGTCCCAAGTTGGCATTCATTTTCAAACAGAATTTTCAACGCGTCTGCAAGCTGGGAAAGATTATTTGGAAGTTGAGCATGATTCGGCGGGCACAGTGTAACAGACTTCCTTAACGCACTGAGGCCATCATCGAGGTCGTGTTGCTGGTGTGCAAGCATATATCTACTGCACAACGCCCCTCCTAGATTACTCAGGCAGTCCATCCGTTCAATACTATCATCGGAAGTTAGAGAAACAGCTTCTTTGTAAAACGAGATTGCTTCAGAGAGATCGGACTCGTTCCCCGTGGTACGAAATAGTCTTCGCGTAGAGTTTCCTAGGTTGTTGAGGAGCCCAGGCAAATCTCTATGTCCAATAGGCGTTCGAATCACCCCTTCTCTGTGCGCTCGGACTCCTTCATGCATATCACGCAAATCTTGTGTAAGTGCAGAACGATAGTAAAACAGGTTACCTAGATCACTGTAGAATCGTCGCACTTTTGGATCATCATCTCTACAGATCTGAATACCGCGCTGTTCAAGTGCTATGGCCTCTTCAAGATCGTCAACATTACCTGTCGCCAGATAACAATATCCAAGCGACACTCCCAAATTTATAAGAATGGCAGACAAATGATCATTTCCTGAAACCAGTGACAGCGCCTTCCGATGAGCTTCAATGGCCATGTGGATATGTGGTAGCTCCCCGGTTTGCATGAAATATGCTTGATGCGCGTTACCTAGATTCGTCAGAGAACCGGGGTCATCGGGCCTGTTGTCGACTGTTATACGCTGAACATCGATGGCTCGGCCTACGTCCCCCAAGTCTCCGCTACATTCAAAGCGGGATCTAAAGGTGCAGGAAAGATTGTTGAGAGATGAGGAATATTGCGGATCTTCTGGATCCATATTGTTGACCAGGTCTTGCATGATTTCGATTGCATCATCCGCATCGCTTAGCTCATGCGTATAATCAAATCTTTCGTGCAAAGCTGATGATAGATTGAAGAGAATCTCAAATCGGGAGCGACTTCCTTCTGGAGTAAGGAAAGCAGCCATCCGACGAAGTTCTATAGCTTCGGTGATATCTCGTAGCTCTTCAGTTTGCTCGAATCGAGTCTGGAGAGCATATCCGAGGTATGCTAGCTGATCAGGAAGCGACGGATCATTCTCTGGGGTTAAACCAACGCCCTCCTGTAGTGTGGAAACGGCCTGATTTAGATCTTCGACATGTCGGCTCAGGTCATAATGTTGTATGAAAGCCTGGCCAAGTGATCTAAGCAAGGAAATAAGTAGCTCTTGGTCGTGTTGAGGAGCAAGTATGGCAGCCAGCTGGAACGCTTGTATAGACCACTCAGAAACGTCCAAACTATTCAACTGTTGGTTGGACAGGTAGCACTGCGTACCGACTGCTTTGAGATGTAAAGGTTTTGAGACATCGTCATCCGGTAACTCTAGCGTTGATTCATACAATCTCCTCAAGGTTTGTGGATCTGTAAAAGCTATTGTAGACCCGCGCCTTAAGTACCTGAGAATCGTGAACATATGCGTTTCCTACCTGTTTCCGTTTGGGACATTTTGAAAAATGCCTGGGAGCAAACTGGGAGATTTTTGAAAGGAACTGGGCCTGGGAGGCTGAAGGAGACTGATATAGTACTAGTGACGCAGCAACCCGTTTACAATAACATAAAGCACCGGTTGAGCGCCAGTGAGTAATACATTCGTCGTCGAGTCTTTCAAAATTATGCTGTTAATAAGGTGGCAGTGAAATCCTGAACCACGCGTGTCAGGCGCTGTGCAGTGCGAACTCGGAGTAATTGCTCAGTTAGTGGCACCGCTGTGATATAAGTATTATTAAGATCGAATAATTAGAAAATCAGCTTTCAGGTAGCCTGCAGTTCGAGGTTAACGTTAATGATGCAGTCAGTAAGTGAAGGATTCAAGGAGTTACATAGGAGAACTTGTGGAATTTGAAGCTTGAAGTTAAGCTTTTCCTGAAGTCGGTTGGAAGTTGGCGAAACGTTAGTGATACCGGCGGTCGTATTACTATTACTAATACTATTAGTAAGGCTTGTGCATATGTATCATGTGACTTTAAACATTAGCCATTCGCGAAGCGACGAACCACCTAGTCCGGAAGCCGTCCCGCCTATCGCCGATCTCACGCTGGCGTCACATGACTGGCGTGGGGGTATCTCGTCGATAGATACCTCCACGCCAGTCATGTGACGTTAGCGTGAGATCGTCGGTAGGCGGGACGGCCTCCGGACTACGAACCACCGTCGGAGTCCGGACTGTTGTCGATGATGCGCTGAAGCTTCAAGTTGCATATACTTAAGTATAGTTCTGTGCTGGCAAACCCTACTACGTCCACGACTTATGCTAATCATTCTTATCGCTGAATCAGTATGGTCAAAGTCGAATGTCAAGCATGCCTGAGTTTCTTCTCTCCTAGTATTACCTCTTCCTCACGCGAAAAGACAACAAATCCATTCCTCTTCTTTCCCTGCGGTACGTACACGATACAACATGAAACTATCACAGCTTACTTACACGAAGCTATATAAAGGACATGGAATGTGTAGAAACTGCATGGAACGAGACGCGATGCTTCGCAATACTTGCCACTCATGTCGACGACCGAAGGGAACACCGATTCAACTCTTCGTGGATTTCTTCTCAGATGAGGAAGTGAACGCACCTGAGAAGAGGGCAGAAACTGTGTCGAAGAAGTTGGGGAAGATTGACAAGGATACACCTGGCGTTAGTTTGAAGCGCGCTGTCAAAGAGATTCGTAGTGTCGTGCAAAGGTCGAGGGGGAGCAGTATTGACACTGGAGTGGTGGTGAGTACGTTCATAGTTCCTCTTTACGCTTTCGTTCTAAACATGTTGATGGCAGGAAGGATTACTTGAATCTGCGAAAAGCCTGGAAGAACGCCTCGTCCCGGTATTGAGTGACCGCGACGAATTGAGGAAGGAGAACTCCACTCTACGAGAGGAGGGCGTCCGAATGAATGAGATTTTAGCCGCGAAAGTCGATGACATTGTACATCTTCGATGGGAAGTCGACAAGCAAAAGCAATTAGCGGCGAAAGAACGAGAAAGCCGGAAGCGAAAGGAGAAGGAACGCGATGAAGCGGTAGCACGATGGATGAAGGAGGGTGATACAAATCGGCAGCTCAAGCAGAAGTATGAAGGGCTTGAGCTGGAACTGGAGCAGCTGAAGAAAGAAAACGTCGAGTACGACAAGCAGGTCTGTAATCCTGTGGCTTTCGTGCGCCAGGTGACAATGCTAACACTTCATAGATACGACTGCTTCGCCTCAAGAACAAAGTGCTTGTCAAGAAGTCGGCTCATTCAAAGCCGTCTCATCGGGACCCGGACGAGTCGTTGCAGATAGAGCCTCCGTTGTCGGTTCGTTCATCGCCTTCTCTCATATTACCGGGCTCATGTTGCACGTAGGAAAATACTACTTCGAGGAGGTCGCTACAAGACGTGGAGAACAAAACGGTCAGGCCGTCAAAGAGAAAGAAGGTCTCGTAGTGTGAGTTGGTGTTATAGTGAGCTGTTGATATTCCTGGTGCGTTGGTTGATTCACTAACGGACCAGAGAAGGCTGTGGAAGATACCCTCAACTTATATTATACCCTTGAACACTTGGAACTCAATGTATCACTACGTATCATTCTTGAAGTGCATTTCTGTCATGTCTTTGTGCCTGGTTATTCTCTGCAACACAGATCGCTGTTCTTGATATTGCTTGTGACCACACAAATTCTCCCCTGCCCTGATATTCTCTAATGTCGCTGCATAGGCCTACACCTGGACGGAGGGTCATCTTACCGTGTCCAAACGTCATCCTTGTGATAATGATTGCGCAGACATCACGCCTCCTTTCGGTGTCTCTTGCTCAGGCCTCAGATGGCGACCACGAAAGATGACATGTGGAATCGCTAGCTAACAGTGGAAGTTGGGTTAGAGCCGCACTCAATTTGGCGTTGGTGAGGGTGAGTGCTTTCACAAACCAGTGCCGTATGCCAGCGCATCTAATGAAACTCGAAGGTAGATAAAGTTGCTAGAAGTCGGCAGCGTTCCATTAGCGTAAAAATTGGATTGGAGTAAGATACCTTCGATGGGAATCACATACTTACGCAGGGTATACCAAAATATGAGAAATGTGTCCTTATCTAAATGCCTACATGGATATACGGAACCCAAAGCAAGAGGCCATCTTCGTCATCGCTAACCAAATGCCGAAAGCGTCCTATGGCATGATGAAGTGCAGACGCTGCTCTAGTACAATCTGGATAATTATACTCTGCAGAGCTCTCGTCCTCTTTCTGTAATATGTATGAGTAAAATTCTTCTGCGACCCGCGGGGCATAGTTGTCACTGATCGACCACATAGTTGCGACGATGCTGGTATACCCCACCGCTAACATACCCGCTGCAAGATGAATTGCTTCTTCGGAGAGCTTTTTGTCTCCCTTCCCCGTCTCGCATGCCGAAAGGAATGCAAATTGTGAATGAGGAAGTGGTTGTTTAATTATATCTCCAAGGGACAGCTGTCCATCGTGGAGATAGAATGCACTATTGAGAGGGCTGTTGTTCTGGAGAGCGTGGCAGGAGAGATGGATCCAGCTGTGCAAAGGCATGGCATCCCGGACGCTCTTCACTGTTGCTTCGACGCCTTCCAGGCTACGGAATGTTTGAGAAAACGAGCCGAATATCTGCTTCAGGATGATATTTTCTAGAGCTGTACCTGGGATAGGTGAAAAACCGGGAGCTTCTGGCTCGCTGACGGCAAGCAATCCCTTGAACTCCTGATATTGTTGTTGATGGTGCTTAGATAGACTCTGCGTCAGAGCCGTGATAGTGGGTGTGTAAGATGAAATCGCATATTCCATGATATTTGATCCAGGATTTTGAGTTTTGTCACTGTAGTAGTAATCACCAGCAGCATGAAGAGGAAGAAAAGCGAGAGGACCAGTTGGGCACCACCATATTCGAGGAGGATTGGATGTAGGCTGTGATATTTACGTTCATCGTAACGCCTACGGAAGCAACGGGTTACTTACCTCTAGCTTAAGCGCATCAAGAATGGGCTTCACGATCTCGTACCACAGCTCCTGAAGGAGCTCCTTGATGGAAAATCGGTCCTTCTCATCTATAGCAAGGCGACCTTTGCGTGCAGTTCTTGTGCGAGTTGACTGATTGGAAAGTAATTTATATAATCTCTCGCGAAGAATGACTGCTCTCTCGTAGAATTGAGGCAAGCGGACGGCGACGATATTAGCCCGGCTCTCTAATGATATGTCGCGGGTAAGAACCAAAGCATCACAAGAAAATGGGTCGACATTGACTACTATTACTAGACCAGACGGTGGTAATTTCAGTGCCAACTCAGGAAACGGTATTGGATAGAGAAATTTTTCGAAGCCACTTATACTGCGAACCTGAAAAAGTAGTGAATCCCATTGCTTTGCAAGACCTTGATGTCGAAGGACGTCATCTTGAATGGAGATATTGCGTGCCATACTACTTCCTAACAAATCAGATGAATTCGTTCGCATACTAGCTTCTTCCAAAGCGATCGCTATCTTTTCTAGTTCCGTACAAAGGGTTGGGTTCACTTTTCGAAGATCGTCTAAGGGTGAGCGGAAATTATTAACTTGGTTCCATACTATTGAGCGACCTTGTTCTAGCCACTCCACAGCCACGTGAAGTTGTCCGTATCGGATGGTTACAGCTGTTGCCTCGCTCACAATGTTTGCTAGAGTTTCCAGTAAGATATAACGTTGTTCCATAGTACGCCCAATCCATGCCAATTGTGGGATGACATCATTAAAAATAATTTCGAATGCATGAAGGGCTTGCTCTGGGTCCATGAGAAGAGACAGCATCCCCCACCGTTTTCCACTCCTTAGGCGTGTTAATGGAGATCCAACAGGCATCTGTGTAGCTTGGCGATATAACGAAACAGCCCTTTCAATGTCGTCATTGCTGCGGGTAATATTGTAGCGATCAAAGAATAAACCTCCCAATCCATCAAGCAGGGAGGGCAACCTAGCATTCCCTTCAGGAGTGATATCTATCGCCCATTCCATAACTGAGATTGCTTCTTCTATGATCTCGAGTTGCTGCTCATTTTCGAACAAAATTTTCAATGCATCTGCAAGTTGGGAAAGGTTCGTCGACAGTTGAGCATGATTCGGTGGGCATACTGTAATGTACTTCCTTAAGGTGCTGAGACCATCAGTGAGGTCGCTTTGCTGATGTGTAAGCAGATATCTATTGCACAACGCCCCTCCTAGATTACTCAAGTAATCCATCTGTTCTATGGAGCCACCATCGAAAGTTAAGGAAACAGCTTCCTTGTAAAACAAGATTGCCTCAGAGAGATCGGACTCGTTCCCGGTAGTGCGAAATAGTCTTCGTATAGAGTTACCTAGGTTGTTGAGAAGTCGGGGCAAATCTCTGTGTCCAATAGGCGCTCGAAGCACCCCTTCCCTGTGCGCCCGAATTCCTTCATGCATATCATGCAAATCTTGTGTAAGTGCAGAGCGGTAGTAAAACAAATTGCCCAGATCACTGTAGAACCGTCGCACTTTTGGATCATCATCTCTACAAGTCTGAATACCGAGCTGTTCAAGTGCTATGGCCTCTTCAAGATCGTCGACATTCCCTGTCGCGACAAAACGATGTCCAAGTGCCACTCCTAAATTTATAAGAATGGAAGGCAAAAAATCATCCCCAGAAGGTGTCAGTGACAGCGCCTTCCGATGAGCATCAATAGACATGTGGATATGCAGTAGCTCTCCAGTTTGCATGAAATACGCTTGATGTAAGTTACCCAGATTGGTCAAAGAACCAGAATCATTCGTCAAGGAACCAGGGTCATTAGGACTAGTATCGAGGGCTTTACGCTGAACATCTATGGCTCGACCTACGTCCCTCAAGTCTCTGCTATAACCAAAGCGGGCTCCCAAGGTGCAGGCAAGGTTGTTGAGAACCGAAGAATATTGCCGATCTTCCGGATCCATATTATCGACAAGGTCTTGAATGACCTCGATCGCTTCATCAACATCTTTTAGTTCATGTGTATAATCAAATCTCTTTTGTAAAGCCTCTGGTAAATTAAAGAGAATATCGAATCTGGAGCGACTTCCTTCAGGAGTGAGGGAAGCAGCCACCCGACGAAGTTCTATGGCTTCCATGATATCTCGTATTTCTTCAGTCTGCTCGAATCGAGTCTGGAGAGTGTCCCCAAGGTATGATAACTGATCAGGAAGCGATGGATCATTTTCTGGTGTTAAATCAACGCCCTCCCGTAGTGTAGAGACAGCTTGGTTTAGATCTTCAACGTGCTGGCTCAAGCCATAACGCTGTATGAAAGCCTTGCCAAGTGAGCTGAGCAAGGAGGGAAGCTGCTCTCGGGTGTGTTGTTGAGTAAGGGCAGCAGCCAGCTGCAACGCTTGTATAGAAAGCTCCGAGACATCTAAGCTATTCAACTGCCGGTTGGACAAGTAGCACTGGATACCGACTGCTTTGAGATGTAAATGCTTTGAGTCATCATCATCCGGTAACTTTAACGTAGATTCATATAATCTCCTCAAGGTTTGTGGATCTGTAGCTACAGTATATCCACGACGTAAGTGTATGTGAATTGTGAAAGTATGTATGTCTTGCCTGTTTCAGTTTCAGACATATTGCGATATGCCTGAGAGCAACTAGGGGGACTTTGAAAGAAATAGGGAGGCTCTGGTCGGCTAGGGAAAATGATATAGGAGTACAGCAGTAAAACTTTCACATAAAGCACTAGTAGGCACTAGTGCAGCAACCTCAAGTGATTGATATGAGTATTTCGAGATGCTGTTAATCAGGGCAGTGAAACCCTAAACAAACGTGGCCAGTCGGAGGCGCTGCTAGGTTGTATTTACATTACTAGTAGCAAACTCAGGGTTTTGTCCATAGTATGCCATAGCAAGGCTACTGAGTTCCACAGCTAGCTACAGTAAGTTTCATAGCATCTATAGCAACCAAATTAGTGGACAGAAATCCATAACAGTCTACGACGTACCTCTGCTGCTCTATACTTAGTGCCGTGTAGACCTGGTGGTGCATTAGACGCTGTAAGCAACTGCATAGCACTAGACTTTTATTTATAGTACCTGTAGTGGAGATCAAACCTAAGTACTAGAGTAGATAAAGCTTAACTTCGAAACTTCGACAAACTTCGACTGAATATCTTTAGGTCCAACGAGTCACATGGTTTGATAGTACTAAGTATTGCCAGTGTACTGTATTGCGATCCCTCAGTTCTAACTCAGCTCCACCGTGGAGGCTCTCCATCCCATTGCTTTTATATTCTACGATTGTGTGAGGTGGGCTTTCGGTATCGGGCTTGGGTATATTTGGAGTAGGAAGTGGACAGGAGGTATAATTTATGATGGTGGGTGGTGACCTGTGGTGATCGGTGATGTGAGTCCGAGGAGGGCTTTGAATACGCCGATAACTTTGTACGATTGATTTGGGTTTGATATTTTCATCAACACTGTCAACAGCAGCCGAGACGTCGATTCCTTTACACATACTCCCAAATGCTTTCTTACTGCAATATATATGTTATACATTGGAATATCAGCTTTTCAAACGAATTTCAACACTGAGGCACAAATTATGTGAGCGCTTCCGGTTGGCTTCAGGTCTCATTGATGGGTTCTCCGTCATGCATCTCAACTTTTACTACGTGAGCTTGGTACAGATGAGTGGCTTTGACACTTGTTCGACACACCCACCCACCGATTGATTTCGCCTTACAACCTACCCTCCCTACCGGACTTCTATCGAGTTTGAACACAAGATCTAAGGACAGTGCAATGAAATGGCACAAGGCAGCGACATATTCAGTGGGATACACGACTGATTTGAGGTCGAATGGAGAGGACCGTGATTTGAGTATGTACGTACCTTCCTCTCTTGCTACTTTCCCAGTTCAGCTTTCGTGCCCCTAATCGTCTTTTTTCATCATCCAATGTTTAATTTCCTTCAGTGTCCGTACGTCTGGTTATGCAGGAGCTCTCGCTTGGAACTCAATTGTATCAAGACTGGGTTTTTCAACGTCAACTTATCGACGACTCCCTTGTCCTCATCCCTCCGCAGATGTAAATCCTTCAGGCCTGGACACAGGATTTCGGATAACAGATTGCCTTTATGACACGAAGTGATTAACAAGAATCGATTGCGAGCTTACTTGGGTCGTCATTCTTCACGACATTACAGTTGCCCTTTGCATACTATTTAATGGAACTTGCCCCAAATTGAAACTGACCGCGACATCAACAGCGCGTTTTGATTCTTCCGATTGGTAACAAGTACGCGCTTGCGTTAGTGTTACCCAATTTTGGCCTATGTTTAAACCCTTCCACAACCGTAGACCGTTGGACATTGAACCAGGTCCTCAACATATGTTATGTTATTTACTACTCGTCAAGAGATACTTTTGCATACCCTTAGCGCCCTGATGACAGGTGGCTTGACTTCTCAGTGATATATCTCACGATGCTGAGCAGACTGAGCGCTACAAAAGACAACAGTTAACTACCACTAGCAACTACCAAGAGCTCCGAGTCTTACGATGGAAGAGAGCGATGGATCGTTATTACGGGCAACCTTGTTGTGTATGTACCATCTACTTCCATACCTGGGCCAGCGTCTCATCTGAATCACTCAGTCACTGGTAATGTTGCGATCGCAGATGCAGATAGAGTGTTTGAAATCGATGTATCGGTCGACAAGCCGGCTTCTAAGAAACCTTATTCCATCAAAGTAGATGAGTCTGGAGAATTGCATGGACAAAGCTCTTTGCTGTGAGCTGTAACTTTGTTAACTTTGAGCCTTCAAACAGTCTTACACGAGCCAAAGGTCATTCCTATTGTCGTCAACCGTTGATATCAAAGTTTTTCGTAAATCTCGAGGCATACTACCCAGACACGAAGAGGGGAAGTGCTCAGAACCCATTGCCGTTACTGGTCTTATTGAGGAAGGTGTGCTCATGCTCATATCTATTCCTTTATGTTAAAAGGCTGTATTTAACTTATGGCAAGAGGGGACATCTATTGCCTTAAAAAGGGGAAATGGATCTGTCAAGGTACAACTATCCCTCTCGGAGAACCATGCAGACGACATTATCAAAGAAATTGACGCACGCCTTGGTCATACTTTCAGTCCAAATCCTGTTCTTGATAAAACTTCTGATGCTATCGAGGGAGCTACGTATGCAGTGTCAAATTTATCCAATATATCGCAACGTTTCTCGGACATGATCACACCATTAGGGCAAGCATTACAGCTTGCTGTAAAGCTTACTGATCATCTTGTTGATGTACGTGACCGGATTTTGAGAATGTGTGGCTTACTGACTAATGAGCCCTGGGCAGGCTCATCCATTACTGAAAGCTTCATGGATCGTCCTTGCGTCAGTCTACAAGGTATTCTACTTTCTTTCAAACATTTCGGAGGGCTGTGATCATATTTGCATATATGTAGGCTGTCCAGAAACAGAGGAGGCAGGACAAGGATGTCATCGATTTGGCCGGACATCTCTATGAGATGCTTCGTGTCGCAGAGGCTTATCCAAATCTTCGAGAACTAGACAATAAAACTCCAATTAGTCAAAGCATGGGTCTCGCTGCGTTGAATGTTGCTTCAGTCATTGAGGAGTGCACTAGACATCCATCTCTACTCGGTACGCTCTTATTGAGCTATGAGTGAAATCTCACTCACAACTGCTTATAGCACGTACTGTACAGTACCAATTTAAGGACCTTGCGTCGCGTGTTGCTCTATGCAAACAACAATGTTATGATCTTCTGAAGAAATTTGACCGGCTTGTTAGCTTAGATACGAATGCGGACGTGAAGGAGGTTAAGCATGCAGTCAATATACAACGTATGTGATATCTTTTCAAGATCCTCAGATAGTTCATTTTGGTTGCCATAGAGGAAACCAAAGAGAGGGAAGAGATATATAAATGGTTGAATGCTCCGGACCCGTCACCTAACTTTAATAGTGCTCGAAAGAAGCGTTGCAAGGGAACAGGAGAGTGGTTATTGGAAAGGGAAGGATATAAGAAGTGGAAGACAAAGCCAAACAGACCATTCATCTTATTTGGCACACGTATGTCTACTCCATTTATCTTGCAGGTTACTGCAGCTAACTGCATATGCTATAGCTGGATTTGGTAAAACGATCTTGTGGTAAGCAACCTTCTCTACCAACCAAAACCCTGCGCTAATCTCTTAAATGTCATAGTTCGACCGTTATCGAAGACATAGCAAGCCATTGTAGAAGGGAAGGGTCGAAATCAGCATACGTTTATTTTATTTTTGACGGAAGAAGTTCGCGAGACGAATTTCAACACGATAAATTTATTCGGTCACTCGTTATGCAGCTTATTTACCCATCTCTCCCTCATCCTGTGAAGAAACTATACGAAGACTGCAAACCCTACCAGCCATCTACCAAGAATTTAGAAGAGACATTCCTAAAGATGACTACCTGTTTTGACAATGTGTTCATCATTGTGGATGCGTTGGATGAATGCTCCGAATGGCCTTACCTTTTTAAATGGATTAAAAGCCTGTCGCAGCACCGGACGGGGAAGCTTCATTTGTTTGCCACTAGCCGTCCTCAATCTGGTCAATCTGATATCAGGGGAGATTTAGAGACCATTTCATCTGTTCACTTTGATCTTCATGAACGTCATAATCAGGATGATATTAAAACGTATATTCAGATGGAAATGCAATCTAAACGTAACATACGGAAGTTCATGCCAAAGATTGATGTCAGCACGGAGGTATCAAAGAACACCAATGGAATGTAAGTTGGTCTTGAGGGTTTATTTGAGCTACTAGTGGTACTGACTTTCAAGTATATAGGTTCAGGTTGGTCGCGCTTCGCATTGAACAACTGGAAGGATCTCTCAGCGTGGTAGATTTCGAAAAACAGCTTGCACATCTTCCTAAAGACCTTGACGGGATGTACCAGCGGATAATTGAGAGAATCCCAGCAGAATATCGACAGCGCGTACTCCGGATCCTGCAATGGGTTGAATTTTCGATGGGCCATATTAGGTTACAACAGTTAGTGGAAGTGGCTGCTGTCGAATTTCCGGGAGATCCAGATGTAGGTGTTGATGATGTACCCCAGTTGAACCCTATGGCTCGCTTCGAAGATGAGAGCAGTGTGTTGAGCATCTGTGGAGGTTTAGTGAGCTTAACATCAGATGGTATGCCCCATATATAATTTTTTGATTCATTGTTCTGACGGCGAGATAGGTTATGTGACATTATCGCATATGTCTGTCCGAGATTATCTGCTTTCGACGCGACGTCAACAGGAATCTTCCTCATTTTATTTCGATGAAGCTCTTGCCCACTCTACTATAGCACGGACATGCATTGCGTACCTCCTTCAGTTTACTGGAGGCTTACCACCCGGGGATCTTGATGATGCCTTTCCCCTTGCTTATTATGCAGCTAAACATTGGTATTTGCACACTACTTCCGCTGATGAAGCTGGGAAGTTGACGGACGGGATGCTTCATCGGCTAACCATGGCCCTTTTACTCTCTACTTCTGCTTTCAAATCGTTCACTAGTATACATGACCCACATGACGACTATAAGGTGGTAGTCCATTATGAAAGACCTCGTGTTTCACCTCTATATTACAGCGCACTAATGGGACTGCGACGAGCGACAGCGGAGCAAGTCGAGTGTCTGACGGACACAGACAAGGAAGAAACAGCGCAATTGTTAGGGAATGCCTTGATAGCAGCGTCAATTCGAGGAAGCACGGATATCATTGAGATGCTGATGAACAAAGGCGTAGATCCCAATCTCAAGGCTGGAGCCCTAGGAAGTCCGCTGCTCATAGCAGTATCTTTAGACTACACCGCTATCGTTAAATTGCTTCTTGAGCGACATGCGGATGCCAACACACGCGAGCCCGATAAATTTCAGTGCGCTGTCTTATATATTGCTGTATCACGGGAGAGGACCGAAATCGTAAAGGAGCTGCTGACGCACGGTGCCGATATCCACAAGCGCTGTAACAGCTATATCGGCTATATCGACTACAGTACAATTGAAGCTGCCCGTCAGTGGGGTATGACTGATATGGTGCAGCTCCTTGAACCCCCCCATATACCAGATGCTGCCGATGTCACCCCCTTGGATGACGATATTGACGAATATGAAGCTGGGCTGTACGGTCCAACCTACCATTACCCGAGTTATCATGTGGAATATGTGACCGACATGTCGTCGGGATATGACCGTGACGCAGGCCTTAATTATCTACGCACACAACGGAAAGATATCCCATACTATCCTGAGCTGAGGGTAACACATGCATTGAAGCCGCCGCCTTCAATGTCTTATGAACAGTGGCATGCGAAAAGAATAAGTACGCTCGTTTTTGGTGGTGGTGATGAAGATTTGTAGTCTTAGCTCCTCAATTCCCAATTATCATGAGGGTTTGCAGAAGGTTTGCATATCAGGCGATACTACAGATTCCATCAGAGCCTTGTAATGTATAATAATGAGTGACTGTCCGCAACGTCTGAAACGCTGCCGGCACTCCGAAGTGAGTCCTCTTCGTAGAAGAAAACTATCAAAGCGGTAGTTTTCCCTGAAGGTGCGAGTGGCGCAGCAACCTTCCCTGTCGTTTTTTATCCCTTGCTCACTACCTCTCACCAATTAAATTGCCTTCCACCCCGCCCCCCCTCTTCTCTCTCCCACCTTCAAACTAAAAACGAACATACTCACCATGATGAAAAGGCATCCTCGGTTAATTCTATTTGTAAGGCCTAAACATCCACCCCTGCCCGAGCGGTCAACACGCACACGACTCCGCTCCAAGCACCGGGGGGGTTGGTTCTGCGAGCGAGTGTTGCAGAGTGCGAGGTTGGAATTTGGCCGCGTATTCGCGCACGATTGACTGGGTTTGAGGCCTTGAGGCTTCATTAACACTGTCAATAACGGCCCTTCATCGTCATTATTAAAAGACATCTTTCATTATCGCTGAAATTCATTACATAGTTAGAAATACAAATATAGCCATCGAATGTTAACACTCAAGAAATATGATATCGTCGTCAGCACAGGTATCATCATCCTTCCCCACTTCCTCAGGGGCCTGGGCATCTCATCCTGCCGTTTCACACCCGCCTATCTTTTCTTCAGAGCTTCACTCTCCCTTTCACCTCACCCTCCCCCTTCTCTCCACTCCACAACTTGCAAAATTGCAACTCAAGACTTCATTAACCATGGCTTGTTAGCAGCGATCCACGTGTCGAGCGTCTTCCAGAAGTGCGCCACGACAGATTTGTCGACGTGGCGGCGGTGTTGGTCGATCTGTAAGTAAGAGGTTAGCGAGTGAACAGGAAAGGAGGGACGGTAGTAAGTTCGGAAAGGGAAAGAGGGCAAAGTAGGTGTGAGTAGATCGAAGGACGTCGTATAGGACAGTCCTTGTTCATAGGCCGCCCACAAAGCCCAGATACCCCGTACCTGAACCCCACTAACGTGCAAACCGAAAACGTACCTTAAGCTCAGTGACATTCCAATCCTGAATCTTCGAATTTGGGGGGTCGTTGGTCCAGGATACATATATGCCTTTCACTATAGGACGTATTAGCACGTGGTTCACATCGGCAGAAAGAGAAAGAAGAGAAAAAACCGAAATCGTGCGGTGAAGGGTGGGTATCTCCGAGCTTCCGAGGTCTACTCCCACTGATGTCCGAGCTACCATCTCCCAACCTCCGCTTGAGCGACAGGCGGAGGAAACGTAGGTTGTACCCCTACCCCTCCACAAGATAGAGAAAACCGTCCAAGTTGACACTGTCCCTCGAGGGGGCAGGTCTAGGCAATTATACAAGCTTCCTTGCTGTAGTTTCAAGCCCTCTTCCTAGAAGAGAACTACTACAGCGGAGGGTTTCCCTCGAAACGTTGCAATCTTTGCAGTTCAACTTTCCACTTATCATCATCTACCCTGCTTGCTACCCTTCACTACCCAATCGTCTCCCGTACCCACTTTTACCCCGAAAAAGCAACTCACCATGATGAAACAGCGTCCTTGGCTCATTCCACTTATAAGGCCTAAACTGCCACGCCTGGCCGGTAGTCATAACACACACGACTCTATCCCATGCGTCGGGACCGAACTTGGAGAGCGCCTCGGTGGAGTCAACTATGAAGTATCGTTGGGTTTGGTTCTGCGTGACAAGTGTTAGAGAGCGTAAAGTAAGGGAGAAACAATGGGGAAGAGCAGAAAAACGTAAAAATAACGGAAACGACGTAAAATAGACAGAGTAAGAAAAACCAACCTGCAACCCAGGTAAAGTACGATAAATAGCAATCAAATCTTCTGGCTTGCTCGTCATCTTCGCTCGGGCCTCCTGCGGGGACTCGAACACGCTCTCCTGGAGGAATCGTTTGACGTTGTGCATTGTGATTAATGCGGTTGGCGAAGAGGATATCATGATTATTGGGTAGAAGTTGCGCGCTTTGCGGGGGAGGTGTTTGGGATCTGTGGCGGGCGTTAGTTGGGTTCAGGAGGGAAGGGAGAAGAGAAATAAGGGGAAGACATACCTGAAGTAGGAGCGACGGAAACTGGAGCGCCCGACCTGGATGCTTCTTTCATCCTTTTAAGCTTGTCTGCATAGATTGTCCTTAGGGACGTGAAATTCTACCAACAGCCTTCATCAGCCACATAACCAACGAAAAAAAGTATGAAATGCAAACATTAGATTTAATCCCTCTCAACACGGTATTACGATCCCTCAGCTCTACTTCATTGCTTTTGATCTTCTTTACGATTTCGACGTCGGCGCTGTCGGGCAGGTATCGTTTTTTCGTTGTAGATTGGGAGGTTGATGTGTGGTCTGTTGGTTTTTGAGTTGACTTTGAGGGGGATGTTTGGGGGAGATGTGACGAGGAGCGGCGTGGGGAGCCTGGAGGTGTTGTAGTCCCATGCGCTGTAACATCTTGTTAAAACCTATACGTCAAGAATGAAAGAGAAGGGACCAACAATCCAAAGGAACAACCCTATCACTCTCCCCTCGCCCCTCCAACCACTCAACTACACTCTTCCTTTCGGTGACACTCACGAATCCGACTGCCAGCCCGGCCTCCCTCGCCTGCTTCATGTACTCTGCTCCGGGAGCATCACGGAGGGTATAGGCGAGGTACAGAGCTTCGAGGGTGTAAAAGTCGGACGAGGCGGGCTTGCGGAACCGCGTTGGAAAGGATTTGGGGTAGGGCGTGGAGTTGATTAAGAGGTGGGTTGGAGGGGATGTGTAGGTTATTGGTGTTTGGGCTTTTATTGCTGCGCGTAGGGCGAGGAGGGGGTCGGGGGTCGACATGGTGGTGGTGGTAGTGTGAGAGTTTAGACGCCGGGAACTTTGTAGTAGCGTGCAATCACTGATCTGGGTGCCTTTCGTCCGTCATTGTTATTGTCAACAACAATCCTTCATGGCGTCTTTCGTTCTGTCCTCGAAGCTTTATCACTGCGATAGAACTTGAAAACGCCAGGGGTGTGGTATATCAATAGAAGTTCAAACTACATGAACTGACTCTAGCAGTCGTGCAAGCGCTCTAAATCTTCGAAGCTTTGAGGGTCCTTCCCCCATCTCATGCTGTGCTATAGTACGTTTTTCGTCCATCTATCTGACTCACATAGTTAACCTAGCATCCATCAGATATTTTATCCTTATAGTCCGACTTTGACTTGCACATGAGTGCATCGTGTAACGGACTGTTTTTGATGTGCTATTCAACGCCTCAACGCCTCAGCGCCTCAGGCCTCATCTCTCCCCTGGGATCTGTCAAGTCAGAATGCGCGAGATCTAAAGATAGCAAGCAGGGAAGCCGAATTATCATTGGGATACATGAAGTGCTGAGGTCGAACGGGGGTCTGAGTTTTCCATGGCGTACGTGCGTTCATCACTTTGTTTCATGGAACCGATGCTTACTTCTTGTCTTCAGTACCCTTACCATATCTTTATAAGACTCTTATTCCATCACTGTTGCTCTCCCGAGACATCCGTCGCGCTGGAGTAATGACGCTGGGTGCCGATGCCCTTTTGGTCCACAATTCATAGAGACCACGCTTCAAATACACTCAAAGATGCTTACGGCGGCGCTCAAAGAATCTCATGCACAGAACTTGGGTCATGTTGCTGTCGCATGGGATAGGATACTTTGCTAATCTAGTATCTATCTACTGTAAGCTGTTCTTCAAACGCCGAATATTGAACGTTGATCCTGACATTTAGTCGCAATAGTAGTATGACTAGATCGTCATCACGTACCTCGAGTTTGAGTCTAATCACACACTCGTTAACCCCTTCCATCTGGTTAGCAATGCAGCTTACCGACACGCAGCCCAATGTCTATCATGTATGTTAATATTGTGCTTATTCAAGTAGAGGTACTATCATGTCGTGCCATGTTCACTGCTTGTTCAGTACTGCTTGGAGAAGAGGAGTGATGGATACAGGGCTTCAGCCTCGAGACAAGGACTCCCATAAACTCGGTGTCAGCTTGCACGTGTATAGTTGTCGCTTTCTCTCTCATCAACACTAATGCGGGCAATTGTGGGCGATCGGCCTCACGAAGCAAGGCAAATTATATAGGCTATACTACAGATAACAAGACATTAAATGTTCATATCCTGGCAAAACGGAAACCATGTTTCTCCTTCATGTACACGGCTTCCCGGATCGCCATCCTCTCCTTATGCATGGTGAAGTGGGGGTATACAAAGAACCTTCTTTTTGTTTCTGCGAAAGCCAATTACGTTCGGAAAGCTACCGGTGTCGCCCGTCAGTCCGGGAACCGGTATGATCATAAGATTGTCGAGCGTTGTTGTTACCATCAGGTTCATTTCCTCCGTATGGTGAGGCCGTACTGTAATAACTATTCGAGCTGATATGGTGATTTGAGCTCACGGCCGGTACTTGGGCATTCGCAAAGGCACCAGGATTCTGATAAACTTGTCGCGAGTTGCTATATGCTGAAGTGCCATATCCCGTAGCCAGGTTAGGGTTATTGTGATCATAGTATGACTGTGAATCTATGGCACTGGCTGGCGTTAGAATATCTTGGCCACCAGAAATGGGGTTATTCTGGTAAATGTGTTGAGGGCTGCCAGTATAGTAAATATTGTCTCCTCCATATCCCATCGTCAGACCGAGGCTAGGGTATGGTGAATCCACGGGACTGGCTTGTGCTGAAATGCTATGAGCACCATCGGTATTTTCATAAACTTGTTGAGACTTACCGTTATCGTAACGTCCGTTGTATACTTCATATCTCAAGGTCCGGTAGCGACCACTACGATCATGGTATGATGAGCCTACTGCATCGGGCGGCATTGAAAAGTCACGGGGCGCCATGAGGAGACCGCCATGTTGGTATGCTCGATCGGAGCTGCTGTTACCATAATATCCATTGTCTCCCCCATACCCAACGGTCAGGCTTACGTTATTGCGATCGTGGTATGGTGAGACACTGGGTGGCGTTAAAGAGGGTTGGACATAGACCCCCGCATTCTGATAAACTTGTCGGGGGCTGCTACCCGGAGCGACGTAACCCGTACCAGGGACTTCATATGAAGAAACAGCGATGGGTGTCGTAGTTGTCTCTGGAGAACGAAAACGCGACCTAGGAGCAGAAGGTGGCGTTAAAGAGGGTTGGACGTAGACCCCCGCATTCTGATAAACTTGTCGGGGGCTGCTACCCGGAGCGACGTAACCCGTACCAGGGACTTCATATGAAGAAACAGCGATGGGTGTCGTAGTTGTCTCTGGAGGACGAAAACGCGACCTAGGAGCAGAAGCTTGAAATGGTATAGTATCACTATGACTCCTTGTATCAGCGTGCCTTAAATAGCGTACGTCCGCAATGGTGTTGCTAGGGTTTGGAGAAAGCTGTAATTGAATGGGGCTGGTGGGTGGTGACATGATCCCCGTATAGGACATAGGACCATAAGATCCCCGACCACTACTCAGCGTAAATGCACCTCGATCCCTATGTACTTGCCCATAAATATTGGGGGGTGGAGAACGGGTGTCTCCATAAAATGAAGAGTTCACGTCGATACGAAGGGCGGGCGTTGTGGTATCTCTCTCCACTACAGAATTAGAATGTGACTCCGGGGTTCTGAAGGGCTGTATCGGGGTCAAATCTAGTTCGGGTTGAGTATCATACGAGGAACTTATATCACACTCTTGCGTTGATGAGTCATGAGCACCCGTATACGTGCTTGGAGTCAAATATCTCTGCCAGCGTAATACTTTATCTGGAGTGTAAATATCTTTACTAGACTCTAAGGTGCAAGTCCCGGTTTCTGTGCACGAGCATCAGTTAATTCGGTGTGATATGCTTAGGACTAGAATACCTTTGTAATACTTCACAATGTACTGATTTCTGACGACTTCAAGAAGTTCGTTAAAATCACAGTTGCTCTATCACTGACTTGTCAGCATATTCGAAATGGGCGAAAGATTTCTTAATCCTGACCTGACCAACAAGTTTAGACCATGTGTTATCATGTGTGATGGCAATACGGGCCTCGGGAACCTGCTCAAAATGAATTCCAAAAAGTACCAAGGATTGTATTATAGTTCTTACCTGAGACAGTAGCGCATTATTTATTGCAGTTAAAGGATGGAACAGCTGTACATTTGAGATGATGGAAGTGTGAATTGGAATTACAATAATGAAGAAGCACCCACAGTATCTTTCTTCGGAAAACTGGTTATGCTGACTTTATTGCCCAAGTCTGTATGAGACGAGGATTGCGATCCAGATCCAGATCCACTATTGTGATTTGATCTTGTACTACCCCTGGGCTTATGGGATCCGCTGGATGAAAATGAATCACTCCCATTGTCGTTCGTGGTCACTATATCGGTGGGATCAAGTATCTTATTCCATACCTCCTCAGACAGTGAAATCTTGAAACCACGCAGGAACAAGCACTGATTTTCATCGGCCTGTAGCCTATTTTCGTAGGCTAAACCGGAATCTGGAGTGGGACCAGTGCGTGTATGCGTTGCTTCTCCACAGTACTTCCATGTCAAATATGGACCATTGTCATCGCTAGATTTGCCTATTACCAGCAAGCTATTGCGGTCTGGAACGGACTTGTCAAAAGTTGCAATCCCCCAGGTTTTTGATTTCATGTATCCGGTAACAAGGTATAATGAGTGACGGTCTAAGTCAATGCCACAAGTATGCTTGGCATATCTATACCAGCTTATCGCGTTTTTGGAGATAAATTCCTGTAGCAGCCCTTCGGACCTCAGATCTTCTGTAGAAGCTCCATGAGGGATCGATAGCAGTGCCCCTTTACCACCATCTTTACAGGTGAAGGATATGTCTCTAGCCAAAACATGCGTATAAATAAGCTGCGAAAACACCAAGGCAAATGCTAGCTTACTTCGTATTTTCGACTACACCTGCCACAATGTCCAGATTTGAAATCTTGCTGTTGTAACCTGGACTGAACGAATGTTGAAACATGGTTCTACGCTCTGGGCGAGGCATGGAATCAAAATCGTCCGGTAAATTATTCGGGTTTATGGGATGGCTGGCTGGTAGCCAGATATTAAACAAGAAGTCGAATCCACCGTTGAATGTAATGACTCCAACATCACCAATAGCGACACCCCTGCGGCGGTATTCAACAGGGCGATCACGATCTGGTTGAGGATACCATAGCGGATAGCCATGCTTGAGCTTATACATCTTTTTGATGTAGACTTCGTAGCTTGAGGGAGCTCGTGAGAAGGCCTCCGTTGGGAGGAATTCTTCATGATTAACAGTTGGAATCTGTGAGTGGTCAGGATAAAAAGAATGAGTGATACTACTTGATGAACTTCACCATGTTAACACCGCTCGTCTTGCGTCTTGTAGTTCCATCGCTGGCACCCGAGTCCGAGTCGACCTATTAATACGTGTAAGGCAGAATGTTTTATAGTAAGTTGCTTTAAAAAATCTTACGTTTTCTAGAGTGGATGGCTCACCTGCTCTACGATCTTCTTCGATTTCAACCAATGCTGAATGTGGAGAAGTGGGGCTCTTCTCGGTGGGTGTTGATACAGTATCGGAATCTGCATGTAAGACAGTGTTAGCCACGGCTTGACAGAGCGGATGAGAGCATTTGATAAAGGTGATGTTTCCAATGTCTCTACCGGCGTTTAAGAAGTTTGCGTCGTTGATTGCATTTTTCTTGCCTTTATCGAACGCTGAGGTACCAGCTACTGAAGCCTCTGAGCGACTTCCCTTTACCATAGAAATGCCAGTCAAATGTCGCAGTAGTTACGGCCTTGTGGTGATGACGATAGACAAAACGTCGACGGGGTGGTCGTTGTCGCAATCAGTCAGCCAACAGCCAACTTAAATATCATATTAGGCGCCCCTGCCCGTATAGACATGAATAGGTAACATGAACTATGGAGGGCCTATAAATACACCTTAGTGGCTGTAGGTTCATACCAAGTTCATGCATATGGCACCAAAAATTGAATACAAGAGGGTTGACGGAGCGAATACTAAGTGTGCAGTGGTACAGGCCATTACGTCATGTCGTTTTTTATCTTTTGCGGCAGTGCGGGAAGCTTTGGAATGGGATGGCAATTCAGGAGGTTCATTCGAATCAATGTCATAGTGTCAACTTTCAAGGAATGATGGTGGTGCAATATTCAATGATGGTGGCACATATGTACCTGTATGTACTTATTATGCAGTAGCTAATTTTGTAAATACCTGTAAATATCTGCAAACCACAGTCGTCTGTCGTCGGCAAGCCGTCGGTGACACTCGGTGTCGATTGAAGATACTTATTCTTGCTGGATTCATCACACTTTCTCCTAATTAAATCCATCAGTACTTCAAGCTTCAGTGCTTTATCCAAGCTTTATTGTTACAATGAGAATATTTAGGATGTCATTGGAATGGGCCGAGTGGACGTGCGATGCGTACGATGATGATAGTATTCGATTCCGTTTATCTACAGTCTGTTCCTATTATGCTGACTAATACTACAGGTCCCAGTCTTCCTACTCTAGAATCCACCGTGCAAATTGACAAGCTCTGTTCCCTTGGGCTTTGGGTCAGTGATTTCAAATTTCGATCTGGTACATCTCTCGTTCATCTGACCGCTGTAATACAGGTAGCTTACTCGTATTACAGTTTTCGGCTCACTCGTGAATCTGCTACAGATTTCTGTTCCTATTGGGCACTTTGAATGGCTTGAATTGATGCCTCAGTTCTCTACGCGACCTGATAAGTATTGCCTAATTCGCCTGTAGGTGACGAGTTCAGTGGGATGGAGGAAGGATGTGAAAGCATTGTTGGCATGCATGGATCAAGTCGAGAGAGAACCGGAGGACATTCCCATGAAGCTGAAGTATGTACACACCATCTTCTCATATGACCCTCTTCTTCGACTTTGCTCAATGTCGTTCACTCTATTGACTTCGCGAATTAATACTTACTCGCTTTCCTCAGGACGCGTAATTCCTTGCTCTATATCATCTATCACAACTTTTCAAGATATCCAAACGCCCCAAGCTGTTACACCTATAATCACACACGCGTTGGAGGCATCCACCACGCTGGAGCTTCCGTGCATAGTCGTTTACTGCAGACACGTGTAAAGGTGTGACAACTGGATCCTCAGCGTCCCAAAATGCGGATTTGTCGAGTCTTATCAGGGAGAGAGCGCAAAGGAAGGTATCCTACTTCCGCTACCCGCATATAATGGGCTATTGATCGATTAGCCGCTACAAATGACTATGTGCATCGAAGGCAGTTGCAAACTATTATGATGTTAGCATATTTCTTCTATCATCGTAATGCCTTTACGTCTAACCAGACAACTCGCATATAGTCATAGATGATCTTACACAGATTTCTCATCAAGGCTTACATTCTCGTTATGCTACACACGACACGGAATAATTTTCAGACTCCAAGCTACCATGGCAACTTTGATCATGGAAAGTGACACTGCGGGCTTTGAACAGGGTTGAATTTTGCTTGTGTTCACTGCTTGAGTTTTGACCCAAATCCTTTCTCGATCTTGGCAAAACTTTTGCATCGTTGTCGTTATGTGGGGGCCACATGCTTCACACTATAGAGGATGTAGAATCGAGATGGCGAAGAGTGCTTGTGGCATCAGGCCATGAACATACTTATCAGACTGCTACATCAACTTTCGAACCTGAACGATTATGTCAATTACGCCTTAAAACCCGAATCTGACTGTGGTCACTGGTCGGTCGCTGGTGCCCGCACAGTTGTCCATTTGATGACCGACTCCGTTGGGGACGGTCTTTTGCGGTCTTACACGGCTGTCCCGACGAATGCCTTCATTTCCTGTGTCATATTCTGCATCAATGATACCCTTTTCCCTGAACTGATCCGTGGACACTGCTTTCTCCCTCTTTCTCCGTATCTCACTAAGATCGTCGTTGCGCTGATGGTTATGTTTTCTTCGGGTGTTGTTGAGGATTGGTATGTTTTGCTTAGCATGTGTTGAGGAATGGACAGCTGATACAACTCGATATGCTTCAGAGTATGTGCCGTAGTGCAGACGCCTGCTCATCCTGCTACAGGCCAAGACTCGAGGTTCGGGTCTACTTACAATTGGGAATCGGACAGTGTCCGAAGTGTTGCATCAACGGAACCCGCTCCCGCCGCTCGTCTTTCCATGGTCTGTTTCTGTGCAGTCAGTTATTGGTCGAGTACATCAATAATACACTCTTATACTCTCCCGCGAGTTGGCCGTTCTGCGTTGGTTATGATTATGACGTACCATCGGGGATATGCATATGACGCTGAACCGAGTCGTTCCTTGCTTGTTGTGGCAGTTACCCTCTGCAGTACATCCAACGGTGTCATTAAACAAGATTTGCCTACTGCGCGAGCTACCTTTTCATACTGCTATATTCCTCTCATCCCAAGAGCCTGTGATTCTTTTCTGCTTTCCTCTACCGGCGATAGATTACCATGGTTGTCACGGTAGGGAGTGCGACAGCTGAAGCGCTGAACGCTGGGAGCTGGATATACTACCTTCAACGGAATCTCTTGTCGTTATCTAAATTATTTCGCGTGGACAAGTCGGATTTGAGCAGTTGGCTCATTAGGATTCGTCATCGAGCTCTTACTGGCGTGCTTTTCTTACTATGGAGTCGTTACTTCCTCATCACGATGGACATTTCCCCAGGGGACTTCTATGGATCATACACGACTTGGAAATAGATGCACTTGATGCAGCCAAATATGCAATCTACATCAGCTTAATTTCTGATTTTCAAACGTTGTATTTACATCGATATTACAGGTGTGCCAAACTGGCTAGGATTCAAGGTCATTTGCATACCCATAGCAGAAGGAATAGTCACTATTCGATAGTGCTACCCATCATACCAGTATCTCCTACTACAGGAACTCCTTTTCCTACTACTACAATCCATTCAAACCCAAGGACCGGAGGTTTCCACCATTACCGGCAATTAATGGAGGCATTGCAGTGTAGATGTCCGACGGTATATGAAGGCTTAATATACATTCATCGACGGAATCTGTCGCTAGTCGACTTAATATTGCAAGTTTAATACCATTCTGGGCTATTTGCCGCTTACAGATTGATTCGCGAACTACTGCGTTGCTGGAACCATATGTTCGACCAAGTCGTCGCGGCTAGCGACGAAGACACGATAGCTGATTTCGATTACTAGCACTACGGAAACTTTGAACGAGTTTATCTCACCTCAAAACCCGAATCCGTCTGTGGGTCAGCCTTATCTTCTTAAGGATATTTTCATGGCTGTCGGTCCTATTTATGCTCTTCGCACTCCTCAGATGTGATCATCAGTGCACTTTCATCTCACAACGTCTACAGCTTTCCATCTGTATCATATGGCTGATCGGACCATTAATACATATTAGGTGATCTTTGGCCGTAAACGAACAGACTATTCCGGGCTTGGGTGTTATACTTCCTTGACCACATCAGCGTTCACCTGTCTATTAAGGTCTTTCTTTCCGCCGGTTGTTAATAGTGCGCCCACCGATGTTGCTGCTGCTGTGAAGTTCCTCAGCAACGAACGTCGGGGTTTCCTGATGCTGATGCGACGCTATCACGCATAATGCTGCTGCTCACGAACTGTGAGCTGTTTTCCACGCGGCTTGAATTTCCCCGTTCCCCCCGCGAACAAGTATTCGTAGTAAGCAAATGATGATGGATCTTTACCTTCAGCGTTAATGCTGATTTCGCTCTTGCAATACGAGGATGTTGTCCTGAAATTTTCTTGTGACGGAAGACTTCGGGAGGACTCGTTGCATTAGGCTCTTGCCTACAGTCGAGACGACAGCATCATCGAATTTTGGGTATTGTTGTGCACCTCATCGCTCTTCCGCTTCCGCTAACATGTATTCGGAGATCTGGTTACGAACTATGATACATGATACGCATGATTTGCATCTGCTATGGATTTCGATCTCTGTTCCGGCATTATACTGTGACTTCGTCGGTGATTTCAAATCCCATCCGCCTGAGCGCTCTTGGTCTCGGACACTGGATGGTGGGTGATTGTGTGCCACTTCTTGCGCCCAGGGAGGTCTTGGCGTACCGTCCGTGTAATTATTCAACGGAGGCATACATATCGAAAAAAAGATCCTCCTCTATCGTTGCTATCAGGATAGCTTCGGGATACAAATGTTCAACTGATAGGCCTTACTTTTGGAAGATGTTCTGGAAATTCGTTATCCATTTCATGTTTATCATTTCTTTCGCCACGATCACTCCTGGTTCACCCTGGTTGCTATTATCGTTTTCTTTGTGTGTAGGAGGTAAACCAAAGTGTTTCATGACTTTGCGTCGCGCGGTCCCGCTCCATTGTCATTTCAGGACCTGGACAGCCTCTTGTTCATCAGTTCTGCTGCACCGCTGCTGACAGGATCATGACCTTGCTGTTTCTGTTAAAGCATGTTAGAGCGGTGATGGTCGGCTTGGATCCACCGATGGATTTTCACATCAAGGAATTGCGTGCTTATTACTGGCGGTATTATACGGCCTTCTTACTTTCTTTGGACTGCGGGGGGAGCAGGAGGATTTGGATGGGCGTCTTTTGGTTATCATCTCTTGGAGCAACAGTGCATTGCGGCACCGCTAGTAGCACGAATGGAAGATGCGATCGGCATACCGTCTCTTTTAGTTGTACTTTGCACTACACTTAATATTACAATTCTCTACCCCTCGAAAACTGTCACTCACATTTTCTCATATTGAACCAACGCTTAGCACTGTTTTTCAAAGCCGTCTTTTGCAAACAAATGTGCTTAGCGACGGAAAGGGTCTAATTATAATGCTATGAATTACATTATGAAAATTGATGAAACCATCCGATTGGGATCAAGGACAAACTGTCGAGCTTTATGTCCTGTGTGCGCGGGATGCCAAGTAAATGATATTACCAGACGTTTGGCTGTGTTGATCATCCTTACATCTGAGCAGCTGAAGCAATACTTTGTTTTTCCATGTTTAGTTCCAAGATGATAGCGAAGTTATAAATTAGGATTTCCAATGGATGTCGTTTCCTCAGAAGTGCCTGGTGCCTCCTCCCTCAGTGAGTAGATGGTTTTCCTGGTTGACGCCGAAGTTGCTGACCGTGTTGTTAGACTTTACATAGGCCGGTCCTATATCATTTACTTTTGCTTTCAGACGACTTTCTTCGTATGTGCTCGCAACTTGTAATGGACAATGAAGCTAATTACAGTTGAACCTGCAGATTTTACGAACTTTTTAATTCATTCTTTAACACCCTCTCTTTATCACATTCAACATGCGTGTAACATCGGGTTTCGTGGTTCTGTCCCTCCTTAGTGGTTCTGGTGTTTTGTCT
Organism: Cyathus striatus; assembly: GCA_025738555.1. Taxonomy (NCBI): domain Eukaryota; kingdom Fungi; phylum Basidiomycota; class Agaricomycetes; order Agaricales; family Nidulariaceae; genus Cyathus; species Cyathus striatus. The sequence continues at coordinate 178,184 of JAOVFP010000021.1, forward strand.
CTCCCAATTGTGAGCACTATATTTTTGGCCTGATTGATAACAATTTTGACATCACGGCAGGGCTCTACAGAAAGCTCATCCCTTCAAGCACGCGAAGCCGAGCTCGAGACTCGTGAATTTGATAATGTCGAACTCGATGCTCGCGATGATTTCGAGGAACTTGAGTCTCGCGGCGTTTTAAGTGCTATTGCGAAGGGGGTTGCCAAGGCTGCGCCAAAAGCTGTTGCCGCGGCCACTAAAGCTGCTCCAAAGGCTGCTGCTGAAGTTGCGAAGGCTGCCCCGAAAGCGGCTGCCCAAGCCGCGAAGGCTGCTCCTAAGGCCGTTGCTCAAGCTGCAAAGGCTGCCCCCAAAGCTGCTGCTCAGGCCGCCAAGTCTGCTCCCAAAGCTGCATCTCAAGCCGCTAAGTCCGCTCCCAAAGCTGCTTCTCAGGCTGCGAAATCTGCTCCTAAATCTGTTAGTCAATCTTCGAAGTCATCCCCGAAGTCTAGTACTTCAAACCAGTCTTCCACCAAGAAAAGGCCTGCTCCTCTTAGCGTGTCCAATAAGACGTTTTTGCCTAAAGGTACACCCAAGACGCTTTCGACTAAAGGTACGCCCAAGACTCCAACCACAGGCGGGCGTACACCGAAGACTCCAACTGCTGGAGGCCGCACGCCCAAGACTCCCACTACAGGCGGGCGTACACCGAAGACTCCAACTGCTGGAGGCCGCACGCCCAAGACTCCCACTACAGGCGGGCGTACACCGAAGACTCCAACTGCTGGAGGCCGCACGCCCAAGACTTCCACTACAGGCGGGCGTACACCGAAGACTCCAACTGCTGGAGGCCGCACGCCCAAGACTTCCACTACAGGCGGGCGTACACCGAAGACTCCAACTGCTGGAGGACGCACACCCAAGACACCCACTACAGGCGGGCGTACACCGAAAACTCCAACTACCGGAGGACGTACACCTAAGATTCCAACTACTGGAGGCCGCACACCCAAGACTCCTACTACAGGCGGGCGTACACCGAAGACTCCAACTACCGGAGGACGTACGCCTAAGACTCCCACCACTGGAGGACGTACGTCTACCACTGGCGGCCGCACTCCCAAGACTACAGGAGGAGGACGTACATCCACCACTGGCAGTCGCACTCCCAAGACTCCAACGACCGGCGGAGGACGCACGACCACTACTGGAGGCCGCACTCCCAAAACTCCAACAACCGGAGGAGGCCGCACTCCCAAGACTCCAACAACCGGAGGAGGACGCACTCCCAAGAATCCAACGACCGGCGGAGGACGTACTACCACTGGGGGCCGCACACCAAAGACTCCAGCGACTAGCGGAGGACGTACACCCAAGAATCCGACAACCGAAGGAGGACACACCACTGGAGGCCGCACACCCAAGAATCCAACCACTGGAGGAGGACGTACTACCACTGGAGGCCGCACGCCAAAGACTCCAGCGAGCAGTGGAGGACGTACACCCAAGAATCCAACAACCGAAGGAGGACGCACCACTGGAGGACGCACACCCAAGAATCCAGCCACTGGAGGAGGACGCACTACCACTGGTGGCCGCACACCAAAGACTCCAGCGAGCAGTGGAGGACGTACACCCAAGAATCCAACAACTGAAGGAGGTCGCACCACTGGAAGTCGCACACCCAAGAATCCAGCCACTGGAGGACGTACTACCACTGGAGGCCGCACACTAAAGACTCCAGCGACCAGCGGAGGACGTACACCCAAGAATCCAACAACTGAAGGAGGACGCACCACTGGAGGTCGTACACCAAAAACTCCAAACACAGGCGGGCGCACACCCAAGAATCCTACCTCGGGAGGACGTAATCCTGATTCTTCGACGCCGAAGACCAACAAGCCGAAGACTCAGAGGCCGGACAACTCCAACAACGTGAGTCAGAGCTGAACTTAGCATTATTCGTTTTCGGTTTTCTCATTGACTTCATTCTGCAGAACAACCAGAACCAGAACAACCAGAACAACAACAACCAGAACAACAACAACCAGAACAGCCAGAACAACAATCAGAACAACAACAACCAGAATAACCAGAACAATTGGAATAATAATCAGAACAGTTGGAATAACCAAAATAACAACAATGGTCCTTACCGTGGTATGAACTCTGGATGGAATGGTGCTGGATACGGTGCTGGCGTTGGTGCTGGTGTTGGTGCAGGCGTCGGGGCCAACTATGGTGGGTACGCTCCGGCTCCGCGCCCTGCTTACCGACCTGCTCCCGTCCGAATGGAACCTGTAATGGAGCAACCTGTTTATGAGCCATACCCGGTGGCGTACGAGGTTAGTTCACCCGTGAATAGTTGGCATGTATGAAACTCATCTTTGCCTTTACAGCCCGTTATTCCCGAGTGGTAAATCCCCGACACCACGCTTTCTTATGTTAGGTACTTAGATACATCCCTGTAGGGGTTTAGTATTCCTTCGTGAATGAAAGTCGTTTGCAAAGTATCTTCAGTGAATTTAAGTGGTTACGAGATCGGGGGTGATATCCAGATAACGACTTCAGAAGATATTGTTACAAACCGTGTATTGATGAAACGTAAATACGACAAAAGAGTAGGATAATGCAAGATAACAGGCCTGATATCGATTCCGTTAGGGATGTATGAACTGCCGGCTCTGCACTCTCCAGATAACAAAACATGAAGAGAGACGCGACGTAAGTCAAGCGCTAAGACATCCAAATTCCTTTCAGCACTGCTTTGGCACAAATCAGCCTTTAGAAAGTAAGTGGCTAAGATCTGCAATTTGACGTGAGTGCGGTGAAGAAAAAGTGAGCTGGCAATATGGTCGCGCTTATAAGGGCACGGTCACGTGAGTTTATCCGTGAGACAGAAACCAAACTTTTCAAACTCTATTTGCGACAAGACGAGAATATATAATATTCAATAGAACTGAGATGACAGAAAAATACGACACAAGGAGAACACTAGAATGGTATATTGGTATATATCGTAGGCCTTTTGCCAAATTTTAGGAAGTTGTGGGTGAATGGATATAAGATTTTGATACGATTTGGATTTTATTTTCTACTCCGCGAGCGACGAACATTATAACATATACTATTAAGCAGGAGCTCCATTTTGGGAAGCAGCAGCTGCAGGCATCGAAAGTGGTGGTGCACCCGCTGACACAGCTTCACGGTCTTGTGTAGGACGTCTACGGAGAGCCTTCGACAAGTTCCGCTGATAGTACACATAAGTCAGAACTTTGAAGAGAATATATAATCAAAAAGACGTACCCAGAGAGAGACAGCTACAGCACTGACCTTAATTTTATCGCGGCCAACGCGCTGTTGGCCATCTAAATTCGACGCGTTGGCATCGTGAACTGAATGCGAGCTCTCATCATCCAACTCCCTCGGCTAGGAGAGGGCGATCAGGTACCATAAGACCACTAGCGGGAATGCGCGTACCATAAAGAAGCCTGAATTGTATCTGGACCCACAGGCAAAGCGTTCATCGATGGTTCCCTATATCATAAAGGATGTAAGCTTATTAATACATAGTAAATAAAGCTTTTACAGACCATGAGATCGGGGGAAAAAGGTTGCGGGACAATTGGCTCAGGAGGAACTTTGGGGCGAGTTCGGTAATGTACCGTAACGGCGGGAAAAAGCTCACTCTCGACCATTGCACGAGTAAACGTTGGATAGGGGTGGTGGCCCTGGACCATAGTCTACCTTTATAATAGTCCGATGAAAAAAAGAGAAGGTGTAAAGGTAGGTGATGAGAGAACAAGAGAAAGAGAGCGAATGGGAAACGTGGGGTTTTTAAACTGTTACGAAATAGAGTTGGGGTACAAACGAAGGACACAAACATCAGCGCGCGAAGTCTGGAAAATTGGAGGTTGCCGTTCATAGTAGCCATTTTTGGGAAGACTGGCAACCTCTTTCTTTGGGTATTTGCTTCAGTCATTTCAGCGGGCGGGTTTGCTTTCGCCTACCCCGCATCTGCTAGTACTTGACGAGAGATAGTGCCTTGATTTTTTAAGTCGATAGGATTTAACGCTGATGGCCTGCACAGCTCGAACCATTCTCCCACCATCCTCTATCGTTCGCTTTAACAGCCTGACCGATATGTTCTTGGGTCCCCAACACCATATCTAGCACCCAGAGACACTCTATCGTGTCGATGCGAGGACAAGGAAAATGACTCCGGTACGTTGAGGTCGCCTATGAGTCGCCTCTGCCAGGCAGTAACCTTCCCGTCCTTAAATGGCCCCGCCGAGCATCTAGCGCTTGCAATATCGTTCAACGAGCCGCCATTACACATCCTTTCGAACCACGGACCTTGAACTACCCCGTACACTTCATGTAGAACAAAACACTCTGTCGCGCAACGACCTTCCAATCCTTATACAGATCCTAGGAACTCGAAACTACGTCCGATGTCAACCTATCCTTGAATAGGGTCAGGGAGCGTCGTCAATACGGCCTGTGGACCTCGAAGACACGCTTTTACGACTGGCAGGCTTACTGCGATACATATCTTCCCTCACGAAACCGTCGAACCATCACAGCCCCCCAACGGTCCGTTTCTTCAGACCACAAGAATGGGAGAAGGAAGAAAAGTAGCATAGTCATGCACACCACGAATACCTTGATTCAAATAACCCATCGCGCGCGCCGAACGAGTCATACAAAGGCCGCACAACGCGAGGTGGCGGGTCAGCGTGACAGTGTCACGGTCACGCTAGGAGGATAAGAGGGATGGGAATGGCTTCCCTCATTCTCCACCATCATTGGTTTGAACTTGAATGACACAGGAGATCAGTGTGTTTACCCCTGCCACCGGTTTAAACGTGTGAGGACTGCACCAAAAGAGCGACAATAATTTTATCGTGAAGACCTGCGTAACGACTTCTTCTCCAGCTGAATGACTCGTCTGCTGAACGCCCACCCCAGGAATGTGCATTAACTCGAACGGAAGTAAATGAACAACCACCAGCATGACCGTTTGTCATGTGGACTGTGTAGACATGCTTTATGGGCAAGCCTAGTGCTGGATATCGTCCTCCACGAAAACCTTCCGTCCATCTCACACGGCTGTTTCCTTCAACCCACCACACTGGGAGACGAGTAGCATAGCCATGCACACCAGTATTACCCTTGACCCTATCGATCCACCATGTGCGCTCAACGAGTCACAAAGGCCGCACAATGTGGGGCGGCGGGTCCATGTCACATATCACATGTGTCACAGTCACTGCAGGGAGGATGATACGGAGGGAAGGAAGAGATAATTTCCTCTCTTCTTCCACTATTATTCTTTTGTACTATGATTGACACAAGAAATCGATGTGTTCATGTCTTCCATCGGCTACAACGTGTGAGGACTGCTTCAAAAGGAACTGAAATGATTTCTTGAAGACTTCCGCAACCGCTTCACCCACTTCAAGCAGAAGATGGCTCAGCCATTCAACATCCCGCCCATAAATGCGCAATAACTGGAAGCATAGTGAACAATCAACATGCGCGTTACTGAAGATAAAATATCGCACCTTTTATGAGGGGAAATGCCTTGTACAGACCGCCGCCTCACTGCCAATTACAAGATGAAGTCCAGCAGCAAACTTGAGCTTTCATGTTATGGCCATGAGATTACATCTAAGGCGATAACGTAAATTGGATCATCTGGCTCTGTGAAGTATCCCATCAAGCTCATGATGCAGAAAACAGCATATGGAGTGATACTGACCGGAGAAGCAACCAATAATATCTACACACTCTTGCCGGTAATTCAGCCGTGGGCGTAAGGAATGGCAGCAAGGATCCCTGCACTCTCCACTTAATGCCAAATTTACTATGCTTCATGGGAAAGTGATCCACAGGCTCTCAGCGACATGGGCTAAAGTTCCGGCCAAAAGAATTGAGGTCTTTATGAATGTGGCGCTGCAGGAGGCTTATATCCATTATCTTTTGTAAAGCTATCCGCTACAGATATCTTAACATGGGTGGTTGTCGGAAACAAAGACGAACCGAGAATGAGTGGTAAGAACGTGGACTCGGAAGTTGTTCAGAAGAGTAGCAGAATCAAGAGAAAAATAGGGAGAATAGACCTGGAATCTCTTCCAGTTCCGTATAATTGAGAGGTCAGAGGTTTCTCCAACCGCAATCAGCGAATGTAGTCAACTCTCGTACTCTTCAATTTTGCAATCCTTGCAGTCTGCTCGCACTTCCAAGTCTGACTAAGGACAGTTGAATGTTGAAGCTTGAAGGCTGAAGGTCCAGGATTTGACCGCGCGCCCAAGCCATTGTTAGTCATTCCGCGCGGCAACAAACAAAGAAATTGTTTCAATTATCAAAGTCAAATTGTCAATATCTTATCCATATCCTAGCTGTTATTCTCTGGAGCTATGTTGTAAAGAAATTCTCTATGTTTTAAATTTACTGCCTGATTTTCCGTTTTTTTTTCTGCCCTAGTGGTCGAGAGGAAGCACAAGAAATTGAGAGGAAGCCAAGGAAACGAAAATGCCAGCGACTACTTACCGCCCTCCCCCAACTAACTCGGATGCGTACGGTTATATTTCCAAGGGAGTCTCAGACACACATAAATTGAAGGAGGATAGTTTTTGCTGGGATGTTTGTAGGGTAATAAGAGACTAGGATACGATCGATTGGATGCTTGGTTCGTTCGCTCTACATTTTTTTCGTACTCATTCAAGTGTCCAACACCTTCCGGCTCTCCAGATATTTATTATTCTTCCAGCGACTTTCTAGTTTTTGAAGTACGGGGCGTATCTCTGAATAATATTTATTTCCATCAGAGTCATGCCGAGTTTTTGTGCGAATTTCTAATGCTACAAGCTGGTCACAGGGCCCACGGCAGGAGACAGGCAGAAGACAGGCAGAAATCAAGGCCTTTACTTTCACTCTACCGAACGCTCTGTTCCGTTGTTACTTTCGAACAGGCCCACTTAGCTAAATCCAAGATTCTGATGGTCCTCGTCATTCTGATTCACTTACACGATGCGACAGCTCATCCTAAATTCAGTTATCCATGTGCCCAAGATTGGGCCCTTATGCTTACAACGACCATCTTGAACGCCGCTTTTGTTCCAGCTGTCTTATCACTTGCGTTGCATTCTTCCCCGGGCTCTCACACATACGCTCCTATCTTTACCAAATTACCCTCAGCTCCCTACGGAACGATTTCTCAGAACCAGCTAGAAATATAGCTGATCCTAGCTATTTGGTCCACCTATGAAAGCCCTCATTGTATGAGTCCTGCCACCATGAAATACTTGTATATAAACGTTCCAATCCTGTCAGTGTCATAGTACACACAGGACACGAATCTACGATTGTGACATTGATTCCGTCAACGGTCACGGATATAACGCTTCAAATCTGCGAGAGCTAAAAGTAGGCCTGTGACGTTCTGTGACCTGCGGGCGTCAGGACTCAGAAGTACATAGTGTTTTTTCTGTATTTGCCAACCAGGCATCATAAAGTATAAGGAGTGGCTACGATTCTAAGCCAAAAGCATCGATGCTCCTGGAGCTTTTACTATCTTATGAGTCTGACACGCCCCCCAGCCGTACGTGACAATTCATGTCATAATAACCACGTGATATAAACATGGTCCGTGCGTATACGGTGTAGTTTCTGCGAAATTCTCATTTGATTCTCATTGCCTCCAGTCAAACTTGATGTGTAATGGCCAAGTATTCAAGAAAACAATATATAATATTTACAGTATACAATAGCACTGGGATAGTAGCAAAATACGATACAAGAAGAAAATTAGGCTGGTTTTTACCATGGACTTTTAACCAAGATTTAGTAAGTTGTGAGCGGACTACGTAGGATAGATACTCGTTATGAGTTAAACTTTGATTTTCTTCTCCACGACTGGCGAGCATAGACTGTTGGGCAGGAGTTCCCTTTTAAGAAGTAGCAGTTGACGTTTTAGTGCTGCACCCGCTAACCGCTACAGGCGGAAGGTTTATGATCTCCTGAGGACGTCTGTGGATGGCATTCGACAACTTCCGCTGATAGTGCACGTAAGTCCGAATGGAAGGGAAGAGACGATCAAAAAGACGTACCCAGACAGAGGCAAGTACACCACGAGCCTTCTCAACTTTATCGCCACTACAACCAACGTACGATAGACCATCTAAATTTGTCGCGTCTGCATCAGAGACTGAGTGTGCGCTCTCGTCATCCAGTTCTGTCGGCTAGAAGAGGGGGATCAGCTCCTGCGAGACCACTAGCCGAAAGGCACGTACGAGAAAGAAGCCTGAGCCGTATTTAGACCCATTGCTAAAGCGTTCATCGAAGGTTTTCTATGCCAAAAAAACGGATAAGAAGGTGGTTTATGCGTAGAAAAGGTATATACAGACCATGAGTTCTGGGAAGAAAGGTTGAGGAACTATTGGCGGGGGTGGAACTTTGGCGGGAGTTCGATAGTGTTCCTGAAGGGCAGGGAAAGCCTCGCTCTTGAGTAATGCTTGAGTGAAAGTTGGATAAGGATAGCGACCCTGGGCCATATTCTATGTCTAGAAGCCAACGAAAGAGAGAGATGGCGTAACAGTGGGTGGTCGAGAGAACGAGAAAAAAATCTGCAATTTGAGGGTTTAAAAGTGGCATGAAATAGAGTTGGGGTCCAGACGAAGAAGACAAACATCGTCCCGAAGTTTGGAAAATTGAGGTCGCCGTTGACAGTAGCCATTTTTGGATTATTGGTGACCTCTATCCCTGCGCCATTTACTTCCGTCACTTCAACGAAAAGATTTGCTTCCGTCTACCCCGCATCGACTGACACATTCTATCTACCAAAGAGTAAGTTGAACCAAGGTGCCTTGCTTTATGTCAGTGAATCTGACGTTGGTAGCCTGCGCAGTTCGAACCGTTGTCCCATAATCCTCCTCTATCCTTCGCTTTAACAGCCCAACCGAATGCTTTAGGTCCCGAACACCGTATCCTGACCATATCTAATACCAGAAGTGGCATTCCATCGCATTGATACGTAGAATGAGGAAGGGTCGAAGGATTCCCTACACCTCATGTGTAGCGTCGCCAATGAACACTCCTGGCGTGTTGTAGCCGTCCTTCCAACGTACATCTGGCACTCGCAACGTCTATCGAGGTTGAACAGTCCTTGACTATCTTATGGCCTGCTAATGGTGCTATGAGCTACGTTGGCCTTGACGACACGTTTTCCGGCTGGCAGATCTACTACGCTGGGCCTCTTTCCTCGCGAACTGTCGATTCATCACAGCTCTTCTGCAGTCATTTTGTTTAAATCATCGCAGTCGTGGCAAGGAGAGGAGCAGCATGGCCATGCACACTACGAAAACCCTTGACCCTAACAACCCGCCGCGCGCGCCCGACGAGTCACAATAGGCGGCGCAACGAGGCGGGTCGGGTCCGGGTCACGTGTCACAATTGTCACTGTCACGCCTGGAGGATGATGCGAGGAATGGGATGGGAATCTCTTCATCTTTCCTTCCACCACCATTCTTCTGTACTCGGATTGACATGAGAAATCTATATGTCCATCCCTTCCATCAGTTGAAAGTGTGAGGACTGCGTCAAAAGGAACCGCAAGGATTTCCTGACTCAACCGCCGCGCCAACGGTGCTCAAGGCTCAACCTGAAGATGACTCATACACAAAATAACGCCAGGAAATGTGCAACAACTGGAAAGGAATTGAATATTCAAGCATGGCGTGATTGAAGATAGAATATCTCACCTTGGATTCGGAAATATGATCCTGTATTTGGCCTACTGTTGGTCCAGGAAAGAGTCCCACAATTCTAGTCTTGAAGCTACTTTTATCGGCCATGAGTTAAATCAAAGGCGATAATTTAGTCTATTCAATGCCTGTGGAACCCCTGGCTCTATAAAAAAATGTCGTCAAGCTTGTAATACAAAATGCGGAAGCAGCATATTGAGTTATGCTACGTACCGGCGAAGCACCCAATAACTTCCAGATCCCAGCACAAATCTTGTCGGCAGTTCATTTGTGGGTGTAAGGATCGAATGCAAGGATCTCCTGAGATATCTACTGAACGACAAAATTTGCAATGCTTCAAGGGAAAGCGGCCCATGGCTTTTTACTGTCAGCGACATGGTTTGAAGATTTGACAACAAGAGATGTTTGAAGTTCAAGTCATTGTCAAGACGTCGTATAGGAGAGTCTGGAAGTCTTCTGTATCAACCTTTACCTGTAAGACTATCCACTGAAATATCCAAGCCCGATTGGTTGTCGAAAGTAACGGTGAGTCAAGGAGTGGTAAGAATACTTATGCGAAGAACTTTGTGATAACGAAGAGCAAAAATGCAAGTTAGGTAGAATGGGCCTGGAATTTCTTTCGATACGAATGAGACCTGACTGTGGTCGAACAAGCCTCAAAGAAGAAGGAGAACACAAATGGTGAGTTGAAAATTACGAAGAACGTTGGTGAGGCCGGAAGGAGGGTCCTAACTGTTGGCCAATTTGCCTGACAACAAACAAAGAAATCGAGGATTCCCCTCAAATTTGAAAGTCAGTATCTCGTCCACGTCCTAGTCATTGTTCTCTGGGCCTACTTTTTAAAGGCTTTCTCTACGTGCCAATTTTTATGCTTGTGTTATCGATTTTATCCCGCTGTTGCGGTCGGGAGGAAATCAAGCCAATACTCAGTTTTCGCCCAAGATTTTCCTCGCCATTCAGTTGGCCCCCATACACATAGTCGACGCATTTTACCTCTCAAGAAATCTTAAAGTAGAGTTTTGAGGAGCTTATATCTGCAAGGATATTCGAAGGGGAATGGTGAATAGGTAGATGACACTCGGTTCGTTCAATTATTTTTTTTCGCGACCTTTTGGAAAATACGACGAATTTTGGTACACCCAAGGCACACCAGATATTTATTACAACTTAGGACGATTTATCTGTCCGCTCTCTATTGCAGAAATCCACCAACTGGAAAGCGCAGCACTGAACAGGGTTTTTTTTACACTTATCATCATGTTTCTACCTGCCCTTCCAGCAATGGCTGGAATTATTCTCCGAGTTTTCCTTTCACTCCAGGCCGTTGAGTTCTCTATGCTCAAGAGCGCAGAGGAGCGCCGTGGTGCACCTGGCTAAAACCAGGATTTTGGTTATCCTCGCCATTTACGCGACGTACCCGTTCCTTGTAAATCCTGTCATTCAGACGACAAGAGCGAAGTCTCGCGCATACAATGCTCGCCTATACGCAAGGCTTAACCAGACTGTCGTACCGTCTGCATTACTACTTGCTTTAACTTGCATATATGCGCATTTCTTTCACGAGATTGTTCCTCAGTTCCGTCGGGAACTGATTTCAGAGAATTATATCTCTAAAGCTTAACATTCACCCTTCTTAATGGCTCATTTGCCACCGCAAAATGCTATTATACACGCTTTTCATTCATTCAGTATACGGTACAATGAATGCATACGGATGTGTGCGAGAACTAGGGGTACTGATCCTGTCACCGACTTCTGTCGTGATCCCGAGGCATCGTTCCTGGGCGGTCAGTTTATTTTTATAGTAATCCTACTCGGCATCTTCTATAAACGATTGGCGGCAATGGCTGCCTTCTCAGAGTCTAGCTTTCTGATTGTGGCAATCAAGTGGCAACGGCACATTTGGATACTAATCGCAATCATCGCAACAAAAGAAGTAGGTTGTGGCTTGTTATCGTTATCGCCGCAAAAAAAACCTTATTGACGATCTCTCTATAGCTGGCCATTATCTAGGAAATACCACCATGCCTCATTACAAACATCGATAATGGTGCCTTGAGGCCGTAAGTATGTACATTTTTGTGTCTATTAGGTTGCCAGCTCGTAATGACTAAAATTAGAACGTTACAGCAGGTGAACGCATGGAAATAGAGTAATAATCGGGGGGGGTCCTATAATATCGCAGCAGGAATTAAAATTCGAAACCAGAATACATATACGCGTGAGATTTTCCTCGACTTCCCAGCCCGGTTATGTCTAACTTGTCTACAAATGCAGACAAAGCTTCCACACTTTGGGATGTGATGCCTTCGCATTTTATGAACGCAGCGCTTTTTAAGGGATACCCCATCAAGAATCGCGACCTCGAGCAAGCTACCACCTTGTTCAAGCATTCCTTGCTGAAATTCCTCCAGTAATCACCCTGACATCCAAACGATATTGAGGATAACAAGGGGCAAAGAATCTGGGAAGAGTCTGCTGTTAACAAATCGAGAAGCTCTGACAGGTCATTCTTCGGACTTATCCGCAGAGACTCTAATTTTGGCACATTAGCCAGGAGGGTTCGTAGACCATCGGTGGTAATTTGGCCCAGCATGCCTTTTCCTACCTCAAGGACAGAGAGGTACGGAGTATCCAGTAGCAGTGCTAAAGATGGGGTGGGGAGTGCAGTAATTGTAACAGAGAGTATAGTCGATTTGGCGTTGTTCGACCAAGGTTGTGAATCGTCTTCGAAGAAAGCTGCGTGATGATGATCTATCCGAAGCTTCACCACTTGATGGGCCCTATTGCTGCTGACACCAGAGATGGGGTCGTTTGGGAGCGAATGATGATGCCAAGATAATGTCCTCAACATTGCCTTTACAGCTGCAGCATTTGTAGCAATACGCATGCCAACCACGCACTCTTGATCATCGTAATCCATCAGACCATGCCATATAGGAACGCTCATCTGCACGTCAACTAAGTGCACACGGCTAAGCTCAGGAGACCGGCTGATGATGCCTTCCAATGACTCGGCAGATGGCGCTGTTTCCTTTCCCAACCTCTGCAGCGACAAACTCATCAAATTCGTGCATGTCTCCCAAGGTACTGACACAGACGTAAGGTGAAGGTGGCGTATGCTTGAGCAGTCAATGTTTATGTGGGGGATAAAGGAGCTGGCGACAGGCGTCTTCAAGGTCAAGCTAGCCAGATGTGGGCATGGTCCGAGGGAGGAGAAGAGGGTCTCCATGTCATCGGGGAACAAATATACATCGATTGATTGGACGCGATATCCTTGCATGTAGATGCTGGCTGGCAGAAAGTACGAGGGGCGGGTGGAGATGATTGATATGGGCGATTCTCGAGATCGCTGAAGAGCGCATTGAGCGAACTTCACGTTCGTCAAATCCACCAAGTGCCATAATCTGGCTGAGCTAATGGAGTGTTGATACCAAGTCTGGCATACTTGCGCCCAGCCCATGCAATTTGGAACGCGTTTTCGCTCGAAGGACCATGTCATGCAGAATGCAAATATCTCTTCCATTATCTCTGGAGGCAATGTTCCTATGTAGGACGTCTTATCGTGACGTATGGAATCTTGTCCTGAGTTGGCCATGTTGACAAGGAATGCGGATGCAGCTGTTGTGGTTAAGGTGAGTGACCAAAAGGATCCACAACGAATTTCTTTATCGTTTCGCAGTTGATTCCAGCAATGACGCCGAAGGGTTCGGGAGTCGGGACGCGAGCTGTGTTATGTTACTTTTTACCACCCTGATCGCAGGGCCCGACTGCTGCGACAGTGTTCACGTGCTGCGGCCTGCTGCCTGACAGTGCCTAGTAGAAGCTAGTAGAGTCCGCGTTCTCCATATACGGCGCACTCTCGATTCTCGATTCCGGGGGTTCCCTTTCATTTGCGCTCTTCACAACTTACTATGGTCTTGTGACTCATGGCCAGGACAAAATGTATTTTTGGCTTGTTCTCGGTCTTTTGTCTCGTCCGAGTCTCCGACCTCATAACTTATGTTACATATGTCTATGTGCGCATTGCAACCTACATTACCCACTCTCATTTATTCTTATTCATTCTTTTGCCTCTGTAAAATTCAAGACTGCAGCCTGCAGGACACCTGAAACATGCTTGGCATTTCGGGAAAATGTCGTTAAGCTCCTCGCTGTCCACCACTTACAATTCAATAGCAAAAAAATTCTGTCACTACTCTTCCATTTCGCGTGTTTGCCCTGAAAGATGCGAGGAAACGGTTCAAATGATTGTGAAGTACTTAGTAGTATTCGCAACCATCTAAGTATATCGCAATTCCGAGGCAGTCGTTCAGCAGACTAGTATACAAGGTACTTACGATGGCGCCGGACGCGGCCGGAGTACATACTGTAGGTACGGAAGTACAGGAAAGCACATAAATTTACAGAATGGTAGCAATGGTAAGCCCAAGAAAATAAATGAAAAAGTACAATAGTGGCAATAGGTACAACATATGTTTGGTATCTTCCGTCTTAGTTGATCTGACATCTGACATATCAGCGTCTAATATTCCACCAAGGGAATAACTTTGCCTATGGCCACCGTTAAAAATGGGACTGTAGACGCCGAAAGCGAAGACATACCGATATCAGCGTAAGGTGACTTCTTTCTGCGACCAAGGCGTTCAACATCTCCAGAGTCAAAGAACGAATAGCCAGCTACCATCGTGGGTTAGCGCGCGCTAGCAGATACTGGGGCTACACTTACGCATCGAAACATCCTCTGAGTCAGAGCCAGAGTCGGACGCATAGCCATGGATGGGCCGACCTGTCTTAGAATCGCGCAGAATCCCCAAATGGTCAACAAATGGAGCAGGGCGTTCATTGGCAGCGCGGTACAGCTGGATCAAGATACGCTGGATATCGTACAAGTACCCCTGAATCGTGTCCAGGAAACGCCGTGTCTGGAGATGCTTTGAGGATGCACAACTACCCGAAAATGTAAATGATAAACATAATGAAGACGTCGCATGAATGCAACTTACATGGAGATACCGTCCTCCTTGATGATATATCCAATGCCGTAGCCGTCCGCAGCAACTGGACCGAAGCCGAAAAGCCTCAATGCAGGGTTACCACAGTTCGACGTCGAGAGAATAGATGTACTGAGCAGGGCGTAGCCTGGGTCTGTGAATATCGACGGCATTTTCGACAAAGGTTGCTCATGTGCGGGGTCATCAGGAAGGGGGTTCAGGTTGCCTTCTAACTGACGTTGTAGAAGGCAATACATGGCATAAAGATGACTAAAGGAACATGTCAATTTGAGCTCCGTGAGGCAGAGGATGACATACCGATCCTGACCCAGACCTTGACCGCATTCCTTCGTAAGCTTGACGTGTCTCTCACATGCCTTGCGAAGGGCAGCTACCTTTTCTGATGGCGTAGTCTCCGAGTAGAAAGTCTGCACTTAGTCAGCATTATTTCCTAAAGTTTTGACAATAGCTGATACATACCTTCGTGAACTCAACACTCTCAGGCTGAACAGTACGAATGGCTTCAGTACGACCATGCAAGAAGGCCTTGGTCATAGCTGGCTCGTACGTGCACTCAGTGCGACCATATAAACCGAAGTATGCGGCCTGGAACGCCATTTGGACGAACGCATCTGGAGAGAAGCCGTGGCTAGTGATAAAGTTCTTGCCGTATCCCTTGAACTCCAAGGCCTGACAATCGTTCTGGCAAATTAGGTCACTGAGTCGAGTCTCAGCAAAGCGGACACCGGCACGGAGCTCAGGAGAGAGCCTCCATTCAAGCTTCTTGGGAGAGGTGTCGATTCTCTCGCCAGGTGGGGTCAAAGGTTCTGCAAATCCGTTTAGATACTTAGTTTGTGTGAATATCAATATAGGACATACTCTGCCCACGAGGTGTCTTGTAGCTCTTCGCGTGCGGGGAAAGAGGCGCGTGGAATAGAGTTGGTGCGCTTGGATTAATGGAACGAGCGAGAAGCATGAGGCCTTCTGTGTATATATCGGCCGCGAATCTGCGTAAAGTTAACTATCTATTCTTGACTGTCGTGCATAAAAAAACCAACCTCAAAACAGTGTGTCCATCAACGCCGGTATGCTCGAAGTTGATTCCCGCAGAGCCGTCAGCTGTGACAATAATTTGAAGCTGAGAGTGTGCGTCAGAAACATCTAAATGTATGGAAGTTGCTTACATACCTTATCATACCACCTATTGGTGCAGGTTCCAACCTGCTGCCCACCCTCGAGCTTGTAGGTACCACAGAGGAAGTTGTGGCACAAATCGGCCACATCGCCAGGCGCAGCATCGTCCAAACACACGATGAACAAAGCGTTGTCCACAATCTCGAGACATGACGCGTTGTTCTTGTCTGCTTTGAGGAGATGGCGAAGTGAAGACCAGATCTTGCGGTTCTCCGTTGAAAGAACGCCAATGGCCGAACGAGCAACTTCCGAACGGTCTGTCTTGTCAGCGTCAGCGATGATGGCTTGGAGGTTGCGAAGAACTTCTCGCTCCGTAAGGACAGGAAGGTTGCTGTCGTCCAAGACGTCAAACCAGTCTGCAGCAATTATGAGTGCCACAAACCAGATTAGGCGAATACAAGATACTTACAGAACTGGCCTCTCCTTAAGACGACGATGTGTCTCGATTCGGCATTAACCTTCATCTTGCATCCTCTCTGCGGCAATTGCATTAGCACCTAGCAAGCACATCATATATGGTAATAGAACAACAACATACATCAGTTGGTATCCGAGATGTGCCAAAGAGACGGGAGTATTGATCCATGTCAAGTGGAACACCACGAACGTTATCGGGCTCGAGGATGCCTGATCGGAGGTCGTGGATGAAGCCCAGAGAAGAGACTATAAGGGTTGCTGCGCGAGGAAGCTGAGCACCTCGGTCAGGGGTGGGGTCATTTCTGGAGGAAACATGTAAGAACAGATGAACATCGAATCAAGGAGTAGTTCGCACTCGAGTACGAAGAAAGGGTTCAGAGCAAGGACGACGGGATCACTGTGTGAGAGGTATGACTCGTACCTGTACACGATGAAGCACGTAGTCAGCTCATCATCGTCTATATATAACATATCTTTTAGACTCGAGGAAGAGAACCAACCAGAACTCCTCGATATAGCTATCACGGTTCCTCGCCCAATCCCTGAGCTTCGCATCAATCTTCGGGCCTTCGTTCTCTAAAAACTCCTGAACGGCTTTCTTGGTGTCTTCGTGCTCGCGGTCATCTTGGAGTGCTTCAAGGGCTCGGAGGTATCGTTTACACGTGTCCTCGAGCGAGGGTATAGGGAGCTTTGGTAGCTTTTCTTGCCCTGAGAACGTACGCCCAGTAGGCTTGCTGTTATCCCAGTCGAAGGCAGTGGCAGTTGTAATAGGCATCAAAGCAGGTGTGTGTTCCAAAATGCAGATAACGAATGTTTTGACGAAACGTGTATATAGATGTGACGTAAAGGTTGCGTATAAGTCCAATATGTGGAGTAGATGGAGAGAATAGAGAGACAGAGGAGGAAAACAGTTAACCAGAGGCGGAAAACCACAACTGCTGAAACCTACGGGGTATTATCTACCAGGACCGACATTCCCTGTAAAAATCTAGGCTATGCGCGGAGTTCCTTTCCTTCAGTGCGATCGTTCGGATATGCGGGGGAATGCGGGGTATCGCGGCGGTGATCGAGACGGATCAGGTGTAATCGGAAGCGAAAGGACGAGATAGCTGGGCGCAGTCAGCGAGGATTTGATGAGGAGGAGGGGGGAGGGCAATAGAGAGCAGTAGAGTCTGGGGAAAGAGGAGAGGAGTGTTCCATTACATGAAGGTTTTATTAGAGGCCGTTCCCCTAGCGGGCGGAACCCAATTTAGATCACTGTCGACCGTGACGTGAGCGCTAAGGACCATTATCAGCAGCATTCGCGTCATCTTGTCTTATTTCAGGTGACGTTCACTAACTGGCAACCACCGCAAGCAACGAATCTCGAGTGTATCCCTGTGTGTCCGCACCCACCACAAATGTTCGCACTGATTCCGCGCGGTGATTGTGCGCAATCCGGCTTGATACTTCATTCGAGAACCCGACTGATTGCTTCTAGCAGGTGTCCAATGACCTCTCGTGGCGCCTCCAATCTATGGTGTTGGATTGTTTGAAATGCCTGGTGACTTCGGGAACATTCCCAACTATGGTATCGGGTTGATGAAAGTATGACGAAAATAGCCATTTGCGGGGAACCTCGCGAAAAACCGGGGAAATTTCAAATATCTGTGTCTTGGCCTGCGTTGGCTGTGCCTTATCATAAGCGAATAGAAGGCTGGAAATGTTTCCAAGCTGAATCACGACGGATAAATGAGGTATCTAGCAAGGCGGGAGTTGTCCAATGAGCGCCAGCGCAACAAAAGACCTGAACGTCGTTTGTGGCTTCGGAGAGCTTCTTGTGTTGTACCACGGTCTTCAACGATTATACCTCGTATAACTCGTATATTCCGTCCGACGGCATCCTTGCCCTACACAAACCTCGGCCCAAGGACCGGATGGTGCAAATGGCGTTTTAATTACAAAGGAAAGGAATACAGGACAAGTGATACAAGTTAAAGAGGGTATCCCAAAAACGAAGATACAGCATAAGTAAATGAGAGACAGTTTATAAGAGATGAGGGAGAGGATAGATACTAAATAGCTTTCCAGCTAGTTTTTTAAGAGTCCAACAGATGCTCTGTACGTACGACTACTTCATCTGAATGGCAGGCTTCACGTTTACCTTACGCACTGACCATCAGAACATCCACACCCTGGCAAGAATTCAGGTCGTAATGCGGATGGCCCGTTACAGGTGAGAATACAAGGTCCATTCTGTCGTTGACGGTATTATTCGGACAGAGTGCGAAGGTGTCGGATTTACCTCCCAATGCAAGGAGGGGCGGGCTACCGGCAGCTAATGCGGTGGGATCGGCCTATCGTCAAGATTGTAATAAGCACTGAGTAACATGCAAGCGGAAGAACACAGAGCAAGACGAAGGGATCGAACGCAAGTTTATAAATAGGGCGGAACAGGAATGACAGATACGAGCAAGAACGGAGATAAGATCGACGACCTACCATGGTACACCATGCCTGTACACCGGGGAACGCAGGGTTGCTTGCTACAAATGCAGGTGATTCTCCATCCCGGGGTGCGATGGAAGACATTAATTGGCCTTGGACAACGCTTGAATGCGGGAAGACAATCGAATTGGTCAAACTGACAGAAGGCCATTCGCTACAACAAGCGGAGCAAGCCTATGTTCAATCTCAGCATGAATTCAC
The DNA here is from genome assembly GCA_025738555.1 of Cyathus striatus. NCBI lineage: Eukaryota > Fungi > Basidiomycota > Agaricomycetes > Agaricales > Nidulariaceae > Cyathus > Cyathus striatus. The sequence goes on from JAOVFP010000021.1 coordinate 197,220, forward strand.
ACCACGGAATCAAAACTCCCACTTACAGAAAGAATAGTCCATGTTATACCCTTCGCAATCTCCACCGCAATGACCTTGAGACTGACTTGTTGTCCTTGCTGCGCGCCATTTCGGAAGCGCCCTTGCAAAGCAAAGTTATTGGCTGCTCCTAGATCTGTGTTTACGCATTCCTGGGTTCCGTTGTTGCCGCCCCCACTGCTGTCGCTAGAATTAGAGAAGTGGTACACAGCCAGGCGGTTTTGGTTTCCACAGTATTCAGCATGGTCAGCGTCGCATATTTGGCGGCAGTCAGCATCTGAAACATGCTGCGCGGGAGAGTTTACGGTTTTATCACACCCTGAGAGAGAGTAGTCAATGGCACGATAATGCACAGTGAGAAGAAGTAAGCCTACAGCACTCCCTGCCAACTTCCACTCCAGCATTCACAAAGTTCCCCAAGGACATGCACGCCGCAGTGCATGACTCGGGAGTGACTCCGACTGGTACGTTCACAGGTACGCCAAGCGTTCGAGCAGAAACAGAATCACTGCGTAGCAGCTCAGCTTCATTGTACATACGAAAAGTAGGAGTACGTACGTAAAGCATCCTTGATATGTCCAAGCCCCAACATTAGCAGGCCCTGCTACGCTCTGTACTATTTGTGGCACCGGTCCGTTACTATTAAACACGTTCAAACGGTTCGGTCCTCCACAAGTTTCATTAGCATTGCCAGCACACGCAAAGGTGCAGTCTCCTAGGGCTGCCTGTTCGCCTGGGATTTGGATCGTAGAATCGCAGTCTACGCCAGTGGTCAGCTAAGCAACAGGTACAATGAATAAAGATGCACTCACAGCACTCCTATAGCGAAGTACACCTGTTAAGACACATTAAACCTTAGCTTATGAAAAACTTACTCCTGTAGAGGGTGGGGTGGAGGTAAACATGATGACCCAGTTCTAGAATACGAGAAACGTACGTCCAAATTCCACTCCTGCAAAGATCACGCCAAAGGTAGAGCAAAATGCTATGCACTTCTCTACTGTCATATCATCACCTGTAGTAGAAGCCGATTGAAGAGTGCGAGATGTGGATACATCACTAGCGAAATATTATCAGTATGGGAAGAAGACTACGCAAGAAATGTACCAACGTAAAACATCCTACAGATGACCAGTTTCCAGGAAGAACGGTGGGTATAGATGGCGTCTGAGCCAAAACGAGCTGTTCACGACGCGTCAGCACAAACGCGAGGTTGGAAGGATGGAAGTTGCTCACCGACACGATTCGGCTCAAAGCGAAAATAATCGCAAGACAAGGATAAGATAACATTATCAATCAAGGAAAGACACGAAAATGAATGGAAGAGCAAACGCGCTCAAAGGTGCCTATCGTCCCCCTGCTCGCTTTATACTCCCTCCCTCGTCCCCCTTGAAGTCCAATACACTCTGTTCACAAGGCACATCATTCCAAAGAGAAGCGAAAACCTCCCATGCCCGTCATTGACTGTTTCTTTGTATAGACATCCATAAGCATCATCAACATCTTTCGTCGACCAGAACGCGTCAAGGTACGATAGGCTGGAAGGACAAGGACAAGGCACAGTGCAGGACTGGGCGCCATCGCACTACGAAGGACGGAGGGAAGACGCAAAAACTGCATGTCTAGGCACGAAACTATAAATAATGCGTCAACAACACGGTGATAGAGGGTGGGAGCGGTGGGAATCAATAGAGAGTAGCGGAAACTTACCTCAGGATATGATCGTCGACAATAAACTATTCTTGATATCATAGGATATCACGGATATAGTCAAGAAAGCTCGATTTGTAGTAGTCGGGAGTCGGTGGTAGGTTTGATCCTCCTATAGCTGGTTGTTGTTCCGGGACTCCGAGTAATAAAGGTTCATTGCTAGATGGTACATCCGTAGCCGCGTCGTGTGCTACGAGGGCATCTCTGGGCATCTTTGTGCGCCTTGTGGATGTGATGATGAACGAGTCGATGATTGGCGGGGTCGGATGTATGCTGTAATGATCCCCTTCGAATAAATGAACGGGAACAGTAGAAGCAACATTAAATCCCCGCCTTATCCTTAGCTCTCGGTGCATGTCGAACTCAATGAACAGCAATTATATCCCGATGAAGGAAAAAGAACCCAGTTCGAGCGCACCAACTTGGCCATAGTGCCTTCAAAAGTTCCACCACATATGATGCAGTATCGCTGGCCGAACGAATAGATTAAGAGGCACATCAACGGCTCACTGGCATAGATCCTGCCATTGGAGCCGATGAGTACTGCGCGACCATGACAAGGCATATTCAGAAATAATCATGATCCAGGACGTCACTCGAGAACAACGTCTGACGAAACCTCTCCCAGCGATAGCATCTATAGCCTAGCCATCAACGCGAAAAAGACGTGGCCACATTTGGTACGACGGAAAAACGACTGTCGGAGCTCGTTCCAGAGCAACTCCAGAGTTTTCACTGCACACACGCGATGTACAGGAAACCAGCTGGGCAAAGATGAAGACAATATGCTCTCATGGAATATAATCAAACATACCGTGCAGTTACCAGGGGCTGTTGGCAGAAAACTCCCTGGTCGCTTGACATGCGGTGATAGTCCCTCTCAAGTTCCTCCATCTTCCCATGTATTCGATTGGTGGTTTTTCATAGTCATATGTTGGACATATCTCGCTTTTGGAAGAGAATAAAGCACATAGACTGGTGACTAGGCTGATAAATATGAAGCTTGTGAAGCCTGAAGGTCCCGAAGAAGATAATAGGAAACAACATGAATGGAAAGATGAACGTTTTGAGTCGGTTTTGACTTGGAACGGAGTTTGGTGCGTGATGATATTCATAAGCGCTGTTTCGGAGCGCCTGTCGCTTCGCGTGAAACGCCGTGAACGTCCATTGGACCCAAGCCTTACGGAACCCTAGATAACCAATAGACAGCCTACATACTTACCCGGAAACCCTTACCTCCCGACATCCACTATGTACGTTGATGATGGGGACATATACTTATGTCCGCTAAAGACCAATATACGAAATAGGTGTATGAGAGAATCAACTCATGCCACAGATCCGCAAAACTCTCTTGGAATTCTCAGTCTTGTCTCAGTCGATCCATAAAAGAGACACTATTGTAAATTGATTGTAAGCCAACCAACTCGGATAGCTCAATGGTTGATAACTCAGGCTTCAAACGGCCTCATTCGTGGGTCCATGTAATGTCCTTGTAGGTTCATACTATGTTGGTCGTGTCGTGGCCTGAACTACAAAATACTTGCTTCAACAATCAAGTCCTCTGGTGTTATACTTGCGCTGATTTACCCCACGCCGTCATGTCGGCAACACACGCTCCTCAGTTCACCGAGCCCACTCTCAGTACCGACCAAGCTTCTGATTCTAGCGAGGAAAGTGTGCTACTTGCGGAATATGAAAGTTTCTGGCGAGACCATCAGACTTGGTTGAAAACAGCTGGTTACATCTTGCGTCTTCGATATCGTCCTGAATGGGTTCCATCGTGGCCCACTGACAGTAAAATATGAGTTGCAGAGGATACTACTTACCGTGCACAATGTCGTGTTTGTTAATTCCCGAACGATATTACTGTACGAAACCTAGCAGCCTTACACGTAGAGGTGGTGATCAACGTATTGAATCAGTAACCCGTTGAAACATACGTCAGTCCATTACCTGCAGCTGCCAGACCGTATGACCGAGCACGCCAACAACTTGTAATTTAATCCACCAGAAGCCTGGTCAAAGTCAGGAGCCAGCTAACACAATTCGAGACACAACATCCGCTGTCTCCATCAAAAAACAGAATACATTGAAAGAATAAGTAATACATGTTGAGAAAGACAAGATCATAAGCCAACTCAAGAACCCCACCTTCCATCACAAACACTGACTATACTAAACACACTACATCAGCACATAGTACCCAACATAAAAAAAACCAACTCACATAATCACTCGATTTCACACACGCATACGGCGCCACGCACCCCGTAGGTCCACTATACGTCAACCCTCCACACTGTCCATAATGCACTACCGTCCCAGGCACAGCCGTCGACGACGGGGTGGTAGGCTGCGACGTTGACGAAGGAACAACTACAGGGACGGATGTAGAAGAAGGAGTTATAGGTACAGAGGTGGTCGGTGCGGGGCTTGAGTTACCGCTACAGGTGAACACGCTGGGTCCTATTTACGCGTTAGGAAGGGTAGAGGAGTGTATAAAGGAAACGTACCAGGGATAGTGTAGCTTGCGAGATTGCTGTATATGTTAATTGTGATACCTGGGTCAGTTCCCTTGTATGCACCTGGGAAACTGACAGTTGCAGGCTGCGTGCTTCCCCCACCGCTAATATTGATCTGCGCACACTCCATCTACAACAATCCATCAGCCACACAACACAAATGCAAAAAAATAACAGACTAACGTATAACTGAGCACCAGGATACGTGGAAGCACCATGTAAAGCTAAACACCCAACAGTCAGCTTCACATCCTCAGACGACACAACACGAAAAACGCACCAATAATCTCCACACGAAGCAAATACTGCCCCGCAGGAATACACCCAGGAATAGCAAACGACACCTTCCCCTTATTCGCAATGAGCTTATCCACAGCCCACTGTGTCCCCGTCAATCCATCATGGTAAATCTTGAACCACTGAAGGCCCGTAACACTACTCTGCGTCGCAGACGGCACCTTTGCACTATGCATCGTATCAACATCTATCTTCCAACACGAAGGAGGAAAACATACAGGTACGCAAGGACCGGCCCCTTATGCGATGGGTCAATTGGATCCGCTGCATCCCCTGGCGCAGCCCCGCTGAGTGTATGGTGCCATTCCGCCGTCACTTGCGCTCCAGCCGTTATATTGATGATAGCATTCGAAATGGGTTGGTGGTAGGGGTTAATCCCACCATTGCAAATCACATCATTGGAAGTGACATCCGTAATAGGCTACAGAACCAGTCAACATTGAAAAACTACAGCTAAACGTGAACGAGTTTCTTACCCCATCGTAATCAGGCACTCGGATACCGACTATGTGTCCTTGCGATACGCCATTAACCCATAACTCCTACACCAACGTCAATGAATGTATAAGAAACAAGGAAGGCAAGAACGGACCTGGAAAATAGTATGCGCAGAAACACACCCGAACAGAGCAAAAGCAGCCAATGACGACTTCATTTCTTCGTATCTTCTTTCCTGATCACCTCGCATCTCCTTTCAAACAGCGATTATATACACTACCTGCTGAAAATTCTTTGCCCCTCCCGATGACACGATATGTGCTTTCCGTGATTATCTCGGAAAGAGAATTGAATTGATGATACGTTTATGATAGGCCAGTTGGGAAACGCGGCATGTGGTATGCGCGCGGGGGTGTGATTGTATCCGGGGTGTGGGGATATGTACCTGGAATTGTATCATGCGGTGAAGTAATTAGATGAGGAGGCGGGTATTGTCCCGTCAAGTATCCGAGATTACTCTTTCGTATTCTCGAAGTCCAACGCTTGAGGTATAGTGCTAGTATAGCGCAGAACAAGCCCTCAGACACAAAACGTCTCTTCAAGAGATAAGAGATAAGGAAGGCTGAAGGACTTTCAAGAAGGAACAACTCTAATTACTGAGTCCCCCGGCTCCGACGCAAGATACCCCGCGAATGATCCTTTGAAGAGCCTTTTATGCGGCCCGGGAACAGGCGACGACGCTCCGAAGCATTTCCTTCCGTCGAATTGTTGGGAAGAAGGTGTGTATTGGTGGGATAGTGATTGAGATGGTTAGGTGTTGTATAAGGCTGTATAGAGTAAGTACTTGGCAGAGTTGTTCTTGAAGTTTCCCCGAGTTCCAAGGAGTTCCTATCTATATAGATACGAGAGAACGCAGATGCTTCGCATGGTGAAGTACTCCGAGGAGAATGCAAGTGTGGTAAAGATGTAGAGTAAGCCTAGCTTGAAAGCGATGACATCTAGAGCGCCCACGAGAGTCGTCTACCGCTATCTTCTCCACCCGCCCCTCGTACTTTGTGCCAGTTGCCATATCCACGCAAGGCTACCGCGTCCAATCGATTGTTGTATGCTTATTCCCCGATGACATGGAGTCTCTTTTCCGCCCTTGGACCTTGCCCCCGCCTAGATAGTAGACGACTTCCCCTAGTTGTTATTTTCCACAAGAATGTAGACTTGCGCTTTATTGTCCTCAGTATCTTTTGGTTACAAGGACGAGCACTGGAAGAACTTCAGTGAGGATTACTTGAGAAGGGTAGTGACATGCTCGAAAATCTTGTCGAAATCACGATTCATGATGGGAAACACTCGCAAAAGTGTTTTTTTCATAAAATGCGAAGGCGTCACCTCTCAAAGTGCGAAAGCCTTATCTAAGGTCGTGAAGAAATTGGATATAGCTAGACAGGGAAGCAGAGGGAGTCCACGTACGTATTTGGATGCCTACCTCAAATTCTAATTACTACTGCGACGTTGTGGGACCTTTCTTTCTTGATTATTTGATTTCTTGCCTGTATATGTATGTTGTAATGTTCTAAACTTAGATATAGCCAATTGTCACGTACGGTTGTGGGGGTGTCATAAGATAGTAAAAGCTCCAGGCACATCGATACTTTTGGCTTAGAATCGTGGCCATTCCTTATGCTTTATGGTGCCTTGTTGGCCAATACAACTGGCCCATCAAATACAAAACACTGGAAGAGAAGTTAGACTTCTGACGCTCGCAAGTCACGGAACGTCACAGGCCTACTTTTAGCTCACGCGGATTTGAAGCGTTATATCCGTGGCAGAATCAGTGTATCGTAGATTCGTATCCTGCGTGTATGACAGGATTGGAACGCTTACAAGTATTTCATGGTGGCATACGGCCTCAGGGAGGGCTTCGACGAGTAGACCAAATAGCTAGCATCAGCTATATTCTTAGCTGGTTCTGTGAAATCGTTCCGTAAGGAGCTGAGAGATAATTTGGTAAAAATAGGAGCGTATATGTGAGAGCCCCAAAAAGCATACAACGCAAATGAGAAGACAGCTGGGACCAAAGCGGTGTCGAAGGTAGTCGTTGTAAGTTTAAGGGCCCAATCTTGGGCACTCGGATGACTGAATTAAGTACGAACCGTCGCATAATGAATCAGAATGACGAGGCCAGAGGGCCATCAGCATCCTGGTTTTAGCTAAGTGTGCATGTTCGAAAGCAACAGCGGAGGAGAGCACTCGGTGAACTGGAGGAAAAGGCCTTGGTGTCTGCCCTTTTGCCTCCTGCCATGGGTCCTGTGGCCAGCTTGTGGCATCAGAAATTCGCACAAAAACTCGGTATGATTCTTGTATGACTCTGAGGAAAAGAAATATTATTCAAAGGTGCGCCCAGCACTTCAGAAACTAGAAATTCGCTGGAAGAATAAAAAATATCTGGAGAGCCAGAAGGCGTTGAACGTGTCCCGAATTAGTATAAAAGAGTAGAGCGAACGAACCAAGCATCTAAAGCCATCGTATCCTGGTCCCCTATTACCCTACAAACATCCCAGCAGAAATCATCCTCCTACAATTCATGTGTGTATCAGACTCCCTTGAGAATTATAATCATACGCATCCAAATTAGTCGGGGTAGTTCTCGTTCTCGTTGGCTTGACCTCTCAACTTCTTCCTTGCTTTCTCTCGATCACCAGATCAGAAAAAAAAATGAACCGTATGCAGTGAATTTAAAACATAGAGAATTTCTTTACAAAATTACTCCAGAGAATAGCAGCTAGGATATGGATGAGATATTGACAATTTGACTTTGAAAATTGAAACGATTTCTTTGTTTGTTGCTGAGCTGAATGACCAACAATGACTTGCGCGCGGTCAAACCTTGGACACCTTTAACTGTCACTCGGAACTGCGAGTAGACTGCAAGGATTGCGAACTTGAAGAGGACGAGGTGACTAGTCGCTAATTGCGGTTGGGAGAAACCTCTGGCCTCTCGGTTGTACAGGAGTAAGAAGAGATCCCAGGTCCATTCTCCCTATTTCTTTTGATTCTATTGCTCCAAACTTTCGAGTCCACATTCTTACCACTCGTTCTCGACTCGTCTCCGTCTTGGACAACCACTTATGTTAAGACATATGTAGCGGATAGTTTTACAGGAGATGATGGTATGAGCGGCCTTCCGGCTCTTGGAGCGCCACATTCATAAAGACCTTAGTTCTTTGTGTCTTCTGGCCACTTTCTCTTGAAGCATAGCAAATTTAGCATTCAGCGGGGAGCTCAGGGATCATTGCCGCCATTCCTTACGCCCATGACTGAATTGCCGGCAAGAGTTGTAGATGTCAATGGTTTCTTCTCTGGTCAGTGCCATCTCATACGCTGTTTTCTGGTTTTCTGCATCATGAGCTTGACGGTATGCTTCACAGAGCCAGAGTCTCCAATTGACATTATCGCCTTAGACTTGCCCTCATGGCCACAACATGAAATCTCAAGACTGCGATTGCTGGACTTCATCTTGTAATCGGAAAGGGCGGAATGTACAAGGATTTCCTTCATAAAAGGTAAGATATTCTATCCTCATTTACGCGCATGTTTTTCACTACGTTTCCAGTTGCTGCGCATCTCTGGGCGGGATATTGAGTGGCTGAGCCATCTTCTGCTTGAAGTGGGTGAGGCGGTTGCGCAAGTCTTCAAGAATTCATTTCAGTCCCTTTTAAAGCAGTCCTCACACGTTCTATTCGATGGAAGACATGAACACATTGATTTCTCGTGTCAATCAGAGTACAAAAGAATAATAGCGGAAGAAGAGAAGAAACTATTTCTTCCCCCGTATCATCCTCCTTGTTATGACCGTGACAGGTGTGACGCGTGACCCGCATAATGTGAGGCGGCGGGTCCGACCTTTGTGACTCGTTGGGCGCACACGGTGGATTGATAGGGTCAAGGGTTTTGCTGGTGCGCATGGCTATGCTACTCGTCTCCTGGTGTGGTGGCTTGAAGAAAATGGCCGCGTGAGATGAATGGAAAGTTTCGTGGAGGACGATATCCAGCGCAGTAGGCCTGCCCATAAAGACATGTCTACACGGTCTGCATGGCTTACAGTCATGCTGGCAGTTGTTCATTTACTTCCATTCGAATTGATGCGCATTCCTGGGCTGGGCATCGTTAAACAGAAGAGTCATATTCAGCTGGAGAAGTCGTTACGCAGATCTCCAAGAAAGTGTTGCCGTTCTTTTGGCGCAGTCGTCACATTTTTGAACCGATGGCAGAGACGAGCATGTTTATTTCCTGCCTCATTCAAGTACAAACCAATGACGGTAGAGAAAGAGAGATGCCGTTCCCATCCCTCTTATCCTCCTAATGTGACAGTGACATTGTGACACTAACCCGCCACCCTACATTGTGCGTCCTTTATGACTCGTCCGGCGCGTACGAAGGGCTATTAGAGTGAAGAACATTCATGGTGTGCATGGCCACGACACTTGTCTCCCTTCTCCCATTGATATGGTCTGGAGAAAGAGCTGTGATAGTTCGACTGTTTCGTGAGGAAAGATATGTAGAGCAGCAAGCCTGCTGGTCATAAAAGCGTGTCTTCGAGGTCAACAGGCTCCAGGACGTATGGGCTACGCTCCCAACCTATTCGAGGTTGGGTGGACGTCAGTCGTCGTTGCAAGCTCCCTAGGATCTGTTTAAGGATTGGAAGGTCGCTGTAGAGCAGAACTTGTGCACTCTACACATGAAAAGGAGTCGTTCTAGGTTTGGGGCTCGTGGTTCCCAACCTTGCTCAAGGACGTTGCAAATGCCATACGCTTGGTGGAACCACTTAAGGATTGGAAGGTCGAAAGGTCACTGCGGCAAAGGTAACTCGTAGGTGACTCTACGTACCGGACTCATTTTCTTCATCCTCACATCTACACAGTAGAATGTCCCTTTGGATGATAGATACGATGTTGGGGACCCAATAGTATGTCGGTCAGGTTGTTAAAGAGAAGGATAGAGAATGGTGGGAGAATGGTTCGAGCTGTGCAGGTCATCAGCGTCAAATCCTATCGACATAAAATCAAGGCACTATGGCACTTGTTACTTTTGGTGGATAGAAAGCACTGGTAGGTGGAAGCAAATCCGCTCGTTGAAGTGACGGAAGCAAATATGCAGGTGCGGGAAAGAGGTTACGGGCTTTCTTAGAAGAGGTGCAACCTCCAATTCTCCAGACTTTGCGCTGGTGTTTGTGTCCTTCGTTTGTACCCCAACTCTATTTCGTAACAGCTTAAAAACCCCACGTTTCCCATTCGTTCTCTTTCTCTTGTTCTCTCGTCACCTACCTTTACACCTCTTTTTTTCGTTGGTCTATTATAAAGGTAGACTATGGTCCAGGGCCACCACACCTATCCAACGTTTACTCGTGTAATGGTCGAGAGTGAGCTTTTCCCCGCCCTTACGGTACATTACCGAACTCGCCCCAAAGTTCCTCCTGAGCCAATTGTCCCGCAACTTCCTTTCCCCGATCTCATGGTCTGTAAAAGCTTTATTTACTATGTATTAATCACCTTACATCCTTTATGATATAGGGAACCATCGATGAACGCTTCACCTGTGGGTCCAGTTACAATCCAGGCTTCTTTATGGTACGCACATTCCAGCTAGTGGTCTTATGGTACCTGATCGCCCTCTCCTAGCCGAGTGAGTTGGATGATGAGAGCTCGCATTCAATTCACGATGCCAACGCATCGAATTTAAATGGCCAACAGAGCGTTGGCTATGGTCGCGATAAAATTGAGAAGACCCGTGCTGCCGTTGTCTCTCTCTGGGTACGTCTTTTCGACTACATATTTTCTTCATTCTGATTTACATGTACTATCAGCGGAAGGCTCTCCGTAGACGTCCTACATAAGACAGTGTAGCTGTGTCTACGAGTGCAGCAGCTACTTTCAAAATGGAGTTCCTGATAGTGTATGCTCGTCGCTCGCGGACCACTCGCGGAGTAGAAAATAAAATCCGACTGATAACAAGTTTCCTTATATCCATCCCAATTCATTCCGGCTTACCCATAACTTACTAAAATTTGGCAAAAGGCCCACAGTATATACCAGTCTAATGTTTTCATTGTGTGTCGCATTTTGCCATCGTCTCAGTGCTCTTGCATACTGTATATATTATGCATTCTCGTTTTGCAAAATCATTGTCAATGCAAAACATGAATTGAGCTCACCTTTTCTTCTTAGCGCTTGACTTACGTCGTGTCTCTTTTCATGCTTTTTTATCTGGAGAGTGCAGAGCCAGCAGTTCGTATGTACATCCGTCACCGTGGTGCAATTGAAATTTGATAGTAAGTATCAGGCAGGCTGTTATTTTGCATTATCTCAACAATGAAGCTGAAGAACCAGTCGACCATTGATTCAGCTTACTCATGTGGCCGGGAGTCATCCCGAGAGACAGCAAGCAATCGTTCACGCAGAAATATATTTTATTGAGCGAACGCCGAAGATGCGCATTGCGAACTAAAGAGAAAGTAAGATGGAGTATCGACGCGATCACATGACTTAAGATATCTCTTATCTCCGGTATCCCCGAGATTTCCAAATTTCCAATATCTTTCTCAGTCTACTTACAAGTTACTTCCATCTTGTAATTTATTTTCCAAATTTCAAAATTAACACTACGCTCCGCAAGAAATAAAAACATGTGCTGATCGAGTTCTACCCCTACGTCAGGGCCCAACTCGCATTTTCTTGTTTTCTTGTCCAATCGAGTCTAATTATACTGGACTACTCCGTATAATTTTTGCTATAGTAACCAGCAAGTAAAAAATACAACCGACCTGCTAACACCTCCGGCACGTCATGACTCATTTTTATTATCTGGTGCCTTACAATGTGCTACCACCTCTCTCGAACGGATACCTCGGCGACCGTGACCCAGATCTTCCAGCGCGCTATTACTTCCCCCAATGGTATACGACATACCTCATATTGTTGGGATTCAAGAAATTTTCTCACTCAACATTATTCGAGTTGAACATTGAAGTTCAACGTTGTCCATATTTCCAGCCTCCTTATCTACCGTGCCATAACCACTGGCATAATTGAAGTTGCTACAGAAACGATTGAACCAAAATGCTTCTTAGTTCTTACAAGCTGATTTTTGTCTACTATAGGGAATAATGAAGTACATGCACTTCGATGGATACCCGCCCGCCGGTGTATTAATATGCTTCAGTTTAACTTTGCGTCCTCCCCTATACTTTATGTTCTTGTAACTCGTGCCTTCCGGTGGAATCTTCAACGGTACCTAGTTAATCAACAAAAATAGCACACTTGGAAACCCATGTCTATGTCCTGTCTTGAATGCTCGTTGCTCATTTCGTCATCTTGGAGTGGGGATTACACATTTACCTAAAGGTACCAAAATTCTTCGACATCGTTGCTCATCGCCGCCGCCTTCGAACTTTTGAAAATTTGCTTTACGAACTCCATTCGATGCTTCATATTACTTACTCATTTACCATGGATACTCCAGTTTTTTAAATGACTTGGGAACGGTGTTTTTTTCTGAGGCTTCTGGAGACTTGGTCACTTTATTTTTATTCAATGCTCACAGCATTTCAGAGGCGTTACCTGGGTGCGTCGTGTGCGGTAGCGAAGACCATAAAATTATATACTTACCTATACCTGACATACACTCCTATCCATACTTCAACCTGAGCGTTGAATGCTTTCATCATTCACACTGTCAATCTTATCCATTAGCTTATCCCCGGATCGAGGGCCGATTCTATTCCAGTCAATATTAAAATGATGTGATGAACTGATAGCATCAAGCGCCCTAAGCCTCTTTTCATTGTTATGGGAACATGCCCGCTTCCAGCCTCCACCAGCACGCGACCGTTCCGCTCCAGCCTCGTCCAGCTGTAACCGTAACTTGCACTGGCAATAACACTGCGGAGACAGAGGGCTGTATCCACGAAGGAGGAATGAACATATATGAAAACATGCAGTAACATTTTATATGATGTATGTTATGTGAATATGAAATGTGGGAGAGGATGGGCGCTGAGTTAGGTCAGGGAGGGATTTGAATTTCGGACTTGGGATGCCATTGATTGTGCGGATCGGAAGGAGATGGCATAAAAGTTATAAGAATCGCTTGCCCCTCCCTCTCTTACGTCCTCCGTCCTCCCCCTCCGCTCTTTTCAGCCTTCCGCTCTCTAGCTCGTTCCCTTCCAGGGCCGGCGCCCACATTCTTTAATTCTTCTCTACGTCCTCCTCAATTCGCAACACCCTTCGACTTTCTTAGTTCTACGCGCAAATCTTATCAGCCATGCGCACATCCTCTACATCGACGCTCGTCGTCGCATCTGCCCTCTTCGGGGTAGCCAATGCCCACTTGGCAGCATGGCACAAGGGCATGTTCTGTCTCAACGTGCGTCTTCTCTCCAATTCCTTATCGCGCTCAAAACTAAATTTTTGAAATAGGGCTCAACGGGCGTAGTAGACTTGAACACCGCAAGCCCTGTAACGCCCCTCTACCAACTCTCCAAGAACGACTGGTGGTGTACGTCCCCTTCCCTCTCTCAACCCATTGTTCAACCAAGCTTATCATAATTCGCTTCACAGTCCACCATATCAACGGGGTAAGCGCCCAAATTTCAACACAACCATCATCCATCACCTATCAACATTTTTTTCCTGACATTTTCTGACATTTCTGTTGTTGATGATAGTGCGACAACTTTCCCCCTGCAGACGGCGACTTTCTAGAACTGTAAGTGTCCATCCATCCCTGCATTCCCTTACACTCAACTGACAAACGTGAAACAGACCTGCGGGAGGAGACTTTACGGTTGAGATTGCGTCTAACCGTGCTAAGACCACGCTGTCGTACAACGGCATCTACACGTCTGACTGGCCTGATGGTTCTACCTACCCCGAGGACTACGTGCGTCCCCCTTCCCTTCTACTTGATTCACCCTCGTCTTGAATTCTAATCGGACAATTGTAGAACGTCCCATCATGCATTACATCACCCAACAGTGAGCTAACCCTTTCAATTTCTTCTATACATCGTATTCACGTACACAGTGCACACGCAGAACCAGTCTATGGCAGCCGGAACTGCATTCGCCATCTCCTACGTTGTACGTCCTGCACTTGTCTGGAATCAGCGCCCGTGCTGATGTTGTTTTGCAGAGCGACATTAAACAAGTAACACCTGATAACCTTGCAGTGTTCAGTGTTCGTTACCAGTATGTATTTTCCTTTCCCTTCAAATCCGCGTACTAGAACTGAAAAACCCAAAGCACACCATGGAAACGCGTAACATCGTATTCCGTTCCAGCAGCAATGCCCGCATGCCCTGACGGAGGATGTATCTGTGCCGTACGTCCCCCTTCCCTCCCCCCTTCCCACTAACCACCTTAAACAATGTAGTGGGGATGGGTCCCAAACGGGTGCGGCCAACCAAACATATACCACCAAGCCTTTAAATGCAAAGTAACAGGCGCAACATCCACAGCCCCCGTCGCATCCCCCAAACCTCCAGTATGGTGCGAAGACGACCCAAGCAAATGTGTTACTGGGGCCAAGCAGATGATTTATTGGAATCAGCTGGATGGGAATAATATTGAAGTTGATGGGTATGATTTGAGTGGGGAGTTTAAGAGTCCGGTGTATAATTCAAAGTGTGGGTTTGCGGATGGTGCGCAGAATGATATTTTTGGGAGTGGGTCGGGTAGTAGGACTTCGAGCAGTGGATCTTCTGCCTCGTCTGCCTCTGCCTCTCCTGCCTCTTCGTCAAGCAGTGGATCTTCGAGTAGTGGATCGTCAAGTGGATCGTCTGGCAGCGATTCTTCCAACGCCTCAGGAAGCTCCAGTCCCAGCTCTGCCTCCTCTTCCAGCTCCTCTTCCGCCTCCCCTAGCGCAGTCGTGGCAGCAGCAGCAAGTGACCCTCCCATCTCATCTACCACCTCTTCCCCCACTGGTTCATCCAGCTCTAACTCCAATTCCAATAATCTCAACCCTGGCTCTAGCTCTAGCTCCAGCCCCTCCTCCAGCCCCTCCGCATCGTCTCCTTCAACGTCCTCTACTTCAACACCCTCTACTTCTTCCACCCCAACTTCGTCCACTTTATCTATCTCATCCACTACCTCCGTCTCAGCTACATCAAGCAAAAGCCATGCGCCGCAATGCAAGCACCAGCACCGCCAGCGCCGTCGTCGGTCCCCGTGCCCGAGCCTGAACCTGCTCCCGTCCCCGCTCCTGCTCCAGAGCCAGTGGCAATTTCCCCCCCTCAGAACCTCGTATCTAGGATGAGGCAGTACCACAGGAGAGCAGCCTCTCATTCTTGGTAGATTCCCCTCTCCCAGTTCACAGCCCATTAATCCCGGCTAGACTGGGGTTGATCGTGCCGTGCATGTATTTATTGGGCACGGGGAGCTGGATTCTATTACCTCCTGCCTTTCCTCTAGGTTATCACGGCGCCACGCGCTTCCTGTTTATCATCTCTCTGCTGAATTCGTCATAGCTCGCATCTTGACGATGTCAGAGGCTGCGCCTCTGTATACCCCTCCCTCCCTCTTACCTTACCACCACCCAGAAGTTAGTGGTGGTGTGTTTCCTAGATGCTTTTATTATCCTAGATCCTGTTTTTCTCTTGACTTGAAGGTGTCTGTCCGTGGATCGGATCGGGTTGTGCTGTATTGTACTTAACTAGGTTAGTTAGGATACTTACTGATACCTTTCTTGTTGTGCATCTATTGGATAGGTGATGTAGTTAATGGTTGGTTCTTTTTTGTGTGATTTGTGAGGGTATAAAAATTGAAGCTTGAAGACGTAATGATTGAATGAGCTTTAGGTCACCGACAACGGTTCCAGAGTTGACAAGTTGTGTAGAGTAGGGCGATGCGTCCATCCATTTGAATGAGAAATAGAAATACTTTCCAATGGTCATAGACAGGCCTAAAGCTACAATACATCACTTCTCGGTTCAACTTCCCCCGCAATCCCACCCAAAAAATCCAGCGTCCGATAGAAAAGCTCATCAAAATCGCCAAGGAGGCCCCAGCGATCAAGAAGCGTCGCCACATCCTCCTCTCCTAGTCCTAGTACACCATCTACCCCATTAGCAGGTCTTCTACTCCGACTCATAGACACGCGCTCTTCTTCCAGCCACGCTTCAAGCACTTCTTCCCCGCCCACTATAATACTGCGCAGACGCGCTATATCAGTCTGCGTAAGTGGTGTAGACTTGGATGTGGCGTCGACGTCCAGGACGAGGTCGACTCCGGCGCCTTCGTCTGGGTCCCAGATTTGACGTTGGAGAACTGCGAGCCAGGCTTGGTCCAGGTCGTCTAGGAGGTCAATAAGTTCTGTCAGAGTTGAGCGGGGGTCTGCTTCTAGGGTTGCTGGTGTGTTGACGTTTGGCGTTGTTGAATCTGGAGAAATGTCCATTGCGTCTTCGGTATGGTCTTCTGGGGCAGTTGGGGGGGCTGTGAGAGGGTATCCGCATACTGCTCCCAGAACGTCGCCTGTTAGTCGGAGCATGTATGTTGTGCGGAGGCTTGTGCTGGGATCTACCGGGGGGATTTGGAGGATGAAGGAAAGGAGGTGTCGGGCGGCTGAGAGGTAGGCGTGTAGTGTTTTAACTAAGGACGTTTGTTGTGATCTAGCATTTTACCACCGTACAGAATTCATAATCCCTGTACATAGATTCTCTTCAGTCCCGTAAGAGAAAGAGATACCAAGCAGACGTACGTTGTAATATCAAGAAATACCACAGACAAAAGCGAGAATCAATACGACAATATAAAAACATATGTGAAAGCCACGAAAGATCATCTACTCGAAAGGAGTACAAACCGCTTCTTATATCCCCTCGTCAGTTCCAGGAACTTTTCGTCCAGGTACGTTGTAAGCCGACGTTCTTGCGCCAAGGTGAGCGGTCGTGTTCGGAGGGGATTCTTGGGTGCGGAGCCATTGGTTTCGATAGGAGGTTCAAGACGACGAGGTATCTCTGGGGCCATTGTAAGTTTGAAGATAGATTTGTCGTCGTCGTCGTCGTCGGTGTGGAGAAGCAGATCTCCAAGCGAACTTTGTACATATTTCGCAGCACCTTCCACCCACACGTGATCTCACCTATAAAAACCTGACCCACTTTTTCGCCTTTCTTCACCGTCGATGCAGCAGTCGTGTTGCACTCTGTGGCTGTCTTCCACGACCTTCGGAGTAACGGAGCGATGGGAGAGCGAACTCGTGTGTATCTATCCCGGTCTCAGCTGGGATGGGTGTTGCGTGTCTTGGAAGAGGGAGTCTTTGGATTCTTTGGTTGTGCGGAATTTTTTTTACTGACAGCCATTCTCTGAAGGGAAGTACAATTTATGTGTTTTATGAATGTATATTGTTTCGCGCCTTTTCTTGTTGAAGGAACAAGAAATTGAGATCCTATGGAACCGGAAAATCAGTCGTTGACGTCGAATGTTGAAACTTAAACTTTGCATTCTCCCATCGCCGTTTATGCAATCGCACATGTTGACCGGAGTCTGGTATGTAATCTATTCAACAGATTGCATACCGGATACTTACGCTAGTTACTATGAGATTTAAGTATCTAAATGCCTATATCTTATTAGACACGTAGGTAATCTCCCGTGAAAGCACTCACCTTCAGTAATACCGGGCAGGATATAGCTAATCCCAAATTTCATCAGTAATACTAGCCTGGTCGTTGTTGCGGTCGCCATTTGAACAAAAGGAGAGGAGTGATATCTACAGGTCCGATATCATGAAGACGAAGATCAGAACACGTTAATATGGCTATGGCCTCGTTTTGGGTTTGAATCTAGGCAGTGATATTAGAGGACATCACCCATTGGAGGAAAGGATCTGCGTGGTCACAAGCAATATCAAGAACAGCGATCTGTGTTGCAGAGAATGATCAGGTACAAAGACATGACAGAAATACACTTCAAGAATGATACGTAGCGACACATTGGGTTCCAGTCGTTCAAGGGTATGATATAGGCTAGGGTATCTTCCACAGCTTTCCCTGGTCCGTTAGTGAATCAACCAACGCACCAGGAATATCAACAGCTCACCATAACACCAACTCACACTACGAGACCTTTTTTCTCTTTGACAGCCCCACCGTTTTGTTCTGCAGATCTTGTAGCGACCTCCTCGAAGTAGTATTTTCCTACTTGCAACGTGAGCCCGGTAACATGAGAAAAGCCAACAAACGAACCGACAACGGAGGTTCTATCTGCAACGACTCATCCGGGTCCTGATGAGAAGGCTTTGAATGAGCCGACTTGACAAGTACTTTGTTCTTAAGGCGAAGGAGTCGTATCTATGAAGTGTTAGTATTGTCACCTAGCGCACGAAAGCCACAAGATTACTGACCTGCTTGTCGTATTCGGCGTTTTCTTCCTTCAGCTTCTCGAGCCCTTCGTAGTTCTGCTTGAACTACTGATTCGTATCACCCTCCCTCATCCACCGTGCTACCACTTCATCGCGTCCCTTCTCCTTTCGCCTCCGGCTTTTTCGTTCTTTCGCCACTAATTGCTTTTTCTTGTCGACTTCCCATCGAAGATGTACAATGTCGTAGACTTTCGCGGCTAGATCCTCTTTCATTCGAACGTCTTCCTCTCGTAGTGTAGAGTTTTCTTTCTTCAATTCATCGCGGTCATTCAAGACGGGGCAAGGCATTCTTCCAGGCTTTTTGCAGACTCAAGTAATTCTTCCTGCCCATCAAGTTTAGAACGAAAGTGTAAAGAGGAACTGTGAACGTACTCATCATCACTCCAGTGTTAATACTGCTCCCCCCCCCCCCCCCCGACCTTTGCACGACACCATGAATCACCTCGATAGTTTCCGCCCTCTTCTCAGGTGCGTTTACTTCCTCATCTGAGAAGAAATCTACGAAGAGTTGAATCGGTATTCCCTTCGGTCGTCGACACGAGTGGCAAGTATCGCAAAGTGTCGCGTCTCGTTCCACGCAGTTTCTACACATTCCATGTCCTTTATATATCTTCATGTGAGCAAGCTGTGATAGTTCCATGTTGTATTGCGTACGTACCGCAAGGAAATAAGAGGAATGGGTTTGTCGTCTTTTCGTGCGAGGAAGAGGTGATACTAGGAGAGAAGAAACTCAGGCATGCTTGACATTCGACTTTGACCATACGGATTCAACGTTCAGAATGATTGGCATAAGTCATATGCAGCTCAAGCTTGTAGCTTTGAAACTTCAACGACAGTCCAACGGCCGACTTGGCGGCAGCCGATAGTGCTGCTGTAGTAAAATTTTGACGTCACTGTGAATCACTGCCACTTTACTGCACACAGCGCAGTACTGTGTAGTAGCTGTGACTGCACTGCAAGATTTTCAGGAGTCGCAGTCCTGTGAAGTCCCCCTTATTGGATTTTATGTAAAGCACTTGCTCACTTCCGCTAGCTAGCGCTTTAGAGCGCTTCATCCGTCCCTTGACAGGATCCTACTATTTCCTAAAGCAGTAGTTTAAAGAGAGCGCCTCATGAGCGCCCGTCACATCACAGTGCTTCACATTACTTTACATTATTTCAGTGACATGAAATTTCATCTCACGGCGACTTTACTGCACTCTGCGACAGCACTAGCACTACACCTGATTAACAGCATGATCCTGAAAGACTCAAAAGTTAGTGCTGCCGCACACAGCGCAGTACTGTGTAATGGAGGACCCTCGAATATCCCTACTAAGGTTAGTTCCAAAATTTTCGATCTTGGGGGCAGTGTTGGAAGGGTCAGTCAATGGAGGTCAACATGGTCTGATTATATAATACACCATCCGACTTATAGACGGGTCGGTCAAACCTATTGACGGGGTCGCAGGGGGTCTATAATCAAGATCATTCCCACGCCTTGCATGACCCAGGAATTTGAGCGCCAAGAGATGCACAATTAACGCTCAGTTTATTGATTAGTAATTTCATTTGGCCTTTTCCATTGACCGTTAGTGGTCGACCGGTTGACTGTCAATCACTGACTTAGACCCTTTTGACTGACGGGGTCTGACCCGGTCATTGACAACGCTGCTTGGGGGGTTTATGTCCGGACAAAATTTCATAAAATTTGAGGATATTTGTCCGGAATGCGCCTAGGTTACCGGCTGGGGCCCAAATTTGTCCGTATTCGGCGTTCTAACCTCAAAAATCGATATTTTGGCTTTTTTTCGGTAATTTTCCGCGACAGCGCTTTCTAGGCAGATGAGGATGCTGGGGAACGAATGCAATATGTATTACAGTAGTTGAGGTGTGATATACCGTAGGGAAACAGTAGGTAGCTAGTACGGCGCAGTTCACTGAACATCTTACATACCAACTTAATCTTCGCTCTCCAAAGCACCCTCCCTGTTCCTAGCCTCCTCTTGCATTGAACACTTTAAGAGCTGCCTTGAGTTTATTCGCCTGCGAGATGAGATCTCGAAATATGTTCATGTGATATCCATTCTCCATGACTAGCCCTCCATTTCTCTGTATGGTTATAACAGAAGAAGGAAGAACCAGTAGGAACTGGATTGAAAAGATATACTGATAATAACGCGTATCGAGAAGCACTGTTGCTTGCGGTGTGGCACTGAAGTGGTTTGCTGTCGTATTCTCAAAAACCTGCACTCCAAGATAAGAAATCGCGGCGATCGAAGAAGAGTCGGTCACAGCAGCATGTTTTCCGTACTTGCCGGCTGTTTTAGAATGCAATGTGATTGCTGAAGTGGTTTCCGAGTCAGTTGGATCGAAATACAGTGGATAGTAATGGGCTATAACATACCTAGACCGGTGTACAGCTTGCCGTCAATAAACACGAACCCAAAGTCGTCAACCTGAAGTGGACGAAGAGCTGTAATACAGGCCTCGCTGATGGGTCTGAAAGCTGCGGGCGTAATAGATTCCCGCTGATGCGCTTTCTTCCATTTCCCCAAAGCTTAGAAGTGAGTATGATGTTAGTTGAAAACTTCCGTCACAGTGCATACCAGCCTCCTTGGCAGACACAGAAAAAGGAACCTGGACAATGTATCGGTCATCCACATGTACAATGACAAATCAATACCACTTACCTCCTATCGCCTTCCAAGGATAACAATCACCCTCCTGTTCGATAACGACTCCCTCTGCGGCGACCTCTCATGCTCATCCACGCTCTGAACATCATCCAACATCCTCCCTCCAGCCCCACCGCGTCCTACCGCGTCCCATCTCCAGCTCCAAGTTGCTCTCGTTTATCGGCATCATATCCACACCAGGGTGTTCCAATACAACCGTGGCCTCCCCAGCCTGGTGCTCGTGCAACTTGCATACACCACAGATGACTTTGTTTGGTGGGTTTATGCCTAATGCGCGCTCGATCCAGCATTGTGGATCAGTGGGTTTGTTCACGTGCCGCCAGCCACCACTAGGCTTGGTTGTTGTGGAGGTGTCGACTTCCTCGTCGAGCGTGCTGCGGGAGTAGTCTTCTATGCCATCTTTGATGGCTGTTGCCAGCAGGATGAAGGCGAGCAGGAGGACGGGCCGACGGCGATGGAGCCTACAACTCTGCCGGAGACAGGGAATGATGGGGGTGTTAGTGGGTGGTAATTGGGGAACAGTGGGATATATGTTGTACTATGGCGAGTTGATGACGAGAGAGCAGGAATAAGTTTGTTACTCTGTTTATTGTATTAGTGCAGTAAGAAGGTATAATAGTATGAAACACACCGTCTGAAGTGCTCATACAAGTTCTTCGGTATGAAGGCTAAGATGGTGTACTCTAAGGGGACATTAGGACCAGCCCCCCTAACAATGCCAAGAACCAAAGGGACTCACTTGTCTCGATATCCCCGAAACGAGTTGAATGAGAACAGCGTTTCATTTATGAAAATAGAGGCCAAGCCTAAGTATATCCTCGATTGCTAGGCGCAGGCGGGTGAGATGGGGGTGAGGCCTTGAGGGGTCTTCGTCGGAGGCTGGAGACTGGAGGATAGGGCACGCCGCACAGGTGATAACAGAGAGAGGAGTTCGAGACACTTGAAAGTTGTAACTGTCCTACTTAGTCAGACCTGTTCCCAATTTGGATTCAAGGCCCTTCCCGCGGGTCCAACTGCCATGCCTACAGTGCACCTTACTTCACATTATATGAAATTTCACCAGCACCTCACAGCGACCTTACTGCACTCTGCGACAGCACTAGCACTATACCTGTTCACCTGATTAACAGCATGATCTTGAAAGACTCAAAAGTATCACTCACTGGCGCTCAACTGGTGCTCTATATAAACGGATTGCTACATTACTAGTACTACTTATATCAGTCTCCCTTCGCCTCCCAGACCCAGTTTCTCAAAAAAAATATCCCAGGTTTCTCCCAGGCATATCGCAACATGTCTCAAACAGAAACAGGTAGGAGATGCATATGTTCACGATTCGCAGGTGCTTAAGGCGCGGGTCTACAATAGCTTTTACAGATCCACAAACCTTGAGGAGATTATATGAATTTACGTTAAAGTTACCGGATGATGACGTTTCAAAACCTTTATATCTCCGAGCAGTCGGTATCGAGTGCTGCGCGTCCAACGAACAGTTGAACAGTTTGGACGTTTCCGAGTGGTCTATACAAGCGTACCAGTTGGCTGTCATACTTGCTCCTCAACACGACCAAGAGCTGCGAATCTCCATACTTAGATTACTTTGCGAGGCTTTCATACAACATTACAACCTGAGCCGACGTGTCGAAGATCTAAATCAGGCCGTTTCCACACTACAGGAGGGCGTTGATTTAACCCCAGAGAATGATCCGTCACTCCCTGATCATCTGGCGTACCTCGGATATGCTCTCGAGACTCGATTCGAGCAAACTAAAGAGCTACGGGATATCACCGAGGCTATAGGACTTCGTCGGATGGCTGCTTTCCTTACTCCAGAAGGAAGTCGCTCTCGACTTGAGAATCTCTTCACTCTATCAACGGCTTTACGCAAAAGATTTAATTATACATATGAATTGGGCGATGCAGATGAAGCAATCGAAATCATGCATGACGTCGTCAACAACACGGATCCAGAAGATCCGCTATATTCTTCCACTCTCAACAACCTTGCCTGCGCCTTGAGAGCCCGCTCTGACCACAGCGGAGACTTGAGAGACGTAGGCCAAGCTATCGATGTTCAGCGTAAAACAGTCGAGAATAGGCCCAATGATCCCCGTTTTCTGTCGAATTTGGGTAGCATGTGTAAAGCATATTTCCTGCAAACCAGGGAGCTACCACATATCCACATGTCCATTGAAGCTCATCGGAAGGCGCTATCACTGGCAGGAGATGATCATTTGCCTGTCATTCTTTTAAAATTGGGAGAGGCGCTTGGAAGTCGTTTTCAAGCGATAGGTGATGTTGACGATCTTGAAGAGGCTATAGCGGCGTTCCAGTTTGCTGTTGTACTTACTCCTCAACACGACCAAGAGCTGCGAATCTCCATACTTAGATCACTTGGCCTGGCTTTCGAACAACGTTACGGCTTGAGCCGGCGTGTCGAAGATCTAAATCAGGCCGTTTCCACACTACAGGAGGGCATTGATTTAACCCCAGAGAATGATCCGTCGCTTCCTGATCAGCTAGCGTACCTCGGATATGCTCTCCATACTCGATTCGAGCAAACTGAAGAACTACGAGATATCACGGATGCTATAGATCTTCATCGGATGGCTGCTTTCCTTACTCCAGAAGGAAGTCGCTCTCAACTTGAGATTCTCTTCGGTCTATCATCAGCTTTATATAGAAGATTTGATCATACACATGAACTGAGCGATGTAGATGAAGCAATCGAAATCATGCATGACATTGTCAATAATATGAATCCAGAAGATCCGCAATATTCTTTCACTCTCAACAACCTTGCCTGCACCTTGCAAGCCCGCTTTGAATATAGCGGAGACTTGAGGGACGTAGGCCAAGCTATCGATGTTCAGCGTAAAACAGTCGAGAATAGGCCCAATAATCCCATTTCTCTGATGAATCTGGGTAACGTGCACCGATTATATTTCATGCAAACCGTGGAGCTACCACATATCCACATGTCCATTGAAGCTCATCGGAAGGCGCTGTCACTGGCAGAAGATAATCTTTTGCCTAAAATTCTTTTAAATTTGGGACTGTCGCTTGAAAGTCGCTTTGTCGTGACAGGTAATGTTGACGATCTTGAAGAGGCCATAGCGCTTGAACAGCGTGGTATTCAGATCTGTAGAGATGATGATCCAAACGTGCGACGGTTCTACACCGATCTGGGTAATCTGTTTCACTACCGCTCCTTACTTACACAAGATTTGCGTGATATGCATGAAGGAGCCCGGGCGCACAGAGAAGCGGTGATTCGAACACCTATTGGACACAGAGGTTTGCCTGGATTCCTCAATAACCTAGGAAATTCTCTGAAAAAATTATTTCACGCTACGGGGAACGAGTCGTATCTCTCTGAAGCAATCTCATTTTATAAAGAAGCTGTTTCTCTAATTTCCGATGATAATATTGAACAGACGTACTGCCTGACCAATCTAGGAGACACGTTGTGCATTAGATATGAGCTTGCACACCAGCAATCCGACCTCGATGATGGTCTCAGCGCATTAAGGAAGTCTGTTACACTGTGCCCACCGAATCATGTTCTACTTCCAGGTATTCATTTCGCACTTGCAAACGCGTTGAAAATTTTGTTTGAAAATGAACGCCAACTCGAGACCATGGACGAAGCAATCTCAATTATGGAATGGGCGATAGACATTACTCTCGAAGGGAACGCTAGGTTGCCCTCCCTGCTTGATGGATTGGGAGGTTTATTCATTGTTCGATACAATACTACACACAGCAATGATGACATTGGAAGAGCTGTTTCGTTATATCGCCAAGCTACACAGATGCCTGTTGGGTCCCCATTACCACGTCTAAGCAGCGGGAAAAAGTGGGGGTTGCTGTCTCTTATTGTGGACCCAGAACAAGCCTTTCATGCATTCAAAATTATTTTTAATGACATCGTCCCACAATTGGCATGGATTGGACGTACTATGGAACAACGATATCTCTTACTGGAAACTCTGGCAGACGTTGTGAGCAAGGCAACAGCTGTAGCCATCCGATTTGAACTACTTCACATGGCTGTGGAGTGGCTAGAACAAGGTCGCTCAATAGTATGGAACCAAGTTAATAGTTTCCGCTCACCCCTAGACGATCTTCGAAAAGAGAACCCAGCCCTTTGTACGGAACTAGAAAAGATAGCGATCGCTTTGGACGAAGCTAGTATGCGAACAAACTCATCCGATTTGTTAGGAAATAGTATGTCACGCAATATCTCCATTCAAGATGACGTCCTTCGACATCAAGGTCTTGCAAAGCAATGGGGTTCACTACTTTGTCAGGTTCGCAGCATAAGTGGCTTCGAACATTTTCTCTATCCAATACCATTTCCTGAGCTGGTTCTGAAACTACCACCGTCTGGTCTAGTGATAGTAGTTAATGTCGACCCAATAATTTCTTGTGATGCTTTGGTTCTTACCCGTGACACATCATTAGAGAGCCGGGCTAATATCATCCCCGTCCGCTTGCCTCAATTCTACGAGAGAGCAGTTATTCTTCGCGAGAGATTATATAAACTACTCAATCCAAAGTCAGTTCGCACAAGAACTGCACGCAAAGGTCGCCTTGCTATAAATGAGAAGGACCGATTTTCCATCAAGGAGCTCCTTCGGGAATTGTGGTACGAGATCGTGAAGCCCATCCTTGATGTGCTTAAGCTAGAGGTAAGTAACCCTTTGGTTCCGTGGGTGTTACGATGAACATGAATATCACAGCCTACATCCAATCCCCCTCGAATATGGTGGTGTCCAACTGGTCCTCTTGCTTTTCTTCCTCTTCATGCTGCTGGTGATTACTACTCCAATGACAAAACTCAAAATCCTGGATCAAATATCATGGAATATGCGATTTCATCTTACACACCCACTATCACAGCTCTGACACAGAGTCTATCTAAGAACCACCAGCAACAACAACATCAGGAGTTCAAGGGATTGCTTGCCATCAGCGAGCCAGAAGCTCCCGGTTTTTCACCTATCCCAGGTACAGCTCTGGAGATTACCATCCTGAAGCAGATATTCGGCTCATTTTCTCAAACATTCCGTAGCCTGGAAGGCGTCAAAGCAACAGTGAAGAACGTCCTGGATGACATGCCTTTGCACAGCTGGATCCATCTCTCCTGTCACGCTCTCCAGAACGACAGCCCTCTCAATAGTGCATTCTATCTCCATGATGGACAGCTGTCCCTTGGAGATATAATTAAACAGCCATTTCCTCATTCACAATTTGCATTCCTTTCGGCATGCGAGACGGGGAAGGGAGACAAAAAGCTCTCCGAAGAAGCACTTCATCTTGCAGCGGGTATGTTAGCGGTGGGGTATACCAGCGTCGTCGCAACTATGTGGTCGATCAATGACAACGATGCCCCGCGGGTCGCAGAAGAATTTTACTCATACATATTGCAAAAAGAGGACGAGAGCTCTGCAGAGTATAATTATCCAGATTGTACTAGAGCGGCGTCTGCACTTCATCATGCCATAGGAAAATTTCGACATCGAATTGGTGATGATGAAGATAGCCTCTTACTTTGGGTTCCATATATTCATGTAGGTATTTAGGTAGACCAGTGGTACTGTGGTACGAAACAAACGTCAGACTCTTTCTTAAGTTTTTGATGAGCTTCGTGCGAGAAGCGGCGGCAAGCCCTAATCCAGAGACGAGGATTATCAAACCTCAGAAACTAACTCTAACCATAAAATCTGCAAGCGACTCATCCATCTTTTCAAAGGTGTTGTCTTGGAAGATGAAATCAGAGAATAGCAAGTACATTATTAGTTACTAGCTTTACTTTGGTATCGAGGCCCTTAATTGATAATGCTAATACTTATTCCAAGCTCTTCCTGTGGTCCAGCGACATGCAGCAGTACTGAGCCGATTATTCTGAACATCGACCCATCTGTTCTCTGATTTCATCCCCATAACACCCACTATAAGTAGACCTCCGAAGAAGTGGAATCTCCACTGAGTCCCTACAATGACCATCTGACATCGGTACCGCCGGCCTGACTCGGGCTTCGGCTCGTATCATAAATAGGCTTAGTGACCAAAGTGGTAGATTATCGGTGCAAGGTACTCCAATTTGAAAGCTCAGAGATGTCAACGTGACAACCCGACATTTATATCCCATATTGAATATCACCAACGATTTCATTTATAAAGAGGTGGTATGATGAGGTATTTGGGATAAAACCGGATGTGTGTGTATATAAACTTGGTGGTATCCATTGTAGGTAGGGCGATACATCCATGTATTTGACTGAGAAATATAAATAAATTCCTAAAGTTACAATACATCACTCCTCGTCTCAACTTCCCCAGCAACCTCACCTAGAAAATCCAGTGTCCGATGGAAAAGCTGATCAAAATCGCCAAGGAGGCTCCAGCGATCAAAAGTGTCGCCACATCCTCCTCTCCCAGTCTTAGCATACCATCCCCATTCGCACGTCTCCCATTCACACTCCGACTGATAGACACGCTCTTCTTCCAGCCACGTCTCCAGCCACGTCTCCAGCACCTCTTCCCCGCCCACTATAATACTGCGCAGACGCGCAATGTCAGTCTGTGTAAGTGGTGTAGACTTGGATGCGATTGTAGCGTCCAGGACGAGGTCGACTCTGGCGCCATCGTCCGGGTCCTATATTTGAAGTTGGAGAACTGCGAGCCAGGCTTGGTCCAGGTCGTCTAGGAAGTCAATGAGTTCTGTCAGAGTTGAGCGGGGGTCTGCCCCTGTGGCTGCTGGCGTGTTCCCGTTTGGCGTTGTTAAATCCGGAGAAGTGTCCATTGCGTCTTCGGTATGGTCTTCTGGGGCAGTTGGAGAGTACAGATTTGGCAACACATCGTTCCAGGATAGATATCACTGGCGCTGAATCGGGACCATGGGAGGAAACCAGAAGTAGGATGACAATCACACCCGTCGCATTCGTATGCGATGTACACACATTACAGCTATCAGACAAGATTACCACCTAATCAAGGCTATAAGGCTGCATGAAGTATATTAATAGTCTGACAAGCTACATCATGAACAACTTAACGAACCGCTTCCTTATTTAAGATCCCAAGCAGCTACGATGTCCAGCAACGACACGACGATTATTGAACCATTCGATTCGACTGGATGGTCGGCATCTACATGCGACACAAACCTGCCCTTCGTGTACTCCGTCGCCTTCATTGCTCCAGTTCTGGAACTTCCAGCTGCAGTTCCTAGAGGGCGTATCTTGAACGTGGGTTGCGGCGGTGGCGAGCTGACGATCCAACTAGCAAAGCTCTTCGAGCAGCAAGAAAGCGAATAGCTGTTGGTATGTCACATTCTACCCTATTCAGAACATGAAAATGGACGTGGTTTTGGATCCAAAAGAGCAAGGAGAACGGGCTCAAGCATGCCTTTGTATGTGATGTACACACATTACAACTTCCAGACGACATCTCCCAGATAACCGTCACGTTTGACGTGGTGTTTAGCAATGCCGCGTTGCGCTGGTGTAAACGTGATCCTTCGGCTGTAATTGCAGGAGTACCGTGCGTTCTGAAGGCTGGAGGAAGATTCGTTGGCGAGACGGGGGTTTCATGAACTGCATAGGTGTGTATCGCGTTGCCTTTAAGTACATAGAGGCTAACGACCTAACCAGGTCTACGCTCAGGGCTCCAAGAGTCTCTAAAACGCAGAGGTTATGATTTCAAGGAGCTGGATCCTTGGTATTTCCCATCGGCTGGGGGCTATACAAAAGTCAATTCAGTGCCCAAACTATCGACGTGGCATAGCACTAACTGGCGACATAGTTGCTCGCTGCTGAAGGTTTCAAGGTACAGTACGCAGCCTTAGTTCCACGCGTAACGCCTCTGCGAACGGAGATCTACGAGTGGCTACAGATGTTTGCAAGAGGATCTGTCTTTGGAAATTTCAAGGAAGAAGCAGATAAGATTATGAGAGAAGTCGAGGACAAGCCACGTATCGATTGCCAGGATTCCAATGGGGGATGGGCGATGGTGTAAGTGAGGCTAAGATTTGTGGCAGTAAACCAGTAGTAGAATCGAAAGTATCATAACGGTAAATGTCGATCTGCGACAGTAAAGTAAGCTGCTATCGCATGAGAAAAGGAAAAACGATGGGTAAGTAAGGTCCTAGAGTAAAAAAAAAAAAGGGGGTAAATGACGGCAGGCACTGGTTAAGGTAAAGTAAATTCATACGCAAGACAGGACACCAGGAGGTGACATTTGCGCTGGTGCACGGGTGATCCTTTGGCTGCCGTTGCGGGGGCGCGTCGCATTCTAAAGGGCACAGGACGGTTCGTTGACGAAGGTGGTTTTATAGACTTATACGTATTATGTATCTTCCCGAGTACAAATCCAAGATGACAGCAGAGATTGTCCGGGTGTGCGCTCAGCGCCCCACAAACCTCTAAGGCGTGGAAGGTATAGGCTCCACCCGCCGAAGACCATACAGATATGCCAGTTAAGCGCCCAATTTATCGACATGATATAGCACTGACTGGTCACTGGTGACATGGCTTCTCATTCCTGATAGCTCCAAGGTGGGGAATGCAACCTAGATTCCACGCATACACCTCTACCAACAGTCATCCACGGCCACCTCCCGTTTTCCGAAATATCAAGGAAGTTAGGTGAGAGGCCGCGAGCGTGAGACTAAGTTAGACCAGATTCTCTTCAAAGGTTCCAGTGGGAACTGAACCAGATGTATGCCAAATGCGACGTGTGATTGTAAAGCGCGTAGATGTCGAAATTTGAGTACTTGAGTTCATATCTATGTTGGTGAATCTTTGACGTGGAACATTTTTGGACTATTCCCAGTAAAAGATACGATTGTGTTGTGAAAGAGGGTTTGAACTAGGGCTGCACACCGTAACCGTTTAAACGGCATACGGTACGGCTTACGGCGCTAACCGTACCGTACCGTATACACTTTTTATTTGAGGAAATACGGACGGTATACGGTACGGTTTGAGGTATTTACGGCCGTTAATCTACGGCCGTAACGGATATTGTACGGACCGTACGTGAGAACATATATCACGTGATTTTATAACATTCCAGAGTTCTGAAATTGTGTCCAGACTCCAAGTTGTGTCTTGTCCCCCGAACTTCCTCACCAACCTATGCCAATCGGGGACTCTCGCAGGAAGGATTGAGGTAGGAGTAGCGTGATGGGAAGTGCCGACCTGAGAGGAAGGTGCCCCAGCATCGACGAAACTAGAATTAAATGCCGAGCATCATGTACGATATACATGAGAAAAGAGAATAATAATAAAGAACAGACTGAAGTGAAGAAAAGAAACTCTAGGTGCGTGATAAACGAAACGAAGAGACACCGTAATAGTCTACCCAACCGGGTGCGTCAAAACCCTCGTGCAGGAAAACACAGTGGGAAAAACCCGTAGTCATGGGAGAAAAGCTACTGGCAAATAAGTACAAGCAAAAACGAGTAAGTAAAATGGACGTAGTGACAAGTACTGGGAAAGGGTGGGTGGGTAAATGCGGCGTGACAAGTGATAGTGATAGAGCTCTGTTGCAGGAGAGAGGAAGGATATCGGTGATCAAAAAACAGAGCGTCGAAGAAGTTATACCTAGTGCAGGAGAAAGGAGGGATGCGGATTGTCACACTCCTCTGTGTTCCTTGTACAATCCGCACGGTTAGCTTCACAGAACAGTAGGCCTAGCCACTGTGAATGAATTGAGAATGGGATCGAACAGGATTTATGAGCATTAGTGGCCTCGTCAGAGAGGCCAAATTAAGCGAGCTCACAATTTCGAATCCTCCAAATGTCGATCGCCCGTGAAGTGAAGGCGCTTCACGGCCCAATAGCTACAGCGCTACCGTCCCTATTGGCCCAGTGAAAGACACCCTTGAACTGCAAACATTTCGCTTTTTATCTCACGAGACAATGTTAAAATGTGTTTTTAAGGCTGATAAATTTTAACAATACTTTACTTTAATTGTAAATATGTCAATACGAATTCTATGTCTACTCTCAAGCAGAAAATAGATTTTTTTAATACTTATTTCCTACCGTATACGGTATACGGTTATACACGGCCGTAAATTACGGCGTCCGTACCGTCAAGTCCTTCGCTGAACTCACTTACGGTACGGGTACGGGTCGACCGTAGCCGTACAATGACCGTATTTATACGGCCGTCTACCGTATACGGACGGTGTGCAGCCCTAGTTTGAACCAAGCGAGTACTTCGAGTTCGGAAATAACCTCTGTCACGGTCACGTCACGAGTGTGACAGGTAACCATACAGTAAGCCGTGACAAGTATCTCTCTTACATCGGAACTCCAACTCCAATTTCACTCTGCATCGAATGCAACTAACCAGACCATTTCACATCTTAGATCTTACCACTGAAACCCCTGGAAGACCCTAGCTAAGGGAAGGATTTGAATTTCAGTCTTGGGATAACCGTGCTAAGACCACGCTGTCGTACAACGGCATCTACACGTCTGACTGGCCTGATGGTTCTACCTACCCCGAGGACTACGTGCGTTCCCCTTCCCTTATACTTGACCCACCTCCGTCTTGAATTCTAATCGGACAATTGTAGAACGTCCCATCATGCATTACATCACCCAACAGTGAGCTAATCCTTTCCCAAATTCCACTATACACCATATTCACGTATACATTACCAGTGCACACGCAGAACCAGTCTATGGCAGCCGGAACTGCATCCGCCATCTCCTACGTTGTGCGTCCTACACTTGTCTTGGAATCAGCGCCCGTGCTGATGTTGTTTTGCAGAGCGACATTAAACAAGTAACACCTGATAATCTTGCAGTGTTCAGTGTTCGTTATCAGTACGTCTTTTTCTTAATTCCGCGAGCTAGAACTGAAAAATCCAAAGCACACCATGGAAACGCGTAACATCGTATTCCGTTCCAGCAGCAATGCCCGCATGCCCTGACAGAGGATGTATCTGTGCCGTACGTCCCCCTTCCCACCCCCCCCCCTCCCTCCTTCCTAACCACCTTAAACACAATGGGGATGGGTCCCAAACGGGTGTGGCCAACCAAACATATACCACCAAGCCTTCAAATGCAAAGTAACAGGCGCAACATCCACAGCCCCCGTCGCATCCCCCAAACCTCCAGTATGGTGCGAAGATGACCCAAGTAAATGCGTAACTGGGGCCAAGCAGATGATTTATTGGAATCAGCTGGATGGGAATAATATTGAAGTTGATGGGTACGATTTGAGTGGGGAGTTTAAGAGTCCGGTGTATAATTCCAGGTGTGGGTTTGCGGATGGTGCGCAGAATGATATTTTTGGGAGTGGGTCTTCGGGTAGTAGGACTTCGAGCAGTGAATCCTCTGCCTCGTCTGCCTCCGCCTCTCCTGCCTCTTCGGCAAGCAGCGGATCTTCGAGTAGTGGATCGTCTAGCAACGATTCTTCCAACGCCTCAGGAAGCTCCAGTCCCAGCTCTGCTTCCCCTGCCTCTGCCTCTTCCAGCTCCTCTTCGGACTCCTCTAGTGCAATAGTGGCAGTAGCAAATGACCCTCCCAGCTTATCTACCAC
The DNA here is from genome assembly GCA_025738555.1 of Cyathus striatus. NCBI lineage: Eukaryota > Fungi > Basidiomycota > Agaricomycetes > Agaricales > Nidulariaceae > Cyathus > Cyathus striatus. The sequence continues at coordinate 229,860 of JAOVFP010000021.1, forward strand.
CTCTTCCCCCACTAGTTCATCCAGCTCTAACTCCAATTCCAATAATCTCAACCCTGGCTCTAGCTCTAGCTCCAGCCCATCCTCCAGCTCCTCCGCATCGCTTCCTTCAACGTCCTCTACTTCTTTAACACCCTCTACTTCATCTACTCCAACTTCATCCACTCCAACTTCATCCACTTTATCTACCTCATCCACCACCTCCGCCTTAGCTACATCAAGCAAAAGCAACGCAGGGCAATGTAAACATCAGCACCGCCAGCGCCGTCGTCGGTCCCCCGTGCCCGAGCCTGAACCTGCTCCCGTCCCTGCTCCTGCTCCGGAGCCAGTGGCAATTTCCCCCCCTCAGAACCTCGTATCTAGGATGAGGCAGTACCACAGGAGAGCAGCTTCTCATTCTTGGTAGATTCCCCCTCCCAGTTCGCAGCTCATTAATCCCGGCTAGTCTGGGGTTGATCGTGCCGTGTATGTATTTATTGGGCATGGGGAGCTGGATTCTATTACCTCCTGCCTTTCCTCTAGGTTATCACGGCGCCACGCGCTTCCTGCTTATCATCTCTCTGCTGAATTCGTCATAGCTCATATCTTGATGATGTCAGAGGCTGCGCCTCTGTATACCCCTCCCTCCCTCTTACATTACCACCGCCCAGAAGTTAGTGGTGGTGGTGTTTCCTAGATGCTTTTATTATCCTAGATCCCGTTTTTCTCTTGACTTGAAGGTGTCTGTCCGTGGATCGGATCGGGTTGTGCTGTATTGTACTTAACTAGGTTAGTTAGGATACTTACTGATACCTTTCTTGTTGTGCATCTATTGGATAGGTGATGTAGTTAATGGCTGTTGTTTCATTTTTGGTGTGATTTGTGAGGGTATAAAGATTGAAGCTTGAAGACGTAATGATTGAACGAGCTTTAAGTCACTGACAACGGTTCCAGAGTTGACAAGTTGTATAGAGTAGGGTGATTCGTCCATCCATTTGAATGAGATAGAAATACGTTCCAATAGTCATAGACAGGCATAAAGTTACAATACATCACTTCTCGACTCAACTTCCCCCGCAAACCCACCCAAAAAATCCAGCGTCCGATGGAAAAGCTCATCAAAATCGCCAAGGAGGCCCCAGCGATCAAGAAGCGTCGCCACATCCTCCTCTCCTAGTCCTAGCACACCATCTACCCCATTCGCATGTCTCCTACTCCGACTCATAGACACGCGCTCTTCCTCCAGCCACGCCTCCAGCACCTTCCCCGCCCACTATAATACTGCGCAGACGCGCTATATCAGTCTGTGTAAGTGGTCTAGACTTGGATGTGGCGTCGATGTCCAGGACGAGGTCGAGTCCAGCGCCTTCATCCGGATCCCATATTTGACGTTGGAGAACTGCGAGCCAGGCTTGGTCCAGGTCGTCTAGGAAGTCAATAAGCTCTGTGAGAGTTGAGCGGGGGTCTGCTTCTGTGGCTGCTGGTGTGTTCACGTTTCGCGTTGTTGAATCCGGGGAAGTGTCCATTGCGTCTTCGGTATGGTCTTCTGGGGCAGTTGGGGGGGCTGTGAGAGGGTATCCGCATACTGCTCCAAGAACGTCGCCTGTTAGTCGGAGCATGTATGTTGTGCGGAGGCTTGTGCTGGGATCAACGGGGGGAATTTGGAGGATGAAGGAAAGGAGGTGTCGGGCGGCTGAGAGGTAGGCGTGTAATGTTTTAACTGAGGACGTTGGTTGCGATCTATCATTTTACCACAATACAGAATTGATAATCCCTGTACACAGATTCTCTTCAGTCCTGTAAGAGAAAGAGATACCAAGCAGACGTACGTTGTAATATCAAGAAATACCACAGACAAAAGCGAGAATCAATATGATAATATAAAAACATACGTGAAAGCCATGAAAGATCATCCACTCGAAAGGAGTACAAACCGCTTCTTATATCCCCTCGTCAGTTCCAGGAACTTTTCGTCTAGGTACGTTGTAAGTCGACGTTCTTGCGCCGAGGTGAGGGGTCGTGTTCGGAGGGGTTTCTTGGATGCGGAGCAATTGGTTTCAATAGGAAGTTCATTAGAACGAGGTATCTCTGGTGCCATTGTAACTTTGAAGATAGATTTGTTGCCGTTGCCGCCGTCGCTGTCGGTGTGGAGAGACAGACCCCTAAGCGAACTTTGTACATGTACCCCAACACCTTCCACCTACACGTGATCCCACGTATAAAAACCCGACCCACTTCTTTATCTTTCTTCACCGTCGATGCAGCAGTCGTGTTGCACTCTGTGGTTGTCTTCCATGACCTTCGGAGTAACGGAGCGATGGGAGAGTAAACTCGTGCGTATCTATCCAGGTCTCGACTTGGGATGGGTGTTGCGTGTCTTGGAAGAGGGAGTCTTTGGATTCTTTGGTTGTGCGGAATTTGTTTTACTGACAGCCATTCTCTGAAGGGATATACAATTTATGTATTTTTATGAATATATATTGTTTCGCGCTTTTTTTCTTGTTGAAGGAACAAGGAATTGAGATCTTACGGAACCGGAAAATCAGTCGTTGACGTCGAATGTTGAAATTCAAACTTTGCACGCTTCGATCGCCGTTTATGCAATCGCGCACGTTGATCGAAGTCTGGCATGTAATCTATTCAACAGATTACATGCCACATACTTACACTGGTTACTATCAGATTTAAATATCTAAATGCCTATATCTTATTAGACACGTAGGTAATCTCTCGTGAAAGCACCCACCCTCACTAACACTGGACAGGATATAGCCCAATGTTGACTGGCAGAAATCCCAAATGTCATCAGTACTAGCCAGGTTGTTGTTGCGGTCACCATTTGAGCAAAAGAAGCAGAGAGGAGGAGTAATATCTACAGGTATGATATTGTGAAGACGAAGATCAGAACACGTTAATATGGCCTCGTTCTCGGTTTAAATCTAGGCAATGATATTAGAGGGCATCACCCATGGGAGGAAAGGATTTGCGTGGTCACAAGCAATATCAAGAACAGAGATCTGTGTTGCAGAGAACGACCAAGTACAAAGATATGACAGAAATACACTTCAAGGATGATAAGTAGCGATATATTGAGTTCCAATCGTTCAAGGGTATAATATAAGTTGGGTATCACTTCCACAGCCTTCCCTGGTCCGTTAGTGAATCAACCAACGCGCCAGGACTATCAACAGCTCACCATGACACCAACTCACACTATGAGACCTTCTTTTTCTTTGACAGCCTGACCGTTTTCTTCTCCACGTCTTGTGGCAACCTCCTCGAAGTAGTATTTTCCTACTTGCCCGGTAACATGAGAAAAGCCAATAAATGAACCGACAGCGGAGGCTCTATCTGCAACGACTCATCCGGGTCCTGATGAGACAGCTTTGAATGAGCCGACTTCTTGACGAGCACTTTGTTCTTAAGGCGAAGGAGTCGTATCTATGAAGTGTTAGCATTGTTATCTAGCGCACGAAAGCTACAGGATTACAGACCTGCTTGTCGTACTCGGCGTTTTCTTTTTTCAGCTGCTCGAGCTCGGGCCCTTCATACTTCTGCTTGAGCTGCCGATTCGTACCACCCTCCCTCATCCACCGTGCTATTGCTTCATCGCGTTCCTTCTCCTTTCGTTTCCGGCTTTCTCGTTCTTTCGCCGCTAATTGCTTTTTCTTGTCGACTTCCCATCGAAGACGCACAATTTCATCGACTTCCGCGGCTTAAACCTCATTCATTCGGACGCCATTCCTCTCGTAGTGTGGAGTTCTCCTTCCTCATTCGTCACGATCATTCAAGACGGGGGCGAGTCGTTCTTCCAGGCTTTTCGCAGACTCAAGTAATCCTTCATACCCAGTCCAACGGCCGACTTGGGGGCAATTTTACGTCACTTTACTGCACACAGCGCAGTACTGTGTAGTAGCTGTGACTGCACTGCGAGATTTTCAGGATCTGTCACACTTCACATTATGTCGCAGTCCTGTGAAGTCCCCCGTGTTGGATTTTAAAGCTCTAGTTCACTTCCGCTAGCCAGTGCTCTAGTCCCGGAGCGCTTCATCCGTCCCTTGGTGACAGGATCCTACTATTTCCTAAAGCAGTAGTTTAAAGAGAACGTCTGGTGAGCGCCCGTCACATCACAGTGCTTCACCTTACTTCACATTATTTCACAGCAACATGAAATTTCACCTCACAGCGACTTTACTGCACTCTGCGGCAGGACTAGCACTACACCTGATTAACAGCATGATCTTGAAAGACTCAAAAGTATCACTCGCTGGCGCTCAACCGGTGCTTTATATAAACGGATTACTGCATTACTAGTACTATATCAGTCTCCGTCGATCTCCCAGACCCAGTTTCTCTCAAAAAATATCCCAGGTTTCTCTCAGACATATCGTAACATGTCTCAAACAGAAACGGGTAGGAAAAACATATGCTCACGATTCACATACACTTAAGGCGTGGGTGTACCGTACAGCTATTACAGATCGACAAACTTTGAGGAGATTATATGAATCAACGTTAAAGTTACTGGATGATGATGTCTCAAAACCTTTACATCTCAAAGCAGTCGGTATGCAGTGCTACACGTCCAACGAACAGTTGAACAGTTTGGACGTTTCCGAGTGGTCTATACAAGCATTCCAGTTGGCTGTCATACTTACTCCTCAACATGACCAAAAGCTGCGAATCTTCATACTTAGATCACTTGGCCGGGCTTTCAAACAACGTTACGACCTGAGCCGACGTGTCGAAGATCTAAATCAGGCCGTTTCCACACTACGGGAGGGCATTGATTTAACCCCAGAGAATGATCCGTCACTTCTTGATCAGCTAGCGGACCTCGGATGTGTTCTCCATACTCGATTCGAGCAAACTGAAGAACTACGAGATCTCACGGAAGCTATAGAACTTCATCGGATAGCTGCTTTCCTTACTCCAGAAGGAAGTCGCTCCCGATTTGAGAGTCTCATCAATCTCTCATATGCCTTGAATAGAAGATTTGATCATACACATGAACTAAGTGATGCAGATGAAGGAATTGAAATCATGCATGACCTCGTCAATAATATGAATCCAGAAGGTCCGGAATATTCCTTATCTCTCAACAATCTTGCCTGCTCCTTGAATGCCCGCTTTGATTATAGCGGAGACTTGAGAGACATAGGCCAAGCTATCGATGTTCAGCGTAAATCAGTCGAGAATACGCCCAATGACCCCGGTTCTCTGACGAATTTGGGTAACGTGCACGGAGCATATTTCACGCAAACTGGGGAGCTACCACATATCCACATGTCCATTGAAGCTCATCGGAAGGCACTGTCACTGGAAGGAGATGATCTTTTACCTGGCATTCTTATAAATTTGGGAGTGTCGCTTGGATATCGTTTTCTCGCGACAGGTAATATTGACGATCTTGAAGAGGCCATAGCGCTTGAACAGCGCGGTATTCAGATCTGTAGAGATGATGATCCAAAAGTGCGACGGTTCTACAGTGATCTAGGTAATCTGTTTTACTACCGCTCCGCACTGCTTACACAAGATTTGCGTGATATACATGAAGGGGCCCGGGCGCACAGAGAAGCGGTGATTCGAACACCTATTGGACACAGGGATTTGCCTGGACTCCTCAACAACCTAGGAATTTCTATGGAAAGACTATTTCGCGCTTCGGGGAATGAGTCTGATCTCTCTGAAGCAATCTCGTGTTACAAAGAAGCTGTTGCTCTAACTTTCGATGATAGTATTAAACGGATGGACCATCTAAGTAATCTAGGAGGGGCGTTTTGCACTAGATATATGCTTGCACACCAGAAATCCGACCTCGATGATAGTCTCAGCGCGTTAAGGAAGTCTGTTACACTGTGCCCGCCGAATCATGCTCAGCTTCCAAATAACCTTTCCCAATTTGCACACGCGTTGAAAATTCTGTTTGAAAATGAACGCCAACTCGAGACCATAGACGAAGCAATCTCAGTTATGGAATGGGCGATAGACATTACTCCTGAAGGGAACGCTGGGTTGCCCTCCCTGCTTAATGGATTGGGAGGTTTAATCTTCCTTCGGTACAATACTACACACAGCAATGATGACATTGAAAGAGCTCTTTCGTTATCTCGCCAAGCTACACAGATGCCTGTTGGATCCCCATTAACACGTCTAACCAGCGGGCGACAGTGGGGGTTGCTGTCTCTTCTCGTGGACCCAGAACAAGCCCTTCATGCATTCGAAATTATTTTTGATGACATTGTCCCACAATTGGCATGGATTGGACGTACTATGGAACAACGATATATCTTACTGGTAACTCTGGCGGACACTGTGAGCATGGCAACAGCTGTAGCCATCCGATATGAACAGCTTCACATAGCTGTAGAGTGGCTAGAACAAGGTCGCTCAATAGTATGGAACCAAGTTAATAGTTTCCGCTCACCCTTAGACGATCTTCGAAAGGTTAACTCAGCCCTTTGTACAGAACTAGAAAAGATAGCGATCGCTTTGGACGAAGCTAGTATGCGAACAAACTCATCCGATTTGTTAGGAAGTAGTATGGCACGCAATATCTCCATTCAAGATGATGTCCTTCGACATCAAGGTCTTGCAAAGCAATGGGATTCATTACTTTGTCAGGTTCGCAGCATAAGTGGCTTCGAAGATTTTCTCTATCCAACACCGTTTCCTGAGCTGGTTCCGAAACTACCACTGTCTGGTCTAGTAATAGTAGTTAATGTCGACCCATTTTCTTGTGATGCTTTGGTTCTTACCCGTGACATATCATTAAAGAGCCGGGCTAATATCATCCCCGTCCACTTGCCCCAATTCTACAAGAGAGCAGTCATTCTTCGCGAGAGATTATATAAACTACTTTCCAGTCCGAAGTCAGCTCACACAAGAACTGCACGCAAAGGTCGCCCTGCTATAAATGAGAAGGACCTATTTTCCATTAAGGAGCTCCTTCGGGAATTGTGGTACGAGATCGTGAAGCCCATCCTTGATGTGCTTAAGCTAGAGGTAAGTAACCCTTTGATTCCGTGGGCATTACGATGAACATGAATATCACAGCCTACATCCAATCCCCCTCGAATATGGTGGTGTCCAACTGGTCCTCTCGCTTTTCTTCCTCTTCATGCTGCTGGTGATTACTACTACAATGACAAAACTCAAAATCCTGGATCAAATATCATGGAATATGCGATTTCATCTTACACACCCACTATCACCGCTCTGACACAGAGTCTATCTAAGCACCACCGGCAACAGCATCAGGAGTTCAAGGGATTGCTTGCCATCAGCGAGCCAGAAGCTCCCGATCTTTCACATATCCCAGGTGCAGCTCTAGAAAATATCATCCTGGAGCAGATATTTGGCTCATTTTCTCAAACATTCCGTAGGCTGGAAGGCGTCGAAGCAACAGTGGAGAGGGTCCGGGATACCATGCCTTTGTACAGCTGGATCCATCTCTCCTGCCACGCTCTCCAGAACAACCGTCCTCTCAATAGTGCATTCTATCTCCATGATGGACAGCTGTCCCTTGGAGATATAATTAAACAACCACTTCCTCATTCACAATTTGCATTCCTTTCGGCATGCGAGACGGGGAAGGGAGACAAAAAGCTCTCCGAAGAAGCAATTCATCTTGCAGCGGGTATGTTAGCGGTGGGGTATACCAGCGTCGTCGCAACTATGTGGTCGATCAGTGACAACTATGCCCCGCAGGTCGCAGAAGATTTTTACTCATACATATTACAGAAAGAGAATGAGAGCTCCGCAGAGTATAATTATCCAGATTGTATTAGAGCAGCGTCTGCACTTCATCATGCCATAGGACGCTTTCGGCTTCGGGTTGGCGATGACGAAGATGGCCTCTTGCTTTGGGTTCCGTATATCCATGTATGCATTTAGGCATTTAGATAAGTACATATTTTTCATATTTTGGTATACCCTGCGTAAGTATGTGGTTCCCATAGAAGGTATCTTGCTTCAATCCAATTTTTACGCTGATGGAACGCTGCCGACTTCTAGCAACTTATCTACCTTCGAGTTTCATTAGATGCGCTGGCATGCGGCGCTGCTCTGTGAAAGCACTCACATTCACTAACGCCGAATTGAGTGCAGCTTTAACTCAACTTTCACTGTTAGCTAGTGATTCTACATATCATCTTTCGTGGTCTCCGCCTGAGGCTTGAGCAAGAGACACCGAAAGGAGGCGCTATGTCTGCACGATCATTATCACAAGAATGAAGTTCGGACACGGTAACACGACCCTCCGTCCAGGTGTAGACTTATGCAGCGACATTAGAAAATATCAGCTATGGCAGGGGAGGATTTGCGCGGTCACAAGCAATATCAAAAACAGCGATCCGTGTTGCAGAGAATGGCCAAGTACAAAGTCATGACAGAAATACACTTCAAGAATGATATGTAGTAATACATTGAGTTCCAAGCGTTCAAGGGTATAATATAAGTTGGAGGTATCTTCCACAGCCTTCTCTGGCCCGTTAGCGAATCAGCCAACGCACCAGGAATATCAACAGCTCACCATAACACCAACTCACACTATGAGACCTTCTTCCTCTTTGACGGCCTGACCTTTTTGTTCTCCACGCCTTGTAGCGACCTCCTCGAAGTAGTATTTTCTTACTTTCCCGGTAACATGGGAAAAGCCAATAAACGAACCGACAGCGGAGGCTCTATCTGCAACGACTCGTCCGGGTCCTGCTGAGAAGGCTTTGAATGAGCCGACTTCTTGACAAGTATTTTGTTCTTAAGGCGAAGGAGTCGTATCTATGAAGTGTTAGCATTGTCACCTAGCACACGAAAGTCACAGGATTACGGACCTGCTTGTCGTACTCAGCATTCTCGTTCTTCAGCTGCTACAGCTCCAGCCCTTCATACTTCTGCTTGAGCTGCCGATGCGTATTACCCTCCCTCATCCACCGTGCTACCGCTTCATCGCGTTCCTTCTCCTTTCGCTTCCGGCTTTTTCGTTCTTTTGCTGCTAATTGCTTTTACTTGTCGACTTCTCATCGAAGATGCACAATGTCATCGACTTTCGCGGCTTGATTCTCTTTCATTCGAACGTCTTCCTCTCGTAGTGTAGAGCTTTCTTTCTTCAATTCGTCGCGGTCATTCAAGACGAGGGCGAGGCGTTCTTCCAGGCTTTTGCAGACTCGGGTAATCCTTCCTGCCCATCAACATGTTTAGAACGAAAGCGTAAAGATGGACTATGAACTTACTCATCACCACTCCAGTGCATGAGTGAGGAGAGAGAAAGTACCACCTCTTGAGAGTTTATATCTATGTTACCCCGCCGATCCTTTGAACCGTGTGGCGCGTGTACTGAATTGGGGTAGGGTCTCTTCGACAACGAGGGTATAATCGACCAATAGGACTAAGTGGATCATTATTGGTCCACTGGTTACACTGTTAGTGAGGAGCAATGTCGTATTGTCCGCTCTTACAATCACGCACTGATCACCATCTGGTACCCTTGACTTGGAATACTGCAAGGACACGCTATACTCCAGGGCTCCTTACCGCACTCGAGGTTTTAGCCTTCTGATTCGTGGCATGTCTCTAATTCCCCCTGGTCGGCCGTAACGTTGATCTGTTATCGGCCGATAGGCGAACGCGGTGACCCCCCTTCGGTGGTATCATTCAAGAACCTCAGGCCACAGGGTCATACCAAATATACCACATCGGCCTACCACTGCCTATCGGCCAACGAAGGCGAAAATGCAGCATCAAAGCGTATATATATTCTGGCAACCTATACCATGAACATTCCAAAATCCGCCCTTGCCTTCAAAATACCAAGGATTCAAAGCAGCTATGACGTCCAGCAACCCAACGATTAAACCATTCGATTCATCTGGATGGTCTGCATCCACGTACAACGCAAACGCGTCCTTCGTATACTCTGCCGCCTTCACTTCTCCGGTTCTGGACCTTCTAGCGACAATACCTGGAGAACGAATCCTGGACGTGGGCTGCGGTAGCGGCGAGTTGACTATCCGGCTTGCTAAACTTGTCGAGCAGCAAGAAGGCGAGATAACTGTCGGCACAGACAACAGCGAAAGCATGGTATATCACGTCTTGTCCTGCTCGAAACACGAAAACTGACGGGGTTTCAGATCCAAAAGAGCAAGAAAAACGGACTTAAACACGCCTCGTATGTGATGCACATGCATTACAACTTCCAGACGAAATCTCCCAAATAAACACAATGTTCGATGTGGTGTTCAGCAATGCAGCATTGCACTGGTGTAAACGTGACCCTCCGGCTGTCATTGCAGGAGTGCGGCACGTTCTAAAGACCAGAGGAAGGTTCGTTGGCGAGATGGGTGGTTTCATGAATTGCATAGGTGTGTAGCGCGTTGCCTCCAAGAAGCCGCAGCCTAACGATTAATCAGGTGTGCGCTCAGCGCTTCAAGAATCTCTGACGCGCAGAGGTTATGATTTTAATGAACTGGATCCTTGGTATTTCCCATCGGCTGAAGACTACAAAGGTCCGTCAGCGCTCAAGCTATCGACATGATAACACTAACTGGTAACATAGCTGCTCGTCGCTGAGGGATTCAACGTGGAACACGCAGCCTTAGTTCCACGCGTAACACCACTACCAACAGGCATCTACGGTTGGTTGCAAACGTTTGCAAGGGGATCCATCTTCCGAGATTTCAAGGAAGAAGAGGCGCATGAGATCATGAGAGAAGTTGAGGATAAGTTGCGTATCGATTGTCAAGATTCCAACGGAAAGTGGGCGATGATGTATGTGAGACTACGATTTGTGGCAGTAAAGCAGTAGTAGATTCGAAGGTAACATATATAAGTGATGGTGAAGTAAGATCCTATGTCCTGCACGATAAAAGGTAGAAATATAGACAAGTCAGATCCTAGAGTACAAATTGTAAACGACAGCAGGGACTGCCAAGGCAAGTAAAATCTGTACCAGAAACAGGACGTCAGGAGGTGGGTATTTGAAGGTGGCAGCTCTGTACTACTTCTTTCATTAGATCTTCCGCTACTAAAGCTAAAAAGCAAAACCTACCGATATATCGTCCTCAGCGATCGGCACGCGAGAGCCTTCGTGCTCCCATTCCAGATGTCCGGATGCATTCCTATTACAGGAGTACAGATTTGGCAGCACATCGTTCCGGGATAGATATCACTGGCGTTGAATCGGGTCCATGGGAGGAAACCAGAAGTAGGATGACAATCACACCCGTCGCATTCGTATGCGATGTACACACATTACAGCTATCAGACAAGATTACCACCTAATCAAGGCTATAAGGCTGCATGAAGTATATTAATAGTCTGACAAGCTACATCATGAACAACTTAACGAACCGCTTCCTTATTTAAGATCCCAAGCAGCTACAATGTCCAGCAACGCCACGACGATCATTGAACCATTCGATTCGACTGGATGGTCCGCATCTACGTGCGACGCAAACGTGTCCTTCATGTACTCGGCCGCCTTCACTGCTCCAGTTCTGGAACTTCCAGCTGCAGTTCCTAGAGAGCGTATCTTGGACGTGGGCTGCGGCGATGGCGAGCTGACGATCCAACTAGCAAAGCTCGTCGAGCAGCAAGAAGGCGGATAGCTGTCGGTATGGACAACAGCGAAAGCATGGTATGTCACATTCTACCCTATTCAGAACATGAAAACGGACGTGGTTCGAGATCCAAAAGAGCAAGGAGAACGGGCTCAGGCGTGCCTTTGTATGCGATATACACACATTATAACTTCCAGATGACATCTCCCAGATAACCATCACGTTTGACGTGGTGTTTAGGAATGCCGCGTTGCACTGGTGTAAACGCGATCCTCCGGCTGTAATTGCAAGAGTACCGTGCGTTCTGAAGGCTGGAGGAAGATTCGTTGGCGAGATGGGGGCTTCATGAACTGCATATTGTGTGTACCGCGTTGCCCTTAAGTACAGGGAGGCTAACGACCTAACCAGGTCTACGCTCAGGGCTCCAAGAGTCTCTAAAGTGCAGAGGTTATGATTTCAAGGAGCTGGGGTGGCATTTGCGCTGATGCACAAGTGACCCTTTGGCTGCCATTGCGGGAGCACGTCGCATTCTAAAGAGCACAGGACGGTTCGTTGACGAAGGTGGTTTGATGGACTTGTACGTATTATGTATCTTCTGGAGTACAAATCCAAGATGACAGCGGTGATTATCCGGGTGTGCGCTCAGCGCCCCACAAACCTCTAAGGAGTGGAAGGTATAGGCTCCACCCACCGAAGACCATACAGATATGACAATTAAGTGCCTAAGTTATCGACATGGTATAGCACTGACTGGTAACACGGCTTCTCATTCCTGATAGCTCCAAGGTGGGTAATGCAACCTAGACCCCACGCATACACCTCTACCAACAGTCATACTCGGCCACCTCCCATTTCCGACATATCAAGGAAGTTAGGCGAGAGGCCGCGAGCGCGAGACTAAGTAAGACCAGCTTCGTACTGGCTTCAAGGATTCCAGTGGGAAGTGAACCAGATGTATGCGAAATACGTCGTGGGTTGTAAAGCGCGTAGATGTCGAAATTTGAGTACTTGAGTTCATATCTATGTTGGTGAACCTTTGACGTGGAACATTTATGGACTATTCCCAGTGAAAAGATACGATTGTGTTGTGAAAGAGGGTTTGAACCTTGCAAGCGAGTACTTCGAGTTGGACAACCTCTGTCACGGTCACAGGCACAAGTGTGACAGGTAACCATACAGTAAGCCGTGACAAGTATCTCTCTTACATCGGAACTCCAACTCCAATTTCACTCTGCATCAAATGCAACTAACCAGACCATTTCACATCTTACCACTGAAACCCCTGGAAGACCCTAGCTAAGGGAAGGATTTGAATTTCAGTCTTGGGATAACCGTGTTAAGACCACACTGTCGTACAACGGCATCTACACGTCTGACTGGCCTGATGGTTCTACCTACCCCGAGGACTACGTGCGTCCCCCTTCCCTTATACTCTATTCACCCCCATTTTGAATTCTAATCGGACAATTGTAGAACGTCCCATCATGCATTACATCACCCAACAGTGAGCTAACCCTTTCAATTTCCACTATACATCGTATTCACGTACACATTACCAGTGCACACGCAGAACCAGTCCATGGCAGCCGGAACTGCATTCGCCATCTCCTACGTTGTACGTCCTACACTTGTTTTGGAATCAGCGCCCGTGCTGATGTTGTTTTTCAGAGCGACATTAAACAAGTAACACCCGATAATCTTGCAGTGTTCAGTGTTCGTTACCAGTACGTCTTTTTCTTAATTCCGCGAGCTAGAACTGAAAAATCCAAAGCACACCATGGAAACGCGTAACATCGTATTCCGTTCCAGCAGCAATGCCCGCATGCCCCGACGGAGGATGTATCTGTGCCGTACGTCCCCCTTCCCTCCCCCCTCCCTCCTTCCTAACCACCTTAAACACAGTGGGGATGGGTCCCGAACGGGTGCGGCCAACCAAACATATACCACCAAGCCTTCAAATGCAAAGTAACAGGCGCAACATCCACAGCCCCCGTTGCATCCCCTAAACCTCCAGTATGGTGCGAAGACGACCCAAGCAAATGTGTTACTGGGGCCAAGCAGATGATTTATTGGAATCAGCTGGATGGGAATAATATTGAAGTTGATGGGTATGATTTGAGTGGGGAGTTTAAGAGTCCGGTGTATAATTCAAAGTGTGGGTTTGCGGATGGTGCGCAGAATGATATTTTTGGGAGTGGGTCGAGTAGTAGGACTTCGAGCAGTGAATCTTCTGCCTCATCTGCCTCTGCCTCTCCTGCCTCTTCATCAAGCAGTGGATCTTCGGGTAGTGGATCGTCGTCAAATGGATCATCTAACAACGATTCTTCCAATGCCTCAGGAAGCTCCAGTCCCAGCTCTGCCTCCCCCGCCTCTGCCTCCTCTTCCAGCTCCTCTTCCGCCTCCCCTAGCGCAGTCGTGGCAGCAGCAGCAAGTGACCCTCCCATCTCATCTACCACCTCTTCCCCCTCTGGTTCATCCAGCTCCAGCTCCAATTCCAATAATCTCAACCCTGGCTCTATCTCTAGCTCCAGCCCCTCCTCCAGCTCCTCCGCATCGTCTTCTTCAACACCCTCTACTTCTTCCACCCCAACTTCATCCACCCCAACTTCATCCACCCCAACTTCATCCACCCCAACTTCATCCACCCCAACTTCATCCACCCCAACTTCATCCATTTTATCTACCTCATCCGCCCCCTCCGTCTCAGCTACATCAAGCAAAAGCCACGCACCGCAATGCAAGCATCAGCACCGCCAGCGCCGTCGCCGGTCCCCCGTGCCCGAGCCTGAACCTGCTCCCATCCCTGCTCCTGCTCCGGAGCCAGTGGCAATTTCTCCCCCTCAGAACCTCGTATCTAGGATGAGGCAATACCACAGGAGAGCAGCTTCTCATTCTTGGTAGATTCCCCCCTCCCAGTTCACAGCTCATTAATCCCGGCTAGACTGGGGTTGATCGTGCCGTGCATGTGTATTTATCGGGCATGGGGAGCTGGATTCTATTACCTCCTGCCTTTCCTCTAGGTTATCACGGCGCCACGCGCTTCCTGCCTATCATCTCTCTCCTGAATTCGTCATAGCTCGCATCTTGACGATGTCAGAGGCTGTGCCTCTGTATACCCCTCCCTCCCTTTTACCTTACCACCTCCCGTGGTATTTCCTAGATGCTTTATTATCCTAGATCCCGTTTTTCTCTTGACTTGAAGGTGTCTATCCGTGGATCGGATCGGGTTGTGCTGTATTGTACTTAACTAGGCTAGTTAGGATACTTACTGATACCTTTCTTGTTGTTGTGCATCTATTGAATAGGTGATGTAGTTAATGGTTGTTGGTTCTTTTTTGTGTGATTTGTGAGGGTATAAAGATTGAAGCTTGAAGACGTAATGATTGAACGAGCTTTAGGTCACTGACAACGGTTCCAGAGTTGACAAGTTGCGTAGTGTAGGGCGATGCGTCCATCCATTTGAATGAGAAATAGAAATACGTTCCAATGGTCATAGACAGGCCTAAAGCTACAATACATCACTTCTCGACTCAACTTCCCCCGCAAACCCACCCAAAAAATCCAGCGCCCGATGGAAAAGCTCATCAAAATCGCCAAGGAGGCCCCAGCGATCAAGAAGCGTCGTCACATCCTCCTCTCCTAGCCCTAGTACACCATCTACCCCATTCACACGCCTCCTACTCCGACTCATAGACACGCGCTCTTCTTCCAGCCACGCTTCCAGCACCTCTTCCCCGCCCACTATAATACTGCGCAGACGCGCAATGTCAGTCTGTGTAAGTGGTGTAGACTTGGATGTGGCGTCGATGTCCAGGACGAGGTCGTCTCCAGCGCCTTCGTCTGGATCCCAGATTTGACGTTGGAGGACTGCGAGCCAGGCTTGATCCAGGTCGTCTAGGAAGTCAATAAGTTCTGTCAGAGTTGAGCGGGGGTCTGCTTCTGTGGTTGCTGGCGTATTCTCGTTTGGCGTTGTCGAGTGTGGGGGAGTGTCTATTGCGTCTTCGGTGTGATCTTCTGGTGCGGTTGGGGAGTGTGTGAGAGGGTATCCGCATACTGCCCCGAGAACATCGCCTGTTAGTCTGAGCATGTATGTTGTGCGTAGGCTTGTGCTGGGATCCACGGGGGGAATTTGGAGGATGAAGGAGAGGAGGTGTCGGGCGGCTGACAAGTAGGCATGTAGTGTTTTAACTGAGGACGTTGGTTGTGATCTATCATATTATCACCGTACAGAATTGATAATTCCTGTACATAGATTCTCTTCAGTCCCGTAAGAGAAAGAGATACCAAGCAGACGTACGTCATATTATCAAGAAATACCAGAAAAAGCGAGAATCAATACGACAATATAAAAACATACGCGAAAGCCATGGAAGATCATCTACTCGAAAGGAGTACAAACCGCTTCTTATATCCCCTCGTCAGTTCCAGGAACTTTTCGTCTAGGTACGTTGTAAGTCGACGCTCTTGCGCTGAAGTGAGCGGTCGTATTCGGAGGGGTTTCTTGGGTGCGGATACATTGATTTCGATAGGAGGTTTAAGAGCACGAGGTATCTCTAGGGCCATTGTAAGTTTGCAGATAGATTTGTCGTCGTCGTCGTCGTTATCGGTGTGGAGAAGCAGATCACTAAGCGAACTTTGTACACGTTTCACAACACCTTCCACCCACACGTGATCTCACCTATGAAGGCCCGACCCACTTTTCACCTTTCTTCACCGTCGATGCAGCAGTCGTGTTGCACTCTGTGGTTGGTCTTCTACGATCTTCAGAGTAACGGAGCGATGGGAGAGCGAACTTTGCGTATCTATCTCGGTCTCGACTTGGATGGGTATTGCGTATCTTTGAAGAGGGATTCTTTGGTTGTACGGAATTTTTTTTACTGACAGCCGTTCTCTGAAGGGATGTACAATTTATGTGTTTTATGAATGTATATTGTTTCGCGCCTTTTCTCGTTGAAGGAGCAAAAAAATGAAATCCTATGGAACCGGAAATTCAACTTTACTAATACCGGGCAGGATATAGCTCAATGTCGACTGGCAGAAATCCCAAATGTCATCAGTACTAGCCAGGTCGTTGTTGGGGTCGCCATTTGAACAAAAGAAGCAAAGAGGAGTAATATCTACAAGTCTGATACTGTGATGACGAAGATCAGAACATGTTAGTATGGCTTCGTTCTGGATTTGAATCTAGGCAGTGATATTAGAAGGCATCACCCATGAACATTGGAAGGAAAGGATTTGCGTGGTCACAAGCAATACCAAGAACAACGATCTGTGTTACAGAGAATGACCAGATACAAAGGCATAACAGAAATACATTTCAAGAATGATATGTAGCGATACATTGAGTTCCAATCGTTCAAGGGTATAATATCAGTTGTGGGTATCTTCCACAGCCTTCTCTGGTCCGTTAGCGAATCAACCAACGCACCAGGAATATCAACAGCTCACCATAATACCAATTCACACTACGAGACCTTCTTTTTCTTTGACAGCCTGACCGTCTTGTTCTCGACATCTTGTAGCGACCTCCTCGAAGTAGTATTTTCCTACGTGCAACATGAGCCCGGTAATATGAGAGAAGGCAACAAACGAACCGACAACGGAGGCTCTATCTGCAACGACCCGTCCGGATCCTGATGAGACGGCTTTGAATGAGCCGACTTCTTGACAAGTACTTTGTTCTTAAGGCGAAGGAGTCGTATCTATAAAGTGTTAGTATTGTCACCTAGCACACGAAAGCCACAGGATTACAGACCTGCTTGTCGTACTCGGCGTTTTCTTCCTTCAGCTTCTCGAGTTCGAGCTCCAGCCCTTCGTACTTCTGCTTGAGCTGCCGATTCGTATCACCCTCCCTCATCCACCGTGCTACCGCTTCATCGCGTTCCTTCTCCTTTCGCTTCCGGCTTTCTCGTTCTTTCGCCGCTAATTGCTTTTGCTTGTCGACTTCCCATCGAAGATACACAATGTCATCGACTTTCGCGGCTAGGTCCTCTTTCATTCGAACGTCTTCCTCTTGTAGGTGGAGTCCCCTTTCCTCAGTTCGTCGCGGACATTCAAGACAGGGGCGAGGCGTTCTTCTAGGCTTTTCGCAGACTTAAATAATCCCCCCTGCCCATCAACATGTTGAGAGCTAAAGCGTAAAGAGAGATTATGAACGTACTCACCACCACTCCAGTGTCAATACTGCTCCCCCTCGACCTTTGCATGACACGACGAATCTCTTTGACAGCGCGCTTCAAACTAACGCCAGGTGTATCCTTGTCAATTTCCCAACTTCTTCGACACAGTTTCTGCCCTCTTCTCAGGTGTGTTCACTTCCTCATCTGAGAAGAAATCTACAAAGAGTTGAATCGGTGCTCCCTTCGGTTGTCGACATGAATGGCACGTATCGCGAAGCGTCGCGTCTCGTTCCATGCAGTTTCTACACATTCCATGTCCTTTATATATCTTCGTGCAAGTAAACTGTGCATGTGATAGTTCCAGGTTGTATTGCGTACGTACCGCAGGGAAAGAAGAGGAATGGGTTTATCGTCTTCTCGCGCGAGGAAGAGGTGACACTAGGAGAGAAGAAACTCAGGCATGTTTGACATTCGACTTTGACTATACGGATTCAGCGTTCAGGATGATTAGCATAAGTCATACGCAGCTCAAGCTTGAAGCTTCAACGACAGTCCAATGGCCGACTTGGGGGCAGCCGATAGTGCTGCTGTAGTAAGGTGGCAGTGAAGCAACATATTACATCACTGTGAATCACTGCCCTTTACTGCACTCTGCGGCAGCACTATGTACTTGCTATGTACTATTGTCAATCAGAAGCTCGTGTTTATCAGAAACTCGCGCTGTTACATATGTGATCGTTACTAACTTTAATCTCCGGTGATTGTGTTTTTCGCTAACGCAGGTTGGGCGCCGGGCAAGGCTTTTAGGGTACCCTCAAGACTAATCGGTGTGCTATGTGGCGTATATATACACCTTTAACTATGAACGCAATATACATACAGGAATGTTATATGTACAATTAGACTAGTAAGGGAGTATCGTAGTTAGCCTATATACTTGCAGCTGTTTGCTGAATGATGTAGCACCGAAGTTGACAGCACACACAGGCTACAGCTGAATTGATCGGCTCATCCATCCCGGACCAGGGACATGGCGGCCCCAGTGACTATCCCTAAAGAAGTATATGACGCCATGGGGACTGGTGGAATAACGCCTGTGGTTTCACTGACAGCTGATTGCAAAACGTTAGAGAATTCGCATTCAAAAATCATTTTGCACCTTGTTTGGTTTTGGAGCTCGGCTCACGCAAATAAACATCGGCACTACTACTAGCTAGTACAGGGTGGTACCAAGTTCCTGGCATGCTGGCACGCTGCCGTGTTCGCGCGCAGGAGTTGTGTTCAGTCATCGAGAAAGTTGTATAGCTATTCTCAGTGTCGGAACATGGGACAACCAATAATATCTACTTTTATCTAAGATATCCTGAATCATGATACCACCCCATTGCACTCTCTGGGGTCATTGAGTCAAAGACAGCTTGCCATAGCATTCCATATGGATTGCACCCAGCTCCACCTTGCAACTCAGTGCGGGCAAAATCTCAACTTCTGCGAATCCAGGACTTCATAGCGGAGAATCCCTGCTCAATTGGGTCAAAGTCGGGTGAGTATAGTGGTAGATATTCAAGACGCATCCCACTATGAATCCGTTACATTGGTGATAATGCATTATTGTTCAATGCACACTCACCATCCTTCAACCATAGGCCTAAGATGAGGAGACTTATGAATACTTGCATTATCCATTATAATAACTGAGTTGTTTCCTGGGAATGGATTCATGTTATCCAGTAAGCCATTGATAAACTCGTTAAATAGGTCAGTGGTCCAGGATCGTGGAATTACATCAAGATGGAGTACACCATCAAGGGAAAGTGCAGGAAGAATGGAGTAGCTGTAGACAGATTAGAACAGAAAACAGCTGTTACTGGGGATAATTTACGAACTCACCACTGTCTGCATACAAAAAAGTCCCTCTTCCATGCATGCCAGCCTACTGGTGCCCATCCCCATTCCCTCTTCGTTGCCACCCTGTTAATGCCTGCTTCATCAACAAACACCAGTTGCTCAGGCCTATAGTTCTCAGTGATATGAATTTGATAGGTGGCATGTTGGTCTTCATCGTGCTCAATGGCAGGTGCAGAGACCTAGACTATATTAGATCAGGAAGCAATAAAGGTTGTAAAGTGTACACATTTTCATGTAAATCCACACAACTTGAGAACACAACATATTGTTGATATAGATACAAGCATGTTGTGTGCCTCATATAGTTCATTTCGAAGCTCCTCAAGGTACATATCGGGTGTCCTCTGAATGCAGGCCTTGAGATACTGTGATGTGCATAAGCTACTATAACATGAACAAGAGAGCAATGGACTTACAGCAATGTCAAGTGCAGTAAGAATATGGTTTCTCCCAACAGGCAAAGCCCTTCTTTTAACAACACCCTCCTGATGATACAAGTGTCGAAGCCGGTAGACAGTACTGAGGCCTACTTCATTTGACCTCGCAATGGCTTGAGGAGGTAGATATTTGCATTGAGTAATGAGTTGTTGCTTCACAGATGTCGTGATATGTTGATGGTTTCTGATAGCCATTGTAAAAGGGCAAGCATAGGGGGCTGGGTGTCCAGGTAGTTATATTCTTCAGAGAGTAGAGTCACAGCGGCTCATCAACATAAATGTTTGGTGGGGCTGTCAAAACAGGCTAGTAGCTGGTAGTGCTGGTGTTTATTTGCATGAGCTGAGCTCCAAAACCAAACAAGGTGCAAAATGATTTTTGAATGCAAATTCTCTAATGTTTTGCAATCAGCTGGAAGAGAGCAAAGGGATTGAGGGGTATCAAATATTTCACTGAATATATGATTACTATTTACATGTAGCCACAGTGACTAAACCACCCTTCCGCCTTTACAGGCATTAACATTAAATATAGCATCCTATATCATTGCATATGGATCTGCAGTATCCTCCCCTGTGAGCTCGCTGAGAACATAGCTGCAATTGGAGCGAAGCCATGCCTTGATGCAAGAAAATGCCTCTTCGATTGGACTGAGATCTGGCAAGTATGAGGGGAGAAAATTGAGTCACATTCCGCTACAAATCAAGTTTCAGCAAGGCCTAAACCACTTCTACAAATTAGGACTGTACACTGTCACTGTACAATATGGTTATATGGTAGCTGTATATACAGACCCATAACCATCCCGTCGAGGCTTCAGATGATTCTTGATACAGTATGGCTACAGTATGGTTTTTACTGTAAGGAGACCATATGAATACAGCCGTATTATGGTCATATACAGTCATATGGTCTACCTTAGCAAATCTATCGTTAATACTTAATTTTAAAGAACATTTCCCGCTTAAATCGATATAATTATATTTCAACTTTGAATAATTAACTGTGCACACCTAAATACAGCTCACTGGAACATAACTCAATGTTGAACTTGTGGAAATTGACTTATAACTGGACTTGAAATGAACACTATTTTTTGTATTAATTACTGTAATTATATGTATAATATCCCTTACCATGCAATCATGGAGCCCTAACACATAAGAAGTAGTCTAATCATCATTGTTTCAAACATCCATGGAGTTGTGGACCATAATACCTTCATTCCTCTTGTTGTCACTTTAAAGAAAATTGAAACATGTGTCACTGTTACAGTACAAGACAAAGTCCCTTATGAAAAGAAGTTTAGAATTATCCCTCTACTACGCAGGAACATAGTTTCTATTTGTAATGCAATGCATCTAGTTTTCAACTAATATTTTAATACTCAACTGATATTATTGGAGTGGACACGAACAACTAAAATTTGCATTTCACAAATTGAGCCACACGCGCATCCAGACTCTATCTTCAATACTTTCTATTGGATTGACTCCATAGGTATAATAATAATTACTTTGATACTGCTTGTAGAAGTTTGGTAGAAGTACATACATCAGCAAAACATGTGTGACATTCTTGTCTTTTGGTGTCTTTAGAAAGACTAAAAAAACCAAAATATTCATAAGGACTGATAAAAACAGTTGATCAACGATTCCATGACCTTCAAAAGCTAATTCTATTTGTAATTAAAGTATACTATATCGTTTATTGGTCTTTTGATGAAGCTTGGTTGATTCAAATACAGTAAAAGACATCAGAGATTCTAAAGACAATGATTAAATACTATTTATTATGCTGTAGACATTGTTCTCTGGTAATACAAAACAGAAGCAGAAGTGATCTATCAAATGTACTACTACAGTATATACAAATAATTAAAGCTAACTATTGTTGGAAGACTCCATTTTATTCTGATCCACCTCCATCATATCACTGTCAACCTCAAGTCAACCTATCACTTATTTGCAGTGTAATAGTTGCATCTTCAAGAATCAACATCAAAATGTGAGACATCAATGGTTATTATAGGCCTTTGCACAATAATCCTACCGAAATTTGAGTTATTCGACTTAACAAGATGGAAATAATATTCGATCACCAATACAATCATCACTAAAAGAGCCCAAAGCCTAAATATTACAGACAAGAACGATTTACAAAGAAAAAAAAATATAATTATGACCTGTAACCCGTAAAATCCATACCGTAACCATAAAATGGTCTGTACTGTTTTATCAAGCTCAAAAAAATCTTTGATATGGTATGGTTTACGGGCAAACCGTAACCGTCACATGACCGTAAGGTATATGGCCATATACCATATACGGTACGGTGTACAGCCCTACTACAAATGTAGCTGCACCATTCTATCATTTCATGCACACCTGGAGACTTGTGGATTCTATCCATTATAATTAATGGGTTGCACAGTGGGAAGCGATTCATTTGACCAAGTAGGCCTTCAATAAAATGCAAGAATCTCAGCAGCAACTGAGTTTTTGAAAACATTGAGATACAGAATGCCATCAAGGGAAAGAGCAGGCAGCATTGAGTATCTACAGGAACATAAGTTGCTCAGATCATAATGGACATATGTACAGCACATGTACCACTGACCATGTATGAAAAAATCATGTTTTGATGCTCTCCATCTATTCAAAGCTCATCCATACTCTCAATACAGAGAAAACCTATTCAGGTGGCTTTCGTCAACAAAAACAAGCTGTTCAGCTTTGTACAAGGTACCAATTCGAAGTCTATATTCTGACCATTGTTCTTCATTACATTCACATGCAGGACATTGTACCTAAAGCAACATAAGACACATCATAACATGTAGTTGTCATTTATATTACCTTTTCCTTGTGTATATGCGGAGCTGTAAGGTATGCTGTATCATTGATAACACAGCAGAAAGCCCACAGGTCACATTAAGGTCAGTTTGAAGCTCTTTGAGCATGATGTCAGGGCTTCGCTGAATAATACATGCCTCAAGGAACTAAGTATCATCTAGATCATTACAGAATGACTGAGATGCACATAATTAGATACTTACAGCTGCATCTAAGCCACTCAGAATCCGTTTCCTGCCTCATTCAAGTGGAATATTCTCCACATTGCCTGTTCTTCGATACAGCACAAGCATGTGTCGCTGTGGACTCTGTAATGCCTGTGAGCTGCCGAATGTTGGTCCTAGGAACACCTTTCTTGTCCATTCAGACAACTATGTTCTTGACATCACGAGAAATGAAGCATTGGATTCCAGGCATGAAGACAGAATGTAGTGGGTAGAGTGAAGGTTAAGGCCCTCCATCCTTGAGAGTCAGACAGAGCTAGCATTGAGTGGGTGGAGTGGTGGAGGGGTCCGAGGGGAGGTGAACCAGTTGGTTGGCTTGAGACTCAGCAGCACTAGGCCAATCAATTCAGCTGTGTGCAGTGATGTTTGCTAAAATGTCTGACACATTAACATGTTAATGCCGACACCAGTGTCAGACATTGTCTGACAACGTCATTGACACTGTCTGACATTTTGGTGGTGTCATTGCATGACCATATGCTCCACTTAGCAAAAAAATTGTATTTGTATTTCACTTAATTTACTACAGTGAGCAAACAACTTCCGACACAATGAGCAAGTAGTGTCAAGTATTGCTTGCCAATGTAGTGTATAATGAGTAAAATACCCCAGTGTATACAGTACCGTACTTCTGCTCAACTCAAACCATTCCCCATGATTGCTTCCAATGTTTGGGACTACTTTTATAAGTCTACAACAAAGTATAAGAACAACAACACTTATTTCAGTGCATGGTGCAAATTCTGCCTTACACATGAAGCTAGACAAACATGGGGTTCTGAGCTCAATAGATATCATCAGGGGATTGGTGTATATCCACAGACAGAGGAAGAGATTGTAGAATCATGTATGCTTTACACAGAAAACATGTAAAATGACTAACATGATAAGTTTATAGTGAAAACATCAGCAAACACAGATTTTTTCCCATAGCCAGACATAGCACATCAGCTAATCCCATAGCAGCCCATAGCAAACTAAAAATTATGTAACTATCCAATAGCATGCCATAGCAATCACTAGCAGACACACTTCATTATATAGTACTGTATAGAAAAGTTATGAGCCTAGCTAGCATTTCATAGTTTTTGGACTACTTGTATAGTTATTTTGGTATATGGTGAGCTAAATAGCATCTTATAGTGCCAATTTAAACATGTCAGAACAAGTGCTCATGTGGACCATGGCCAACCCATCAGCTCATCATTGTGATATTAATATAAGTATGTCAATGAAGTCCTAGTCAATGTTTGTCTGCACCAGGCTTCAGGTTTTGAATGTCAACATCAACCACTGACTTACCACCAAGAGCTTCATACTCCACTTCTCTCTCGTATCATTCTTTCTTTTTCTGCTACTGGGGTTTATGTCTGTCAGGACTCAGCACTATGTGTTCACTGTGATGTTGCATTATTCAGGGATATCAGCCTCACCACCAGCTTTGCCTTCAGTCTGGACATTTACCCTCTCAGCTATAACCCGTTCTGCTGACTTGTGCTGAACAATATGTGAGTGTCATTTTTATTCTCTTTCCTCTTTTACTAAAAGCACATAGGTATAGCTACCATGGCACATAAACTCTAACAACACCACATCACTTCACAAGCTTGGATAAATGCTTGTCCCCATCTCACCCGGGACCCCACTCAAGAGTTGAAGGCCATAACACTGTTTGGAATGCGACAATTGTGGCTGTGGGTATTATGTGCTGGCAGAGAATTGGTAGGAATATGATCGAGAATCTTGCATGAAGGCGAGTCGACATGACAATATGTGCATTCGACAGGGGCAGTATCATGGTATGTGTCCCCTTTGTGTCTACTTTCCTCCATTCCTTTGTTTAATCTCCCTTGTATTTTTATAATATATTTCAGATTTCCCTTTCTTATTCCCTTCTTCCATCCCTGCTCCTTTGCTCTTTAATCCTCCAGTTCCCTCCCCCTCTGCATCCTCTCCTTGCTTTATTCAACCCCTTCCCTCCTCACACTGCTGACATATCTTACCTCAGGAACCCATTGTATCCCAAGGCACATACCACTGGTCTCTCCCACTCCCCAACCAAATGCAATGGTATACCAAACACCACCACTTTGGCACCCAAAACTCAGGAGTCAGGCAGCTGTGAGATAGCTTGTTTCAGACAAGGTAAGCAGAATTGTGACTTTGGTTTAGTTTGAGAGAGGAGGTTGGGGAGTTTGAGATGTGTGGTCATAGTGGCAGGATGTCAAATGGTGGGTGATATATTGTGGTGAAGGGTGGTGAGCCAAGGCATGTAGGAAGGTACAGCGATAAAGTAGGTGGTCTGAAATGTTAGGTACCTGGGAAATTGTATATATATAATATATTGTTTTAAGTATAATCTGTAATTCAACATCACAAAACCATAAGCAAGAAGCAACATTATTTTAAATATATATGCTAGCATCTGTATAACTACCATAGCAACTCACTGCATGCTCAGATGGCTCTATAGTGCTCCATAGTGTGCCGCCAGTCATTCCATAGCAACCCATAGCACACAGCACAGGCTATATAAATCTCTATAGCATAAGTAGAAGCCTATACAGTTTCTGATAAAGGGGGGTCTTTGTTTTGGTGCTATGCTACTATATAATGCTATGTAGAATCAGTTAGCAGACCCAGACTTTGCTGATGAACAGAAGGAAATGCAAGATCAGGGCAGCCTAAAGTGTTATGGAAGCACCTTGCAAGTAACTGTGACACAGTTGACTCAGAAACGAAGGAGCTCACACACAATAGACTGGGAGGCTATGATAAACAGGCCGGGGTGGTATGAGGAAAAGAGAATCAAGGAGCAAGCACACACAGGGCTTTCTACACCACGCATTGCATTACAGGAGCTTCCAATTCAAACAAGTGAGTCAGTGACATGATCTGACTCACTTATCAATTTGGCAGCACAGTCAGATGATGCTGAATGTGCTTCTCCTTCCCAATGAAGAAGAACCAAACACTATGTTCCTGAACAATCAATTGCATCATTTTGTAATGAGACAACTGTACCATCTGTTTGGGACTTGCAACATATTAAAGAATGGAATGCAGACTTGTGCCTACTGATGGTGGCATGCAATGTTCCTTGGTGGGCTGTTGAAAATCCAGTTTGGAGGAGTTTCTTTCAGAAGTGGGTTCCAGGGTGTTTGATACCAGGCCATAAACAGCTATCAGGTCGCATTCTGGATGAGCAAGCAGATATTGTAGTGGAGAACATTCAGAAAGCAGTAAAGAGGAGATATGGGACAGGTCAATGTGAAAGATTCACTTATTGGGTCTATGGTTAATGTTGAATATCAGGTAATTTAAATTCATTCATCTGAACTAATATACTTATGGAGTTTATAGCCATACCTAATCGGAACCACTAGTGTCTCTGCACAAGCCAAAACTGCTGAGAATCTTCTGGAAATAGTAAAGGCTGATATCAAGTATTGTGTCAATATTCTTGGGATAAACTTGATTGGTTGGTGTACTGATTCAAGTGGGGAATCTTCAAAAATGTGCTGGTTTCTGCAATCTACACACAATTGGATGATTGTGGTGGAATGCTGGGCTCACCAGGTACTATTGTGTTATATTATATTGCATCTCATTTCAAATCTTTTTGTTTTTTAGATTAATCTTGTTGTTGGAGACTATTTTAAACTCAAGATGTGATTTATATCTATTATTAATGATGCACTTGAGGTGTGTAAATGGTTTAATAACCATTCTCGTGCATTGGGAATTCTTCAACAGCAGCAGAGCAATAGTTGCTCTTCTTTGAAGCCAGTAGCTCTCATCCTTCCAGTATTAACTAGATGGACATCCCATTACCTCTCAGTATCTCACCTTCTGGACTTGGAGACAATACTTCGGCAAATGATACTTGACCATCAAGTATATGAGAATCTGCTTAGCTGTGTTGGAACACGAGCAGATGCAAAGGAAAGAGCTGCAGACATCTTGTGTATTATTGAGTCAGCAGATTTCTGGAATGAATTGCAGATGTAAGTTTTATTTTATTCATAACTGTTCTCACCATGTTAAAAATATCAATAGAATTAAAACACATCTGGAACCATTTGCATTTGCAGCCAATGTCACACAAAGTGATGGTGCTTGTCTCAATGTTGTTCTTGTTACACTGGGCAACCTTTTTTGCATTTTTTCAAACTCTAGCATTGATGAAACTGTTAGAGAGGGAGTAATAAATAGTCTTGAAAAGTGATGGAAAAAAGCAGATCAAGATATTTTTATACTTGCACTGGTTCTTAACCCATATATTCGGTGTAGCTGCTTCCATCATAGTCCACTCTGAACATTTGGAGGTATTTGGCCTATTTTCAAAAAATGTTTCAGTCAGTTCTTCAACCAGGAACCTGATCCAGAATGTTGATCATCCTTTTCCGATTATGTTGCGGGTGTAGGTTCATGGAGCTTCAAGAGCATGTCTCTAGATGATCATCTTAAATCACTGTCTCGCAAAACTGTATGGGTTATCTTCACTTTTTACATAGTTTTTAATGCTCACTTATAATCAACAGTCCTCAAATATCAATCTAGTAAATGTATGGTGAGAGCATGACACTGGAGAGGAACATGGACAGAACAGATCATCAGCAAGTACTGATTTTACTATGTAGTGCTACAGTAGAACTCTGAAGCATTCCATAACACTATAATTCCATAACAAAGGTGTTCATTTATGTACTATTATATAGCTATCTGAATGTACTTTAGAGTGTTGTAAATTGCTACATAGGTTTAATTATATGCTATGGATAGTTATAGAGTTGTAGAAACATGTTCTGTAGTTCTTTAGAGAATGTGCCAAAGTGGTGCACTATGGAGTTCTACATAGCTGATGGTATACTGAAACATTATGAACTTCTATGTACTACTTGCAGTATACTCAAATATTACCAAGTGCTACATAGCTGGAGGTGTACATGGTATGCTTACAGTTCTATAAGACATTATATATAACTATGGATTGCTATGTAGTTAGAGGTACAGTATGTGCACTATACTTATCTATAGCACAATATGTGTGTATGGCACATTTACCATTTGCGTTTGATCTGGGTGGTTTGGTGTTCGCTTCACTACTGTCATTATTTATGCATTAATAAAAGAATACTATTTATAACTAGCAAAAAAATAACTCAAAAATAAATGCTATCATTATAACCCCTTAATTAAGTACTACAGCAATATCGTCATCCTTATTTGTGCTATCAGGAGGTGTGTCCTTCCTATGTGGGATTATAGATGTGAGGCAGGTAGGCAGTACAAGAGGCATAGCAGACTCACATGCCTATGCATGCCCATTCCACCAAATTGGTAGCAAACCTCTTTGAATGATATGCGTCAGCCTTGATCTCAGGAATATTCTTCTTGATTATACACTCATATGTTGCTCGATAAGCCTCTCCAGTGAAACTGATGTTCTCCTGATATCCAAATTTTTCGTACTCTTTTAAGCAATTTTGTATCTGTGGTGATATTTAACAATGATGAACTCAGAACATATCAGAAGGTGTACACAGGTTGCAGCAAGGGCAACAGCTGGTTCTGGAACAGCTGATTCAAAATATGCACAATACAATTCAGCTAAAGGTCGATCACTGCCTCCTTTTCCATAGTAGAAGTCAATGCACAGCTTGCTAAGGCAAGGGTGTGCGAAGTTTTGGGTTTTTCCCTACAAATCACACAGTGAGAACCTGAAATAAGCAAGCCAATCCAAAGAATACTTACATTCTCATTGAGATTTGTAGCTTGTAGAAACTTTCCTCCTGTCAAGAGGTCCCTAACACTGTTCCTTACCATCTCATACTCCTCCTCCTGATTCCCCCCTTGAAAATCAGAGACAATGTGTTCAATATATTTCTGTTTAACTAAATGTCTGCAGCACATTTTCATGGTACCTCTGAAGGTTGCGCCTTCATTAAAAACCTGAAGTGTATAAGTGAACAACAAGCCAACACATATGACTGTTACTTACAATTATATTCATATTATGATCCTGCTGTGGACACTGCCATTCTAAGCCAAAGTAAGTATGATCAAAATCAAGACAGCACATAATGCATTACACACCCTGATCACTGATATTATTGCATCTCTTGTATTCTGCAATTCCTTGTGACAGGATATCTCTAGCGATGACCAGGTGACGCAAACATTCAGGAAATGGGTTCTCTAGGACAATATAATGTCGAAAGAGCCTCTTTCCTTCAATGAGGCCATTTTGCATATGATAGGGATAGAACTTCACAGTTTTAGCACTCTTTCCACCTTTGGATTTTGAGTTTCGCTTTGCACACTGACGTTGGGTGACTACTGAGTCATTGTCAATATCACTGTCCTTATCAATAATACTGTCCCTGTCTGAAGTATCTAGCTCAGATACGCTGCTTTCTGAGATGGGCAAGAGGCATTGAGGGTTTGGAGGTGCATAGGGTCAGTTTTTCTTCTGGTGACTGTCCAGAACATCATTTGGAGGGGGCTAAAATGTAACTAGTGAGGCTGCCAGTAATGTATATGTATGTGTACTACATACCACATCTTCCTGTTGGCTGTAGTAATTTTCATTATCTAGTACCAAAGAAAGCCTTTAGTAAGCTATGAATCCTTATGGTGGTATAGTGTTATACAAACCAAGTGAATCTTCCTGGAACTGTTCTAGTGCTCTACAAGCCAGTTGCTCATCCTCATCAGGAGATTGTTCATCAATATCTAAACCCAAACAACATTAATAAGTTGGGATGAAAAAATTGTGTGGTTTTACCTCTATAATCACCCACACCCAGTTCTCAATTGTCTCTTAGTGACATAGCACCTCCCATACTAAAATTGGTTTCATCTTCATCACCTTCAAGATCTCCATTGTTGACTTCATAACTACCATGCTGCAGCTCATCAAAATCTGGCCACGTAATATGATTACCTCCAGGAGTTGGATATACTTCAAGTTCAGGAGCAAGTGTCATAGGTTCACTGCGAGGTGGTGGTGAAGGCGGTGCAGGGAGAAAAACATTATTATGATTTGTATAACCCAGCTGGGAGTCTTTCTCCTTCCTCTGCTGTAAGTAAGTACGTGAGAGATGATGTTTAGGGGGCTCTGATCCTGTTGAGTATGGCAGTAAGTCAAGTAGATTTGTAATAGATAGTATATAGATAAAAAACCTGTCAGGTTGAGTGGAATTTCAGATTCATCTCGTCCATCAGCTGTTGTAATTTTCAT
This sequence comes from Cyathus striatus, assembly GCA_025738555.1. NCBI lineage: Eukaryota > Fungi > Basidiomycota > Agaricomycetes > Agaricales > Nidulariaceae > Cyathus > Cyathus striatus. Next base: position 260,178 of record JAOVFP010000021.1, read on the forward strand.
ACCAATAGCTTGGGGAAGTTCATTCAGTGGTGCCGAAAAACCAAATCGTGATCTGGGTTGTGCAGCTCAAGAAACAGGTTGTGGGGCTGATAACTGATTGTGATCTAGCTGCTATCTCTGGAGTCCATCACTGGTATTTGTTGATGTCTTAAAGATATATAATTCATTAAACGTTACAAGCTAAAGCCAAAAAAGATTATTGAGGAACTTACCATAGTAGATACTGGTTGGCTAGTGACCGGAGGAGCCATCATGTTCACTGGAATGCTATCAGGAATGAGATTTGAAACAGTTCCACCATGGTCTCGCTTCTTTGCTGGTGCATTCTCAGTTGCCTTCTCGTAATTGTGTAATTGTTCAAGTTGACCACCTTGGCCATGGCCAGATTGGGCACTCCTATGAAGGCCATTTATATGTTGGTCTGAGTGTTTATCTATAATGTTACATATCAATATTTACACATAACTAAGTTTACATACCACTATTCTGCAGGGAGCCATCCTCTGTATTGTGCAATGATGGGCTTTCAGCTGAAGAAATGTTCCTTTTACGTTTACTGGTGGGGGCAGGTACTGTGATGACCCCATGAAAATGAGTAACCTGAGGTTATAACTATATCATACTTACTATGCTGAGTCTGCTGTGGACAATCACCCTTTGCACTCCTGTTTTCCCTTGCACTTTTTGTCCCATGTGATCCTTGGCCAGAGGAATTTTGAGGGTTTCTCCCCTGGCTAGCTCCTCCAGCCATGAGCTGGAAAAATAGCAAGATATGAGAAAGTAAAAAGGTTGGGAGTGTGACGGTATCAAGAAAGTGCCAGCAAAGTGGGGTAATGGTAGCCAAAGTTAAATTGTCCAACAAAATGTCCCAGAAGTACTAGGGTTTCAGGGAGCCTGGTACAATACTATTCAACTTGCTTCTGGTCCCTGTACCCTATAGCTGGAAATGAAATTAGTACCAATGAATGCCACAAGCAGCAGAATACACAAAGTTTGGACTTATGGAACCATTTTATTGCATGTATGTTATAAACAAGAGTTGATAGTAAAATAAAAACTTGCATTTCAAGCAACAAGTCATGTATTGCTGATGTATGTCATTCAAATGTCTTGTAGTCTCATACAAACATAGGTCTGTTTGGTTAGAGATTAGCGGTGCAATAATTACTCAACATCAAAGATAACCTACTATGGACACAACACTATCAGAATTGCCTTGATTTCCCAGTGGATAATGCATGATATGATACCCCAGTGCTTCTATTTTGTTCATGGCTTTTCCCAGTGCAATCTGTGCCTCAGCAGATCTGGACACTGCAGCACGAGCCCTCCTTGCAGAAATCTTCGCCCGCTTTTTTGCATGTTTACTTTGAATTTCGAAAATGTCTCGCTGATGTTGAACAAACTTTAGCAGTTGTGTTGCTTCTTCCATGGTAGAAATATTATCATAATTTTGAATCTAGATATAAGCTTATATGAGAAGCAGAAAGCAGAAAGCAGTGTACCAAGTGAACATACCAAACAGTTTGCTCCTTCAGTCATCACCTCACCATCCTCCTGCTGGCATCGGGCACATAGTGAAGAAGACATTATAGCTTATAAGTTGACTCCTGAATGGAATGAACATAAATAGTGAAGTGAATTGGAAACTTGGGAACAAGTCTTCCAGCAGTCAATAATCAACAAACAAATTTACACAGCCTCAATCTGCATGATCATGATTCACTGGTTCCTTATATCATGATTTTATTCTATATTTTCTGGTCTTCTCACTTCAAAAATCCACATAGTTATAGCTGAGTATTACATAGAAATATTTAATAAAGCAACAAAAGGTGTGAATGGGAGGGATGAGTAAATTAGAAGCATCACCACTCAAGGGGGCAGCTCGAGAGTGAGGAAAGCAGAAGATTGGTGTCAATCACCAGAACAATATAGCCAGGAATGATGTGAAGTGAAGTATATTCATCCACAGCCTTTCTTGAGCTATGCATGTACTGGCGTGACGAAATTTCCTGAGGGCACAAAGTAGACTGAAGGAGGCTCTTCAAGTAATGATGACAAGCCTAGAGAATAGAAAGTCAATTGCTGTTCTCTCAAAACTAAAAGTGAAACTTACCTTGAACCCCACTCCATATCACAGAGGCACCAATCCTCTGGCAGGGGTGACATCAGGCTGATGATTGAAAGTGGGTGGAAATGGAAATGGCCAGGCGGCAAGAGGCTTCCTCCTCCAGGCTGTGTATAATCGTCCCCAAAAAGGGATTCTGAGGAAGCCAAATTTCTGTGGCCCATCCTGTCAAACAAAGAGTCCTGCATCGACGATCAACAATTGTCATCCATAATTGAGTTGTAAGAGAAGCAATTCTCTCTACCAGTAAACTCGGGGGCTGCCAGGCTCTGTGAAGGTGATGCCGTTATAGGCTCCAAGGGCATTGCATGATCAGTGTTGAACATCTTGTCACCGATTCCAGGCCTTCCGAGATGCATACCAGAGATGTCACTCATGACTGAGTCAACCGAAGAATCAGGATGATGACGAGCCCATGCAGCACAACAATTGCTAGCTCCATGTAGAGCATAAGACTGTGCAACAGAGCTTGCACTTGTCCAAGAATTGTTGCAACAGTGCATTGCGAAACTGCAGTTGTACAAGCTGATGGGAGGCATGATGGAGGTTGTTGACATGTTAGATTCTTGGCGTCGATGGCCACATTGAGGCATAGGAGGTCTGAAATAGAAACTTGAGGCATTGCTATCAACACAGGTGCGGCGAGGACAACAATGAATGAACAAGAACATGTTGTCAATGCTTATGGACATGGAAATAGACATATCCTCTGAGGATGGCCTCTCTTGCAAACTAGGCAAGCCATAGTCGAATGGATCTGCCAAGCCCAAGTCAATTACCCTTCCATAGGATGATACCGATGTGATACTGAAAATTGAGTCATGTTGACAATGATTGATGTGATGTGTGGCTGCAGGTGAAGGATAAAATGAGGGCCAGTTGTCGTTGAATTCGAAACCATGGCAAACTTCATCAAAGGACTCAAATCCAACAAAGCTGGCTGCCAAAGTACATCATGAGTCCATGTAGAAAGAGCTCCCGTTGCCCTCGCACATAAACCTCTTTGAGCTGGAGTCTGAGTCAACTCGAGGTCGCACTTCAGGCATAGCATTAATCTTCGCATAGATGGACTTGAGTGCTGATTCATCCTCAAATGTCAACGACATAGAAAGCAACCAAGTGAGACAGAGGTGGGATGATGTCCGAAAGCATCAACAGTTGCTGGGGTTTAAGCAGGCTCGGACTGGGAACACCACAGAACTTGAAAGACCTGTTGAGCTGTCCATCCAAAGCTTTAGATGAGGAAGATTGAGCCATCTTCAAAGCCTGTGGAGGCTCAGCCATAATGATATCCTCAGACTCAGCACTAGCCAGGCTATCTGACCCTTGAAGAACAGTTGGCTCTCTCATGTCGAGCAACCTTGAGCCAGAGATCGTGTTGAAGTGGCTCTTGGTCTCAACAGTGTCCTTGGTTGCCTTGGTTGTCTCGTTAAACATTGTTGGCTCCTTCACATCTGCAATGCGCGATGCCGAATAACTGTTGAATAGGCTGCCTTGGGAGGAATCACTAGTTTCCATGGCCACCGAGAAGTCCAGAGGAATCTTGGGAACAGGCGGGACTTCAACACATAGCAGACCGTCCTTGAGATATCTGAGGTCTATCTTTGCTGGTGTCTTGAAAGTGTTCTCCACCTGCTCTATGAAGCTTCGACAATCGGAAGTGCCAGATTCATTGAGTTTCTGAAGTTCCCCGGTGAAGTTGAATGATTTGTTCGTGTCCTCTTCAGACATAACACTGCCTTTATCAACATCAGCATGCTCGCCAGCATCATCAACCAACCCAGCTCGGAATATGGGCATATCAAGCCTTGGAGTGACATCCAAAATCGGGATCATATCCTCAGAGGGGGAAATAGGAGACTCATTGCCCTTCACATTGTTTCCACCTTGATAGGAGAGCATGTCATCAATAATAAGTTGTGCTCAGAGCCAGATGCTGATAAGATGTACCCCAATTCCTCAGGAACATTGGAGTTGGGGTCAGATGCATTGAGTTCAGGAATGTTGTATCCTGATATGTTGGAACCACCTAATGTGCCTCCCATGCTGATTAACTTGCGTGTCTCAGGGGGGATAGGAATGCCTCCTCCAGCCATGCTTCCTTGACTCAAACAGCTACTCTTCGAAATGTCCAGAGGCACAAGAGAAGACTGCTTGTGCGCATGAGTGCCTTCAGGACGAGAGAATACGGAGCCAGTTGGTGTTAGAGAACCGGTACTAAAATCATCCAAAGAGCCCTTCGATCCAGCCCTGCTTGAAGAACAGGAGCCTCCAAACACAAATGACATTGGGGCTTGAACAGACCCTTCCTTCAAAGCCTTAGACATGGAGCCTGGTGAGAAATTGAGTTTTGGTGGGGCAGCCCTGCTACGTCTCGCAATGGGTAATGGGTTGAAGACCAGCTTGGGCTCTGGTTCCGGTGCAGGTGTCATGGTATGCTTGTGACCAGGGCGGAAGGTCTTTCCAGTCATGGGTGTCGGTGGTAGAGGTTTATCAAAAGGGGGCGTGCTGGCCTTCTCCTTCACCGGTGAGAGCTGCTGGCTAAGAATGCTCCATGGGGCTGTTTGCTGGCCGATGAGGTTGGCCTTCGACAAGGCTTTCTTAATCGTCGCTGCCTGGCTTTGAGCAGCTGCATATGGCCTCAATGAGCTGATAGATGCGGTACTATCCCTCAATCCCTTCTTAAGAGGACTGCCCCCGAGCAAGGCCTTCCTTTGAACTGATTTTGTGGGGTTTTCCTGTCGTCGACACTCATGGACATGGTGATAGACATATCCTCTGAGGATGGCCTCTCTTGCAAACTAGGCAAGCCATAGTCGAATGGATCCGCCAAGCCTGAGTCAACTACCCTTCCATAGGACGATACCAATGTGATACTGAAAATCAAGTCATGTTGATGATGATTGATGCGACATGTGGCTGCAGTTGGAGGATAAAATGAGGTAGGTTGAGCGTTTTCCAGAAATGTGACTCGGAGTGTATGATTCTGCGCCAAAAGGAGTGCGTGATGGGTACTGACCATGACCCAGCTGAGGAGAAAGAGTATCAGCAAAGGTGTGAAGAAGAGAACAGTAAGTCACAATGCATGAAGCTTTAAGCTTCAAGCATGAAAGGAGAAGGGGAAGCGGGGTGGGGGGACAAAAAAAAAACAAACACAAAAGTAAGAGAAAAAACTCACTCAATAGCTCACAAGTATGAGTCTGTATCCCAGCACTAGCCAAAATCCCAATTTGTGCACTCCTTGAACTTCTCTGAATATGCAGCTACCGCACCGGCAAGAGAAACATGAGCTCCTGGGCATTGCTTTGTGGTGCTCTTCCCCAGTGCTGTCGATAGTGGACATATCTTCAAGGTTAAACAGTACACAAATCCCCACTAGTCCGTCAGGACTGACCACGAAGTGTGTCAGTGCTCCTGTAGCGGCAAGTGAAGATGAGGGTACTGAGACCTTGAGGATAGACCAAGACACTTTCAAGTAGAGTGCACCCGGGGCCTGGCACTGATATTACGGTGCACAGCAGATTCCTGTGTATAATGTAAGTCTTTGGGTTAGAATTTGTGGAGAGTGAGAAAAGAAAGTATGCACAAAAGACATAAGTAACAGGATGTAGAGAGGAAAGGGTGTAACAGGAGGAAAGGGAATAATGACAGACACGTGATGTGGGGTCACGTCAGCGCATTAGCATGCAGCTCGGAGTAGTCAGACTGTTATTGGATCTCCACTCCTGCTCTATCTCTGCACCTCACGAAGGGAACAAAGTGGTCTGGCCACTACCTCATTCCTGTCATCACACCTTCCACACTATCATATTTGGAGTCTCCTGCCATTTGTAAACCACCATTTCATCGACACCCCTCTCCAATCTTTGCTCAATGATTTCAGAATCATAGGTACCACTATACTTATGAAACCAGGTGTTATAACAGGTGGCGCTTTAACTCACGAATGTCCACTTTCAAGATCGATTGGCTACTTCCTCGAGCCCATTATTTTTCTGGCACCCTTTGCAAAGGAGCCTGTCAATCTGATGATAAAAGGGATCACCACTGACGAGAGTGACCTTTCCGTGAGTAATGATCATGGCTGTTTCAAGTTTGTTCTTCTAATATGAACCAGGTAGACTTAATATGAACCGTGACAATACCACACCTGCAACTTTTCGGAGCATCAGAAGGGTTGGAATTAAGAGTATGTCGCTATCCCTCCTGAGAACTTATATAGTACTTACTATGTACAAGATTTAAAAACATGGTGCACCACCGAACGGGCCAAATGTCTTATTGGTCGTAAATTTGAAGATGCTGAAGTACAGTCAGATATCAAGCACTTCCCTTTCAAGGTGTTCAGCAAAGGTGGAAAGCCCTACATTCGTGTAGAATATTGTGATGAGGAGAAGGAATTCTCTCCTGAAGAGATCTCATCCATGGCCCTTCTTAAGATGAAGGAGACTGCCGAATCTTATCTTGGAACTACTATCAACAACACAGTTGTCACCGTTCCCGCCTACTTCAATGACTCGCAATGTCAAGCTACAAAGGATGCTGGTACTATCTCTGGTCTTAATGTTCTCCACATCATTAACAAACCCACTGCTGCTGCGATCGCCTATGGTCTCGACAAGAAGGTTTCTGGTGAATGCAACGTCTTGATCTTCAATCTTGGTGGAGGAACTTTCAATGTCTCCCTTTTGACTATTGAGGAGGGTATCTTTGAAGTCAAGGCTACTGCTGATGACACTCACCTTGATGGTGAGGATTTCAACAATCGCCTGGTCAATCACTTTGTCCAGGAATTCAAGAGGAAAAACAAGAAAGATCTCTCTGCTAACCCCAGGGCTGCTCATTGGCTCTGCACTGCTTGCAAGCATGCCAAGCGTACCCTCTCCTCCACTGCTCAGACTTCCATCGAAATTGATTCCCCCTTTGAGGGTATTGACTTCTATACTTCACTTACCCATGCTCGTTTCAAGGAATTGTGCCAGGACTTGTTCCGCAGTACTCTTGAACCTGTTGAGAAAGTCCTCTGGGACTCTAAGATCGACAAAGCCCGGGTTCATGAAATTGTCCTCATCAGAGGATCCACTCATATCCCCCACATTGTCAAGCTCGTGTCTGACTTCTTCAATGGCAAGGAGCCCAACAAGAGCATTAACTCTGATGAGGCCATCGCCTATGGCGCCACTGTCCAGGCTGCCATCCTTTCCAGAGATACCTCAGAGAAAACTCAGGATCTTCTTCTTGATGTTGCACCTTTGTCCCTTGGTATTGAGACTGCAGGTGGTGTTATGACTGCACTCATCAAGAGGAACACCACTGTTCCTATGAAAAAATCCGAGATCTTCTCCACATATGCCAACAATCAGCCTGGTGTGCTCATTCAAGTGTACAAAGGTGAACGTGCACGCACCAAGGACAACAATCTCCTTGGAAAGTTTGAGCTCTCTGGCATCCCACCTGCACCACGTGGTGTGCCTCAAATTGAAGTTACCTTTGATATTGATGCTAACGGTATTTTGAATGTTTCTGCATCTGACAAGACCACTGGAAAGTCCAATCACATCACTATCACCAATGACAAGGGGCATCTGTCCAAGGAAGAAATTGAACGCATGGTTCAGAAGGCCAAGAAATACAAGGCTGAGGATGAGGCTGCCACCACTCACATTACTGCCAAGAATGGTCTTGAGTCCTATGCCTACAATCTTCATAACTCTATCACTGACGAGAAGTTGGCTGATATGGAACTGAAAGATATAAAGATAGATGAGTCTGATGAGACCATAATATGGAATGGTATGCACAAAATCAGTATCTACCACCTCTGCCTCTCCTTCCGGCAGCCGGGCCCCATCTACCTGCACAATTACCACCACCTCAACTCCAGTCAGAGTCACCTCCTCCAGCAGATGCACCATTGTTCCTACTCCATTCTTCACCACCACCATACATTTCCTGGTTCGTCTGTTGCGGAGGAGGACCATTTGACGGACCAGATGCTGATGATCCAAACCCAGGAATGAAGTCATCTCCATTATCATAACCTCCCCCTCCTCCTCCATTGCCACCTCACAATGCAGCATTGCCAGAAGAAACACCTGGTATCCCACCATCTTCCTCTTTCCCCCACCATGCTCCGCTGCCACTGCCACTACCACCACCACCAAATCCGAACCCTGGAACCATTGTGTTGTCCTCATCGTCCTGGCCTGCTGTATCCATGATCTCCAGTGGTTTTTCACCTCCACTGGAGAAGACTGATGTCACGTCTCCTGGTTGTTCATGCAACCAGAAGCGTGTTGTGTGGTCATTGGAACCGGAGACGAGGAGATGGCTGAGAGGGTGGTAGGTAAGTGACCAGATGTTGGAGTCGTGCACTTGGGAGACTTGAAGGATGGTTTCAAAATTGAAGGTAAGGCCATTCCACAGGGTGAATTCTCCACTTATTGAGCCTGTTAGAACATGTCAACCTTCTGGTGTCTAGTTACTACATTCACAGGGCAATGGATCTTGTTTGTGGATGTATGAACGAATTTGGTGCACAGAAAAGTTGAAGGATTTTCTGAGTATGCTTTTGGCAGTAGTAGATCAATGACATATCAACAATAATCAAATAAATGAAGATCCTACACAAAGGTGGCTTCTCACCAGAGGAGCATCTTCAATACTGCCCCATTGTATACCACAATCTCATCAACTTGGTGAGTGCTGAGGAGATCAAGAAGATTGGGTACAATATATGAGTCACCACAGAATTGGGTAGGTTTGCAGTGTTTCTGGTTAATTTGAGTTGGTTCTATTGCACTGCATGGTGCAGTGTGTGGGTGGAAGCGAGGTAAGAGGGTGTGATCTGTTGGAGTCTGGATCATTGCAGGGTGCAAGTGTGTTGCAATGTGATGTGTGTGTTATGACAGTGAAATGTTCACCCCCCTCGTTTTTTGTCTGCTATTCTCATTGTTGCTGGCTGGCATTGAGATTGCGGCATGATCATGATGGACACTGGCAGTGTTCATTGTCCCTCTGTTTTCATGTACATACCATGCATGTCTAAAGGTGTATCATGTTTGAGGGAGCGATTGGATCTGTGGACTTAACTGTATGCCTGCATGTTTTGCCATGCACTGTGCATAGCATTGTAGCATGATTTACATGCTTTTTACACATTGTTCATTTGTTTTGGCCTCATGTAGAACACATTCTTGTGTCATCTTAATATATAATACCCTACTGGTGTGTGCTTTTTCTTTCCTTTTGATTCTCCACTTTACATCACAACTTCTTCAACATCTCAACATATTGTCTATGCCTTTACTATCCTGTCCTCAGTGTCTTAAAGCCTTCAAAACTGAACAAGCTGTGTTATCTCATTTAAACCAACCCATTTCATCTTGCCGCTTAAAATTTGAGCATGCTCTTGAGGAAAATAGACGTTCAAAATCAAATCAGTCCCTGGATTCACCATCACCAAATGACACTGCTACTTCTTCCTATGCATCCTATGCCTACACTCCAGTTCAACACTTAAATTCAAGCACAGTTCCAATGGATGTTGATGAGAATTATGAAGCAGAGAAAATGGACATTGATGAGGATTCTGGCTTCAGCAGCTCACAACCATATATAATTGAATTTAATGGTGCTGCTGAAACATATGGCAATGGAACCACATTTATGGATTCATTTAAAAATGATCAATTTGCAGATATACGATCTGAAAACATATATTATTCCTTTGCATCCCATGATGAATGGGAGCTGGCAGAATTTTTACTTCTTTCTGGCTTAAGTATGGCACAGATTGATATATTTCTCAAGTTAAAAAAGGTACAGTCTTATAAGCTTACAGTATGTATTTCTCATAAAATAATATTAATATATTCATACAGATTAAGCAGCTTTCTCTGTCATTCTCAACTGCCAAAGAGCTTAGAAACTGTGCTGAGATTCTCCCAAAAGGTCCAAATTGGATGTCTAAGGAGTGGGTTGAAGTTAAGCACTATCCAACAAAAAATAAACTCCATTTATTCTATTGGGATCCTATTGAATGCCTGGAGTCACTCATGCAAAACCCAGCTCTGAAGGATCATCTCAAGTTCAAGCCAATGCAGATTTTTGAATCATCTAAAAAGATCTGTCATATTTATACTGAGTGGCTTTCAGGTATGACTGCATGGTCAATGCAAGTTAGTTCAATTCATTGCACTGTTGAAAAATAGTAGTACTTAAAGTTGAAACTTAATTTATTGTAGGAAAACCTTCCACAGGGAGTTACTCTGCTGGGCACTATATTATCCTCTGATAAAACCAATATATCTGCATTAACAGGCAATTGGATTGCCCATCCCCTTCTGATAAGTCTAGCAAACATTGATATGGATTTTTGTAACAAAACCTCAAATCATCTTTTCATGTTGCTTGCATTATTACCAATCCCTAAGTATACACATCCAAAAAGAAGGATATGTGGAATTTTAGAGAACTGTCTAATACATGAATGCCTTGACTTTATTCTCCAACCTTTGAAGACAGCAGCTGAAATTGGCATAATGATGTCTGATCCTGTTGGAAATCAGCAATATTGCTTCACACCATTGGCACAATTTATTGTAGATACTCCTGAAGCTGCATTGCTTGCAGGGGTAGGTGGAAAAACCTCACCATTAACAATGGCTTCCCACAAACAATTTGGAGATGCATTCAAACATCAGCCTCATACAGGAACAACAACTCTCAATCAACTTCATGAGATACAAATTCATGCAGATCCATGGGACCTTGAAAAATATATGAATTTAGCATCAGAGCATCAACTTAATGGCACCCATCTCCCATTCTGGCAGGATTGGGCTTTGTCTGATCCTTCAAAATTTTTGGGACCAGAACCACTGCATCATTGGCACAAAGGATTTTGGGATCATGATGCAAGATGGTGTATCAATGTTGTTGGTAGCACAGAGATTGATTTTCAATTTTCTATTTTACAACCTCATACAGGATTTCATCACTTTTCAGAAGGAATATCTGCACTAAAACAAGTGACTGGTCATGAACACTGAGATATCCAGCAGTATATTATTGGTGTCATAGCTGATGCAGTTCCAGCTAAATTTCTTACAGCTGTACGTGCATTAATGGACTTCCAATATCGTGCACAATCCTGGTTCATTGATGATTATTCCTGCCAAAAAGTTGAAAATGCACTAAAGGAATTTCATGACCATAAACAAGTTATTATTGATTGTGGTGGTCGACTAGGAAAGGGTAACTCAGTGATCAACAACTTTTACATCCCCAAGTTGGAATTTTTGCAAAGTGTTGTTCCCCATGTGCAAGCAAATGGTGTTCCTATGCAGTGGTCTGCAGATGTCACTGAGAATGCTCATATTACACACATAAAACATCCAGCCAGGTCTGGGAACAATCAGAACTATGAGACACAGATTTGCCATCATCCTGATTGAGCAGATAAGTGTAAGCGATTCAGTCTTGCCACTGAACTGTGTGAAATACAGGCAAAATCAAATGTTAATAATGATGAATTAGATAATGAGGATGTTAATTCTAATTCACAAGACCAATTATTGGCATCTGCAGGGAAAAGGCAACAAAATACTTGGTCTATCAAGAATTACTTCCAACAAGCAACAAATTTGTTTATCAGTCCAACACAGAAGGAATGTTTGCATCCTTTACGAACATTTTTAGTAGAAAACACAGCATTTCATCTGACACAGGATCCTAGTTTTAAGTGTCTTCCCATCAATGCAGTGTCTGAAATATTTAATATTCCAGATTTAAAAATGGCTTTAGCAGAATATATAGAACAACAAAATGCCACAGGAAGCTTCATATCTGTTATTGGTGATCAACACAGAGTAACTAATGATTCCAATCTTCCATTCACACATTTAGAAGTGTGGACACAGTTGAGACTACAGTCAAAGGCATATCATTATCCATTTGATGTTCTCCCTGCAAAGTTAATCAATGCTGCACCACCAAGTAGTAATTGGCCATTAGGACACTGTGATGCAATATTGATAAACACAGATATAAATTACAAATCGCCACAATCAGGAATTCATGGTAAGATATCTTTTAAGTTATGTCATATTATAGAACTAAGAAGAGGTGGCCTATATCTTATATAGGACATTCTATTGCAGTATTAAAGTTGATATGTCGAGCTGTGACATCTAGCAATATTGGTTCACACTTTATTGCTTATGTTGAGTGGTTTGATATTACCTCACAGATGAATCCAAATTTCTCTCCACCAAGGGGACTATATCCAGAACCAAAGTCAGGATTGTATGGTCTGAAGCATGCAAAACATGCAAATGGATTGCCAATAGCTGATATTGTACCATTGAATCAGATCCATGCACTGGTAGATGTAATTCCTCGCTTTGGTGCAAAAGCAGATCCCAGATTTACAAAGACAAACAGCTTTACATATAGTTCTGAATTCTGGTTGAATAAATATTTTGATAAAGAGATGTTTTTTTCATTGGACTGATTACTTATATCACATCTTCTATTACAAACATCTCCTATGTACATGTAACATGAAGCTGTAACAACTATATGGAGTAGTATAAATAATACATCCACCACTTTATTTGCAATACAGTAATACTTTAAGTTTAGTGAACACTGAACACTTGAGAATGGAGAGTTCAATGAACTTCAATAGCACATAGCAGATTTGTAGGTATCATCAATTATGAGTTGCCACTACTAAAAGTCTAGAAAATATATCATACTAGATAGATTACAGATCATTACAGAGCACTTGAATTTGAACTGTATAAAACTACATTGTGTTCTACTTACATTATAAATTATTGCATAGCACCTGAAAACTGTATAATACTATATAGCATACTACTTACATTATAGATTATTGCATAGCACCTGGAAATTGTATAGTACTGTATAGCATACTAATTACATTATATATTGCTACAGATTTCTCATAAATCGTAGAGAGCTATATAGCACAGTAATTACATTATAGACTACTACAAATTATTATATAGTAATTTCAGCCAACCTGAAAAACTATAAATGTTACAAGGATTTATACACATACTATAGTATGCTATGTGTAAAAACCAGTGCTTGCTGATGATTGGTGTGAATGGCCATGTGCATCCTCAGTGTGGTGCCTAATTCTGCGGCAACGGAATGTACTTTTAGCAAATATGGTGCCATTCACACAAAGCTCAAGAACCGCTTACATTATGACAAAGTTCGAAAAATTGTACTTTTATGAAATGACATTCAGAAACATTTTGGACTTACAGACCAACCTCGAAAAAGGAAATTCAGCACAGCAGAAACTAGCAATGATTCAGCAGAAGGCACAAGTTCACATATCACAAACGAAATTAACAATAATACAGATTTGCAAGGTGCTCTCAATGGGGATGACACCGAAGCTGAGAATGATCAAGACGATGAACAATTGCTTTCATTTCCAGAACTCACAGAAGGGCTCATTATAGGCACAAATGAGGCAGATCAAGATCCACCAGATACAACTCACACGATGGTCACTCCAACTATTGACTATCGTAAACTACAGTATCTATTCAACTATCCTACTGAGGCCAACCCAAACCCTTCATCGTTTGCATTTATGATTGAATATTGGCAGAAGGCAGAGCGTGGTTTGCAGATGGAGATTGCTTATCATGAAGCCAAAGTTGAATGGCTATTTGGAATTTAATACTTTGTAAATTACCATTCAATTTCAAGTTATATTAGTACTTAAGTTGTTTCATGCGATCACGCATTGACATCTGACACCTTGATGTCAAAAGTGTTGGAGCTGTCTGACGAAATTGTCCGACAGTGGATACCTTCCCATAAGAATCTATTGCAAATAAACACTGATATTGTCATAAATCAGAGTTTTAATTTCTATCTGCAAATGGTCTATTGCCCCATAACCATTCGAATAGATCTGTAGAAGCCTTTTCAGTGTGATGACATAAGCGGCCCATGCTGTCATTTGTGCGGACACATTGAACATGTGCTGAATGTTCTCCAATTCTCCTCTTAGCGTTCTCGATCCCTCTCACATCTCACATACCCTCCCTTCTGTAAGCTATGGAGGGCTTACTTATCCCTTCATACTATGACAATCAAAACGAAGAAGAGTTGGCTGCTGCAGCCTTCTGCACAATTCTTTTGGCTGGCACACTGGAGGCTCGTCAAATTCGCTCCGAGCGATGACAGCAACATCGATTCTATCTACGGTGGGTGTCATGTCCCGTTCTATTCCACTAGGGACAAGAACCTCGGAGGAGATAGTCTAAGTAGCGGAGTAACTTGTACAACGTTAGTAGGGTGTGTGGAGATGATGAACAAGTACGGGAGTAGTGGAACGTTGGCTTCAACTTGTGTGTTGCGCCCCTTGGACTTCCAGTTCCGTATTTAGAACAAAGCGGAGTAAGTGGCAAAATAGCGGAATTGGCTCAAGGCCCAAGTGGGAGAAGGGTGTAAACATAGTTGATTTGAAACTGAAGTCTATCTACATTACAGGAGTAGTTTATATAGTAAACTACTTTGTCCGAATGTGTACGGAGTAATGCCCATGGGTATGTGGCATCCTAGGGTTAAGTAAACTCCATGAAATGTAGACCATGGTAAACTAGTAGTACGCCTCTAGATTATAGTCATAGGAGAAATGGCCGCGGCCGGAGAACGAGGTAGTAATATTAAAGGGAAGGAACAAGTAAACAGTTACAAGTAAACATTAGTAAGGAAGAGTTCGATATATAACAAGTATACATAGTCCGGAGGAAACGTACTAAAAGCGGAGTAAACCCGGAGTTGACTCCAATGGTACAGGGATTGTCACGGATATGACAGTATCCTCCCATTAAGGCCGAGCCTTCGAGGCCTTTGAGACGAATAGGAATAGTTATGCTTATTCAGCAGTGAAAAACTCCGGAGATTGCTGAGGGCAATGCCAGAGGTGGAGTAAATGATACTGTGGCGGAGATAATGAGTCTGGGAGTGAAAATGAAGATAGAAATGAAATCGAGCCGGAGGAAAATGTGCATAGACAGGAGAAAATGTTTTGTAGGTTTTGGACTTTGAATTGTTTTTTGGTGTATGTGTGTGCATGAGTGCACTAGGAATTGAAACTAAGAAAAAGAGTGAAAGCGGAGTAAAATGAGTAAAAAGCGGAGTAAAGTCTAAGTGGTGTCTGGATTGGGCTTATCAGGATATTTTGAATGGAACTCCTGAATAAGTTCAAAAGCATGCTCTAGCTCCGTTGCAGCTAGCCAAGTTAATTCTTCGTCCATGCCCTCGTATCCAGACCAGCGGACTAGATACCGGAGTTTGCATTTGCAACGACGATCTAACTTGGAGTCACAGATTTTGCTGACTTCGTACTCGATGTCGCCATCAAGTTCCACCGGAGGAGGCGGAGGTATTTCACATTCAGGGAAAGGATTTTCTGTGGCTGGCTCGAGCATAGAGATGTGGAAGACTGGATGAACTGAGCGAAAGTTGGTGGGGAGGCGTAAGGTGCGGGAGTGGGATCCAGTCTCGGCAATAATCTCGTATGGACCATAATACTTTTCAGCAAACTTTTTTGCTGGACGAGTAGATTTAAAGAACTTAGCGCGGACAAAAGCCTTTGTTCCAACCTTGAACTCCGGAGCTGGCAACCGACAGCTGTCTGCTCCGACTTGATAACGCTTTTGAGCAAGTGCTATTTCGATTTTGAGGAGTTCGTGAAGTTCTTGGAGGTCAACGGCAAATTCCCGTGCTTTAGCTGCAGTAACATCTCGTTCCGGATGAACTGTTATTGCTGGGTGATAACCCTTGTTGGCGAAGAAGGGGGTTGTATTAGTGGTCGAGCTCGGAGTATTATTATACGCGAACTCAGCGAGAGGGAGTAGAACAGCCCAGTTGTCCTGCTGGTAGTTGCAGTAAATGCGGACATATTGCTCCAGAACTTGGTTGATATGTTCTGTTTGTCCATCGCCCTCTGGGTGATACCCGGAGGTAAAGTGCAAGGTCATGTCGAGGACTTTGCCCAATGAACGGAAGAAATGAGAGATGAACTCCGAGCCTCTGTCGGAGGTAACATGCTCTGGAACACCATGTTTAGAAAATACGTGCAAGACAAAGAGCTGAGCGAGTTGGGCGGAGGTAATGGTGTTATAACAGGGGATGAATATTGCCTGCTTGCTGAAATGATCTATGACGACCAGAACGGAGTTATACTCTTCTGAACCGGACTTAGGAAGTGTTTCGATGAAATCCATTGAAATAGAACTCCATGGACGTCCCGGAATTGGGAGTTGCTTCAAAGTGCCATAGGGTCGATGCCTTTGGGGTTTAGATCGCATGCAAGTGGTACAGGACTTACAGTAGTCCTTGATATAAGTGCGGAGGCCGGGCCAAGTGTATTCACGCCTGATGATGGACAAGGTCTTGTTTTGACCGGGGTGTCCAGCGAGGATGTGATCATGCTTGTACTGGAGAACGCGGAGGCGAAGGGAGTTGTCATTGGGAACATAGATACGTTCATCGAGACGGAGTAATTTGTCTGTTCCGACTGACCAACGACCAGTGGGATCTCGGAGATGAATGGCGGCAACAGTGTCAGTAGGTTGAGCGATCAGGATATCATGATGAAGCTGCTCAATGTCCATAACTATGCTAGCTCCGAGAATCGGTAGGAAGAGAATAGTAGCTCACAATGAGGTAGTGAGTTGTTCTTGAGTGAAAACTGGCCTAAAGTTATGCGGATTGACTGTGGCATAGTCGTTATCCCCCTCTTTAGGATAGACGTCCCAGTGTCTAGTTAATACATCTGGTTTAGCTCCGAGCTTCCCCGGACGAAAACGTATAACTAGATTGAATTGAGAAAGATACTCCGACCAACGGGCTTGACGACGAGTGAGGATCTTGGTGGTGGAGAAGTATTCCAGGTTCTTGTGATCAGTGACCACGTCGATTGGAATACCAGAACCCTCCAAGTAATGTCGCCATACTTTGAAAGCTTCAAAGATCGCTAGGAGTTCTTTGTCATGGGTGTCATAGTTCAACTCCGGAGCAGTAAAGGTCCTGGAGTGGAATGCTATAGGGTGGATATCGCCATCATCAGCGATGATAGAGAGAATAGCTCTGAGTGCATAGTCTGAAGCATCAGTCTCTACTATAATCTGCGCATCTGGCACCCAGTGTGTAAGCACTGGAGCAGTACTGAAAGCATCTTTCAGATGATTGAATGCTGCATGGCATGCTGGAGTAAAGTCCCACTTCAAACCCTTTCGGGTAAGACGTGTTAATGAAACAACGATGTCTGAGTAATCTCGGATGAAACGTCGGTAGAAATTGGCGAAGCCAAGGAAAGATTGAACATCTTTCACTTTTCTAGGCTCAGGCCAATCCTGAATTGTTTGGACTTTGTCCTTAGACATTGTGAGGCCGAACGGAGAAAGAATGAAACCAAGGTACTCAACAGACTCTGTGTGGAATTCACACTTATCTGCCTGGGCATAAAGACCATGCTTTCGCAATCGACGTAGGACTTCTTTAATGTGTCGACGGTGTTCCTCCATGTTATTGGAGTAGATAAGGATATCATCGAGGTAAACTATTATGCACACATCAAGTAAATCCTTGAAGATGTCATTCATAAAACGTTGAAAGGCTGCCAGTGCATTGGTAAGTCCAAATGGCATTACTAGCCATTCAAACGAGCCATAGCGAGTGTGAAAGGCAGTTTTCCATTCATCTCCATCGGTGATACAGACAAGATGGTAGGCGTGGCGGAGGTCGATTTTAGAATAAATTCGAGCCTTGCGAGGACTATCAAGGAGGTTGGCAATGAGAGGGAGAGGGTACCTATCCTTCTTGGAAATGGCATTGAGTCCACGGAAATCGACACAAAGCCGAAGTGAACCATCCTTCTTCCGGACAAAAAGCACTGGTGCTCCGTGCGGAGAACGTGAAGGATGTATGAAGCCAATACGGAGATGTTCGTCAATGAACTCCCGTAAAGATCCAAGCTCGGATTGGGAAAGGGAATAGATCATACCAACCGGAGGAGAAGAGTCTTCATCCAGATTGATTTTAAGATCGTAAGGACGGTGTGGAGCAAGTGTATCTGCTTGGTTCTTGCTGAAGACATCAGCAAACTCGTGGTAGTCCGAGGGAACATTAGAGAGGTCAATGGTCTCTGTGGCCATAGCGGCAGCAGCAGATGCAGAGACTACAGCACCGAGATGTATCCTGAAGGTTTGAGACCCTTCAAGTTTGCTAGCTCTAAGAAATGCGGCAGCATTGATCATAGAGATGCTCAGAGGAGGACATGAGTCCAGCGGAGGAAAAGATGGTTCATCTGGTGAAGCAGGTGGCAACGAAGGAGTATCCTTCGGAGCAGGGGTCGACGAAAGTGGAGATGATTCCTCTGTAACAGTGGTTTGGAAGCGAAGTATGCGTCTCTGTACCCAGTCAATCAACAGATTGTATTGGGAGAGCCAGTTAAATCCTAGAACCACGGAACAAGAAGAATCAAGTGGAGTCACATAAAGTGCAAGGGAGATGCATTCACCAGATGGAAACGTTACAGGCAAAGTAGTACTTTCTGTAAGAGTAGAGTTTGTAGTGCCGTCAAACAGTCGTAATGCTATCGGGGTTATAGGAGTTGTAGGTAGGTGATTTCTCCAGACGAAGAATGAGTCAATGAAACAGTGAGTAGAGCCGGAGTCAATAAGGGCAGCATAGGTAAGTAAAATGTTCGGTGTTATAGGAGATGGAGAGGAGAGCGGTATATGTACAGCCTGAGGGTCAGAAAGAGCAGACGCGTTAAGTCTTACCTCCATGAGAGCACAAGGGAGAGGAACGCGGCCCTCGACTTGTGCAGAGTTACAAGGACCACGCTCTATTTTTTTGAACTCCCTGTAGTGGGGCTCACCGGGGCAGACGCCTCGGAGGAAATAGCAGCAGCGCGTGCTCTTGCAGCCGTGGATGTAGCCTTGCGGCAATCCTTAGCCATGTGTCCAGCTTTAGCACAAAACAAGCAGAGCTTGTTGTCCAAACGACGTTTGCGCTCCTCCGGAGTTAACTTACCATCAGGTCCTAATTTACCTGTTAAGTCCGGGCCTTGAGAGGCAGGACGGCGTGGTTGTGCTGTAGACCCGGAGGAAGTGCTGGGAGTTGGTACTGATGCGGCGTTAGAGGTGGAGGCAGCAGGCTCTGCAGGAGTGTTTCCCCGGTTCCTATTGTTGGAGGCCGGAGGAAGAGTCTTGGAAGGCGCAGCAGCACCCTTGTGACGCCTCTCCTCAATGGCACGCTCGGTACTGCGCTCCCAATGGCGCTGATCGAAACCCTGGGCCAAAGCCTTCATAGGCTGAAGGGATTCAGGACGAGGAATCTCCCTGCTGGAGATTTTGTCCTTAATGCGCAGACATAGGCCATAGTAGTATTGTGAGGTGAGGGATGGGTTGTCCCAGTTTAACAAGGTAGCATACTTGTTGAAATCGATTTCGTATGAAGTGATGCGATGGCTGTTTTCCATCTTCAGTGCACGGATCTCCAGTTCAGCCTCTGCTCGGGGGTTAGTTTGTCCGAAGTGAGTCCGGAGCAAACTAACGAAAAAGAGCCAATCATCCATCCAGCGCTCATAAACATCCTCATCCAGATGTGAACTGAACAAAGCCCCTGCAGATCCCCGGAGAAAAGTTAACATATAGTCAACTTTCACCTGGTCACTGTTGTAAAGGTGGGGGTTGTTCCGGAAATTTAGGCGGCACTGAGTTAGGAATGCATCCAGCTTATCAGTGCTAGAGCCATCGAAGATGTCAGGCGCTTTGACTTTCTTGTCATGTGGTGCAGGAGTAGGAGGTGGCCGATCCATAATGCGCTCGACTATAGTAGTCAGAGCACCAACCACATCTTCTCCATCATAATGACGTCGACGAGGGCGGTAGGAGGATGAGCGAGAGGAGTGAGAGGAGCCATGAGATGAAGGACCAGAGCCTCCAGGTCTGCCAGGCCCACCAGGAGGAGTTCCTCCATGGCCTGCAGAATCTCCGTGATCAGAGGGAGGAACTTCATCCTCAACGTCACCAAACTGGGAATTACCATCAGAGGGCTCATGGTTAGAGCCGTCCTCAGATGATTCATAACCATTGCCCCCATTGCCATTATCTCCGGGTGGAGGTGGTGGTGGAGCACTCCCAGCACCTGAAGGTATAGGTGCTTTAGGGGGTGCTAGACTCGGAGTTGGAGCTCGTGGGTCAGAGTCAATGGTAGCATGTGGAATGAGTGTTGGGTCAAATGGAAAAACAAGTGGCATGGGTCGGGCATTGCTGACATACTCAAATGCTGGTTGCAGCACCCGTTGAGCACGTCCGGCCGAGACAGGAATTCTCGAGACCAATGCACTGGCCGACTCTGGAACAGGAGAACGAGAAACAGAAAGAGGTCGTGGGATGGTAGTCATACGTCGAGCAGCAGATTGCTGAGAAGCCAAACGATTACTGCGTCGGGCTTGCAGCGGGATTGTTTGCTGGTGGTGGCTGCGTTGATGAGCAGTCTCGGTACGAGTAGCCATTGGAGAAAAGACAAAAATGTGGAGAAGATCCAAGGGAGTGAGTTTCAAATACTGTCACGTCCAGTTCTTTTCCACTAGGGACAAGAACCTTGGAGGAGATAGTCTAAGTAGCGGAGTAACTTGTACAACGTTAGTAGGGTGTGTGGAGATGATGAACAAGTACGGGAGTAGTGGAACGTTGGCTTCAACTTGTGTGTTGCGCCCCTTGGACTTCCAGTTCCGTATTTAGAACAAAGCAGAGTAAGTGGCAAAATAGCGGAATTGGCTCAAGGCCCAAGTGGGAGAAGGGTGTAAATGTAGTTGATTTGAAACTGAAGTCTATCTACATTACAGGAGTAGTTTATATAGTAAACTACTTTGTCCGAATGTGTACGGAGTAATGCCCATGGGTATGTGGCATCCTAGGGTTAAGTAAACTCCATGAAATGTAGACCATGGTAAACTAGTAGTGTTATGATTTTCTTTACTTTTCTATTTACATACGTTTTCTTTACATTCCGATGACTTGTTTGGTATCACCTTTGATACCAAACACCTTATTTTCTTTATTTTACACGATTGTCATTCTATTCTCAACTCATCCTGAGTCATTTACCTTACTTAGTATACCTTTCTTCTTCTTACTGCGCCGCAGTAATGCGCAGTTGATGCACAGCATCTTGACATATTTGGTTACATTTCTACTTATTATTAGTACGAACTTGGTTGTATTTAAACAGTAGTAACTTGGGCTGTAGAGCTCAAGCTTCAGCTTAAATCGAACTAAGCTTTACTTTGATTCATTCACTTCGCTCGTACTTAAGTCTAACCAACTTAAGAGCTTGTGAATAGAGACTCGAACTCGATAATACTGAATTACTTGTTCTCTGAACTTGTAATCACGTGACTATCGGACTTGTATGATAAACGTCCCAACCAGAACTTTATCGTAACAAAAGCTGAAGCTTGCCGACTGCTCACACTACTCAGTGCAGCACCCCGACACATCGAACCGAAACAACGACAACCCCCTGGAGATTTAAAGCTCCAGAGAGTTCTGACTCAGAAGACGAAGAGAAACCGGAGTCCCAACCAGAAGGACTTGTACGGACCTCGTCACAAGAGGGAGGAAGCTTTAACCCCTTTGCGTCTATCGCTAGCTCGAGCAAACCTATTGGGAAACGAGTAGCTGATACCACTTCGAAACCAACAAGACCAAGATCACAGATCCCCACACCCAGACAGTTCTTTTCAAAAGAACCGACACCGACGCAACGGAACCCTACCCAACAGATTCCAGAAACTTTACTAGCTCAGGAACTAGTTGAACACCTGAAAAGAAACCAACCACCCGATAACGACGAATACGTTACAGCAGACGAAGGATACCCTCCACTTCCTAAATCAACAACACCTTCCACAATTTCAGACCACGAATCAGACGATAGCATGTCTAGCACAGACGCACCAACACCAAAAGTTAACGACAAAGAATTGAGGTTGAACCCTCCCTCTGTTTTCGAAGGAGACAAGAAGAAATCTAAAAAATGGCTTCGAGATGTCGAATCCTATTTTTTGATCAATGACAAAATTTACGATACAGATGCAAAGAAGATTATGTATGCCATGTCATACATTGGAGGAGGAATTGCTGGAAACTGGAAGGAAAAGAAACAAAACGAAATGTTCAAAACTGATACACCGGCCCCAGGAACCTGGGCCGCTTTTAAAGAAGATTTCAAAAAAAACTTCGACCCAGTTGATGAAAAAGACGAAGCCTTTCACAAACTCCAGAACCTCACTCAAGGAAAAGGAACAGCTGATGAATACATCACCGAATTCGAAATACTCGTCAGCCATGTGGAAGGACTTGATGACTTTACCAAAATGGACCTTTTTAAGGCAGGACTTAATCGACCTCTCCTTCAAAGTATCCACACTCAAAAGGATATTCCTGACACTATTGCAAAATGGCAAGACGATGCCAGGAAATTTGATCGAAACTACAGACAGATCCAGCAATATAATAAAACTGGACGAAGGGGATACTTTGCCCCCAGACCAAAAACTACTACCCGAGACCCGAACGCTATGGACGTAGACCATATGGAGATAAACCGATTAGATGCAAAAACACGAGGAGAATACTTACAAGCTGGGAAATGCTTTATTTGTGGAACTAAAGGACACATGGCACGGCAATGTCCAAACCGAAACAAAGAAACCACTTCTCGCACTAACACCAAGAATAATAATCCCTTCATTAAGAAAATGACTGGGAAGGATCTTGCCGAAGAAATGAGGCTCCGAGTTGCAGAACTCCCAGGGGCTGAACAAGTTGAATACTTCGAAAGTATCAACAAGATGGGTTTTCAATAAGGAGGACTATTAATCCCACTGTAGGGCCTCCTATTCTACTTTCCAATGTAATTATAGCTGATATTGAACGAAATACTATGCGAGTTCCTGTTACATTAGGAAACGTGGGATCAGTCCCAGCCTTGATCGATTCAGGGGCTGGAGGAAACTTTATGAGTCGAGCAACTGCGAAGAAATTTAATCTTACTCCGCAACCTTTGGAAAAATTAACACCGGTATACAACGCAGACGGGACCCTTAACAAAAAAGGATACATTTCACACTATGTCGACGACAAAGTAAAAGTAGGGACAGCTACTATCCCTACTCGATTTTACCTTTCTGGATTAGGAAACGAATCGATTATTATGGGCTACCCTTTCCTAGAACAAACCAACCCTCAAATAAATTGGAAGGAAGGAACCTTAAAAATCGACCAAATGCGACTAGATAGGCAATTTAATCAAAGATTTGCACAATCCATGTCAATTGTTCGAATGAAGATGATAAAACCCATCTTAAAAACCAAACAATCAGGACTACCGGCCTCTATAGAAGAAACACCAGATGAATCGGAGAAAGAGCAAATGGAAACGCTCCCTCAAGATTATAGGTATTCTCTCGAGGATACAAGAATCCCCGATGAGAAGATGATAGAAATCCCGGATTTACCATTACAGGACAACTGGAATCCAATTGAAATATACTGGATGCAAATAAATGATGCTGAAGAAGAAGATCTCGAAGAAATGACTGCTGAAAGCATTCATCTACGAACTTTCTTAACAAAAATTGAAGATCCTCTTCTCTCAGAACATGGATTAGGCACGTCTTATGAAATGAAGGAACCACTATTTGAAAAACATGGAATTCCTATCAGAGTAAAACAGACAATCTCACAACGGCTATCTTATGAACCTGAAAAGATCAAGAAAACCTTTGAACAAATGGTACCAGAACACCTTCAGGATTACAAAGACGTATTCGACAAGGACACCTCCGAAGAATTCCCACCCTCACGACCATGGGATCATCACATTCGAATAAAAAAAGACTTCTTGCCTAGGAAAAGTAGGGTATACCCCCTCAGCATTCGCGAAGAAAAGGCAATGAACGAATTCGTGGATGAAAATCTTCGAAAAGGATATATCGAAGAAGTCCTACCAGACTCAACAGATGCTGAAAATACCGCAGGATTCTTCTTTGTAGGAAAAAAGGACACGGATGACATGAGACCATGCCAGGACTATCGCTATTTAAACAACGGAACTATTAAAGATCGTTATCCTTTACCTCACATTAAACAACTCTTAGAGGATCTTAAGGGCGCTGATCTTTTCACAAAAATGGACCTCCGAGGAGCATACAATAAAGTCCAGATTGTCCCAGAAGATAGGTCAAAGGCCGCCTTTGTCACTAAAAGAGGCATCTTCAGACCGACTGTCATGTTTTTTGGACTTTGCAATTCACCGGCAACTTTTATGCGAATGATAAATCATTTGTTAGAAGACTACATCACACAAGGACTCGTCCGAGTATACTTAGACGACATTCTTATTTTCACAAAGAATGACCTCGAACTACATCGGCGAATCACACGAGAGATTCTTCAAATATTACGTGATAATGGCCTATTTGCAAAACCCGAGAAATGTTCTTTCGAAGTAACAGAAGTCGACTATCTTGGTATGATTATCACACCGAACAACATCGCAATGGACCCTAAGAAACTCTCCGGGATAGCGGATTGGCCTGCCCCAACCAAGGTTAAGGAAATCCAATCATTTGCAGGATTTTGTAACTTCTACCGCCAATTCATTCCTTGCTACAGCAAAAGAATAGAACCTATCCTTAAGCTGACCAGGAACATCGAATTATGGAATTGGGGCGCAGAACAGCAATCTGCCTTTGACGACCTTAAAGAAGCATTCTTAAGGGAACCAATTCTCAGAATACCTGACCCTGAGAAACCTTTTACTATGTTGGTCGATGCATCAGACTATGCTACTGGGGCCGTCCTTAAACAGGAAGACGAGAACGGATTCTGGAAACCATGCGGATATATATCTCACATGTTTACAGCCACAGAACGGAATTATCAAATTTATGACAAAGAACTATATGCAATCGTTCATGGTTTTAAAGCATGGAGACACTTACTTGAAGGACACCCGAACAAGATAGTGGTATTCTCAGATCATGAGAACCTAAAATACTATCGAGAACCCCAGAAGGTTACAAGACGACAGGCTCGATGGTCCCTTTTCCTTTCAGACTTTGACATTAACATGCAACATATACAAGGGAAAAAGAACCTCGAAGCTGATATGATTTCACGACGCCCCGACTTAACTCCTGATAAAGAACATGAAAATAATGGCTTAATAGTCTTACCAGATCACTGGTTCATCAACACCTTAAATACAGAATACGATAATTGGTTTGCCAACGTCTTGGAAGCAGACTTGCAAATCAATTTTATTTCCACAGAACTCCGAGATTTGGTAGTAAACCAAACCGAAAAAGACACTTTGGCTAAAAAACTAATCACAGCCATCGAAGCCAAAGAAATCCCTCCTATCCGCTCTTCTTTAGATGACTGGCGAATGGAAAGTGGACTAATCCTCTTTAGAGACCGAGTATACGTCCCTGAAGACAAAAATTTACGACGAAGCATTGTAGCCTTGAAACACGACAGCCTACCTGCTGGACACCATGGTCGCAGCTCAACTGAAAAGGAAGTCAAAAAGGAATACTGGTGGCCGGGAATGGGAGTATTTGTTAAACAATACGTCACAGGATGTGCCACCTGTCAACAAATGGCATATGATCGGAGACCAAAACCACCAGTTAACCCGATACCTATCCCTGAAAATACACGACCATTTTCACAGGTATCAATGGACTTCATTACTGACTTGCCTAAATCCGAGGGATTCGATGCAATCATGGTTGTGGTCGACCATGGGTCTACTAAGGGGGTAATTTTCGAACCTTGCATCATGAAGGGACTTAATGCAGAAAGAACGGCAACCCTAATTCGAAAAACACTTTACAGACGATACAGCCACCCTAATGCCATCATCTCTGACCGAGACCCACGATTTGTAGCAGAAATATTCCAGGCAATACTTCACTTTCACAAAATCAAATGGAAAGGATCAACCGCTTATCATCCACAAACCGATGGACAAACGGAAAGGATGAATCAAGAAATTGAAACTTATTTACGATGTTTCTGCAGCGCCAGACAACACGAATGGGCAAATCATATCCCAGAAGCAGAAATCTCACGAAATGCTCAGGTTAACACGGTCACACAGAAATCCCCTTTCTATTTATTACACGGATACGAACCAGTCATCACTCCCACTGTGAGAGATACTACTTATGTCAGAGAAGCAGAGATCAGAATAGACGACATGGCCGAAGCAAGAAAAGAAGCACAGGCTCTAATCCAAATTTCTCAACAGAAAACTCGTGAAGCACAGAAACGAGGGTTTACAAAATACAAAGTTGGAGATATGGTGTGGCTTGACACAAAAAACTTATCCATATCCTACCCATCTAGGAAAATGGCACCACGATGTGAAGGACCTTTCAAGATCATCGAAAAGCTGGCACCTTATACGTATAAATTGGAACTCCCAGAACAATGGACCATTCACCCTGTCTTTAACACCGTTCTTCTCATGCCATACATCGAGACCTCCATCCATGGGGAAAATTTCCTAGAACCACCCCCAGACCTGATTGAAGCCGAACCTGAGTGGGAAATCGAAGCCATCGTCGGTCACAAGATACCGAAAAAACGGAAAAATCAACGCACCGAACCAGTAATGCGATATAGAATACGATGGAAGGGATACTCATCAGCAAAGGATGAATGGGTACATGAAGAATACTTGAGCAATGCTCAAGAACTGTTAGAAGACTATAAGAAGAAGGCTAATCTAAACTGAACCGACAGTTTACTACAAACTGCCAACGATCAACCAGTCGTATCTTTCTTCACAAATGTCTTCCAACAACGTCTCTTCTTTCACTGGCTCCCTCCCTTCCACCAAAAACGCTCGCCCCACCTTCATCCATTCTACTGAACCACTCATGCTTCCTCCTCTCATCGCAAATATCAACTACCAACACTCTTTACTTGAACGACCTACCGCACCCCTCGAACTCATTAACGAATACCGTGATGCCCTGCAAAACGTACCAGAACACCAAGTAACCTCGACTCGAAACTTCCTCTCCGATCTACCCAACGGAAATGCCCTGGTCACTCAGTACGACATCTTCAGAGAAGCAATAGAGATGGAAAATGCCTGTAGGAGGAATCAGGTTAACGCTATTCAAGGAATGTTTGATGCAGGGTTGCACCGTGCTACCGAAGTAGCACAATTCTTAGACGCACCGGCGACTCCGCTTACGGTAGCAGCAGTAAGAGAACCGAGGACGATCAGCCGAACGGCGAACTTGGAGTCCGTCGTGTTGGAGGCAGTTTCTACCTCCATCCACAATCTCACCCTCTCCGAAAACGTCCCACTGCCGAACAGCACGGAAACATCCGAACCCGAACCCCCCTCCCGACCAGCGACACCCTGGCGCCCCTTATCGCCACCACCAGCAACACTCTACCCAACGAGTGCCCTCCCATCACGAAGTCCGTCTCCAACCCCGATCAACATTGCTTCCTCTGCGGAAGCACGACACACGTTAAGAAGGACTGCCCAGACTATCGGTGCAACCGCTGTTATCGAAACGCCCCCGGGCACACCGCCCCAACTTGTCCCCATCACTTCGCTCCACGACGACCATACCCCGCCACGAAGAGACACCCCCTTACCACCATATACTCCCGAACGAAGGAGCGCGTGGAGACAGATTCTCGGTCCATCAGCCCGGATCCCTGCGGAAAGGACGGCTGCGTCTCACACTACAAGGGATTCTGTTACACCGAACGACGGAGTAAGATCCCGGGGCAGAGGGAATCGAAGGATGGGAAGGGGTTCCGTTCCCACAGGGAGGAACGACAGGAGAGAGAGAGAGGCAGGAGGGTCAAATCGGAGAAGTACTACTTCTGCGGAATTCGACCCAACGGTAAATCAGGGGAACAGGCATGGGAGGAACATCTCCTCAAGACGGAGGATCCAGACGACTACGACGTCCTCGGGGACTTCTATCCGGGCAACTGATATTAGTGAAGTTACGGTGAACTTCACGCTTTAATAAGGAGATAATGTTACGATTTTCTTTACTTTTCTATTTACATACGTTTTCTTTACATTCCGATGACTTGTTTGGTATCACCTTTGATACCAAACACCTTATTTTCTTTATTTTACACGATTGTCATTCTATTCTCAACTCATCCTGAGTCATTTACCTTACTTAGTATACCTTTCTTCTTCTTACTGCGCCGCAGTAATGCACAGTTGATGCACAGCATCTTGACATATTTGGTTACATTTCTACTTATTATTAGTACGAACTTGGTTGTATTTAAACAGTAGTAACTTGGGCTGTAGAGCTCAAGCTTCAGCTTAAATCGAACTAAGCTTTACTTTGATTCATTCACTTCGCTCGTACTTAAGTCTAACCAACTTAAGAGCTTGTGAATAGAGACTCGAACTCGATAATACTGAATTACTTGTTCTCTGAACTTGTAATCACGTGACTATCGGACTTGTACGATAAACGTCCCAACCAGAACTTTATCGTAACAAGTAGTACGCCTCTAGATTATAGTCATAGGAGAAATGGCCGTGGCCGGAGAACGAGGTAGTAATATTAAAGGGAAGGAACAAGTAAACAGTTACAAGTAAACATTAGTAAGGAAGAGTTCGATATATAACAAGTATACATAGTCCGGAGGAAACATACTAAAAGCGGAGTAAACCTGGAGTTGACTCCAATGGTACAGGGATTGTCACGGATATGACAGTGGGCTGAACTTCTTCCAAACCCCTGTGAAGCTACACCATGGCAAGCACTCTGGCTTTCCCAGAGTGACCATGCATTCATCACAACTATGGGATTTGATGTTCAAACCTTCCGCTACATTCTCGAGACTCCTGGAGGATTTCAAGACCAATGGGACACTTTCATGGCCTGGTTTATCAGGAAAATCCCCATTGGCTAAATTAGTGAAATTAGTAATACTAAGATCTACCTGTGCCGAAATGTTACTAATATCAAGTAATTCGAACTTATTTGTACTTATATGGCCTAATATGAACATGATAAGTGTTTATAAGTATTACCGGAATTTTCCATAATGAAAATTAAGATTTTGAGCAAGTTTTAGCATAAAATACTAACTAAAGTGCGAGACAAATTCTGGAGAGGGGTCTCGAGGCCTCTCCAGAATTCTGAATCTGTGTCGGTCTGTAAAGCTCACTAATTTGAAATTTGACTTAAGCGAACTTTGGCATCACGGCACGTAGCTATCTGTAACGATCTATTCGCAAAAACCTCGAATAGATCCTTATGGGAAGGTATCCAGTGTCCGACAGTGTCAAGAACATCACTGGCTGTGTGTGCTGTCTAAGGTAGGTGAGAGTTCCATGGTTCAAATTCGGACACAACATACGGTTGACGAGATGTCCAAGGGAACCGAACAGGTCACGTGATCTATTTATACCATACCATATCAGGAAACGCATCGTGCAGCATAACCTCCAGAGCTCGGAGAGGAACGTTCGGAACTTGCATATGTTAAGTAGTTAATGTAAATATTTTAAATGTAACTAAAATATATATTAAAATAATAAATCCATGTATGTAATGTAAGTAACCCTTTACTGCCACTGTTAATAGATGATGCGCGCTCCTGGCCTTGTACGGTAGTCTCTCGTTGATGTTGGTGCATCACTTAACGTTGCCGGTGGTGGGGGTGGGGGCCTTGCTGCATAATTGGAGCTTGATGGGGCCCGGGCACGTGGGCGGGTCAAGGGCGGGTGGCGAGAGGTATTCGATGATGACGCAACCGAATATGCAGCTAATCCGCCCTAGCCGCAATTCAGCTCAGCCAAGTATCTAGGCCGAAACTGCATTTACATATTAGGAAGTTAACAAATGCAAGTAAGTAAATAGCTATCATAACTATATACCCATAAAATAATACTTCTATTTATACAGTATACATATACATACATGTACTAAGACAGAGTTATATAAATGAAACTTTGCTAGTCCCGTAGCTTACATTGAAAGCATGGAAAAATAAAATGGACATTAAATTTAAAGAAAGTATGTGAAAAGTACATTAAATATACATGAAATATACGAATTGATTCGGAAGAACATATAAATTTATATACTGTAATTACAAAGTTTCGGAGTTACACACAATGGTGGGTACGGCGCACCGGGGGTGTTTACAAGCGAGCATTGGAAACGAACCTTAGACATCCCATCAACCGTACACAGCCTGCTACAGGCCCACAGCAGCGTAGCCAACGAACCGGCTCAGGGTAATCACACACTAGTTTTTGTCATGTGACCCTAGCTACCTTTCAACTTTGTCACTGTCAGTATCAGTGTCTAAGATGCTTACAAATTATTGTAGTGCGAAGAAATTATCTCCCTGAAATATTTGTTCACATGAAATTACACCAAAAGATGATTCTTGAGTATATAACACATAGAATCTGTTTATGTCTCAGATGCTGAGATGCAGGTATTATAGTAGCTGTAATTAAGTCTACTTTTTAGAAAATCGCTGAACTACGCGTCGTCAACGCGTGACCTTAAGAACAATGTCACGTGAAAAATCCATATGTGTCCGAGCTTGACCGAGCCACCTGGACTAAAGCGAGTTGGAAGGAAGTTGGAAATCGAACCATGGAACTCCCGCCTACCATAGGTATGGTATATAGATCACGTGACCTGTTCGGTTCCCTTGGACATCTCGTCAACCGTATGCTGTGTCCGAATTTGAACCATGGAACTCTCGCCTACCTTAGCTGTCAACTTCGGTGCTACATCATTCAGCAAACAGCTATAAAGCACTTGTTCACTTCCGCTAGCCAGCGCCCTAGAGCGCTTCATTCATCCATTGACGATTGGCTAAGTGACAGCATCCTACTATTTCCTAAAGCAGTAGTTTAAAGAGAGCGCCTTGTGAGTGCCTGTCACATCAGAGTGCTTCACCTTACTTCACATTATTTCAGTGACATGAAATTTCACCTCACAGCGACTTTACCGCGCTCTGCGACAGCACTAGCACTACACTTGATCAACAGCATGATCTTTAAAGACTCAAAAGTATCACTCACTGGCGCTCAACTGCTGCTCTATATAAACGGATTGCTGCATTACTAGTACTATATCAATCTCTGTCGACCTCCCAGACCCAGTTTCTCAAAAAAAATCTCCCAGGCTTCTCCCAGGCATATCAGAACATGTCTCAAACAGAAACAGGTGGGAAATACATATCCTCACGATTCACATATACTTAAGGTGTGGGTCTATGATAGCTTTTACAGATCGGAACCAAGTTAATAGTTTCCGCTCACCCTTAGACGATCTTCGACAAGTGAACCCAGCCCTCTGTACGGAACTAGAAAAGATAGCGATTGCTTTGGAAGAAGCTAGTATGCGAATAAACTCATTCGATTTGTTAGGAAATAGTATGGCACGCAATATCTCCATTCAAGATGACGTCCTTCGGCATCAAGGTCTTGCAAAGCAATGGGATTCATTACTCTGTCAGGTTCGCAGCATAAGTGGCTTCGAAGATTTTCTCTATCCAATATCATTTCCTGAGCTGGTTCTGAAACTACCACCGTCTGGTCTAGTAATAGTAGTTAATGTCAACCGACATTTTTGTGATGCTTTGGTTCTTACCCGTGACGTATCATTAGAGAGCCGGGCTAATATTGTCCCTGTCCGCTTACCTGAATTCTACAAGAGAGCAGTCATTCTTCGCGAGAGATTATTTTCTTGGACGGGGGCTGCACGCGGGGGTCGCCTTGCTATAAATGAGAAGGACCGATTTTCCATCAAGGAGCTCCTTCGGGAATTGTGGTATGAGATCGTGAAGCCCATCCTTGATGTGCTTAAGCTAGAGGTAAGTAACCCTTTGGTTCCAAATTCCATAGGTGTTATGATGAACATGAATATCACAGCCTACATCAGATCCCCCCCGAATATGGTGGTCCCCAACTGGTCCTCTCGCTTTTCTTCCTCTTCATGCTGCTGGTGATTACTACTACAATGATAAAACTCAAAGTCCTGGATCAAATATCATGGAATATGCGATTTCATCTTACACACTCACTATCACGGCTCTGACGCAGAGTCTATCTAAGCATCAACAACAACAATATCAGGAGTTCAAGGGATTACTTGCCATCAGCGAGCCAGAAGCTCCTGGTCTTTCACCTATCCCAGGTACAGCTTTAGAAAATATCATCCTGAAGCAGGTATTCGGCTCATTTTCTCAAACATTTCGTAGCCTGGAAGGCGACGAAGCAACAGTGAAGAGCGTCCGGGATGCCATGCATTTGCACAGCTGGATTCATCTCTCCTGCCACGCTCTCCAGAACGACAGCCCTCTCAATAGTGCATTTTATCTCCGTGATGGACAGCTTTCCCTTGGAGATATAATTAAACAACCACTTCCTCATTCACAATTTGCATTTCTTTCGGCATGCGAGACGGGGAAGGGAGACAAAAAGCTCTCTGAAGAAGCAATTCATCTTGCAGCGGGTATGCTGGCGGTGGGATATACCAGCGTCATTGCAACTATGTGGTCGATCGATGACAACCATGCCCCGCAGGTCGCAGAAGATTTTTACTCATACATATTACAGAAAAAGAATGAGAGCTCCATAGAGTATAAATATCCAGATTGTACTAGAGCAGCGTCTGCACTTCATCATGCCATAGAATGCTTTCGGCTTTGGGTTAGCGATGATGAAGATGGCCTCTTGCTTTGGGTTCCGTATATCCATGTAGGCATTTAGGCATTTAAATAACTACACATTTTTCATATTTTGATATACCCTGCATAAGTATGTGGTTCCCATAGAAGGTATCTTGCTTCAATCCAATTTTTACACTGATGGAACGCTGCCGACTTCTAGCAACTTTATCTACCTTCGAGTTTCATTAGATGCGCTGGCATGCGGCGCTGCTCCGTGAAAGCACTCACCTTCACCAACGCCGAATTGAATGTGGCTTTAACTCAACTTTCACTGTTAGCTAGTGATTCTACATGCCATCTTTCGTGGTCTCCGCCTGAGGCTTGAGCAAGAGACACCGAAAGGAGGCGCGATATCTGCACGATCATTATCACAAGAATGACGTTCGGACATGGTAACATGACCCTCCGTCCAGGTGTAGACCTATGCAGCGACATTAGAGAATATCAGCTATGGCAGGGGAGGATTTGCATGGTCACAAGCAATATCAAGAACAGCGATCTGTGTTGCAGAGAATGACCAAGTACAAAGACTTGATAGAAATACACTTCAAGAATGATATGTAGCAATACATTGAGTTCCAAGCGTTCAAGGGTATAATATAAGTTGGGGGTATCTTTCACAGCCTTCTCTGGTCCATTAGCGAATCAACCAACGCACCAGGACTATCAGCAGCTCACCATAACACCAACACACACTACGAGACCTTCTTCCCCTTTGACGGCCTGACTGTTTTGTTCTCCACGCCTTGTAGCGACCTCCTCGAAGTAGTATTTTCCTACTTGCCCAGTAACATGGGAAAAGCCAATAAACGAACCGACAGCGGAGGCTCTATCTGCAACGACTCGTCCGGGTCCTGCTGAGAAGGCTTTGAATGAGTCGACTTCTTGACAAGCATTTTGTTCTTAAGGCAAAGGAGTCGTATCTATGAAGTGTTAGCATTGTCACCTAGCACACGAAAGCCACAGGATTATGGACCTGCTTGTCATACTTGGCGTTCTCTTTCTTCAGCTGCTACAGCTCCAGCACTTTATACTTCTGCTTGAGCTGCCGATGCATATTACCCTCCTTCATCCACCGTGCTACCGCTTCATCGCGTTCCCTCTCCTTTCGCCTCCGGCTTCTTGTCCTTTCGCCATTAAGTTCTTTTTCTTGTCGACTTCTCATCAAAGATGTACAATGTCATCGACTTTTGTGGCTTGATTCTCTTTCTTTCGAACGTCTTCCTCTCGTAGCGTAGAGTTTTCTTTCTTCAATTCGTCGCGGTCATTCAAGACGGGGGTGAGGCGTTCTTCCAGGCTTTTGCAGACTCGGGTAATCCTTCCTGCCCATCAACATGTTTAGAACGAAAGCATAAAGAGAGACTATGAATGTACTCATCACCACTCCGGTGCATGAGTGAGGAGAGAGAAAGTACCACCTCTTGAGAGTTTATATCTATGGTACCCCGCCGATCCTTTGAATTGTCTGGCGCATGTACTGAATTGAGGTGGGGTCTCTTCAACAACGAGGGTATAATCGACCAATAAGACTAAGTGGATTATTATTGGTTCGCTGGTTACACTGTTAGTGAGGAGCAACATTGTATTGTCCGCTCTTACAATCACGCACCGATCACTATCTGGTACCCTTGACTTAGAATACTGCAAGAACACGCTATACTCCAAGACTCCTTACCGCACTCGAGGTTATAGCCTTCTGATTCGTGGCTTGTCTCTAATTCCCCCTGGTCGGCCATAACGTTGATCTGTTATTGGCCGATAGGCGAACGTGGTGACCCCCCTTCAGTGGTATCATTCAAGAACCTCAGGCCACAGGGTCATACCAAAATATACCAAGTCGGCCTACCACTGCTTATCGGCCAACGAAGGCGAAAATGCAGCATCAAAGCGTATATATAGTCTGGCAACCTATACCATGAACATTCCAAAATCCGCTCTTGCCTTCGAAATACCAAGGATTCAAAGCAGCTATGACGTCCAGCAACCCAACGGCTAAACCATTCGATTCATCTGGATGGTCTGCATCCTTCGTATACTCTGCCGCCTTCACTTCTCCGGTTCGGGACCTTCTAGCAGCAATACCTGGAGAACGAATCCTGGACGTGGGCTGCGGTGGCGGCAGGTTGGCTGTCCAGCTTGCAGAGCTTGTTGAGCAGCAAGAAGGCGGGATAGCTGTCGGCACAGACAACAGCGAAAGCATGGTATATCACATCTTGTCCTGCTCGAAACACGAAAACTGACGGGGTTTCAGATCCAAAAGAGCAGGAAAAACGGACTTAAACATGCCTTCGTATGCGATGCACATGCATTACAACTTCCAGATGAAATCTCCCAAATAACCACAACGTTCGATGCAGTGTTTAGCAATGCAGCATTGCACTGGTGTAAATGTGACCCTCCGGCTGTCATTGCAGGAGTACGGCGCGTTCTAAAGACCGGAGGAAGGTTCGTTGGCGAGATGGGTGGTTTCATGAATTGCATAGGTGTGTAGCACGTTGCCTCCAAGACGCCGCAGCCTAACGATTAACCAGGTGTGCGCTCAGCGCTTCAAGAATCTCTGACACGCAGAGGTTATGATTTTAATGAACTGGATCCTTGGTATTTCCCATCAGCTGAAGACTACACAAAGGTCGGTCAGCGCTCAGGCTATCGACATGATAATACTAACTGGTAACATAGCTGCTCGTTGCTGAGGGATTCAACGTGGAACGCGCAGCCTTGGTTCCGCGTGTAACACCACTACCAACAGGCATCTACGGTTGGCTGCAAACGTTTGCAAGGGGATCCATCTTCCGAGATTTCAAGGAAGAAGAGGCGCATGAGATCATGAGAGAAGTTGAGGATAAGTTGCATATCGATTGTCAAGATTCCAACGGAAAGTGGGCAATGATGTATGTGAGACTACGATTTGTGGCAGTAAAGCAGTAGTAGATTCGAAGGGTAACATATATAAGTGATGGTAAAGTAAGATCCTATGTCCTGCGTGATAAAAGGGAGAAAGATAGACAAGTCAGATCCTAGATTACAAATTGTAAACGGCAGCAGGGACTGGTAAGGCAAAGTAAAATCTGTACCTGAAACAGGACGCCAGGAGGTGGGTGTTCGAAGGCGGCAGCTCTGTACTACTTCTTTCATTAGGTCTTCCGCTACTAAAGCTAAAAAGCAAAACCTACCGATATACCATCCTCAGCGATAGTTGCGATCGGCACGCGAGAGCCTTCGCGTTCCCATTCCAGATATCCGGATGCATTCCTATTATAGGAGTACAGATTTGGCAGCACATCGTTCCGGGATAGATATCACTGACGTTGAATCGGGTCCATGGGAGGAAACCAGAAGTAGGATGACAATCACACCCGTCGCATTCATATGCGATATACACGCATTACAGCTATCAGACAAGATTACCACCTAATCAAGGCTATAAGGCTGCATGAAGTATATTAATAGTCTGACAAGCTACATCATGAACAACTTAACGAACTGCTTCCTTATTTAAGATCCCAAGCAGCTACGATGTCCAGCAATGCCACGATGATCATTGAACCATTCGATTCGACTGGATGGTCCGCATCTACATGCGACGCAAACGTGTCCTTCATATACTCCGCTGCCTTCACTGCTCCAGTTCTAGAACTTCTAGCTGCAGTTCCTAGAAAGCGTATCTTGGACTTGGGTTGCGGCGGTGGCGAGCTGACGATCCAACTAGCAAAACTCATCGAGCAGCAAGAAGGCGGATAGCGGTCGGTATGGACAACAGCGAAAGCATGGTATGTCACATTCTACCCTATTCAGAACATGAAAACGGACGTGGTCCGAGATCCAAAAGAGCAAGGAGAACGGGCTCAAGCATGACTTTGTGTGCGACGTACACACATTACAACTTCCAGACGACATCTCCCAGATAACCATCACGTTTGACGTGGTGTTTAGCAATGCCGCATTGCACTGGTGTAAACGTGATCCTCAGGCCGTAATTGCAAGAGTACCGTGCGTTCTGAAGGCTGGAGGAAGATTCGTTGGCAAGATGGGGGCTTCATGAACTCCATAGATGTGTATTGCATTGCCTTTAAGTACAGGGAGGCTAACGACCTAACCAGGTCTACGCTCAGCGCTCCAAGAGTCTCTAAAGTGCAGAGGTTATGGTTTCAAGAAGCTAGATCCTTGGTATTTCCCATCGGCTGAAGACTATACAAAGGTCAATACAGTGCTCAAACTATCGATGTGGCGTAGCACTAACTGGCGACATAGTTGCTCGCTGCTGAAGGTTTCAAGGTAGAGTATGCAGCCTTAGTTCCACGTGTAACGCCTCTGCGAACAGGGATCTACGAGTGGCTACAGATGTTTGCAAGAGGATCTGTCTTTCAAAATTTCAAGAAGCGGATAAGATTATGAGAGAAGTCGAGGACAAGCCACGTATCGATTACCAGGATTCCAATGGGGGATGGGCGATGGTGTAAGTGAGGCTAAGATTTGTGGCAGTAAACCAGTAGTAGAATCAAAAGTATCGTAACGGTAAATGTCGATCTGCGACAGTGAAGTCGCATGAGAAAAGGAGAAACGATGGGTAAGTAAGATCCTAGAGTAAAAGAAAAGGGGTAAATGACGGCAGGCACTGGTTAAGGTAAAGTAAATTCATACGCAAGACAGGACACCAGGAGGTGGCATTTGCGCTGATGCACAAGGGATCCTTTGGCTGCCATTGCGGGAGCACGTCGCATTCTAAAGAGCACAAGACGGTTCATTGATGAAGGTGGTTTGGTAGACTTATACGTATTATGCGTCTTCTCGAGTACAAATCCAAGATGACAGCAGAGATTATCCGGGTGTGCGCTCAGCACCCCACGGGAGGGTATAGGCTCCACCCACCGAAGACCATACAGATATGTCAGTTAAGCACCTACGTTATTGACATGGTATAGCACTGACTGGTGACAATTGACATGGCTTCTCATTCCTGATAACTCCAAGGTGGGGAATGCAACCTAGATTTCACGCATACATCTCTACCAACAGTCATCCACGGCCACCTCCCGTTTTCCGAAATATCAAGGAAGTTGGGCGAGAGGCCGCGAGCGCGAGACTAAGTAACCCCAGCTTCTCTTCAAGGATTCCAGTGGGAACTGAACCAGATGTATGCCAAATACGACATGTGGTTGTAAAGTGCATAGATGTCGAAATTTGAGTACTTGAGTTCATATCTATGTTGGTGAACCAATTTGACATGGAACATTTATGGACTATTCCCAGTGAAAAGATACGATTGTGTTGTGAAAGAGGGTTTGAACCAGGCGAGTACTTCGAGTTGCACAACCTCTGTCACGGTCACAGGCACAAGTGTGACAGGTAACCATACAGTAAGCCGTGACAAGTATCTCTCTTACATCACCTTGCTTGCAAGGTATTCTGTCCGGGTTAAAATGGGTTGCACTTTTCGACCTTCATGTGAACTCTCCCACGGTCACATGCTCTCACTCGGCTCTCTTCTCAGCGGAACGTTGCAAGTGTCTCTCCGATGCATTCTCCTCTACCTTCTCTCGTTTAGTCCCTTCGTGTATTGTGTTACTTGCCGCTATGAAAATATCTTCAACACGAAACCCGACACCCGGAGTCTGATAGGTTTTGACATGTCGTGTGACCTGGCAAGGCTGTTCTGTGTGAGTAGCACCTCCCTTTGTCTGGTAATACGACACTGAAGCAAACAAGATTCCAATAGTTTGATCGAATCAACATTCGGGCGCTAGGATAGTAAAGTCACTGAGATAACTTTAATGAGTAAGTCAGAATATGTACCAACTTCACTGATTAAAACTTACCTTGTTCGTTATGGAATGTCTTCTGCTAACTCCAAGAAGTCTAGCTCTATAGTTTTAAACCCGAGAGTGAGGAGGCTGACAGGCATATATGCAATGTATCAATACATACGGTGTTTGTACTTCACCATTCGATCGGGGCTGTGTCAACAGGTTCCTCGCCATCTATATCAACAAAATCAGGCTGAGGAATCTTCGGGGGTGTAATCTTGCCAGTCTCTTGGTCGTATTTATAGCAAGCGAGGTTCCTGCCAATTGCGCAGACCCCAAAGAGCTTGGGAGCTCGAGTAGAACACAACGACAATTGCCAAATGCACTCCCACATTGCTTCATCCGCGACTTTACGCTTATTCGGCATGTTAAAAAACTTCGCAGGCTTAGTCGCTGCAACCAAGATAGCGCTTTTCCCTAGCGTATCCACAAGAACCTCGTAACTGCGAAGACATTTAAAGGTTGGACAGCTGGAGATATCAATGGGGAGAGAGGGATGGGTTGGGAAGCAAAAGTCGAATGGTGAACAGATAGGGCTTCGACTGAATGCATGTTGCAGTGTAGTCCCCTTCACCAAAGTACCGCAGACGCTCGTGGTTCGTGTTCATTGTAGAGCAGGCAATTTGCCTGTACCGTAGAATCGGCCTCGTGTCGGTTTTTATTAGTCCACTCGTTTACATTTTTCTGTACCTATTTAATATCAGGTTACTCTTCCCCCCTTCTTCACTTCTCAATGTACCTCACTAGCACCTGAGGATAGATGGATGCGCTATCCACTCGCAAATTCTTTGTAAAGAATTACCTTCAACCCGGAATATTCTTCCACATTCATGTTTTTGTTCATTCCATATTATTCCTTCATCTGACCTCTTACTTATCTTTGTAACAAGGGGTAGCGTCCTAGTCACATTCCTCTATGAATGCGGTGCAATCCCCTTCATCAGAGTACCGCAGACGCTCGTGGTTCGTCCGCATTCTCTTATGATTCTCTGAAATTCCTCACTCATGTTTTCGTTTGTCCCATATCATTCCTTCATCCGACCACTTGCTTACCATCCTTCCTCATACCATCACCCACACCTGCCATTCTTCGTATCTCCACTCATCACTTTTTGTATAATAGGATCATATTGTCTACCGCCCTAGAGAGCACTTGTAAGCTGCTCGGCTCGTGATGCCATGCCAAAACTTTTTGCCATGCATAGTATCAATCGTCCTGCCGTTTACAACATCAACAAAAATAAAATTCATCCAGTCGATTATCAACGTTGCCTTGTCAATGCCACTGCTGAAATTAACTTTGAACTTATTCACTTATTCATTGGCACATTCCGGACATTACCCGCGATAATGCACCTTCCTGGCATTTATACACGGCTGACCTGGTAGCAATCTATACTATACTTCCTCCTCCTCACAATATCATGGCTCCTCCTGTAATCACTCCTCCTCCATATCTCGTCACTCCTCCTCTCTCTCCTAAGCCTGCCACCGATAAACAATCATTGGTCATCTCTTCGGGAGGAGAGTAAATGTAAGTAAAAAGCAAAGTGTTCTTACAATATATCTATATGTATATATACATTACTTGTACAATAATAACAAATCACTATCAGAGCTATAATGAACATGAAGAAAACAATGCTACTGCTCACTGAAATTGAGAAACTAATGTCGAGGTTTGCACCAACACATTAAATATCATCTAATACATATTTGTGCCTTCATGACCCTCTTATACTGTATATTAATTGCTATTTTTTTATTCAGTTTTTTTTATCGAAAAATCCCTTATCTTAACATATGCAAGCAAGGTTTCCGTCGACAACGTCAATGCTTCCCAGTCGGAACTCCAACTCCAATTTCACTCTGCATCGAATGCAACTAACCAGACCATTTCACATCTTACCACTGAAACCCCTGGAAGACCCTAGAGGGAAGGATTTGAATTCCAGTCTTGGGATAACCGTGCTAAGACCACGCTGTCGTACAACGGCATCTACACGTCTGACTGGCCTGATGGTTCTACCTACCCCGAGGACTACGTGTGTCCCCCTTCCCTTATACTTGATTCACCCCCTGTTTTGAATTCTAATCGGACAATTGTAGAACGTCCCATCATGCATTACATCATCCAACAGTGAGCTAACCCTTTCAATGTCCTCTATACACTGTATTCACGTACACAGTGCACACACAGAACCAGTCTATGGCAGCCGGAACTGCATTCGCTATCTCCTACGTTGTATGTCCTACACTTGTCTTAGAATCAGCACCCATGCTGATGTTGTTTCACAGAGCGACATTAAACAAGTAACACCTGATAACCTTGCAGTCTTCAGTGTTCGTTATCAGTACGTCTTTTCCTTCCTTAATTCCGCGAACTAGAACTGAAAAATCCAAAGCACACCATGGAAACGCGTAACATCGTATTCCGTTCCAGCAGCAATGCCCACATGCCCCGACGGAGGATGTATCTGTGCTGTACGTCCCCCTCCCCTCCCCTCCCTTCCCCCTACCATTTTAATCACACTATATAGTGGGGATGGGTCCCAAACAGCTGCGGCCAACCAAACATGTACCACCAAGCCTTCAAATGCAAAGTAACGGGCGCAACATCCACAGCACCCATCGCATCGCCTCAACCACCGGTATGGTGTGAAGACGACCCAAGCAAATGTGTTACTGGGGCCAAGCAGATGATTTATTGGAATCAGCAGGATGGGAATAATATTGAAGTTGATGGGTACGATTTAAGTGGGGAGTTTAAGAGTCCGGTGTATAATTCCAAGTGTGGGTTTGCGGATGGTGCGCAGAATGATATTTTTGGGAGTGGGTCGGGTAGTGGGTCTAGGACTTCGAGCAGTGAATCCTCTGCCTCATCTGCCTCTGCCTCTCCTGCCTCTTCGTCAAGCAGTGGATCTTCGAGTAGTGGATCGTCAAGTAGATCGTCTGGCAGCGATTCTTCCAACGCCTCAGGAAGCTCGAGTCCCAGCTCTGCCTCCCCCGCCTCTGCCTCCTCTTCCAGCTCCTCTTCCGCCTCCCCTAGCGCAGTCATGGCAGCAGCAGCAAGTGACCCTCCCATCTCATCTACCACCTCTTCCCCCTCTGGTTCATCCAGCTCCAACTCCAATTCCAATAATCTCAACCCTGGCTCTGGCTCTATCTCTAGCCCCAGCCCCTCCTCCAGCTCCTCCGCATCGTCTTCTTCAACACACTCTACTTCTTCAACACCCTCTACTTCTTCCACCCCAACTTCGTCCACTTTATCTACCTCATCTGCCCCCTCCGTCTCAGCTACATCAAGCAAAAGCAACGCAGGACAATGCAAGCACCAGCACCGCCAGCGCCGCCGTCAGTCCCCCGTGCCCGAGCCTGAACCTGCTTCCATCCCTGCACCTGCTCCAGAGCCAGTGGCAATTTCCCCCCCTCAGAACCTCGTATCTAGGTTGAGGCAGTACCACAGGAGAGCAGCTTCTCATTCTTGGTAGATTCCCCCCTCCCAGCTCGCAGCTCATTAATCCCGGCTAGACTGGGGTCGATCAAGTGCCGTGCATGTATTTATTGGGCATGGGGAGCTGGATTCTATTACCTCCTGCCTTTCCTCTAGGTTATCACGGCGCCACGCGCTTCCTGCTTATCATCTCTCTGCTGAATTCGTCATAGCTCGCATCTTGACGATGTCAGAGGCTGTGCCTCTATATACCCCTCCCTCCCTTTTACCTTACCACCTCCCGTGGTATTTCCTAGATGCTTTATTATTCTAGATCCCGTTTTTCTCTTGACTTGAAGGTGTCTATCCGTGGATCGGATCGGGTTGTGCTGTATTGTACTTAACTAGGCTAGTTAGGATACTTACTGATACCTTTCTTGTTGTTGTGCATCTATTGGATAGGTGATGTAGTTAATGGTTGTTGGTTCTTTTTGGTGTGATTTGTGAGGGTGCGTGTATATAAACTTGGTGGTATCCAGCGTCCATCCATTCGAGTGAGAAATAGAAATAGATTCCTGAAGTTACAATACATCACCCTCCCCTGCAATCCCACCCAAAAAATCCAGTGTCCGATGGAAAAGCTCATCAAAATCATCAAGGAGGCCCCAATGATCAAGCAGCGTCGCCACATCCTCCTCTTCCAGTCCTAGCACACTATCCACCCCATTCGCACGTCTCCTACTCCAACTCATAGACACATGCTCTTCCCACACCTCAAGCACCTCTTCCCCACCCACTATAATACTGCGCAGACGCGCTATATCAGTCTGTGTAAGTGGTGTAGACTTGGATGTAATTGTAGCGTCCAGGACGAGGTCGACTCCGGCACCTTCATCCGGGTCCCATATTTGACGTTGGAGAACGGCGAGCCAGGCTTGGTCCAGGTCGTCTAGGAAGTCAATAAGCTCTGTGAGAGCTGAGCGGGGGTCTGCTTCTGTGACTGCTGGTGTGTTCCCGTTTGGCGTTGTTGAGTTCGGGGAAGTGTCCATTGCATCTTCGGTATGGTCTTCTGGGGCAGTTGGGGGGGCTGTGATAGGGTATCTGCATATTGCTCCTAGAACGTCGCCTGTTAGTCGGAGCATGTATGTTGTGCGTAGGCTGGTACTGGGATCTACGGGGGGAATTTGGAGGATGAAGGAAAGGAGGTGTCGGGCGGCTGACAGGTAGGCATGTAGTGTTTTAACTGAGGACGTTGGTTGTGATCTATCATTTTACCACAATACAGAATTCATAATCCCTGTACATAGATTATCTTCAGTCCCGTAAGAGAATGAGATAACAAGCAGACATACATACGTCATAATATCAAGAAATACCATATAAAAGCGAGAATCAATATGACAATATAAAAACATATGTGAAAGCCATGAAAGATTATCTACTCGAAAGGAGTACAAACCTAGCGAATCAACCAACGCACCAGGAATATCAACGGCTCACCATAATACCAACTCACACTATGAGACCTTCTTTCTCTTTGACAGCCTGACCGTCTTGTTCTCGACATCTTGTAGCGGCTTCCTCGGAGTAGTATTTTCCTACTTACCTGGTAACACGAGAAAAGCCAACAAACGAATGGACAACGGAGGCTCTATCTGCAACAACTCGTCCGGGTCCTGATGAGAAGCCTTTGAATGAGCCGACTTCTTGACAAACACTTTGTTCTTAAGGCAAAGGAGTCGTATCTATGAAGTGTTAGCATTGTCACCTAGCACACGAAAGCCACATGATTACAGACCTGCTTGTCGTATTCGGCGTTTTCTTCCTTCAGCTTCTCGAGCCCCTTTGTATTTCTGCTTCAGGTGCCGATGTGCACCACCCTCCCTCATCCACCGTGCCACCACTTCATCGCATTCCTTCTCCTTTCGCTCCCAGCTCGTCCTCTCGCCACTAATTGCTTTTGCTTGTCGATTTCTCATCGAAGATGCACAATGTCATCGACTTTCGCGGCTAGAACTTCTTTCATTCGAACGTCTTCCTCTCGTAGTGTAGAGTTTTCTTTCTTCAATTCGTCGCGGTCATTCAAGATGGGGGCGAAGCATTCTTCCAGGCTTTTGCAGACTCAAGTAATCCTTCCTGCCCATCAACATGTTTAGACCAAAAGTGTAAAGAGGAACT
Source organism: Cyathus striatus (assembly GCA_025738555.1). Classification (NCBI taxonomy): domain Eukaryota; kingdom Fungi; phylum Basidiomycota; class Agaricomycetes; order Agaricales; family Nidulariaceae; genus Cyathus; species Cyathus striatus. The sequence goes on from JAOVFP010000021.1 coordinate 304,584, forward strand.
GTGAACGTACTCACCACCACTCCAGTGGCAATACTGCTCCCCCTCGGCCTTTGCACGACACCACAAATCTCTTCGACAGTTTCTGCCCTCTTCTCAGGTGTGTTCACTTCCTCATCTGAGAAGAAATCTACGAAGAGTTCAATCGATATTCCCTTCGGCTGTCGACATGAGTGGTAAGTATCGCAAAGCGTCGCGTCTCGTTCCATGCAGTTTCTACACATTCCATGTCCTTTATATATCTTCATGTAAGTAAACTGTCCATGTGATAGTTCCAGGCTGTATTGCGTACGTACCGCAGGGAAAGAAGAGGAATGGGTTTGTTGTCGTTTCGCGTGAGGAAGAGGTGATACCAGGAGAGAAGAAACTCAGGCATGCTTGACATTCGGCTTTGACCATACGGATTCAGCGCTCAGGATGATTAGCATAAGTCATACGCAGCACAAGCTTGAAGCTTTGGAGCTTCAATGACAGTCCAATGGCTGACTTGGGGGCAACCGATAGTGCTGCTGTAGTAAAGTGGCGACGGTCCTTGCTCTCCCCCAGACAATCGTTCATCTCCCCCACTATGACACCACATGACTTACCAAATATGGAAGGTATTCATTCGCTGATTGGGTTAACCGCGTTTTGATCGTTACTTAACATTGCCGAATGGCATAGTGGTTTATTGACTCATGATAATGCATTGTTTTTGCATGGAGTGGGGTTCAATTCCTGCTGGTGTCATATTCTTTTTTGCTAATTAAATGGAGGTTAGGTCAAGGTTAGGTTAGGGATGGTTAGGCTTCGGGATAGGTTAGAGAGGGCTAGGGATCCCAGATGGTTAGGTTAGGTTAGGGAGGGTATAACAGAACTAATAATTAGCAGAAGTTAGGGCTGGGGTAACCCAGCCCTAACTTTGTTGTCCTATGAAAGAGACATGTTAGAGGTTAGAGTTAGAGGTTAGAGTTAGGGTTAGAGTTAGGTGGTTAGGGATATGGAGTATCAATATTTGAAGGAACTCGTTACATTGAGGCAATATTATGTCTTTGTACTTTGTATTTAAAAGTAGTACATACTATTACAAACACTAGTACAAGTTACAAATTACTAGTACTTACGCGCAGTTAGGAGCAGTAGCCGGTTGCTGATGGTCACGTGTGTGGTCATAGTGGGGGAGAGTAAGGAGCGTTGTCCTTGCTCTCCCCCACTATGACACCACGTGACCATCAGCAACCGGTTACTGCTCATAACCGTGCGTCATCGTGAAACCACACTAGTAATTTCAAAGTAATTTGTAACTTTGTAATACTTAGTTGTTGTAATAGTATGTACTAAGCTTTAAATTAAATACAAAGTACAATAGTGTCAATGTAATCCCTCACTGACAACTGTAACAAGTCTCTTTCAAATATTAATACTCCATATCCCTAACCTAACTATCCCAAACCAAACTCTAACCTCTAACTCTAACCTCTAACCTCTAACCTCTATTCTTTCATAGGACAACAAAGTTAGGGCTGGGTTACCCCAGCCCTAACTTCTGCTAATTACTAGTTCTATTATACCCTCCCTAACCTAAACCTCCCTCACCTACCCTCCCTAACCTCCCTAACCTAACCTCCCCAACCTAACCTCCCTAACCTAACCTCCCTAACCTAACCACATTTTCTAACAGTTATTTTAACTAATTACTGTTTTACAATACCCCAAACTTAGCCCAACCTCAATTTTATTAGTAAAAATAGCAATAAAAAAATAAGACATCACTGGGAATTGAACCCCACTTCGCGCAAAAAACAATCTTTATTGTAGGTCAGCAAACCACTACACCAGTGAGCAATGTAAAATTCCCGCTACCTTTTAAGGTAGTAGGGTTATGTAGGGTGATGAAAAATCAAATTTTGCAGAGCGAACACCTCCCATCAATCAGAGTTTAAACAAGTTTGAAATATCAGTCATTCCCATATCCCTGTTCAGAGCCTCTCCCACCGTGTGCATCATCGAAGATAAGAATTCCTTTGCATTTTTTATGTTGCATTATCACTTTCAAGTTTCATATTTAGAATATAAATTTTTACTTTACTGGTGATAAAGCTACTCTATGGATACTGGTTCCAGTCCACTGTAAGTAACTTATGTACAATAGTTGCCCTCATGAATTGTGTTTTAATGCATATGCATATGATCTTGTTTCGATGGGTTATCCTTTTGCATTGTGAATTTCATGCTATGCTGTGATATTGGATATTTTACATCACTAATTCTATGTGAACTCTGCCATCCCACATGTTCTCTTGCCGATTTTATACTGATTTCATGGAATAAAATTAAAGCTATTTTGTTGCTAGGCTTGGGTGGTAATGATAGTGAAGTTATCTATAAGCACTTGCGGGTACCATTCTAAGGATGACTAGAATTTGACTGGAATCATTAATAATAACTTTATGTGACCATTTTCATGGAAATTAGTTTAAACAAGATGTTCCTTTCAGTCAACTTTCACTAATATATCTGCTTATGCACTTTCAGCACAGCTAAGTACATGTAAGTATTATATCTATTAGAGAGATTATCTGATGCCAGGTAGCGGGCCTTGCCGCTAATCGGCCTTATTGATTTATTAGGATCGGAATGTACTTGAGGCCATCAGCAGACGAACACCTTCCATATTTGGTAAGTCACATGGTGTCATAGTGGGGGAGAGCAAGGACTGTCTAAAGTGGCAGTGAAGCAAAATTTTACATCACTGTGAATCACTGCCACTTTACTGCACACAGCGCAGTTCTGTGTAGTAGCTGTGACTGCACTGCAAGATTTTCAGGAGTTGCAGTCCTGTGAAGTCCCCCTTGTTGGATTTTATGTAAAGCACTTGCTCACTTCCGCTAGCTAGCGCTCTATCACTGTGAACCCCGCTCTGGTTGGTAATCAACCGGATGCTTGCTGATTATCAGTTTTCAACCAGCAGCAGGTTGAGTTTAGGTTGAATTGAGGACAACCTATGTCGAAGGATGATCACCATCCTAGCAATAGCAACCTACTGTAGGTTGAAAATCGAGGTGGGGTAACTTGGTGTAATGACGACATAGCTCCAAGAAGTGGTAAATAACGCATGCATAGCGACAACACCCAACTTTACAGCTAACCATCATTACCCACTGCCTCCTACTGCCCGCAACACTACAACTGCCCATTTCCACCACCATGACAATACAAAATGATGAAAAACCTCGCGAGGTATGTATCTCAGAACCGTCTTCCTATGACTCCCCTCTCATCTAGTGCTAGAATCAAATAGATATGCCCTAAATCACCATAGTCCAGCTTGGAAGGAGCTCAAAGGATGTTATTGACTAAGTACTGGTTGGAACAAGGTTCGTTTGCTATATCTGTTCTATGTAAGTACTTATACTGAATTAACTGTGCCAAGAAAGAAGAGTCACTTCATACTTGCATCAAACTTGACGCATGGGCAAACACGTCGTTGTAAGGGGGAAACAGTTGGGATATATGAGAGAAGGATGGCAAGGTCTTAGTTGTCTCGGAGTTCGGTTGGAGACTGCTGAAGCGCTGAAGAGAGGCTTGATGAGACGGATGTGAAAGAGCTTGCGACGAGTTTTCATTCTGTAAAGGAAAGTAAGTGCATCTTTTGTACAACTCCAGTAAGTATCGACTCCGAGTCTGAGAGCTACATTATCATTTATGGCAGCAACCTGTAACATATGTAGATCTAATGTTGACTGTTATAACCATTCTTTACTTACATTAGTTTCAGTCAATAAGTTGTTAATTGTCATCCAGCAGAAGAACAGATCTAGGATGATTATAAGCTAGCACAATAGGTTGGTAATTAGCCTCTTAATTGTCGGAATCCAGCTGCAGGATGTCAAAAAGTCATAGATTGAAAATGTACAATTTTGGTTGGCAAGCAACCTATGAAAACATCCTAAACTACCTGTTGATCACCATCCTACCACTACATAAATATAACCTATACAAAACCGAAATTCAACCTACTGAAGGTTGTATTCTTTGGTTGATGAACAACCAGACCCAGATCCACAGAGGCTAGAGCACTTCATCCGTCCCTTGGCGGGATCCTACTATTTCCTAAAGCAGTAGTTTAAAGAGAGCGCCTTGTGAGCGCCCTGACCTCCCAGACCCAGTTTGTCTCAAAAAATCTCCCAGGCTTCTCCCAGGCATATCGCAACATGTCTCAAACAGAAACAGGTAGGAAATGCATATGTTCACGATCCGCAGGTGCTTAATGCGCAAGTCTACAATAGCTTTTACAGATCCAAAAACCTTGGGGGGATTGTATGAATCAACGTTAAAGTTACCGGATGATGATGTCTCAAAACCTTTACATCTCCAGGCAGTCGGTATCCAGTGCTATGCGTCCAACAAACAGTTGAACAGTTTGGATGTTTCCGGGTGGTCTATACAAGCGTTCCAGTTGGCTGTCATGCTTACTCCTCAACACGACCAAGAGCTGCGAGTCTCCATACTTAGATCACTTGGCCGGGCTTTCATACAACATTACGACCTGAGCCGACGTGTCGAAGATCTAAATCAGGCTGTTTCCACACTACAGGAGGGCATTGATTTAACCCCAGAGAATGATCCGTCACTCCCTGATCATCTGGCGTACCTCGGATATGCTCTCCAGACTCGATTCGAGCAAACTGAAGAGCTACGAGATATCACCGAAGCTATAGGACTTCATCGGATGGCTGCTTCCCTTACTCCAGAAGGAAGTCGCTCTCGACTTGAGATTCTCTTCGATCTATCATCAGCTTTACATAAAAGATTTGATTATACACATGAATTAAGCGATGCGGATGAAGCAATCGAAATCATGCAAGACCTGGTCAACAACATGGATTCAGAAGATCCCCAATATTCCTCATCTCTTAACAATCTTTTCTGCACCTTTATATCCCGCTTTCATTATAGCGGAGACTTGAGGGACGTAGGCCAAGCTATCGATGTTCAGCGTAAAATAGTCGAGGATAGGCCCAATGACCCCCATTCTTTGATGAATCTGGGTATCGCATGTCGAGCATATTTCATGCAAACCGGGGAGCTACCACATATCCACATGTCCATTGAAGCTCTTCAGAAGGCGCTGTCACTGGCAGGAGATGATCTTTTGCCTAAAATTCTTTTAAATTTGGGAGTGGCACTTGGATGTCACTTTCTCGCGACAGGTAATGTTGATGATCTTGAAGAGGCCATAGCACTTGAACAGCGCGGTATTCAGATCTGTAGAGATGATGATCCTAAAGTGCGATGGTTCTACAGTGATCTGGGTAACATGTTTGGCTTTCACTACGAACTTACACAGGATTTGCGTGATATGCATGAAGGGGCCCGGGCACACAGAGAAGCGGTGATTCGAACACCTATTGGACACAGAGATTTGCCTGCATTCCTCAACAACCTAGGAAATTCTATGAAAAGACTATTTTGCACTATGGGGAACGAGTCTGATCTCGCTGAAGCAATCTCGTTTTACAAAGAAGCTCTTTCTTTAATTTTCGATGATGGTGTTCGGCAGATGTACTACCTGCCTAATCTAGGAGAGGCGTTGCGCTATAGATATGGGTTTACACACCAGCAACACGACCTTGATGATAGTCTCAGCGCGTTAAGGAAGTCTGTTGCACTGTGCCCGCCGGGTGGTGCTCAGCTTCCAAATAATCTTTTGCAACTTGCAGTCGCATTGAAAATTCTGTTCAAAAATGAACACCAACTCGATACCATAGATGAAGCAATCTCAGTTATGGAACAGGCAATAGATATGATTCCTGAAGGGAACGCTACGTTGCCCCCCCTGCTTGATGTATTGGGAGGTTTACTCTTCCTTCGGTACAATACTACACACAGCAATGATGACATTGGAAGAGCTATTTCGTTACTTCGCCAAGCTACACAGATGCCTGTTGGATCCCCATTACCACGTCTAAGCAGCGGGAAACTGTGGGGGTCGCTGTGTCTTTTCGTGGACCCAGCACAAGCCCTTCATGCATTCGAAATTATTTTTAATGACATCATCCCACAATTGGCATGGATTGGATGTACTATGGAACAACGATATCTCTTACTTGCAACTCTGGCGGACATTGTGAGCATGGCAACAGCTGTAGCCATCCGATATGAACAGCTTAACATGGCTGTAGAGTGGCTAGAACAAGGTCGCTCAATAGTATGGAACCAAGTTAATAGTTTCCGCTCACCCTTAGACGATCTTCGAAAAGTGAACCCAGCCCTTTGTATGGAACTAGAAAAGATAGTGATCGCTTTGGAAGAAGCTAGTATGCGAACAAACTCATCCAATTTGTTAGGAAGTAGTATGGCACGCAATATCTCAATCCAAGATGACGTCCTTCGGCATCAAGGTCTTGCAAAGCAATGGGATTCATTACTTTGTCAGGTTCGCAGCATAAGTGACTTCGAAGATTTTCTTTATCCAATACTGTTTGCTGTGCTGCTTATGAAACTACCACCGTCTGGTCTAGTGATAGTCATTAATGTTGACCCATTTTCTTGTGATGCTTTGGTTCTTTCCCATGACATATTATTAGAGAGCCAGGCTTATATCGTCCCCGTCCGCTTGCCTAAATTCTACAAGAGAGCAGTCATTCTTCGCAAAAGATTACATAGACTACTTTTCAGTCCTTCAACTCAGACAAGGACTGCACGCAAAGGTCGCCCTGCTATAAATGAGAAGGACCGATTTTCCATCAAGGAGCTCCTTCGGGAATTGTGGTACGAGATCGTGAAGCCCATCCTTGATGTGCTTAAGCTAGAGGTAAGTAACCCTTTGGTTCCAAATTCCATAGGTGTTATGATGAACATGAATATCACAGCCTACATCAGATCCCCCCCGAATATGGTGGTCCCCAACTGGTCCTCTCGCTTTTCTTCCTCTTCATGCTGCTGGTGATTACTACTACAACGATAAAAGTCAAAATCCTAGATCAAATATCATGGAATATGCGATTTCATCTTACACACCCACTATCACGGCTCTGACACAGAGTCTATCTAAGCACCACCAGCAACAACATCAGGAGATCAAGGGATTGCTTGCCATCAGTGAGCCAGAAGCTTCCGGTTTTTCACCTATCCCAGGTACAGCTCTGGAGATTATCATCCTGAAGCAGATATTCGGCTCATTTTCTCAAACATTCCGTAGCCTGGAAGGCGATGAAGCAACAGTGAAGAGCGTCCAGGATGCCATGCCTTTGCACAGCTGGATCCATCTCTTCTGTCACGCTCTCCAGAACAACAGCCCTCTCAATAGTGCATTCTATCTCCATGATGGACAGCTGTCCCTTGGAGATATAATTAAACAACCACTTCCTCATTCACAATTTGCATTCCTTTCAGCATGCGAGACAGGGAAGGGAGACAAAAAGCTCTCCGAAGCACTTCATCTTGCAGCGGGTATGTGTTAGATATTCTGGGTTGCACAGCTTCCTTGACAGCTGTCACTTGTCACCTGTCATACTTGACAGATCTGTGATTGACAGATACTTGATTGACAGATTTGTGATTGACAGATTGACAGCTGTCAGTTACCTTAGTTACAGGACTTTGGTTAGGACTTTGGTAGACTTACTCAGTATATAAACACTCTGTAACTTGGTAGTTGTTAACAAGTTTCCTCCCCATTTTGTGTCTGTGTCTGTGTCTGTGTCTGTGTCTGAGTTCTTGCTCCACTATCACCCTCCTTTCCCTTCATTATTCTCTATCCTCTCTCTATCACACTCCTTATTCTTTGTTACTTCTGACAGTATGCTGGCAGTGGGATATACCAGCGTCGTCGCAACTATGTGGTCGATCAATGACAATTATGCCCCGCGGGTTGCAGAAGATTTTTACTCATACATATTACAGAAAGAAAATGAGAGCTCCGCAGAGTATAATTATCCAGATTGTACTAGAGCAGTGTCTGCACTTCATCATGCCATAGGACGGTTTCGGCTTCGGGTTGGCGATGACGAAGATGGCTTCTTGCTTTGGGTTCCATATATCCATGTAGGCATTTAGGCATTTAAATAAGTACACATTTTTCATATTTTGGTATACCCTGCGTAAGTATGTGGTTCCCATCGAAGGTATCTTGCTCCAATCCAATTTTTATGCTGATGGAACACTGCCAACTTCTAGCAACTTTATCTACCTTCAAGTTTCATTAGATGCGCTGGCATGCGGCGCTGCTTCGTGAAAGCACTCACATTCACCAACGCCGAATTGAGTGCGGCTCTGACTCAACTTTCACTGTTAGCTAGTGATTCTACATGTCATCTTTCGTGGTCTCCGCCTGAGGCTTGAGCAAGAGACACCGAAAGGAGGCGCGATGTCTGCACAATCATTATCACAAGAATGACGTTCGGACACGGTAATATGACCCTCCGTCCAGGTGTAGACCTATGCAGCGACATTAGAAAGTATCAGCTATGGCAGGGGAGGATTTGCATGGTCACAAGCAATATCAAGAACAGCGATCTGTGTTGCAGAGAATGATCAAGTACAAAGACATGACAGAAATACACTTCAAGAATGATATGTAGCAATACATTGAGTTCCAAGCGTTCAAGAGTATAATATAAGTTGGAGGTATCTTCCACAGCCTTCTCTAGCCCGTTAGCGAATCAGCCAACGCACCAGGAATATCAACAACTCACCATAATACCAACTCACACTACAAGACCTTCTTCCTCTTTGACGGCCTGACCGTTTTGTTCTCCACGCCTTGTAGCGACCTCCACGAAGTAGTATTTTCCTACTTGCCCGGTAACATGAGAAAAGCCAATAAACGAACAGACAGCGGAGGCTCTACCTCCAACGACTCGTCCGGATCCTGCTGAGAAGGCTTCGAATGAGCCGACTTCTTGACAAGCACTTTGTTCTTAAGGCGAAGGAGTTGTATCTATGAAGTGTTAGCATTGTCACCTAGCACACGAAAGCCACAGGATTACGGACCTGCTTGTCGTACTCAGCATTCTCTTTCTTCAATTCGTAGCGGTCATTCAAGACGGGGGCGAGGCGTCCTTCCAGGCTTTTGGAGACTCAGGTAATCTTTCCTGCCCATCAACATGTTTAGAACGAAAGCATAAGAGAGACTATGAACGTACTCATCACCACGCATCAGGAAAAACCTCAACAGCTATATTAGCAAATAATCTTGAATTTTAGCTCAGATAAGTAGAAAATAGTTAAAATAAGGACTCTAAGGACAATAAGGTAAAATAGTGAGGCCCCCTACTTATTTCGAAAAAATAAGTACATTTTAGTACCTTATCTGCACAATTATAGTTCAGATAAGAACTGAGAAGTTCATTTAAAGTGTAATATGCACATAAATTGATGCTTATAAGGACACTTTGCTTTCACTCAGTACAGTATAATAGGTGTCAGTTAATTATATATTATTATTGTATTACAACAAAGTGGTTACAGATATAAATAACATATCTAATTACAACAATCCACTGAAGATATAACATTATGCACTCCACAATATCCAGCCCCACATATCCCTCTATTTCCATGATCCAGCAGTACCACTCACCCCACAACATCCAGCCCCACAACATCCAGCCCCACATATCCACCCATATCCCCCCCTCTCCATCATCCAGCAGTACCACTCATTGAATGACAGCAACTGTAGTGCTCCTGTACATGATAAGCATACACTTAAAAGGAAGACAACTCAAATACATACCAAAGAAAGATTGTCAATACCAGTTATATGATGGGCAGAGATGCAGACTTGCACAGCATGTGAGAGATAGGTGTAAGATAAGGGTAGCAGGGAAGCAGAGAAGCACATATATGAGTCAGATCTCAAAGTAGAAGCCAGAGTTTACCAAATGAACGGGCCAAAGTGACAGGCAGGGGAAGGAGGGAGAGGAATGAAGGTGAGGTGGGGGAATTGAAAGGAGTGTACGACGGCGGTGGGCCCCTTGAACCATCACCACCACCACCAAGTGATTTCCCATGCTAAGTGGGGGCAAGGGCGGGACACCATGCGGCCGATGCAGCGACGACCCCTCCAAAGAGGGCTAGGATGACCTGCTCAGCCCCCCGAGCTCAATGCCGCCCCCTCCCACACCAACTCCCAATAAGAGGGCGAGATGCAACGGTGGTCCCCTCGGTGTGCGGATCCATATTCCTAGGCAACAACCCAGCGTCTCAATCGGGTGTTAGCCATTCGAGCTACTACAAGCTCTTGGCAGCTCCTAAAATCACAACTGCCCTCGCCACACTACACCCTGCCCTCCGCCCTTGCCTGCTTCTCCCCTCCACACTCCCCTCCCCCCCCTCTGCCTGAACCCTACAAGCCCAATGGGCCACGTCACCAAGATCATGTGACACCTCAACTATGCACATCCTCCCTGACTGCCTCCCCTCCGCCACCAAACTCTCCCTTGCGACTGCCATGTCCCCCACCAGCCACGTCCGACTCGGAACGCAACACTCCAACCCCCATACTGATGCCTGCCCTCCGAAATCGGAACCCACATGCTCACCAAGACTATTTAACCTTCCCCCCCAATACGACGCTCCCCTCTCTGCAAATAAACGGCCCCCCTTCACCCACTGTCTCCACTACCCCTCCCACCTCCCCCACTACTGCGTACTCACTTCAACGACTGGAAAAACGACCTCACGCACATACCCTATCCCCTTCAAAGCCTCGACACCGCACAAACATCACGAACACCCATCTGGACCGTCTCCCTACAGGCATGCCGGGCACTCCAACGTCCACTGCTGCAAAAAAGCCACGACTGGACAAGGCAGACCCTCCACCTGCTACCCAGGATGGCGACATCGAAATGCAACACAACAACAACAACAACATTTTTCGGACCACAGCTCAACCATGGACAACCACATGGCGCTTGCCATCCGGAACGGAAACCTCTCAACCCCAGCCTCAGCACACCAGTCTCCTGACAACACAATCCCCCCGAACATCGCCACCCCTACCATGTCGCATAGCCAGAGTGTCCCCCCCACGTATGCCAATGCCACTGGCCGCCAACCCCCTATGCAGGCTCCACCCCCCTCCCATGCATCCTCAGCTCCCCTCCTGCTCCCAGTCCCTCCGCTGCGCACCGACCTCACTCGTGCCCCCCAGAAGGGCTTCCCGCGGGCACGCCTCCATGCCTGGACCATCCTAGCCCTCATCATTGACAAACTCCAATGCAGCCTCCTCGAGCCCGCGCTCGACGAGCACCGCGTGCTTGCATGGGTAGCCTACGACTACCCCAGAATGTCTGCCATTGACTGCCAGGCGATTATTCAATCTGAACTAAATGCCCAGACCATCAAAGGACTTGTATGCCCCCTCGACATTGACATTCTGAAATCGCGAACAGGGGGACCCCTTGGGTTCTATTGTCACGACCGTGCCCCTAGCCTGACTTGGCAGCGGAGTACGAGAGGGTGACTGCAGAGAAGCGAGGGGTGAGTATAAGACGAAAGCGGAGAATGAGAACTCAGGGGGTAGGACTTTGGCTTCAGCTTATGTGCTGCGCCCCTGGGATTCCTGGTCCTGTATTTCGGAGTAAGGGCAAGCCCTTCGGAGAAGACGAGAGACGAGAAGACGAGAGATGTAACTCAAGTCAGACTGAAGGGTGAGGACGTAGTTCAATACGAAACTGAAGTCTAAGTACAAATCGAGTACTACTTAAATACTAGAGACTCGGAGTAAGTAAAGGCCGCTGGCCAAAGCCAGCGGAGAAGTACGGTCAGGGTAGGCGTACGTAGAATGAAGACTATAACTAATTAAACATAATAAAACGCGTCGGAGAAGTGAGCGTGTATGGCGGTGTAAAGTAAAACTGATAGTGGCGCACTTAAGAATGATAAGTGACTCACTATGAGATGTATACTACAATACTGAGGGGATAGCTCAGTAGAACGGAAGAAAGGAAACAAGAGTAATCTATGTACAGTAATCAATAAGTAATATTAAGAACGTAATCAAAGTCCGGAGGAAACAAAGGGAAAGGCGGAGTAAGAGCATAGGGGTCCGGAGGTAGGCGATACGGGATATGACATCTATGATGGTAGGCCCCTGGTATTTTTTGTTGTCCACGACCTTCACCCTGTCGATAAAGCCCTCCTCCTTTGACAACACTGCTGGAATACCCCTACTGGCACTGTCTTTGTTGCACCACTTCCCCTCCCCCGATCCAACTTTGCTGTACGCCTATGTGGATTGGAACCCACAGCCTTCACCAAGAACTCTGAGGAGGAAATCCACAGTGCCATCCGCATCACCCTCCACAACCACCCTCTTGTTCTTGACTGCCTCATGACTCACCACAATGCCTACCTTCCAGAGTCTGAGCCCACTGTCGACCTCTCCCCCCTCATGGATCGTTTCATTAACTCTCTCCTCATCCACCACCGATCCACTGAGACTCTCCGTGATGGCACGAACTGGTCCCTATTTTATGAATGCCCCGCCGCCACCTTACAGGGAGAACAGGCCTGGTTCAATGTACTCCGTCTCATCCCCATCCACACCAAAGTTGGCAAAGCTAACCTCACCCAGGCCTCCATTGTCTGGTGCAACATATGTGCTAGCCAAGAACACCCAGAGATCTTTTGCCCGTTTCCTAAACTCCCCGACTGGCGTGTATCCCCATGGGTGCGTACCACAACTACGCCAAGAAGAGGAAATGCCCGAGGTGGACGTGGAGGCAGAGGCCATGGTAACAGAGGTAGAGGAGGTGCCTACTAACAAATGGACAATTTACTATACTGCCCTAGATGTCTCTTCCCCTAGTTTACCAGTACTCACTCGCTCCTCATGTTAGTACATATATGTCTTAACCCTACTCCTCCTCAATACAATGTATATACAAGCTGCCCACCACTGTTGCCACTCAAACTAAGACATTCTTCATGAGCCACACATGCGGCATACTGTTGTGCACTGTTAACCTTTGACACACAAATGACACATCACCACACCTGAGACCAATACTCCAATTACATCAGGCATTTCCAATATTAGTCCCCTGCCCCCTTCCCAAGCAACAACAGCCCTGTCCTCGCCACCTACCCCACCCCCCAACCATCCCCATACACATACAGAAAGTGTGAGTAGACCCAACTATCAAATACATCATAACACTTCACTGCTAATCTGCACACTGCTGGACATAAGAAATCAACTGACCACTTAACTGATTGGCCATGGTAGCATGTCTGCTATGAACGCTCCAAGAACACCAAAACGTAATCAGGTACACACTGCTGCCAACTGGTCACCAAGGACAACCAACTAAACACCGAAAGCTAGATACTCAATCACTGACCAATTACCAATGGGCACTAACATTACCCAGCACCGGCACCTCGCTCCTACACTGCCGGAAACCACTACACCCCCTGACACCTCCTGAACAGTATAAATACCACACATCCCCCCTACCACATCCCTCATCTCACTCTGACAATGGCCTCTCCAACTCTCGTACACATCCTCCTAGAAAGCGCGTGCATTGCACTAATACTGAGCCTGCTGTGGGCCCTGTGGCAATTCGCCCAATTGGCGTATACAACCTGGTCCACCGGTAGTTTCCCCTACAACAACCCCCCCTCCGATGAACCTTAGGTAACCCCCCCACCTCACATCTCACTAACCACACTCACTTCTCCCTCAATACTCAGGACACGCCCATAGGATATGATACACCAAATGGCAGACGCCTATCGACTTGAACCCAAACACTGCCCACACCGTTCGCTACCATTAATAGTACACACTTGTAATATGTTGATTGTATACATCAACACACAGTCTTTACTCCTTTAATACTCACTTGCATATTCCCACCTACCTCCACTATACACACACCCCCACACCAATTTCAGTTAAGGAATATACGCCTAAGACTGGTTGGAATCAGATGCCTACCACTAATGACTGACTTCCAACAATACTAAAATAAGAGATGGCAACCCTCTGCCACCGGATCAAGATCACCATGGGAACCAAATACCTACCCTCTGCCCTCTCTCCTAATCAACAAAGCATGCCACCTAAACACCCCCTCTTTCTCCTATGAACACACTTGGATCTTGATCCACCCTACAGCATGCAGGGAGTCATAACCCTACATGCTGGCACCTAGTGCCTGGGACTGGCTTGAAGGATAAGTAACCCCTCACCGTCGGGTGATGTCCTTCATGGTGGGTACAAGCCAACCCCAGTAGTAGGCAGTGAAACCAACCCCCCCCCACTTTAACTAATGCTGAATACAACCAATGAATTACATACAACAACGGATGAGAATAACCAGTCATGGATCACTCGCAACCCCGGGGACAGAGGAAGTGCGAATCTGGGTGCCATTCTATCTTCCAATGACGACCCCGGGGGGGTCGGACGGCACCAACCCAAGCATGCTCCCAATCAGGATCAATGCTCACCCCTACACCAAGGATCTAACAGCACCAGTGCTGCCAGGATACAAGCAGGCAGGAATGTACTACACCCCCCAGATGATCACCTCAATGACATCACCACCCATGCCACGAGTACCAGTGCATACAAACTCAAAAACTCAAGGTCTGCAATACGAATTGCAAGCCTGAATATTCGAGGAGGAGGCCAACCTGCCACGCATCCTAAGTGGAATCACATCTATGCCCTGATGCGAAAATCCCACATAGGCATCATGACTGTGCAGGAAACTCACATCATGGATACAGTGCTCCACCAGATCCAAAAAACCCATCCTCTCCTCCTCATAGCAAACTCCCCTGACCTGACCCACCCATCAACAACAGGTGGCATAGCCATTATCCTCCACAAAGGCTTGGTGAACTGGGAAACACACGAATTTGTAGAACTCATTCCAGGACGGGCAATGGCTGTATCACTCCGCCGTAAAAATGATGACTGGCTACATATTGCTGCAGTGTATGCCCCCTCAGGCAATGTGTCAGCTAACACAGCCTTTTGGGCCAAACTGCAAGAAGCCTGGCAAATACACAGACCCCAAAGGAAGATGCACATACTTTTGGGTGACCTCAACATGGTTGAATCACACATTGACTGTATACCTGCGTGAATGGAAAATTCCATCACCCCCCCCACCTTTACCACACTCAAAGAACACTTCAAACTGTTTGATGGATGGAGACTAGAAAACCCCACCTCACTTGACTATACCTTCACCAACCAACTTACTGCTCGCTCACACATTGACCGCATATATGCCACTGAAAAACTCATTGACTTCTCCCGTGAATGGAACATCTCCTCCTCAGGTATCTTCACAGACCACTTCCTAATCTCCATGCAACTGACCTCACCAACTGAACCTTTTGTCGGAAAAGGACGACGGGCTCTCCCAGCCTATATTGCCAAAAACAAAGGAGCCCAGAAGTGCATACAAAAACTAGCCCAAGAACTAAGCACAGCTATCATGAACATGCAGGATCAACCACGATCACCTGAACTCAATATACAAACACTATGGACATCATTCAAAAAACAAATTCTTACCCAGGTAGGTGAGATTGTGAAAAGTCAAGGCCTACACCACAATATCCAAATTTCAAAGTGGGAAACCCGCCACACAGCCACACTAGCCCTGGCCGGATCTCTCAGCACTGAGGAACTTGCACACCAACTACACACCATAGATATCAACATCAAAAAGCTTAAGGCTACCCAAACAAAATGGGAACAGGACAAAATTGCAGCTCACTTCCACCTTGAAGGTGAAACTAATAGTAAATTTGACTACATCATCAACCAGGAACACAAACCCAGAGAGACGATCCATTCCCTCCGCTCAAACCCACAAGGCCTCCTGCCCGAATACACAATGGACTCCAAAGAAATGGTAGAAATTGCCACTGACTACCACAACTCCCTACAATCCTCTACAGACTACCACCTAGATGATCTTGAGAGGTACACTACAACAGAAGAAGTTCTCTCACATCTTACACAAAAGATCCCACCTTACAAGAAAGACGAACTAGCTGCCAGACTCTCCATGGGAGAAATACGAGTGGCCCTTAATGCAGTCCCCAATGGTAAAGCTTCAGGACTGGACGGTATCCCAATTGAAATATGGAAGTGGCTTGATGCCACCCACATTGCCTCATGATCAGGTGACAACCCCTCCCCAGATATTGTGGCCATCCTACAATATCTATACACTGACATCAGCATGAATGGTGTCATGCCAGACACTGGCTTCCATGAAGGCTGGATGTGCCCCATCCACAAGAAAAATGACAAGACCTCCATAGCAAACTACTGTCCCATCACAGTACTAAACACTGACTATAAAATAATGACATGCTCTCTCACCAACCGCCTCTCGACAGTTGCTCCAAACCTCATCCACCTAGACCAGGCTGGCTTCATGAAAAACCGGTCTATCACAGACCAAACAGAACTCATAAACCTGGTTATACACCACTGTGACACAACCAACACACCTGGGACTATTGTATGCCTTGACCAAGAAAAAGCTTATGACCGCATACACCATGACTTCCTATGGAGATCACTAAAAAAGCTGGGATTCCCAGACGAGTTCATAAAGACAGTCAAAGCCCTATACACAGGAGCCCACACTAAAATTATTCTCAATGGGATCATAGGTTTGGGCTACCTCATCATTAGAGGAGTACGACAAGGGGACCCTCTCTCCTGCCTCCTGTTCAATATTGCCATTGAATCTCTTGCAAGCCGCATAAGAACATCCCCCATTACAGGCCTAGATCTCCCCGGGCTTACTAGCCCTCTCCAAATAAACCTCTTTGCAGATGACACCACTATCTTCCTCAGTGAAAATGATGATACTCACACACTCTTTGCTGAACTCACACAATGGTGCAAAGCTTCTGGAGCTAAGTTCAATGTTACAAAGACTGCTATCATCCCCCTTGGGAATGAACCTACACGTGCCACTATACGACAGAACAGACGCACAAACATTCACCACACACCCATACCAAATGATATCCACATTATCAGTGATCGAGAACCCATTCGCATTCTTGGAGCCTTCTATGGCTACCACATCTCCCAAGATGATATCTGGCAACCTACCCTAGAGAAAGTTCGACACACCCTTCTCCGATGGGAATGCTTCAATCCAACCCTTATTGGTAGATGCAAAGCAGCCTCTGCCATTGTTGGAGGCTACACACAATACCTAACCAGGGTGCAAGGCATGCCTCGCAATGTCCAAAATGACTTCACCAAACTCATTGACAACTTTGTATACAACAAAAAAGGAGAAAAGAAATACAATGCAATCAGTATCGCAATTCTACAGCTCCCTGTTGATGAAGGGGGACACAATCTACTTGACCTCAAAGCCCGGAATGAAGCAATAGAACTTATGAAACTCAAAACCTACACTGAACCTGACCCAATACAGCGCCCCCCATGGACAAAGCTAGCTGACCATATCCTGGCTCTTGCTGCAAAAGCAGAAGTGAGAAGATGGATTGGGCACATACAACGCCACAACTTCCTTCTACAAGACCTAGACATATACAAAAACTCCAAGGCCCTTCCTAAGTCTCTCCAACATATGCTACAGGCTGCAAAACTCCATGAAGCAAAATTTGCACCCTCAGAGATTACCCCCCATATGAAACTTGCAATGCCCTTCTGGTACCACCTTGCCAGAATAGATGAAAGAAACAAAGTCTACAATGATGAATTTGGCATGTGCCATATCAAAAACCATGAATTTTGGTCTACTGGGGATATGGCCACCCATGCAAGCAAAAACTGGGCAGAAGGGCACATTAATGAATACAACCGCACCCGCCCACATTGTGTTAGTGACAGACTCCTAGGGTGCACCAACCCCATACAATGTCGTTCTAACGCCAACAGAAAACTCAAGACACTACGCCCTGAATGGAACCCCCTTTACAAGGTCAGATTTCACCCTCCTAAACTAACTCTTCCCCCAGGCAGTGCTCCACCCCCTGACTTCCAACACACCCTCCCCATTTTGCACCAAGACAACCCACTAAATCACATCCGAATATTTTCCTCCACAAAGAACATCACACCACCCCACCAATGCACTATTACAACCCACACACCATGGACAGCTGACACAGTTACCATCTATACAGATGGGTCCTGCTCTGCAAATGGGACAGCAAGTGCATCTGCAGGCAGTGGCCTCTGGTATGCTGAAGCACACCCAAACAACACTGCAGTTCATCTCCCCCATACCCTGGCCTCCAACAATGCAGCAGAACTAGCTGCAATCCTGCTGAGCATCCAACAGAATCAAAACACAAAAATAATCAAGATTATAAGTGACTCACAATACTGCATTGATGCCCTAACCACCCATCTCCAGAAATGGGCTGACCAGGGCTTTATAGAAATCAAAAATGCAGACATTCTCCGTACTCTATATGTCACACTCATAACCTCCCCCAATGTAATCCTCCTCAAGAAAGTCAAAGGCCACAGTGGTGACCCTGGTAATGAAGGTGCAGATCAACTAGCAGCAATGGGAGCATGTAAGCCCCACCCTGACCACCTTGATCTCTCAAAAGGTGACTGGGCCAAGTCCCTTGGAGCGAAGCTATCATGCATGACCCAATCAAAGCTATATAAAGCCATCAAGCACCGAAAAACCACCAAAAAATGTGTGGCCTCACAACACAATATAGACACCACTGCCCATGCCCTTGAAGTAAACACTGGTTCATGCCCCACCCCTGAGACCATATGGAAATCCATTCTAAACAGTACCATCCTTACCAAAAAGACCAAAACATTCCTATGGAAAACACTTCATAACTCACACAAAATTGGCACATTTTGGGAACACACCCCCCTAAAGGACCAATACATGCCCTGTACCCAATGTGGCGCTGAGGTTGAAGACATCACCCATATTATCCTCCACTGCAGAGTCTCTGGACAAGGGTGTGTCTGGGACCTAGCACGTGCAACATGGCAATCCACAAACCTCCCATGGCCAAATATATCCATTGGCCTTATCATGGGCATACCACTGGCAGAAATCAAATCAGCTGAAGGCAACACACTACGTGCACCCACCCACCTCTTCCGAATCCTAGTCTCTGAAGCAGTTTACCTCATCTGGAAACTCCGTTGTGAATGGCGCATAGGCAAAGCTGCTGATCCCCTCAAACTCCACACATCCAGTGAAATACAGTCCAGGTGGCTAAACACTATCAACACCCGCATAAACCATGACAGAATCCTCACAGATAGCCGTGCATATGGAACACGGGCCCTCAAACAAAGCCTTGTAAAAAACACCTGGCAAAACATTCTTGACACAAACAGACTCATCAGCACCCTCCCAAGCAACTGGCTATCCAATGCAGGGGTTTTAGTGGGTATTAAGGAGCTCATACCTATACACCGGGGACAAGACAGGTAACAATAGGCGCCTGATGCGCCTCCATCACTTGTTAACCATCCCCTGCTCCCTGAGTCCCACACTGTTCCTCACAGAATGTGCATAAATGCATTTCCTCTGGAGTGGAGCCATACTTCTTCCTCTCATGGGTCACCCCACAACTTCAGCTGGCAACCTGCCTAGTGAACTGCTGGGCACTAGCCTATAGCTCCACAAAAAAAAAAAAAAAAAAAAAAAAAAAAAAAAAAAAGAAAGGAGTGTACGACGACATGTCAAGTTCAACATGCACGTGATACAATCAAGGCCAAACACAGTGAATCGATCACGTGCTAACTTTCTCACTTGCCTTTGAACTTAACCATTTAAACCTTCAATGTTTGTACTTGGTTCATACAATGCTATGGTAACATCTAACTTGTGTGTACCATATGTTTCCCTCAATTAAAAATGATGTGGGCTACTTATATTATGTGTTCCCCCACTATGATATTGGCTCTTAACTACAATTTAATCATACTAGAAAGTATTGTACATGTGTATATTGTGATGTATGACTTCAGCCTTTAAATGTAATACATATAGAACACATATAATTTCATAATATGGAATTAAACTTGATGCAAAGTGCTCAAGATGAAATTCTCTGAAATGGAATTGGCTTGCTTTAAGTATAGCTAGTATAGTATGCTAAAATTTGGCTAAAATTGATTAATGTCTTAAATTCATAACAGTGGTTAATTTCTGTAAAACTTATGAACACTTATCATTCTCATACTATGCAATATAAGTACAAGTAAGTGTGCTTTGCCATTGTACCAAACTTATAAACACTTATCATGCCTCACAATAGGTAATATAAGTACAAGTAAGTTTGCTTTTTTATTGTACCAAACTTATGAACACTTATTATGCCTCACAATAGGCAATATAAGTACAATTAAGTATGAATTACCCATTATTAGTAAAATTTGGACAAGGGTACAGCTTATTTCTACTAATATCACTAATTTAGCTGATGGGGTTTTTCCTGATGACTCCAGTGTATGAGTAAGGAGAGAGAAAGTACCACCTCTTGAGAGTTTATATCTATCGTACCCCGCCGATCCTTTGAATTGTGTGGCGCGTGTACTGAATTGGGGTGGAGTCTCTTCGACAACGAGGGTATAATCGACCAATAGGACTAAGTGGATCATTATTGGTCCACTGGTTACACTGTTAGTGAGGAGCAACGTCGTATTGTCCCCTCTTACAATCACGCACTGATCACTATCTGGTACCCTTGACTTGGAATACTGCAAGCACACGCTATACTCCAAGGCTCCTTACCGCACTCGAGGTTATAGCCTTCTGATTTGTGGCTTGTCTCTAATTCCCCCCTGGTCGGCCGTAACGTTGATCTGTTATCGGCCGATAGGCGAACACAATGTTCTACCCTTTCGGTGGTATCATTCAAGAACCTCAGACCACAGGGTCATGCCAAAATATACCTCGTCGGCCTACCACTGCTTATCGGTCAACGAAGGCGAAAATGCAGCATCAAAGCGTATATATAGTCTGGCAACCTATACCATGAACATTCCAAAATCCGCCCTTGCCTTCAAAATACCAAGGATCCAAAGCAGCTATGACATCCAGCAATCCAACGACCAAACCATTCGATTCGTCTGGATGGTCTGCATCCACGTACAACGCAAACGCGTCCTTCGTGTACTCTGCCGCATTCACCTCCCCGGTTCTGGACCTTCTAGCGGCAACACCTGGCGAACGAATCCTGGACGTGGGCTGCGGTAGCGGCGAGTTGACTATCCAGCTTGCAAAACTTGTCGAGCAGCAAGAAGGCGGGATAGCTGTCGGCACAGACAACAGCGAAAGCATGGTATATCACGTCTTGTCCTGCTCGAAACACGAAAATTGACGGGGTTTCAGATCCAAAAGAGCAGGAAAAATGGACTTAAACACGCCTCGTATGTGACGCACATGCATTACAACTTCCAGACGAAATCTCCCAAATAAACATAACGTTCGATGTGGTGTTCAGCAATGCAGCATTGCACTGGTGTAAACGTGACTCTCCGGCTGTCATTGCAGGAGTACGGCGCGTTCTAAAGACCGGAGGAAGGTTCGTTGGCGAGATGGGTGGTTTCATGAATTGCATAGGTGTGTAGCACGATGCCTACAAGAAGCCGTAGCCTAACGATTAACCAGGTATGCGCTCAGCGCTCAAGAATCTCTGACGCGCAGAGGTTATAATTTTAATGAACTGGATCTTTGGTATTTCCCATCGGCTGAAGACTACACAAAGGTCGGTCAGCGCTCAAGCTATCGACATGATAACACTAACTGGTAACATAGCTGCTCGTTGCTGAGGGATTCAACGTAGAACACACAGCCTTGGTTCCACGCGTAACACCACTACCAACAGACATCTACGGTTGGCTGCAAACGTTTGCAAGGGGATCCATCTTCCGAGATTTCAAGGAAGAAGAGGCGCATGAGATCATGAGAGAAGCTGAGGATAAATTGCGTATCGATTGTCAAGATTCCAACGGAAAGTGGGCGATGATGTACGTGAGACTACGATTTGTGGTAGTAAAGCAGTAGTAGATTCGGAGGGTAACATATATAAGTGATGGTAAAGTAAGATCCTATGTCCTGCGCGATAAAAGGGAGAAAGACAGACAAGTCAGATCCTAGAGTACAAATTGCAAACGACAGCAGGGACTGCTAAGGCAAAGTAAAATCTGTCCCTGAAACAGGACGCCAGGAGGTGGGTGTTCGAAGGCGGCAGCTCTGTACTACTTCTTTCATTAGGTCTTCCGCTACTAAAGCTAAAAAGCAAAACCTACCGATATACCGTCCTCTGCGATCGGCACGCGAGAGCCTTCGTGCTCCCATTCCAGATATCCGGATGCATTCCTATTATAGGAGTACAGATTTGGCAGCACATCGTTCCGGGATAGATATCACTGGCGTTGAATCGGGTCCATGGGAGGAAACCAGAAGTAGGATGACAATCCACCCGTCGCATTCGTATGCGATGTACACGCATTACAGCTATCAGACAAGATTACAACCTAATCAAGGCTATAAAGCTGCATGAAGTATATTAATAGTCTGACAAGCTACATCATGAACAACTTAACGAACCGCTTCCTTATTTAAGATCCCAAGCAGCTACGATGTCCGGCAACGCCACGACGATCACTGAACCATTCGATTCGACTGGATGGTCCGCACCTACATGCGACGCAAATGTGTCCTTCGTGTACTCCACCGCCTTCACTGCTCCAGTTCTGGAACTTCTAGCTGCAGTTCCTAGAGAGCGTATCTTGGACGTGGGCTGGGGCGATGGCGAGCTGACGACCCAACTAGCAAAGCTCGTCGAGCAGCAAGAAGGCGGATAGCTGTCGGTATGGACAACAGCGAAAGCATGGTATGCCACATTCTACCCTATTCAGAACATGAAAACGGACGTGGTTCGAGATCCAAAAGAGCAAGGAGAACGGGGTCAAGCATGCCTTTGTATGCGATGTACACACATTACAACTTCCAGACGACATCTCCCAGATAACCATCACGTTTGACGTGGTGTTTAGCAATGCCGCGTCGTACTGGTGTAAACGCGATCCTCCGGCTGGAGGAAGATTCGTTGGCGAGATGGGGGCTTCATGAACTGCATAGGTGTGTATCGGGTTGCCTTTAAGTACAGAGAGGCTGACGACCTAACCAGGTCTACGCTCAGCAGTTCAAGAGTCTCTAAAGCGCAGAGGTTATGATTTCAAGGAGTTGAATCCTTGGTATTTCCCATCGGCTGAAGACTATACAAAGGTCAATTCAGTGCCCAAACTATCGACGTGGCATAGCACTAACTGGCGACATAGTTGCTCGTTGCTGAAGATTTCAAGGTAGAGTATGCAGCCTTAGTTCCACGCGTAACTCCTCTGCGAACGGGGATCTACGGGTGGCTACAGACGTTTGCAAGAGGATCTGTCTTTCGAAATTTCAAGGAAGAAGCGGATAAGATTATGAGAGAAGTCGAGGACAAGCCAGTATCGATTGCCAGGATTCCAATGGGAGATGGGCGATGATGTAAGTGAGGCTAAGATTTGTAGCAGTAAACCAGTAGTAGAATCGAAAGTGTCGTAACGGTAAATGTCGATCTGCGACAGTAAAGTAGCTGCTATCGCATGAGAAAGGAGAAACGATGGGTAAGTAAGATCCTAGAGTAAAAGAAAAGGGGTAAATGACGGCAGGCACTGGTTAAGGTAAAGTAAATTCATACACAAGACAGGACACCAGGAGGTGGCATTTGTGCTGATACACAAGTGATCCTTTGGTTGCCATTGCGGGGGCACGTCGTATTCTAAAGAGCACAGGACGGTTCGTTGACGAAGGTGGTTTGATAGACTTATACGTATTATGTGTCTTCTCGAGTACAAATCCAAGATGGCAGCAGAGGTTGTCCGGGTGTGCGCTCAGCGCCCCACAAACCTCTAAGGCGTGGAAGGTATAGGCTCCACCTACCGAAGACCATACAGTTATGTCAGCTAAGCGCCCAAGTTATCGACATGGTATAGCACTGACTGGTGACATGGCTTCTCATTCCTGATAGCTCCAAGGTGGGGAATGCAACCTAGATTTCACGCATACATCTCTACCAACAGTCGTCCACCGCCACCTCCCATTTTCCGAAATATCAAGGAAGTTAGGCGAGAGGCCGCGAGCGCGAGACTAAGTACGACCAGCTTCTCTTCAAAGATTCCAGTGGGAACTGAACAGATGTATGCCAAATACGACGTGTGGTTGTAAAGCGCGTGGATGTCGAAATTTGAGTACTTGAGTTCATATCTATGTTAGTGAACCTTTGACGTCCCAGTGAACAGATACGATTGTGTTGTGAAAGAGGGTTTGAACCAAGCGAGTACTTCGAGCTGGGTCCAAATTTGTCCGTATTCGGCGTTCTAACCTCAAAAATCGATATTTTGGCTTTTCTTCGGTAATTTTCCGCGACAGCGCTTTCTAGGCAGATGAGGATGCTGGGGAACGAATGCAATATGTATTACAGTAGTTGAGGTGTGATATACCGTAGGGAAACAGTAGGTAGCTAGTACGGCGCAGTTCACTGAACATGTTACATACCAACTTAATCTTCGCTCACCAAAGCAACCCTCCCTGTTCCTAGCCTCCTCTTGCATTGAACACTTTAAGAGCTGCTTTGAGTTTATTCGCCTGCGAGATGAGATCTCGAAATATGTTCATGTGATATCCATTCTCCATGACTAGCCCTCCATTTCTCTGTATGGTTATAACAGAAGAAGGAAGAACCAGTAGGAACTGGATTGAAAAGATATGCTGATAATAACGCGTATCGAGAAGCACTGTTGCTTGCGGTGTGGCACTGAAGTGGTTTGCTGTCGTATTCTCAAAAACCTGCACTCCAAGATAAGAAAGCGCGGCGATCGAAGAAGAGTCGGTCACAGCAGCATGTTTTCCGTACTTGCCCGCTTTTTTAAAATGCATTGTGATTGCTGAAGTGGTTTCCGAGTCAGTTGGATCGAAATACAGTGGATAGTAATGGGCTATAACATACTTAGACCGGTGTACAGCTTGCCGTCAATAAACACGAAACCCAAAGTCGTCAACCTGAAATGGACGAAGAGCTGTAATACAGGCCTCGTTGATGGGTCTGAAAGCTGCAGGCGTAATAGATTCCCGCTGATGCACTTTCTTCCATTTCCCCAAAGCTTAGAAGTGAATATAATGTTAGTTGAAAACTTCCGTCACAGTGCATACCAGCCTCCTTGGCAGTCCATCCGCCTGGTCTAGCCCACTTGTTCCTTCGTCCAAGTATCCTCTTGAGGGAATCGTATCTTCTAGCATTGGTAACTTGAGGGAGCCAAGTTGTGGTACTTGAAGCTTGAAGCTTGAGTTGAAACACGAGCATTGCAAATTCCGTGGGTTGTGGCTACTCGGTGGGATTAATCAACAATTGAGATGTTGAGTGGTGGGCAGAGATGAAGATAAACTGCCTGTGTACATCGACTAGTCGGTGGGGCGCGGAGTGAAATCACTCGGTTTGGGTAGTGTACCTTTTAAGTTGAGTAGTAAGTATAAGTACAGAATGTAAACATTGAATTAGAAGAAACGTACAGATTCACTAGTGCATAGTACATACCGCGTGGCCCTATCATCTCGACGTCAACTCCCACCGGCGACTCACATCTCTACAGCGCCTAAAAAGCCAGAGCAGCTCTTCATTATCTCGTCACTGACATCGTCTCTGCCTCCTCCAAGCATGTGGGTGTTCTGCGCATCGATAAATTGCCATTGCGTATGCCGTTGGGTCGGAGCAGGAGGTTTAAACAAATTATGCAGATATGCTCTCATTATGTAGGCCATTTACCATCGAAGATGGAACAGTGAATGCGATCATCTCTTTGGTGGAAATGAGACAAACCCCAGATCCGATATTCTTTAGGTCACGGTCAACAGATCACAAGCCTCCTTTCCCAGCTTTATTCCGTGCCTTGACGATATATTGTAGTCCGTAGACACAGAAGAGGAACCTGGACAATGTATCGGCCATCCGCATGTACAATGACGAATCAATATCACTTACCTCGTATCGCCTCCCAAGGATAACAATCACCCTCCTGTTCGATAACGACTCCCTCTGCGGCGACTTCTCATGCTCATCCACGCTCTGAATCATCCAACTTCCTCCCTCCAGCCCCACCACGTCCTACCGTGTCCCATCTCCAGCTCCAAGCTGCTCTCATTTATCAGCATCATATCCACACCAGGGTGTTCCAATATAACCATGGCCTCCCCAGCCTGGTGCTCGTGCAACTTGCATACGCCACAGATGACTTTGTTTGGTGGGTTTATGTCTAGCATCGTGGATCAGTGGGTTTGTTCACGTTGCGCCAGCCGCCACCGGGCTTGGTTGTTGTGGAGGTGTCGACTTCCTCGTCGAGCGTGCTGCGGGAGTAGTCTTCTACGCCATCTTTGATGGCTGTTGCCAGCAGGATGAAGGCGAACAGGAGGACGGGCCGACGGCGATGGAGCCTGCAGCTGCGCCGGAGACAGGGAATGATGGGGGTGTTAGTGGGTGGTAATTGGGGAACAGTGGGATATATGTTGTACTATGGCGAGTTGATGACGAGAGAGCAGGAATAGGTTTGTTGCCCTGTTTATTGTATTAGTGCAGTAAGAAGGTATAATAGTATGAAACACACCATCTGAAGTGCTCATACAAGTTCTTTGGTATGAAGGCTAAGATGGTGTACTCTAAGGGGACATCAGGACCCGCCCCCCTAACAATGGCAAGAACCAAAGGGACTCACTTGTGGTCCTGATTTCTTCATGACATACTGATCAACGTGACATTCCTCTTCTGGATTCTCCCCGCCACCGATGCCCATAGCCACCTGTCCCCTCGTGAACCTCAAATCTCCCCACAGGCATGTCAGCCTTCTTCCTCTCCTTCCTCCTAATCGCTTGGTGTATGGATCGATGGAGGGGTCGTAATCGTTACCATGTACGTCTTGCGGGATTGTAGAGGGATCAGTGCATTTGAGGAAAGGCGTGATTGTGTGTTACCCTCAGGCCAGAGAACACGATGAAATAAGGACTTGGATAGAAAGTAAGTACCACTAATGCATATATAAGGCCAATTCAGACCTTTCCAGGCGAAACATCCTTTGAGGAGGTGTTAATTAGGCCGCATCGATATCCCCGAAACGAGTTGAATGAGAATAGTGTTTCATTTATGAAAATAGAGGCCAAGCTTAAGTATATCCTCGATTTCTAGGCGCAGGCGGGTGAGATGGGGGTGAGGCCTTGAGGGGTCTTCGTCGGAGGCTGGAGACTGGAGGATGGGGCACGCCGCACAGGTGATAACAGAGAGAGGAGTTCGAGACACTTGAAAGTTGCAACTGTCCTACTTAGTCAGACCTGTTCCCAATTTGGATTCAAGGCCCTTCCCGCGGGTCCAACTGCCATGCCTACAGTGCACCTTCACATTATATGAAATTTCACCAGCACCTCACAGCGACTTTACTGCACTCTGCGACAGCAGTGACAGCACTAGCACTACACCTGTACACCTGATTAACAGCATGATCTTGAAAGACTCAAAAGTATCACTCACTGGCCCTCAACTGGTGCTCTATATAAACAGATTGCTGCATTACTAGTACTATATCAGTCTCCCTTCGCCTCCCAGACCCAGTTTCTCTCAAAAAATCTCCCAGGCTTCTCTCAGGCATATCGCAACATGTCTCAAACAAAAACAGGTAGGAAATACATATCTTCACGATTCACACATACTTAAGGCGTGGGTCTACGATAGCTTTTACAGATCCACAAACCTTGAGGGGATTATATGAATCGGCATTAAAGTTACCGGATGATGATGTCTCAAAACCTTTACATCTCCTAGCAGTCGGTTTCCAGTGCTACACGTCCAACCAACAGTTGAACAGTTTGGACGTTTCCGAGTGGTCTATACAAGCGTTCCAGTTGGCTGCCATACTTACTCCTCAACACGGCCAAGAGCTGCGAATCTTGGTACTTAGATCACTTGGCCGGGCTTTCATACAACGTTACGACCTGAGCCGACGTGTCGAAGATCTAAATCAGGCCATTTCCACACTACGGGAGGGCGTTGATTTAACCCCAGAGAATGATCCGTCGCTTCCCGATCAACTAGCGTACCTCGGATATGCTATCATGACTCGATTCAAGCAGACTGAAGAATTACGAGATATCACGGAAGTTATAGATCTTCGTCGGATGGCTGCTTTCCTTACTCCAGAAGGAAGTTGCTCCCGATTTGAGAGTCTCATCAACCTCTCATGTGCCTTGAATAGAAGATTTGATTATACACATGAACTAAGGGATGCGGATGAAGCAATCGAAATCATGGGGTCTACGATAGCTTTTACAGATCCACAAACCTTGAGGGGATTATATGAATCGGCGTTAAAGTTACCGGATGATGATGTCTCAAAACCTTTACATCTCCTAGTAGTCGGTCTGCTGTGCTACACGTCCAACCAACAGTTGAACAGTTTGGACATTTCCGAGTGGTCTATACAAGCATTCCAGTTGGCTGCCATACTTACTCCTCAGCACGGCCAGGAGCTGCCGGTGTTCATACTTAGATTACATGGCCAGAGATTACTTGGCCAGGCTTTCATGCAACGTTACGACCTGACCCGACGTGTCGAAGATCTAAATCAGGCCGCTTCCATACTATGGGAGTGCATTGATTTAACCCCAGAGAATGATCCCTTGCTTCCTGATCAGCTAGCGTATCTCGGATGTGCTTTCCAGACTCGATTCGAGCAAACTGAAGAACTACGAGATCTCATGGAAGCTATAGAACTTCATCGGGTGGCTGCTTTCCTTACTCCAGAAGGAAGTCGCTCCCAATTTGAGATTCTCTACAATCTATCATTGGCTTTACACAAAAGATTTGATTATACACATGAATTAAGCGATGCAGATGAAGCAATCGAAATCATGCATGACGTCGTCAACAACACGGATCCAGAAGATCCGCTATATTCTTCCACTCTCATCAACCTTGCCTGCACCTTGGGAACCCGCTATCGTTATAGCGGAGACTTGAGAGACGTAGGCCAAGCTATCGATGTTCAGCGTAAAACAGTTGAGAATAGGCCCAATGATCCCCGTTTTCTGTCGAATTTGGGTAGCATGTGTAAAGCATATTTCCTGCAAACCAGGGAGCTACCACATATCCACATGTCCATTGAAGCTTATCGGAAGGCGCTATCACTGGCAGGAGATGATCATTTGCCTGTCATTCTTTTAAATTTGGGAGTGGCGCTTGGATGTCGTTTTCAAGCGACAGGTGATGTTGACGATCTTGAAGAGGCTATAGTGGCGCTCCAGTTTGCTGTTTGATACGCTAGTAAAATAAAATGACGTACTTTAATTTCGATTTTCTCGTTCCGAATTTATGGAACTTCCACCTGAGCGCGTGAGTAGGACACAGCGGGGAGGGGCTGAGTTCCTGTGCCGCCTCCCATAATTTACTAAGGGATTTAAAACAAATAAACCTATAAAAAACATAAAAACTCCGCCTCAGTATGGTTTAAAACAATTTAAACAAATACATACCACTTTCTTTCAATATAACAACGTCATTTTGCAGTTGCTAGCCCAACAGAGACCCCACTATTCATTATGACGAAGCCTCAGAGTCATAGACCAACCAAGAATGCGCGCAGAGTTGAAGACAGCCAGACCCTAGAACCAGCCCAGAACACGAGAATATGAGCAAAGCTATGCAGACAATACATTAGCTAAGCACGGAATGACGCCGATAGACCACGCGCAACCCATGCACAGATCACGAAGAAGAGAAAGATAGCGGGGTGAGTACGCGACGCAGCGATGGCGTTTTGTTGCGATACTGACGCGCCACGCGCATTTGATGATATAAGCAACGCCCGAAATGGTAATAGATCGACGCGCCGCCCATACGGGCGCCCGTCGCGACATAGACACGCGTGCGCGTGCGCATGCAATTGGCTGCAGTAACAACTGGGCTAGAACAACGGAGAAACCTAGGAATAAATTAGTAATTAGTATAGACCAAAGTAGTAACTAGATATGTCCGTAAATGTATATAGATGAGCGAGGAGGGAATGAAATGGCAGGAACTGCCAGGCATTCTTCCCCCCCACGGATAGGGCGGTTCAGACGAGATATAGAATAGAATCAGAATTGTTACGAGACGTTTGACACAGAGATTTTACGTACCAAATTGATAGTGTTGAATTGAATCTGAATTGAAATATCTTGACTTTGAATACCTTGACGCGTTCTAAAGAATAAACTAAGTTAAACTGATCTAAAAATAACTTGTTCTAAATTTGGAATAGACACAATTGCACCCCTCGAACTTACTGAAATCGCACCTCGGGATTTGAATATTATTATAGTATTTAGGATTTCTATTCTAAGTACTTAAGAATTACTTAACTCGTCGCGTGACTCAACATGTTGTACTTATTCCTCAACACGACCAAGAGCTGCGAATCTCCATACTTAGATCACTTGGCTGGGCTTTCATGCAACATTACGACCTGAGCCGACGTGTCGAAGATCTAAATCAGGCCATTTCTACACTACGGGAGGGCATTGATTTAACCCCAGAGAATGATCCGTCGCTTCCTGATCAGCTAGCGCACCTCGGACATGCTATCAATACTCGATTCGAGCAAGTCAAACTGGAGAACT
The DNA here is from genome assembly GCA_025738555.1 of Cyathus striatus. Classification (NCBI taxonomy): domain Eukaryota; kingdom Fungi; phylum Basidiomycota; class Agaricomycetes; order Agaricales; family Nidulariaceae; genus Cyathus; species Cyathus striatus. The sequence goes on from JAOVFP010000021.1 coordinate 335,279, forward strand.
AGGAGATATCACGGAAGTTATAGAACTTCGTCGGAAGGCTGCTTTCCTTACTCCAGAAGGAAGTCACTCTCGACTTGACAATCTCTTCACTCTATCAACGGCTTTACACGAAAGACTCAACTACACACACGAATTGGGCGATGCAGATGAAGCAATTGAAATCATGCATGATGTCGTCAACAACATGGATCCAGAAGATCCGCTATATTCTTCCGCTCTCAAGAACCTTGCCTGCACCTTGAGAGCCCGCTCTGACCACAGCGGAGACTTGAGAGACGTAGGCCAAGCTATCGATGTTCAGCGTAAAACAGTCGAGAATATGCCCAATGATCCCCGTTTTCTGTCGAATTTGGGTGCCATGTGTAAAGCATATTTCCTGCAAACCAGGGAGCTACCACATATCCACATGTCCATTGAAGCTCATCGGAAGGCGCTATCACTGGCAGGAGATGATCTTTTGCCTGTCACTCTTTTAAATTTGGGAGTGGCGCTTGGATTTCGTTTTAAAGCAACAGGTGATGTTGACGATCTTGAAGAGGCTATAGCGCTTGAATAGCGCGCTATTCAGATCTGTAGAGATGATGATCCAAACGTACAATGGTTCTACAGTGATCTGGGTGACCTGTTTGGCTTTCGCTTTGCACTTACACGGGATTTGCGTGATATACATGAAGGGGTCCGGGTGCACAGAGAAGCGGTGATTCGAACACCTATTGGACACAGAGATTTGCCTGGACTCCTCAACAACCTAGGGAGTTCTATGGAACGTCTATTTCACGCTATGGGGAACGAGTCTGATCTCTCTGAAGCAATCTCGTGTCACAAAGAAGCTGTTTCTCTAATTTTCGATGATGATATTACACAGATGTACTGCCTGAGTAATCTAGGAAGGGCATTGCGCAGTAGATATATGCTTGCACACCAGCGATCCGACCTCGATGATGGTCTCAGCGCGTTAAGGAAGTCTGTTTCACTGTGCCCACCGAATCATACTCAACTTCCACATAATCTTTCCCATCTTGCAGTCGCATTGGTACATCTGTTCGAAAATGAACACCAACTCAAGACCATAGATGAGGCAATCTCAGTTATGGAATGGGCGATAGATATCACTCCTGAAGGGAACACTAAGTTGCCCTTGCTGCTTGATGGATTGGGAGGTTTGTTCTTCTTTCGATACAATACTACACACAGCAATGATGACATTGGAAGAGCTGCTTCGTTATACCGCCAAGCTACACAGATGCATGTTGGGTCCCCATTAATACGTCTGCACAGCAGGGGACTGTGGGGGGATTTGTCTCTTCTCGTGGATCCAGAACAAGCCCTTCATGCATTCGAAATTATTTTTAATGACCTCGTCCCACAATTGGCATGGATTGGACGTACTATGGAACAACGATATCTCTCACTGGTAACTCTGGCGGACATTGTGAGCAGGGCGACAGCTGTAGCCATCCTATTTGAACAACTTCACATGGCCGTGGAGTGGCTAGAACAAGGTCGCTCAATCGTATGGAACCAAGTTAATAGTTTCCACTCACCCTTAGACGATCTTCGAAAAGTGAACCCAGCCCTTTGTACGGAACTAGAAAAGATAGTGTTCGCTTTGCAGGAAGCTAGTATGCGAACAAACTCATCCGATTTGTTAGGAAGTAGTATGGCACGCAATATCTCCATTCAAGATGACGTCCTTCGGCATCAAGGTCTTGCAAAGCAATGGGATTCATTACTTTGTCAGGTTCGCACCATAAGTGGCTTCGAAGATTTTCTCTATCCAGTACCGTTTCCTGAGCTGGCTCTGAAACTACCACTGTCACGGTCTGGTCTAGTAATAGTAGTTAATGTTGATCCATTTTCTTGTGATGCTTTGGTTCTTACCCGTGACATATCATTAGAGAGCCAGGCTAATATCGTCCCCGTCCGCTTGCCTGAATTCTACGAGAGAGCAGTCATTCTTCGCGAAAGATTACATAGACTACTTTCCGGTCCTTCAACTCAGACAAGAACTGCACGCAAAGGTCGCCTTGCTATAAATGAGAAGGACCAATTTTCCATCAAGGAGCTCCTTCGGGATTTGTGGTACGAGATCATGAAGCCCATCCTTGATGTGCTTAAGCTAGAGGTAAGTAACCCTTTGGTTCCAACTTCCATGGGCGTTACAATGAACATGAACATCACAGCCTACATCAGAACCCCCTCGAATATGGTGGTGTCCAACTGGTCCTCTCGCTTTTCTTCCTCTTCATGCCGCTGGTGATTACTACTACAATGATAAAACTCAAAATCCTGGATCAAATATCATGGAATATGCGATTTCATCTTACACACCCACTATCACGGCTTTGACACAGAGTCCATCTAATCACCACCAGCAACAGCATCAGGAGTTCAAGGGATTGCTTGCCATCAGTGAGCCAGAAGCTCTCGGTTTTTCACCTATCCCAGGTACAGCTCTGGAGATTAAACACCTGAAGCAGATATTCAGCTCATTTTCTCAAACATTCTGTAGCCTGGAAGGCAACGAAGCAACAGTGAAGAACGTCCGGGATGCTATGCCTTTGCACAACTGGATCCATCTCTCCTGCCACGCTCTCCAGAATGACAGCCCTCTCAATAGTGCATTCTATCTCCATGATGGACAGCTGTCCCTTGGAGATATAATTAAACAACCACTTCCTCATTCACAATTTGCATTCCTTTCAGCATGCGAGACAGGAAAGGGAGACAAAAAGCTCTCTGAAGAAGCACTTCATCTTGCAGCGGGTATGTTAGCGGTGGGGTATACTAGCGTCGTCGCAACTATGTGGTCAATCGATGACAATAGTGCCCCACAGGTTGCAGAAGATTTTTACTCATACATATTACAGAAAGAGAATGAGAGCTCTGCAGAGTATAATTATCCAGATTGTACTAGAGCAGCATCTGCACTTCATCATGCCATAGGACGCTTTTGGCATCTGGTTGGCGATGACGAAGGTGGCCTCGTGCTTTGGGTTCCGTATATCCATGTAGGCATTTAGGCATTTAAATAAGTACACATTTTTCATACTTTGGTATACCCTGCGTAAGTATGTGGTTCCCATAGAAGGTATCTTTTTTTTTAAAAAAAAATCCTGTATTTTATGTCGGTAATGGTAAACCATATGTCGCGACAGTGTAGTGTCTACCTAATAGTGAGGTATTGTTCTAAGTATCGTATGAAGTAAGGAGGAGTTCGGTTGAGTGCAAATGCGGCTGTAAAGTATAATTCTCGGGATGCCCCACCTGGGGTAGGACACCAGGAGGTGTGTGGCTGGAGGCATCATGGTTAGTGAGTGCGCACCATGTTTTAGGTGTGAGTGGCTATGTGCCAAAGCGTTGGAACGGTGGTGTACGTCGCATAACTGGGCGTGGTGCTCGAAGTAATGGTAGTCATGAAATTTCAGCTGAAATTGAAGCGTTCCTCGATCCTCCCCTTCGCCCTTTATTAGTCTACTTCCTTCGGTGTTGGTCTCCATAGTGGAATGTCGCCCAGTGTTTGTTTGAGGCGGCCTGTGGCATTTACATATCCAGCCAGTGTCGAGTAGTTCTCGGAGTCTGTGAGAATGATGCGCAGAGAGATGTTTCTTTTCCTGTTAGCACACTGCGCGAATAGGGGGGATCTTTGGTTCGCAAATGCTGGGCGGCCCAGGAGGATATGATCCACAAACTCTGGGGAGTTTGTATTGCACTTCACGCATATGGGAGAGGCCACTTTGCCGATGTGGTGGAGATACTTATTAAGGGCAATGTGTCCTGTTATGAGCTGCGTTATCAGGCTCGTTAGTTTACGTGGTAGTTGGAGGAGCAGTGTCGAACTAAAGGATGACGACTTAGCTGAAATGTTGCGGCTGATTCGTGGGTGACATGGTGAGGAGTGCCAGTGGCTCTCTGCAGCTGCTTTAATCATCTTCTTATGAACTGAGCTAATAGCTGCTTTGGAGAGGGGGAGAGTTTGTCGCAAGAGGTGTGGTAGCTCCTTGTGAGGGTGGGATCCTCGCGTTATGGCTAATTTTGCTTCCTGGTCTGCTGCCTCATTCCCAGCTATGTCCCAATGGCCTGGGACCCATCGGAGGGTGATCTCCATCTCTGGGCCAACTGCATCTGTTAAAATGGTGAGAAATTCATCGCATATATAGTGGCCTGCACGAGGATAATGCCCCCCTGCGGCCTGAATTGAAGCTTGGTTGTCAATTGCAAATGTGGCTGAGGCGTATCCGGCTTGTTTGCTGAGTAGGTGGGCCCCCAGAAGAAGGCCAGTACATTTCACGCTGAACACCACATAATGGGATTCTGGGCCAAGGAGATATCGGAGACGTGCTACCTCTTGTCCTTCTCGATAGAGGACTGCTGATGACCTGATTTGACCTTTGAATCCAGAACCGTCAGTATAGATTACAATATCAGCCGTGTCCACCATATCCATTTCTGCTGCTGCCTCCTTGTTTGCTGCTATGCGAGTCGAGAAAGGGGGAGAAGGTATCTTGCTTCAATCCAATTTTTACGCTGATGGAACGCTGCCGACTTCTAGCAACTTTATCTACCTTCGAGTTTCATTAGATGTGCTGGCATGCGGTTTCACTGTTAGCTAGTGATTCCACATGTCATCTTTCGTGGTTGCCGCCTGAGGCTTGAGCAATAGACACCAAAATGAAGCGCGATGTCTGCACGATCATTATCGCAAGAATGACGTTCAGACACGGTAACATGACCCTCCGTCCAGGTGTAGACCTATGCAGCGACATTAGAAAATATCAGTTATGGCAGGGGAGGATCTGCGTGGTCACAAGCAATATCAGGAACAGCGATCTGTGTTGCAGAGAATGACCAAGTACAAAGACATGACAGAAATACACTTCAAGAATAATATGTAGCAATACATTGAGTTCCAAGCGTTCAAGGGTATAATATGGGTCAGGGGTATCTTCCTCAGCCTTTCCTGGTCCGTTAGCGAATCAACCAATGCACCAGGGCTATCAACAGCTCACCATAACACCAGCTCACGCTATGAGACCTTCTTTGACAGCCTGACCATTATGTTCTTCACATCTGGTAATGACCTCCTCGAAGTAGTATTTTCCTACGTGCAACATGAGCCCAGTAACACGAGAAAAGCCAACAAACGAACCGACAACGGAGGCTCTATCTGCAACGACTTGTCCGGGTCCTGATGAGAAGGCTTTGAATGAGCCGACTTCTTGAAAAGCACTTTGTTCTTAAGGCGAAGGAGTCGTATCTATGAAGTGTTAGCATTGTCACCTAGCACACGAAAGCCACATGATTACAGACTTGCTTGTCGTATTTGGCATTTTCTTCCTTCAGCTTCTCGAGCTCTTCGTAGTTCTGCTTGAGCTGCCGATTCATATCGCCCTCCTTCATCCACCGTGCCACTGCTTCATCGCGTTCCTTCGCCTTTCGCTTCCGGCTTTCTCGTTCTTTCGCCACTAATTGTGTTTGCTCGTTGACTTTCCATCGAAGATGCGCAATGTCATCGACTTTCGCGGCTAGGTCCTCTTTCATTCGAACGTCTTCCTCTCGTAGGTGGAGTTTTCTTTCCTCAATTCATCGCGGTCATTCAGGACGGGGGCAAAGCATTCTTCCAGGCTTTTCACAGACTCAAATAATCCTTCCTACCCATCAACATGTCTAGACCGAAAGTGTAAAGAGAGACTATGAACGTACTCATCACCACTCCAGTGTATGAGTGAGGAGAGAGAAAGCACCACCTCTTGAGAGTTTATATCTATGGTACCCCGCCAATCCTTTGAATTGTGTGGCACGTGTACTGAATTGGGGTGGGGTCTCTTCGACAACGAGGGTATAATCGACCAATAGGACTAAGTGGATCATTATTGGTCCACTGGTTACACTGTTAGTGAGGAGCAACGTCGTATTGTCCCCTCTTACAATCATGCACCGATCACTATCTGGTACCCTTGACTTGGAATACTGCAAGGACATGCTATACTCCAAGGCTCCTTACCGCACTCGAGGTAATAGCCTTCTGATTCGTGGCTTGTCTCTAATTCCCCCTGGTCGGCCGTAATGTTGATCTGTTATCGGCCGATAGGCGAACACGGTGACCCCCCTTCGGTGGTATCATTCAAGAACCTCAGGCCACAGGGTCATACCAAATATACCACATCGGCCTACCACTGCTTATCGGCCAATGAAGGCGAAAATGCAGCATAAAAGCGTATATATAGTCTGGCAACCTATACCATGAACATTCCAAAATCCGCCCTTGCCTTCAAAATACCAAGGATTCAAAGCAGCTATGACGTCCAGCAACCCAACGACCAAACCATTCGATTCATCTGGATGGTCTGCATCCACGTACAATGCAAACACGTCCTTCGTATACTCTGCCGCCTTCACTTCTCCGGTTCTGGACCTTCTAGCGACAATACCTGGAGAACGAATCCTGGACGTGGGCTGCGGTAGCGGCGAGTTGACTATCCAGCTTGCAAAACTTGTCGAGCAGCAAGAAGGCGGGATAGCTGTCGGCACAGACAACAGCGAAAGCATGGTATATCACGTCTTGTCCTGCTCGAAACACAAAAACTGACAGGGTTTCAGATCCAAAAGAGCAGGAAAAATGGACTTAAACACGCCTCGTATGTGACGCACATGCATTACAACTTCCAGACGAAATCTCCCAAATAACCACAACATTCGATGTGGTGTTCAGCAATGCAGCATTGCACTGGTGTAAACGTGACTCTCCGGCTGTCATTGCAGGAGTACGGCGTGTTCTAAAGACCGGAGGAAGGTTTGTTGGCGAGATGGGTGGTTTCATGAATTGCATAGCACCAGTAGCTTTTAATTTGATTGATCACTCCTGGTAAGCTGCTGGACAACGAAATGTTTAGTGAGCAGGGGTTTTATTGAGTGCATTTGGAATCATTATTGGCATGTGAGATCATTAAATTAATAAATTTGGGATCAATCAATGAAATCAATCCTTTTGTAGTTTGAAATCAATTCCAGTTCAATGAGAAATCACTAGGAATCATTAGAGTGAAATCAATGACAATTAGAAAAGAAATCAATCAAAAATCAATCAAAAATCAATGAATAACTCGAAATTGTTAGGTACCCAACTACAGGATATACTAAATAGTGGGGTGGTTAACTACATACATACACTTACTTTATCTACTAGACCATAAGTCCTTTTCTAACAAGTAAACTTTTCTCTATATTACACATACCTGGAGAGCAAAATCAATGTTGAAATCAATCACTTGTACTTAGTTTAAATCACATTTCAAAGTGAAATCATTGCTGAAATCAATCCTTTTGGACTTTATAGTATTATTGATACAAATTTGAAATCAATACTAAAATCAATGTTATTCCATAGGGAAATCAATGGGAAAATCAATGATAGTTCAATTGAAAATCATTGTCATATCATAGAGAAGTCAATCCTTTTGGACTTCATAGTATTATTGGATACAAATTTGAAATCAATGCTAAAATCAATATTATTACATAGGGAAATCAATGGGAAATCAATGGGAAAATCAATAATAGTTCAATAGAAAGTCAATGGGAAATAAATATGAAAATAAATGTCATATCATAGAGAAATCATTGCTGAAATCAATATTAAATTCAATATTATTTCAATACTTGTCTTATATTTATATTTTTCATACATAAATGCACATATTATGTAAAAAGTATTATATTGGTGATAATGGTACCATTTATGTTATGATTTTCTCTTTTATTTACATATGTTATCTTTTCTTTTCATTGACTTGTTTAGTATCACCTTTGATACCAAACACATGACAGTTTACTTGTACAGTTTTGACTTGCAATGACTCACTTTGAGTCATTCTACTATACTTAGTTTACTTTCTTTCTTCTAACTGCACCACAGTAATGCACAGTCAATGTGCAGCATTATGACTCAGTTTTACTTATTATTAGTATGAATTAGTTTGTATTTAAACAGTAGGAACTTGGGCTGTAGAGTTCAAGCTTAAGCTTAAATCAACCTTGTCTTACTTTGATTCATTCACTTGCTCATACTTACATCTAATCAAATTAAGAGCTTGTGAATAGAGACTTAACTTACTTGATACTGATTGACTTGTTCTCTGAACTCATTAATCATGTGACTATTGAACTTGTATGACTAAAGTCTTGACTAGTACTAAATTATAACAACTTAGAAGATGTGATCACATGATTTCATCATTCTAGCACTTTTGAAACTAGTATCTGTGAAGGCTATAGAATAAAATGAAGTGATATATTGATTTTAGTATTTATTTCGCATTTATTACCATTTTGTTTCTCATTGATTTCCCTGTGATATAACATTGATTTAGTATTTATTTCGCATTTTATTGCCTATTTATTTCTCATTGATTTTCCCATTGATTTCCCTATGTAATAATATTGATTTTAGCATTGATTTTCCCATTGATTTTAGTATTGATTTCAAATTTGTATCAATAATACTATAAAGTCCAAAAGGATTGATTTCAGCAATGATTTCACTTTGAAATGTGATTTAAACTAAGTACAAGTGATTGATTTCAACATTGATTTTGCTCTCCAGGTATGTGTAATATAGAGAAAAGTTTACTTGTTAGAAAAGGACTTATGGTCTAGTAGATAAAGTAAGTGTATGTATGTAGTTAACCACCCCACTATTTAGTATATCCTGTAGTTGGGTACCTAACAATTTCGAGTTATTCATTGATTTTTGATTGATTTTTGATTGATTTCTTTTCTAATTGTCATTGATTTCACTCTAATGATTCCTAGTGATTTCTCATTGAACTGGAATTGATTTCAAACTACAAAAGGATTGATTTCATTGATTGATCCCAAATTTATTAATTTAATGATCTCACATGCCAATAATGATTCCAAATGCACTCAATAAAACCCCTGCTCACTAAACATTTCGTTGTCCAGCAGCTTACCAGGAGTGATCAATCAAATTGAAAGCCACGACTCTGCATAGGTGTGTAGCGCGTTGCCTCCAAGAAGCTGCAGCCTAACGATTAACCAGGTGTGCGCTAAGCGCTTCAAGAATCTCTGACGTGCAGAGGTTATGGTTTTAATGAACTGGATCCTTGGTATTTCCCATCGGCTGAAGACTACACAAAGGTCGGTCAGCGCTCAGGCTATCGACATGATAATACTAACTGGTAACATAGCTGCTCGTTGCTGAGGGATTCAACGTGGAGCACGCAGCCTTGGTTCCACGCGTAACACCACTACCGACAGGCATCTACGGTTGGCTGCAAACATTTGCAAGGGGATCCATCTTCCAAGACTTCAAGGAAGAAGAGGCGCATGAGATCATGAGAGAAGTTGAGGATAAGTTGCGTATCGACTGTCAAGATTCCAACGGAAAGTGGGCGATGATGTATGTGAGACTACGATTTGTGGCAGTAAAGCAGTAGTAGATCCGAAGGGTAACATATATAAGTGGTGGTAAAGTAAGATCCTATGTCCTGCACGATAAAAGGGAGAAAGATAGACAAGTCAGATAGATAGACAAGTCAGATCCTAGAATACAAATTGTAAACGACAGCAAGGACTACTAAGGCAAAATAAAATCTGTACCTGAAACGGGACGCCAGGAGGTGGGTGTTCGAAGGCGGCAGTTCTGTACTACTTCTTTCATTAGGTCTTCCGCTACTAAAGCTAAAAAGCAAAACCTACCGATATACCGTCCTCTGCGGTAGTTGCGATAGGCACGCGAGAGCCTTCGCGCTCCCATTCCAGATGTCCGGATGCATTCCTCTTTTCCATAAATCGCCACTACAATAAGAGTCCAGATTTAGCAACACATCGTTCCAGGATAGATATCACTGGCACTGAATCGGGTCCACGGGAGAAAACCAGAAGTAGGATGACAATCACACCCATCGCATTCGTATGTGATGTACATGCATTACAGCTATTAGACAATATTACCACCTAATCAAGGCTATAAGGCTACATGAAGTATATTAATAGTCTGACAAGCTACATCATGAACAACTTAACGAACCGCTTCCTTATTTAGGATCCCAAGCAGCTACGATGTCCAGCAACGCCACGATGGAACCATTTGGTTCGACTGGATGGTCCGCATCTACATGCGACGCAAACCTACCCTTCGTGTACTCCGTCGCATTCACTGCTCCAGTTCTGGAACTTCCAGCTGCAGTTCCTAGAGAGCGTATCTTGGACGTGGGCTGGGGCGATGGCGAGCTGACGACCCAACTAGCAAAGCTCGTCGAGCAGCAAGAAGGCAGATAGCGGTCGGTATGGACAACAGCGAAAGCATGGTATGTCACATTCTACCCTATTCGGAATATGGAAACGGACGTGGTTCGAGATCCAAAAGAGCAAGGAGAACGGGCTCAAGCATGCCTTTGTATGCGATGTACACACATTACAACTTCCAGACGACATCTCCCAGATAACCACCACGTTTGACGTGATGTTTAGCAATGCCGCGTTGCACTGGTGTAAACGTGATCCACAGGCTGTGATTGCAAGAGTACCATGTGTTCTGAAGGCTGGAGGAAGTTTCGTTGGCGAGATGGGGGCTTCATGAACTCCATAGGTGTGTATTGCATTTCTTTTAAGTACAGGGAGGCTAACAACCTAACCAGGTCAACGCTTAGCGCTCCAAGAGTCTCTAAAGTGCAGAGGTTATGGTTTCAAGAAGCTAGATCCTTGGTATTTCCCATTGGCTGAAGACTACAAAGGTCAATTCAGTGCCCAAACTATCGATGTGGCATAGCACTAACTGGTGACATAGTTGCTCGTTGCTGAAGATTTCAAGGTAGAGTATGCAGCCTTAGTTCCACGCGTAACGCCTCTGCGAACGGGGATCTACGAGTGGCTACAGGCATTTGCAAGAGAATCTGTCTTTTGAAATTTCAAGGAAGAAGTGGATAAGATTATGAGAGAAGTCGAGGACAAGCCACGTATTGATTGCCAGGATTCCAATGGGGGATGGGCGATGGTGTAAGTGAGGCTAAGATTTGTGGCAGTAAACCAGTAGTAGAATTGAAAGTATTGTAACGGTAAATGTCGATCTGCGACAGTAAAGTAAGCTGCTATCGCATGAGAAAAGGAGAAACGATGGGTAAGTAAGATCCTAGAGTAAAAGAAAAGGGGTAAATGACGGCAGGCACTGGTCAAGGTAAAGTAAATTCATACACAAGACAGGACACCAGGAGGTAGCATTTGCGCTGATGCACAAGTGATCCCTTGGCTGCCATTGCGGGGGCACGATGGATTCTAAAGAGCACAGGACGGTTCGTTGACGAAGGTGGTTTGATAGACTTATACGTATTATGTGTCTTCTCGAGTACAAGTCCAAGATGACAGCAGAGATTATCTGGGTGTGCGCTCAGTGCCCCACGAACCTCTAAGGTGTGGAAGGTATAGGCTCCACTCACCGAAGACCATACAGATATGACAGTTAAGCGCCTAAGTTATCGACATGGTATAGCACTGACTGGTGACATGGCTTCTCATTCCTGATAGCTCCAAGGTGGGGAATGCAACCTAGATTTCACGCATACATCTCTACCAACAGTCATCCATGGCCACCTCCCATTTTCCGAAATATCAAGGAAGTTAGGTGAGAGGCCGCGAGCGCGAGACTAAGTAAGACCAGCTTCTCTTCAAGGATTCCAGTGGGAACTGAACCAGATGTACAGTCATCAACCACCCAACGTGACACACCATATCATGTGACAGACAAGTCTTATCATCTATCTCCTACGCTGAAACCAGCATCAATTTCCACAGAATCTTTTGCAAATTGAAGCTGTGTACATAAAGAGTTATTTAAAATGTAAAAACTTACCTTACTATTGCTTGTTGATATATAATATACCAAATAAACTTCCCAGATTTCACCAAAATTACAGGTTTCAAAAATTGTATCATCTCCTACCAAGTTATAACAGCCCGCAACCACTTTGCATCACCATAAATAGATACTATATGATGTCTTGATATAGGACATGCAATTTGAATGGAAATAGAACACAGGTAGTTCATATATTGTGCTGGCATTCCATGAGGATGCTGCATGGATACCACGCTGTTGGACTTTATAAATGCACAAGCTGTATGGTCCTTTTCAACACCCTCTCGAGCTCAATACTACTTCTTATCATGACTGCAAAGACAAAATCCCAGTCATTGAAACGGCGTGAGGATCGCAAAGTTATCGATGACTTAATATCACGTGCTGCTGCTGCCTATCGAGAGGAACGGAAACTGCCAAAGGGAAAGGGAAGGTCTGCTCGTACAATTGCCAGTGATTTTCAGCAGATGTATACTGAATCAACTGGAAAACATATAAAACTTAACTACAACACCATAATAGAAAGAGCAAATGGGCGGTGTAGTAAATCAGAAACAGCAGAAAAGCGGGAATGGTTGCTGCCAGCCGAAACAGACCTTGTGATTGATCTCCTCACGAAATCAGCCAACCAAGGATTTCCTTACACACATCGACACCTGAAGGAAACAGTAGACAGGTTGATACAAGAACGGCTTGGACCACATTCTGACTTTCCACCTGATGGCGTTGGAAAGAACTGGACAACTCGCTTTATAGAAAAGCACTCAGACCAATTGAAGACCACTTGGTCAACTCCACTGGAATCAAAGAGGGCAGATGCGGTGAATCCAACTACAAACAAACTGTGGTGGGATCTACTCAAATCGACATTACAAGATTACAACATTAAAAGCGAAAATATCTATGCCGTTGATGAAGTAGGCTGTCAGCCATATGGTACCGAAAAGGAGTGGGTAATTGGTGGTCGACGACATGGACCCCATTACCAACGACGCACTGGGAATAAAGAGAACATTACTGTTCTGGTTTCTATTTGCGCTGATGGATCAAGCTTGCCACCCAGAGTTATATTCAAGGGAAAAGGTTACCATGTGAAATGGAAGCAGAATAACCCTGCAAATGTGTCGTAAGTGCAGATTACAATCCAAATATAATAAAAATAACATTCGCTCTCAGCATAGGGTACTCGCAAAAAGGCTGGACTGATGCCCAGATTGGAACAGATTGGCTAAAATTGTTCGAGAAACAGACCAGTGAGAAGGCAGGCAATGAATGGCGGCTCCTCCTCATTGATGGTCACACATCACATTACAGCCTTGAGTTCTTAGAGTTTGCACGCGAGAATAAAATCCTGGTGCTATGCTATCCATCACATACGACACACATATACCAAGGCCTTGATGTCATTATATTTGCAGTCCTTAAACGGAAATTAAGCCAGGAGCGTGATGAATTTGCACGGACTCACACAGGGGATATAAAGAAAGAAAACTTTCTTGAAATATATGGCAGAGCCCATATCGCTGCACTATCTGTGGACAATGTTAAAGCAGCATTTCAGAAAACAGGAGTACACCCCTTCAATCCGAGCATTGTCACCTCAGTAATGCTCACTCCGAGCAAGCCCAAATCCATGCAGTCAAACCTTCCTGCAGAGCCGCCAACCCCTCTGAGAACAATTGTGAAGATGTTCCAGAACCTGTCAATAGAAGATGATGTGGCGGCATTAGCATCAATCAATGAGAATGATGAACGCCCACCATCGCCATCAGAGGCACAAAAGAACCGCCGGAAAGAAATTATTGAGGAAGCGGCACGTGAATTAGTCAAAACCAACATTGGTTATCTAATTGGGAACAACGTACCACTTGCTTCTGCACCCATGGTTCACACATCAGCCCAGCCAATCCCATCGCTCACAGCCACATCCCTCCTCTCAATAACACCGAAAACAGAGAATGAAGCCCTCCTGCTTGCTGCCCTGAAGGAGCGAGACATTGATATTGATAATCTTCGAGGCCGACTTGTGCATGCTCAGGCATCCAACCTTCTAAATGAAATGTACTGCAAAAAAATACAGGTTGAGCTCGCCACAAAAGAGCAGAAGAAAAACAAGAAAGGAAAGGGGAGGTTAATGGATGATGGCTTACCCAGAATGCTCTCAGGCGATGAATTTTACCAGCAGGTTGTCGCATTCACAGACAACCAGCAGCAAGAAGAGGCTTTGAAAAAGGGCAAGGCCAGAGCTCAAGAATTATGGGAGGCTGCAGCAAAGAAGTGGGACAAGGAGGAGCAAGAGCGGAAGGAGGAAAATAAGAAACGCACAAAGAGATATCGTGATGCCTATGATGTATGGATTGCTGCAAAACAGGTGGCCAGACGAGAAAAGAAGAGATTTACCACAGAGCCCCCAGTGAAGGAAGCTGTCCTCTTGAAGCTCTCTGACCGGCCCCTTTTGAAGGAATATATAGCCAAAATAGATGTAGAGGGCTCAGAAGACGAAGAATTTGATGAGGAAGACAACGAGGAGGATGAGGAGGAGGAGTGAGCTGTCGAGCATGATCATCACGATACGCGATAACTGTGTTGGGCTTTGTTTGGTATCAGCACAGCCGTCGCTTGTCACACTAGGTGGTAATAGCCGGTTTTTGGACATCTGGACATTTTAAAATATTTCATGCACTTCCCTCCGCTCAATTCACTAGAAATTTTGATATGTTATAGGGTTTACATTTATCTATCTTCCAGTAAAAATTTTACGTATCAATGTTTAGTATTTCTCGAGATATTTAACATTTCATTTTCGTTGTCACGTGTGATAGTTGATGACTGTATGCCAAATACGACGTGTGGTTGTAAAGCGCGTGGATGTCGAAATCTGAGTACTTGAGTTCATATCTATGTTGGTGAACCTTTGATGTGGAACATTTTTGGACTATTCCCAGTGAAAAGATACGATTGTGTTGTGAAAGAGGGTTTGAACCATTGGACAACCTCTGTCACGGTCACGGTCATAAGTGTGACAGGTAACCATACAGTAAGCCGTGACAAGTATCTCTCTTACATCGGAACTCCGACAACTCCAATTTCACTCTGCGTTTAATTGCTCTGCGTGTATTTGAAAAATAAATCAATAAGGCCGACAAGCAGCAAGGCCCGCTACCTAACACTACCTGATTCTCTCCAATAAATATATAATATATCATTTATATATGTAGTTAGACCTGTTGAAAGTGCACAAGCAGGTGTATCACTGAAAGTTTATTGAATGGGACATCACATAAATTTATTCTTAATGATCCCAGAATTTCCAGTCATCCTTAGTACCTGCAGGTGTTACTCATCAATAACTTCACTATCATCTCGGCCCAATTTCCAAGGCCCACAAGCTACAATCAGTATAAATTGGTGAGAGAATAAGTATGTGAGGTCACATAGAGTTCACAAGAGCAGATCCATACAATGATGCACCAAACATGGTAAGTATGTAGTAGCTCCAAGCAGTTAGGATATGGGAATAATTAATATTTCAAGCTTACACATGGTTGCCAAAAGTAATGGCAATCATGCATTTTTCCTACCAAAAATGCGAGGTGTTCTCACATTAATTAAAATGTAGCACACTACACTCTGTGCAGACCACCTTGAAATTCTGTATATATACTTTCCATAATGTATACTACTGGAACAAAACTTTATAACATATTGGACTTATTTAATGGCATGATATACACCATCTAATTCACCAGCTATATTTGTGTCATACAATCTATAAATTAGCCTACAGAAGTTGTTCTTGTTGGTATTTCTACCTGATATCTTGGACATATCATGTACTATATATGTAGAATAAACTATTTAAGTATCAAAGGATACAGGCAATTATATACTGAGATACTATAATGATATTTATGTAAGCCTTCTTAATTGTTAAACCTGAGAAATTGCATATTTAACTGCTATATAGACTAATGTAACACTGCAGAAATTCCTGAGGATATGTAGAACTCATGCTTCAGAATAGTACTGTACACACAGTATGATATTTACTGGTAGGAGATGAAACACACATATCAATTATGTGTCTTGTTTTCAGTACAATAATGAAGCAATCTTTAAATCATCTGGATATTATATTAGGCGGTATACAAGTTATGTCTCAGAGAAATTTAATTTTTGAACAGTTCTGTAGCTCTCAAAGTGCTCTGCTGGTCAATGAATCATTTCCCTTAAGAAAATGCAGCTTCATAGAAAAACTGCTTATAATATGCCACCAAGATATTAAATTCAATCCTAACTTTACATACACGTAGTTCAGACTATTTAAAATATATAATCAAAATTTCGAGGTATTCCGAGCTGTGTGTAATGTGCTACAACCCAGGCCGCTTGACGATGCAAGAAACCATTCCCGCTACCTTTTAAGGTAGTAGGGTTATGTAGGGTGATGAAAAATCAAATTTTGCAGAGCGAACACCTCCCATCAACCGGAGTTTAAACGAGTTTGAAATATCGGTCATTCCCATATCCCAAATGTTCAGAGCCTCTCCCACCATGCATATCATCGAAGATAAGAATTCCTTTGCATTTTTTATGTTGCATTATCACTTTCAAGTTTCATATTTCGAATATAATTTTTGAATTTACTGGTGATAAAGCTACTCTATGGATACTGGTTCCAGTCCACTGTAAGTAACTTATGTACAATAGTTGCCCTCATGAATTGTGTTGTGATGCATGTGCATATGATCTTGTTTCGACGAGTTATCCTTTTGCATTGTGAATTTCACGCTATGCTGTGATATTGGATATTTTACATCACTAATTCTATGTGAACTCTGCCATCCCACATGTTCTCTTGCCAATTTTATACTGATTTCATGGAATAAAATTAAAGCTATTTTGTTGCTAGGCTTGGGCGGTAATGATAGTGAAGTTATCTATAAGCACTTGCAGGTACCATTCTAAGGATGACTAGAATTTGACTGGAATCATTAATAATAACTTTATGTGACCATTTTCATGGAAATTAGTTTAAACAAGATGTTCCTTTCAGTCAACTTTCACTAATATATCTGCTTATGCATTTTCAGCACAGCTAAGTACATGTAAGTATTATATATATTAGAGAGAATATCTGATGCCAGGTAGCGGGCCTTGCCGCTAGTCGGCCTTATTGATTTATTCTCGTTATGTGTGGGAATTGTTGTTGGTTGCCATCATTTTTGGCAACCACGTGTATTTAAACTCCGGTTGATGGGAGGTGTTCGCTCTGCAAAAAACGAGTTTTCATCGCCCTACATAACCCTACTACCTTAAAAGGTAGCGGGAATTACGAATGCAACTAACCAGACCATTTCACATCTTACCACTGAAACCCCTGGAAGACCCTAGCTAAGGGAAGGATTTGAATTTCAGTCTTGGGATAACCGTGCTAAGATCACGCTGTCGTACAACGGCATGTACACGTCTGACTGGCCTGATGGTTCTACCTACCCCGAGGACTACGTGCGTCCCCCTTCCCTTCTACTAGATTCACTCTTGTTTTGAATTCTAATCGGACAATTGTAGAACGTCCCATCATGCATTACATCACCTAACAGTGAGCTAACCCTTTCAATTTCTTCTATACATCGTATTCACGTACACAGTGCACACGCAGAACCAGTCCATGGCAGCCGGAACTGCATTCGCTATCTCCTACGTTGTACGTCCTACACTTGTCTTGGAATCAGCGCCCGTGCTGATGTTGTTTCGCAGAGCGACATTAAACAAGTAACACCTGATAACCTTGCAGTGTTCAGTGTTCGTTACCAGTATGTCTTTTCCTTTCTCTTCAAATCCGCGAACTAGAACTGAAAAATCCAAAGCACACCATGGAAACGCGTAACATCGTATTCCGTTCCAGCAGCAATGCCCGCATGCCCTGACGGAGGATGTATCTGTGCCGTACGTCCCCCTTCCCTCCCCCCTTCCCACTAACCACCTTAAACAATGTAGTGGGGATGGGTCCCAAACGGGTGTGGCCAACCAAACATATACCACCAAGCCTTCAAATGCAAAGTAACAGGCGCAACATCCACAGCCCCCGTCGCATCCCTCAAACCTCCAGTATGGTGCGAAGACGACCCAAGCAAATGTGTTACTGGGGCCAAGCAGATGATTTATTGGAATCGGCTGGGTGGGGGTGATATTGGGGTTGGTGGGTGCGATTTGAGTGGGGAGTTTAAGAGTCCGGTGTATAATTCAAAGTGTGGGTTTGCAGATGGTGCGCAGAATGATATTTTTGGGAGTGGGTCTTCGGGTAGTAGATCTTCGAGCAGCGGTTCCTCCAACTCTGCCTCATCTGCCTCTGCCTCTCCTACCTCTTCGTCAAGCAGTGGATCTTCGAGTAGTGGATCGTCAAGTGGATCGTCTGGCAGCGGTTCCTCCGACTCCGGAAGCTCCAGCTCCAGCTCCTCCAACTCTGCATCCCCTGCCTCTCTACCTCCTCTTCCGACTCCCCTAGCGCAATAGTGGCAGTAGCAGCAGCAGCAGGTGACCCTTCCAGCTCATCTACCACCTCTTCCCCCTCTGGTTCATCCAGCTCCAACTCCAATTCCAATAATCTCAACCCTGGCTCTAGCTCTAGCTCCAGCCCCTCCTCCAGCCCCTCCGCATCGTCTCCTTCAACATCCTCTGCTTCTTCAACACCCTCTACTTCTTCCACCCCAACTTCGTCCACTTTATCTACCTCATCCACTACCTCCGTCTCAGCTACATCAAGCAAAAGCAACGCAGGGCAATGCAAGCATCAGCACCGCCAGCGCCGTCGTCGGTCCCCCATGCCCGAGCCTGAACCTGCTTCCGTCCCTGCTCCTGCTCCGGAGTCAGTGGCAATTTCCCCCCCTCAGAACCTCGTATCTAGGATGAGGCAATACCACAGGAGAGCAGCCTCTCATTCTTGGTAGATTCCCTCTCCCAGTTGACAGCTCATTAATCCCGGCCAGACTAGGATTGATCAGGTGCCGTGCATGTATTTATTGGGCATGGGGAGCTGGATTCTATTACCTCCTGCCTTTCCTCTAGGTTATCACGGCGCCACGCGCTTCCCGCTTATCATCTCTGCTGAATTCGTCATAGCTCGCATCTTGACGATGTCAGAGGCTGCGCCTCTGTATACCCCTCCCTCCCTCTTACCTTACCACCGCCCAGAAGTTAGTGGTGGTGGTGTTTTCTAGATGCTTTTATTATCCTAGATCCCGTTTTTCTCTCGACTTGAAGGTGTCTGTCCGTGGATCGGATCGGGTTGTGCTGTGTTGTACTTAACTAGGTTAGTTAGGGTACTTACTGATACCTTTCTTGTTGTTGTGCATCTATTGGATAGATGATGTAGTTAATGGCTGTTGGTTCTTTTTTGTGTGATTTGTGAGGGTATAAAGATTGAAGCATGTAGACGTAATGATTGAACGAGCTTTAGGTCACTGACAGCGGTTCCAGAGCTGACAAGTTGTGTAGAGTAGGGCGATGCGTCCATCCATTTGAATGAGAAATAGAAATACATCCCAATGGTATAGACAGGCCTAAAGCTACAATACATCACTTCTCGACTCAACTTCCCCCGCAAACCCACCCAAAAAATCCAGCGTCCGATGGAAAAGCTCATCAAAATCGCCAAGGAGGCCCCAGCGATCAAGAAGCGTCGCCACATCCTCCTCTCCCAGTCCTAGTACACCATCTACCCCATTCGCACGTCTCCTACTCCGACTCATAGACACGCGCTCTTCTTCCAGCCACGCCTCTAGTACCTCTTCCCCACCCACTATAATACTGCGCAGACGCGCAATGTCAGTCTGTGTAAGTGGTGTAGACTTGGATGTAATAGTAGCATCCGGGACGAGGTCGACTCCGGCGCCTTCGTCTGGATCCCACACTTGACGTTGGAGAACTGCGAGCCAGGCTTGGTCTAGGTCGTCTAGGAAGTCAATAAGCTCTGTGAGAGTTAAGCGGGGGTCTGCTTCTAGGGCTGCTGGTACGTTGCCATTTGACGTTGTTGAGTCCGGGGAAGTGTCCATTGCGTCTTCGGTATGGTCTTCTGGGGCAGTTGGGGGGGCTGTGAGAGGGTATCTGCATACTGCTCCGAGAACGTCGCCTGTTAGTCGGAGCATGTATGTTGTGCGTAGGCTGGTGCTGGGATCCACGGGGGGAATTTGGAGGATGAAAGAAAGGAGGTGTCGGGCGGCTGAGAGGTAGGCGTGTAGTGTTTTAACTGAGGACGTTGGTTGTGATCTAGCATTTTACCACCGTACAGAATTGATAATTCCTGTACACCGATTCTGTTCAGTCCTGTAAGAGAAAGAGATACCAAGCAGACTTACGTCATAATATCAAGAAATACCAGAAAAAGCGAGAATCAATACGACAATATAAAAACATACGTGAAAGCCATGAAAGATCATCCACTCGAAAGGAGTACAAACCGCTTCTTATATCCCCTCGTCAGTTCCAGGAACTTTTCGTCTAGGTACGTAGTAAGTCGACGCTCTTGCGCTGAAGTGAGCGGTCGTATTCGGAGGGGTTTCTTGGGTACGGATACATTGGTTTCGATAGGAGGTTCAAGAGCACGAGGTATCTCTAGGGCCATTGTAAGTTTGCAGGTAGATTTGTCGTCGTCGTCGTCGTTATCGGTGTGGAGAAGCAGATCACTAAGCGAACTTTGTACATGTTTCACAACACCTTCCACCCACACGTGATCTCACCTATGAAGGCCCGACCCACTTTTCACCTTTCTTCACCGTCGATGCAGCAGTCGTGTTGCACTCTGTGGTTGGTCTTCTACGATCTTCGGAGTAACGGAGCGATGGGAGAGCGAACTTTGCGTATCTATCTTGGTCTCGACTTGGATGGGTATTGCGTATCTTTGAAGAGGGATTCTTTGGTTGTACGGAATTTTTTTTACTGACAGCCGTTCTCTGAAGGGATGTACAATTTATGTGTTTTATGAATGTATATTGTTTCGCGCCTTTTCTCGTTGAAGGAACAAAAAAATGAAATCCTATGGAACCGGAAATTCAACTTTACTAATACCGGGCAGGATATAGCTCAATGTCGACTGGCAGAAATCCCAAATGTCATCAGTACTAGCCAGGTCGTTGTTGGGGTCGCCATTTGAACAAAAGAAGCAAAGAGGAGTAATATCTACAAGTCTGATACTGTGATGACGAAGATCAGAACATGTTAGTATGGCTTCGTTCTGGATTTGAATCTAGGCAGTGATATTAGAAGGCATCACCCATGGACATTGGAAGGAAAGGATTTGCGTGGTCACAAGCAATACCAAGAACAGCGATCTGTGTTGCAGAGAATGACCAGATACAAAGGCATGATAGAAATACATTTCAAGAATGATATGTAGCAATACATTGAGTTCCAATCGTTCAAGGGTATAATATAAGTTGTGGGTATCTTCCACAGCCTTCTCTGGTCCGTTAGCGAATCAACCAACGCACCAGGAATATCAACGGCTCACCATAATACCAACTCACACTACGAGACCTTCTTTCTCTTTGACAGCCTGACCGTCTTGTTCTCGACATCTTGTTGCGGCTTCCTCGGAGTAGTATTTTCCTACTTACCCGGTAACACGAGAAAAGCCAACAAACGAACGGACAACGGAGGCTCTATCTGCAACGACTCGTCCGGGTCCTGATGAGAAGGCTTTGAATGAGCCGACTTCTTGACAAACACTTTGTTCTTAAGTCGAAGGAGTCGTATCTATGAAGTGTTAGCATTGTCACCTAGCACACGAAAGCCACAGCATTACAGACCTGCCTGTCGCACTCGGCGTTCCCCCTCAGCCGCTCCAGCCCTTCATACTTCTGCTTGAGCTGCCGATTCATATCACCCTCCCTCACCCACCATGCTACCACTTCATCGCGTTCCTTCTCCTTCCGCTTCCGGCTTTTTCGTTCTTTCACCGCTAATTGCTTTTCTTGTCGACTTCTCATCGAAGATGCACAATGTTATCGACTCGCACGGCTAGATCTTCTTTCATTCGAACATCTTCCTCTCGTAGTGTAGAGCTTTCTTTCTTCAATTCGTCGCGGTCATTCAAGACGGGGGCGAGGCGTTCTTCCAGGCTTTTCGCAGACTCAGGTAATCCTTCTTGCCTATCAACATGTTGAGAACTAAAGTGTAAAGAGAGATTGTGAACGTACTCACCACCACTCCAGTGTCAATACTGCTCCCCCTCGACCTTTGTACGACACCACAAATCTCTTTGACAGCGCGCTTCAAACTAACGCCAGGTGTATCCTTGTCAATCTTCCCTAACTTCTTCGACAGTTTCTGCCCTCTTCTCAGGCGCGTTCACTTCCTGATCTGAGAAGAAATCTACAAAGAGTTGAATCGGTGTTCCCTTCGGTTGTCGACATGAATGGCACGTATCGCGAAGCGTCGCGTCTCATTCCATGCAGTTTCTACACATTCCATGTCCTTTACATATCTTCATGTAAGTAAACTGTGCATATGATAGATCCAGGTTGTATTGCGTACGTACCGCAAGGAAAGAAGAGGAATGGGTTTATCGTCTTTTCGCGCGAGGAAGAGGTGATACTAGGAGAGAAGAAACTCAGGCATGTTTGACATTCGACTTTGACTATTCGGATTCAGCGTTCAGGATGATTAGCATAAGTCATACGCAGCTCAAGCTTGAAGCCCAGTGAAAAATCGGTCGAGGCGGATCGAGGTGGATCGACTTGGAATCGAGCCGAATCGACCGAAGCACTCAGCGCTGACCAAATTTACAAATGTGAGCCCTGGCTCGATTTAATCGAGTCCAATTGAGTAGAATAGAGAAAACTTAGATTTTAGTTAATTCGATATCATTTAGCAATTTATATTATTATTACAATTGAGAATGTAAGCGTATTCGAGTGCAATTGAGCCGGATCAAGTGATATCGAGTGCAATCGAGCGAACTGGAGTGCAATCGAGCGTAATCGAGCGCATTGGGCCTGCCCCCGCCACCCGTACCGCTACCCCCTCCCTACAGGCCTCCTCCGCTACCCTTGCTGCTACCCCCTCCCTACAGGCTGCCCCCCCCGCTACCCCTGCTGCCACCCCCTCCCTACTGCTCTACTACTCGATCCATCCAGCTCCCACTGCCCACAGCCTACTTCGACCCTCTCAACCACACTCCCAACCGACCTCCACCTCAACGTGTTATCTTAATCACACCTCTAAGATTGGTCGTCGGCAGAATAACATGAAGAAAAAGTAGAAGACTTACAGTTCGTAGCTCGGTTGGCAGCCCATTCCAGAATGTTTGGAAGTCTGCTTCCGTCCCATGTGGATTCGCTGTGATCCATATCGCCTTCCGTTTATTCCTAGGTAAGAAGTGTCAAAAAAGCGCTGTAAGTAAAAGTATCACTTACTTGACTGTGTCTTTATTCTTTCCGACAGTCGCCTTTCGTGACTTGCGTGGTTTGGCGATGGCAGTAGGGGCCTGCGCTTGAAGTTCAGCTGGTGGCACGGCCGACTGGGACTGAGATTGTGCCTGGTCTTGAATGAGCTCCTGTGGCTGGATGCGCGCCGTTTTCCTGGAGCTCAGCTTGCGTTTGTGTAGATCCGTGAGTTGCAGGGACCTGAGCCTCGATAGTAGGGTCTTGCATCGGGATCGAGTCTTGAATCAGGGGCTGAACGGTGTCTGTGTGGGTCCAGGAGTTGCAGGAACTTGAGCGTCAATGGCGGGGTCTTGCGTTGGTGTAGGTTCTTGCGCCTGGGAAGCGTGGGTCCAGGAGTCGCAGCCCCGGGAGCCTGAGTGTTGACAGCAGGGCTTTGCGTCGGCATGGAGTTTTGATCCACTGGAATATCTGGAGTGTTGGATGGCGGGAGCATGGGCTCGTCGACAAGTAGCAGTGGGGTACTGGGAGCAGAGGCTAACGTCTTTGTGGGCGCCTGATTCACTAGTGGCTGGATGACTGTGGTGACGGAAGCATGCACCTGTGGCAGGCCTCGAACATCCTTTGGTTTTCGGTTCGCTGGTAGTGGCGTGATGATGCCAAAGGTTTACACAACGAATTGTTAGCACAATATCATAATGAATCGAGAATACATACTTTTGGAAGCCTTTACAGAGAAGGCCGCATTACCACTCTTCGTGTTGAAACAACCGGCCCTGTGTGGTTCTAACAGCTAAAACTGTCAAGAATGAACATCAACAACTCACAGCGGGTTTCTAAACGCTACTGCACTGGAGGGTTTTGACGCCTTGAGGGCAGCACCCTTGGCCATTGCAGCATTTCCAACCGTTTTGCTTGAGCTAGCAATATTGGATAGAATCTACAAATACATTAGTAGGATATACAATGAGATATGAAGAAGCTCACTTAATCTCTGAAGAAACTGGACTTGGCGGCTCTACGAGCATGGGTTCCTCAGGCTCTTCAGAGAGACGAAGCAGCCCTTCAAATTCGCTTCGAGTTCGGGGGTGTTCGACATTCGAGGCTTCTTTGCAGCTGGTTCGCTCTCGTTCCCATCCTTGTTGAGGTAAGTTGATTTCCATGAGGAATATCCATCAGTGGCGATCTGCGTTGCTTTCCACAAACCTGTCGAGTATAAGATAGCTCAGGATGCTTCGCACACATCTCCTGTTTGAACGCCTCTCCGACTTGGAAAGTTAACCTCACGCCAACGTTGGGCGCCACTCCTTTCTCCTTCATTGAGTGCCAGAGAGCTCTGGATGAGGCTCTGATGTTGTCGATAACAGCCGCTGAGACCGGGTTCCCTTCTAAATTTCGATATACCACAACATCTTACGCTCCTTGGTCTCCGAATCCTTCGACATTTTACACCTCTTCTTCCCTCTAGAATCATCCCTGCCGCCACTCCCACCACATGCACCTTCCCTCGCTTTGGTCTGTGGTGCCATCATCTTGTTGCGACGTGCTTTCTCCCTGAGATATGCCTTAGTGACCAAACTTGAGCTGTGCTCGATCGCTCTTCTCAAAAATACGAACAGTTGGTCTTGGTCCATAGCCATGAGTTGGCTGTACTTGTAGAAGCGGAGGTAGATGATAGATGGGGGTGGTGGTGGTGGTGGTGGTGCATGAAGAGTACGATTTTCTTGTACCATTCTCAGTAGTTTTGCATTTTCATCACTAAAAGTCAACTGGTGTTAGTAATTGTAAATATAACGAGAGGTTATGCACTTACCGCAGCATATCAATCTGGCCATTCTTGTATGTGAGCTGGCGTTCAAGTTCCTTATTGGTCTGCAAAAGTTGAGTATATGCTATCTCATTTCTATCATGAGCCCTATAGAAATGGTTAGCTGTATGATTCAACATGAAACAAGCTACCAAACCGAGTCCTTTGAAACTCGGTTTCCTCGAAAGAATGGCAGTTTTGGGAGGGATCAAGAGGCTGCAAAGCCTGGCGAATAGTTTGATATTGGGAAATTGGGGGACCCGACGGTGCATAGTTTGAGAAAGCGACGGAAGGGTCAGGTGTACCGAATACATAGGAAGTAGACATGGTGGTAGGATGAAAGGAGAGAGGGACCTGGAGAGGACAGAGAGCGTGTTGAGACTGGATTTGTGGGGATGTTTGGTAGCAATGTGCGGGACAAACAACATCACATGCATTTCACGGAGTGTTTTTGCTTTGACTTAGAACTCGTTTAAGTTACTATCCTCTGGTCTCCTCCTCAGTAATTCCTCTGCTTTCCTCTAAGCTCATTATCATTCACATTTTAGAGAGATTTTTAATAGCTCTGATATACTGGTTAATAGGTTCCTCAATATCTCTGGCTTTTCCCTCAAGAAAGTTCTCTTGAACCAGGCAATCAACCCCACTTCGTATATAACCCACGAGCGGTCATTCTTATGTTGCAAGTCAAATCACCCACGTTCCCTACATCTGGTCTTAAATCCCCCATGTTTGCCGCAGACCCACCAGTGCTATTGAATGGCGCCATATTTTCTTCTCCACCTTCAACATGGAGACATAATTGTCTACATTCTCGCAACCTCATGAAGGAGAAGAAACTCATCAGCTCACTTTCAGAGCTATTTTTGTGGGATGTGCGCTGGGTTCCATCAGTATAGATACCGTATAGGATTCACGAGTATGGTCTCTCTTGAGAACTATGGGTGGTACATTCAATGTAGGTTTAATAATTTTATTTGATTGATGTATTCTAACCGTTTTCATAAGTCACTCCTGCTTTCTTCGGAGCTGGTATGTTTAGCGGAATAAATGCTAGCTGGAGTTTCTGTTCGTAATATTCATCTTCGCATAACTTTTTCAAATACGTTAACTATCAATATCATACTCAGTCGGCGGCTCAATCATTGCATGGGGGATCAGTATGTGTATTGTTCTCGCAAAATATTAGATTGCTAACATTTGTACACAGTTGCTCCCTCTCTTGTCAGGAACGGGCTAGCTTTTGGAGGGGTTGGGAAGTGCAGCGATGGGAAGTGCTGGTTTGAGTGGGGAGGAGATGTATACGCAGCCTACGCCCACCCCGATCTCCCATGGGTGCCGATCTCTGCTATTCCGTCTAGTGCTGCTCCTTCCTCTGCGGAAGAGGGAGGGTTCACGTTGGCTCAGCTACAATCTCAATCCAAGTCTCAAAATCCACCTTCCCCGTCGTCTCAACCACAAGAAATCGCACCTGATGCAGTCGTAGTTGGTATCGTCGAGTTCATATTAGGTGTGTGGTTATGGGTTATGGGACAGGAGATTGGCTCGTTGAGCCTTACGGGTGTTGGGTACTGGGTTGTGTTTGAGACTTGACAGGCATACATAAAGTACAAAATTAAAATAATTATTCATCCAGTATCAGTTCCTCAATACCAGCTAGCATCGCAATATCAAGTCCAGGCTTTTCAACAATAAAAAAGCAACCTTCAAGCTCTGGATGGCCAGTAGTAGGTGGATGAGGAATAGCCGCTACCACAGAATGGATAGACTTGACATTGACAACAAGAAGTCCCTCATCACCCAGAGGTTTACAAGATATCAAAGCACTGGAAGAAATGTCAAGTAAATAGGGATTTGGAGGTGAATAAAGTGAAACCATGGCAACTGTATCTTCCATTCTGTCGTTGTTATCAATAACATAATAGTACAAAACCTCTGCGAATTGCCAGTCTGCAGTGGCAGATACACGAAGCTGTCCGAAATTTTAAAACGCAAAAAGAGAAAATGAAAGAGTAAAATTACCTTGACATTGCGAGATGTCCGCAGACAGTCCAATGGTTTTTTTGATTCTTTCCAAGCAGATCGTGCAATCTGCCCATTTGGCAGTCGAAGACAAGACCAACGGACAATTTCTTGAAGTGGCCATTGTTGGATTGAGATTGATACACCATTCCTATTTTCATAATAGACTCGCATGGCTTCACTCTCACATTCCCGGGAATAGCGAGGGCAATTATCAGTTGCTGTGAGTAACAGATAGCCATCTCCAAGATCTTTGGATCCTCGATGAAATGTTGGCTTCATATCAGCTAGTTCAGGAATCATTGCCTGAAGTGCATTCATTTATGCTCGTATAATGGCTCTTTGAGTAATATTTTGATATGGATTTGAGTGCTGTCGTAGTTCTTCTCCCAGATTACCAATCGTTCTCTCTATAGTCCACTGAGAGTATATAGCTGTTGGACCTACTCGTACAGTTTCTGGTGCAGCATGAGAGAGTGAATGAATACTCTGTCGAACAAAATGTATCCTTTCAACTTTTCGTTGACAATAGAGCTCTTCAAATTCTTTACTAAATTCAATAATAAGACTGTGAGCTATGAGAAGCTGAGCTGGAGTAATTCGGTGCTGAAGAAGTAGCCGAGAGCCTGAAATTAATTTGCATAAATTAGTCCAATATTTTTCAGGGAGAATTCCAAAAAGAAGTGCTGGAGCAAGGCCATAGAGATATATTAGATATTCCCAAGCTTTGTAACCACTGTTTATTTTTTCTGCTGGATTCGAGGGGGTCGGTCAAAAGAGCCAGGTAGATAAGGGTGCAAGCGGCAACAGCAGCACCATGTTCCTTCCAAATATCACCTTGAAGTACTGCCCAATCCCAAGTAGACTTGTCATCATTACGGTCACAGTCAAGGTTCCTCGTAGCAGTCCAAAGATCAATTCTGTAACATTTAAAGCTGGAATATGCATAAAATCTAGCACAAGTGTGGCTATTACACCGAGAAATCGATCTTCAGGAAGCCCATCAAGGATGCTTGGCTTTGTGATACCTGTCTCACGACGTGTATCCTGATATTCACGTTGAGTGTGACAGTCTATGAGCTTTTGAAGGTTGTAACGATAGCGATCCGTTGATGCATCAGAAGAAAAATAAGTTTCTGAGAGGCTACCAATATTGATATCTTCATGATCACATCCCTGTACTGAATAATTATCTGGCTTAAATAGTACTGGGTAGTATGTGTTGCCATTTGGTTTGCGTCTACTTGGTATTGGGCAATAAAGTCGACAGCCCATTTTCCCCCTGTAACCATTAAGACCAGTTAAAGCAGCTAAGCCTGGTCCATCTGCAGTGCCGAAACCAAAGAATAAATTTGAAGAATATGTCTGACCAGTATCGGCATCCCATATTCTAAGGCCTTCCTTTTGTAAGGCAGATAGATGATAGAGACTGGGAAAGAGAAAGGAGTCCAGGTTCTTGGGATGATTTGGTCCTGGAATGATTGCACCTGGAGCAACATAATGCTTCTTGTAACGAATATCATAATTGAGATCAAGATAAACCCAAATCAGAAACCAGCAGTCAGAGGTTTTGCTCCGATAGAGTTGAGTGCCATCAAGTGATGTCATTAATACATATGCATGAAGGGGCCCAGGTGCACAGAGAAGGGGTGATTCAAACACCTATTTAGTGATGAGCAAGAGGTACAGTGTACCCTGGGGGTCCATGGGTAGGGTCCAAGGGGGGTAGGGGTAAGGGTCCAGATTTTTCAGAAATGAAAATACTAAATGAACATGGTACTACTACTTCAACATGTTTAAAGCTCTGAGTTTGATATATATTTAGATACATGTCATTCTCTAAATGTTTATAGAGGGTGAACTGTATAAAAACACTATATATTTGAAGAAGACAAGTACTGAAACCATTTATGGGATGTAAGTAGTAACTAGTGAATATATGAACATGATGTAGATTTTATATTTAAAAATACTAAATAGTCTCCCCTTTATTCTTCCTTTATTCTCCTCTGTTACAAGTAACTGGCATGTAATTAGACCTGAATATCAAATATTGTTCATTCAACATCTCATATAAATTAATTACATGTAATCTTAGAAGTATACTTTGAATAATGGGAAGAATATTCTGTATTGATAATTATATATCAGTGATCATTCAGTCTGTACCCCCACCTGATACCCTGGGGGTATGGGTAAGGGTCTGTACCCCTTGGACCCTTCATGGATACCCCTACCCTTGCCAAGGGTAGGGGTATTTGGGGGGTAAGGGTAAGGGTACAGCTCAGATACTCAGGGGTATATCCCTGCTCATCACTACACCTATTGGACACAGAGATTTGCCTGGACTCCTCAGCAACCTAGGAAGTTCTATGCAAACAATATTTCACACTACAGGGAACAAGTCTGATCTCTCTGAAGCAATCTTGTTTCACAAAGAAGCTGTTTATCTAACTCTCGATGATAGTATTGGGCAGATGGAATGTCTAAGAAATCTAGGAGGGGCATTGCACAGTAGATATATGCTTGCACACCAGTAATCTGACCTCAATGATAGTCTCAGCACATTAATGTTACGATAAAGTTCTGGTTGGGACTTTTATCGTACAAGTCCGATAGTCACGTGATTTACAAGTTTAAAGAACGAATAGACCAGTTTATTGAGTTCGAGTCTCTATTCACGAGCTCTTAAGTTGTTTAGACTTAAGTACGAGCGAGGTGAATGAATCAAGTAAAGCTAGTTCGATTTAAGCTGAAGCTTGAGCTCTACAGCCCAAGTTACTACTGTTTAAATACAAACAAGTTCATACTAATAATAAGTAGAAATGTAACCAAATAAGTAAAGATACTGTGCATTGACTGTGCATTACTGCGGCGCAGTAAGAAGGAAGAAAGTTATACTAAGTAAGGTAAATGACTCGAGATGAGTCAAAAATAAGTGACAGTCGTGTAAGTAAAGAGGAAGTGTGTTTGGTATCAAGGATGATACCAAACAAGCTATTGAAATGTAAAGAAAACATATGTAAATAGAATAAAGTAAAGAAAATCGTAACATTACCCCCGAGTTAAAGCGTGAAGTTCACCGTAACTTCACTAATATCAGTTGCCCGGATAGAAGTCCCCGAGGACGTCGTAGTCGTCTGGATCCTCCGTCTTGAGGAGGTGTTCCTCCCATGCCTGTTCCCCTGACTTACCGTTGGGTCGAATTCCACAGAAGTAGAACTTCTCCGAATTGACTCTCCTGCCTCTCTCTCTCTCCTGTCGTTCCTCCCTATGGGAACGGAACCCCTTCCCATCCTTCAGCTCCCCCTGCCCCGTGATCTTGCTCCGCCGTTCTGTGTAGCAAAATCCCTTGTAGTGTGAGGCGCATCCGTCCTTTCCACAGGGATCCAGGCTGATGGACCTAGTATCTGTCTCCATGCGTTTCTTCGTTCGGGAGTATATGGTGGTAAGGGGGTGTCTCTTCGTGGGGGGTATGGTCGTCGTGGAGCGAAGTGATTGGGACAAGAAGGGGCGGTGTGCCCGGGGGCATTTCGATAACAGCGGTTGCACCGATAGTCTGGGCAGTCCTTCTTAATGTGTGTTGTGCTGCCACAGAGGAAACAATGTTGATCGGGGTTGGAGATGGACTTCTGGAAGGGAGGGCACTCGTCAGGTACAGTGTTGCTGGTGGTGGCGAGATAGGGCGCCAGGGTGTCGCCGGTCGAGATGGCGGTTCGTGTTCTGATGTCTCTGTACTGTTCGGGAGTGGTATGTTCTCAGAGAGAGTGAGATTGTGGATGGAGGTAGAAACTGCCTCCAATATGACGGACTCCAAGTTCGCCATTCGGCTTATCATCCTTGGTTCTCTCACCGCTGCTATCGTTAGAGGGGTTGCCGGTGCGTCTAGAAACTGTGCTACTTCGGTAGCACGGTGCAGCCCTGCATCGAACATTCCTTGTATAGCATTAACCTGATTCCTCCTGCAGGCGTTCTCCATTTCTATGGCTTCTCGAAAGATGTCAAACTGGGTGACTAGAGCGTTCCCGTTTGGCAGGTCGGAGAGGAAGTTCTGAGTTGAGGTTACTTGGTGTTCAGGTACATTTTGCAAGGCGTCGTGGTATTCGTTAATGAGTTCGAGGGGTGCAGTGGGTCGTTCAAGCAGAGAGTGTCGGTAGTTGATGTTAGCGATGATGGGGGGAAGCATAAGTTGTTCGGCAGAATGGATGAAGGTGGGGCAAGTGTTTTCGGTAGAAGGAAGGGAGCCAGTGGAAGAGGAAACGTTGTTAGAAGACATTGTAAAGGGAAGATACAACTAGTTAATCATTGGCAGTTTGTAGTAAACTGTCGTTTCAGTTTAAATTAGCCTTCTTCTTATAGTCTTCTAATAGTTCTTGAGCATTGCTCAAGTATTCTTCGTGTACCCATTCATCCTTTGCAGAAGAGTATCCTTTCCATCGTATTCTATACCACATTACCGGTTCTGTCCATTGATTTTTTTGTTTCTTTGGTATCTTGTGACCAACGATTGCTTCGATTTCCCACTCCGGTTCGGCTTTATTCAAGTCTGGGGGAGGTTCCAAGAAGTTTTTCCCATGAACAGAGGTTTCGACGTATGGCATGAGAAGAACTGTATTAAAGACAGGATGAATGGTCCATTGTTCTGGAAGTTCCAATTTGTACGTATAAGGTGCCAGTTTCTCAATGATTTTAAAAGGTCCTTCTCTTCGTGGTGCCATTTTTCTGGAGGGGTAGGATATGGATAGATTCTTTGTGTCAAGCCATACCATGTCTCCTACTTTGTATTTTGTGAATCCTCGTTTTTGTGCTTCTCGTGTCTTTTGTTGGGCAATTTGGATGAGAGCTTGTGCTTCTTTTCTTGCTTCTGCCATGTCATCTATTCTGATTTCTGCTTCCTTAACATAAGTGGTGTCTCTTACTGTGGGAGTGATGATCGGTTCATATCCGTGAAGGAGATAGAAGGGGGATTTTTGTGTGACAGAGTTGACCTGAGCATTTCATGAGATTTCGGCTTCTGGGATGTGATTTGCCCATTCATGTTGTCTGGCACTACAAAAGCATCGAAGGTAAGTTTCGATTTCTTGGTTCATTCATTCTGTCTGTCCATCAGTTTGGGGGTGATAGGCAGTAGATCCTTTCCATTTGATTTTATGGAAGTGGAGTATTGCTTGAAATACTTCTGCTACGAATCGTGTGTCTCGGTCAGAAATGATGGAGTTGGGGTGGCTATATCGTCTGTAGAGTGTTTTTCGGATTAGGGTTGCTGTTCGTTCTGCATTAAGTCCTTTCATGATGCATGGTTCAAAAATTACCCCCTTAGTAGACCCATGGTCGACCACGACCATGATTGCATCGAATCCCTCGGATTTAGGTAGATCCATAATAAAATCCATGGATACTTGTGAAAAAGGTTGTGTGGTTTCGGGGATAGGTATGGGATTAATCGGTGGTTTTGGTCTTCGATCGTAGGCCATTTGTTGACAGGTTGCACATCCCGTGACATATTGTTTTACGAATACTCCCATACCAGGCCACCAGTATTCCTTTTTGACTTCCTTTTCCGTAGAACTGCATCCATGGTGTCCAGCAGGTAAGCTATCGTGTTTTAAGGCTACGATGCTTCGTCATAATTCTTTATCTTCAGGAACGTATACTCGATCTCTAAAAAGGATTAGTCCTCCTTCAATCCACCAATCATCAAGAGAGGAGCGAATAGGAGGTATGTCTTTTGCTTCAATGGCTGTGACAATTTTTTGGGCTAAAGCATCTTTTTCGGTTTGGTCGATTACCAAGTCTCTTAGTTCCGTGGAGATAAAATTGATACATAAGTTTGCATCTAGAGTTTTTGCAAACCAATTGTCCTCAATTATGTCCAGATTGTTAATAAATCAATGGTCTGGTAGGACTATCAGATCATTGTTTTCGTGTTCTTTGTCCGGGGTTAGATCGGGACATTGTGAGATCATGTCAGCTTCGAGGTTCTTTTTCCCTTGTATATGTTGCATGTTAATGTTGAATTCGGAAAGGAAAAGGGACCATCGAGCTTGTCGTCTAGTAACCTTTTGAGGTTCCCGATAGTATTTCAAGTTTTCATGGTCAGAGAAGACGACTATCTTATTTGGGTGTCCTTCAAGTAGGTGTCGCCATGCTTTAAAACCATGAACGATTGCATAAAGTTCTTTGTCGTAAATTTGGTAATTTCGTTCTGTTGCTGTAAACATGTGGGAGATGTATCCACATGGTTTCCAGAATCCATTTTCATCCTCTTGTTTGAGTACGGCCCCAGTGGCATAGTCTGATGCGTCGACTAACATGGTGAAAGGTTTTTCAGGGTCAGGTATCCTTAAAATGGGTTCTTTTAAGAATGCTCCTTTTAGGTCGTCGAAGGCAGTCTGTTGTTCGTTTCCCCAGTTCCATGTAGTAGTGTTCCTGGTCAGCCTGAGTATTGGTTCTATCCTTTTGCTGTAGCATGGAATAAATTGACGATAAAAATTACAGAACCCTGCAAAGGATTGGACTTCTTTTACTTTTGTGGGGGCTGGCCAGTCGGCAATTCCAGTGAGTTTCTTGGGGTCCATGGCAATACTGTTTGGTCGAATGATCATCCCTAAGTAGTCGACTTCCGTTACTTCGAAAGAACATTTTTCTGGTTTTGCAAATAGACCATTGTCCCGTAATATTTGGAGGATCTTTCTCGTAATTCTTCTATGAAGTTCACAGTTGTTTTTTGTAAAAATAAGGATGTCGTCCAAATATACTCTTACTAGTCCTTGTGTGATGTAGTCTTCTAGTAGGTGATTAATCATTCGCATGAAAGTTGCCGGTGAGTTGCATAGTCCGAAGAACATGACTGTGGGTCTAAAAATGCCTCTTTTAGTGACGAAGGTGGCTTTTGACCTATCTTCTGGAACGATTTGAACTTTATTGTATGCTCCTCGAAGGTCCATTTTGGTAAAAAGATCGGCGCCTTTAAGATCCTCAATTAGTTGTTTAATATGAGGTAAAGGATAACGGTCTTTAATGGTTCCGTTGTTTAGATAGCGGTAGTCTTGGCATGGTCTCATGTCGTCCGTGTCTTTTTTCCCTACAAAGAAGAATTCTGCAGTATTTTCGGTGTCTGTTGAATCTGGTAGAACTTCTTCGATATATCCTTTTCGAAGGTTGTCGTCCACAAATTCATTCATTGCCTTTTCTTCTCGGATACTAAGAGGATATACTCTGCTTTTTCGGGGTAAGAAGTCCTCCTTTATTCGGATGTGGTGGTCCCATGGTCGTGAGGGTGGAAATTCTTCAGAGGTGTCCTTGTCAAATACGTCCTTGTAATCCTGAAGGTGTTCTGGTACCATTTGTTCAAAGGTTTTCTTGATCCTTTCAGGTTCATAGGATAGCCATTGTGAAATTGTCTGTTTTACTCTGATAGGGATTCTGTGTTTTTTGAACAGAGATTCCTTCATTTCAAAAGATGTGCCTAGTCTGTGTTCTGTAAGAAGAGGATCCTCGATTTCTGTTAAGAAGGTTCATAAATGAATGCTTTCAGCAGTCATTTCTTCGAGATCTTCATCCTCAGTGTCGTTTACTTGCATCCAGTATATTTCAATTGGGTTCCAGTTGTCCTGTAGTGGTAGATCTGGGATTTCTATCATCTTCTCATCGGGGATTCTTGTATCCTCGAGAGAATACCTGTAATCTTGAGGGAGCGTTTCCATTTGCTCGTTCTCCATTTTATCGGGTATTTCTTCAATAGTGGCTGGAGGTCCTGATTGTTTGACTTCCAAGATAGGCTTCATCATTTTCATTTGAGCAATTGACATAGATTGTGCGAATCTTTGGTTGAATTGCCTGTCTAGCCGCATTTGATCAATTTTTAGGGTTCCTTCCTTCCAGTTTATTTGAGGGTTGGTTTGTTCTAGGAAAGGATAGCCCATTATGATTGATTCGTTTCCTAATCCAGAAAGGTAAAATCGAGTAGGAATAGTGGCTGTTCCTACTTTTACTTTGTCATCGACGTAGTGTGAAATATATCCCTTTTTGTTAAGAGTTCCATCAGCGTTGTATACTGGTGTTAATTTTTTCAAAGGTTGTGGAGTTAGGTTAAATTTCTTTGCGGTTGCTCGGCTCATAAAATTTCCTCCAGCCCCTGAGTCGATCAAGGCTGGAACTGATCCCACGTTTCCTAATGTAACAGGAACTCGCATAGTATTTCGTTCAATATCAGCTATAATTACATTGGAAAGTAGAATAGGAGGTCCTACAGTGGGATTAATAGTCCTCCTTATTGAAAACCCATCTTGTTGATACTTTCGAAGTATTCAACCTGTTCAGCTCCTGGGAGTTCTGCGACTCGGAGTCTCATTTCTTCAGCAAGGTCTTTTCCGGTTATTTTCTTGATGAAGGGATTGTTATTTTTGTTGTTGGTGCGGGAAGTGGTTTCTCCTTTGTTTCGGTTTGGGCATTGCTGAGCCATGTGTCCTTTGGTTCCACAAATAAAGCATTTCCCAGCTTGCAAATATTCTCCTCATGTTTTTGCATCTAGTCAGTTTATCTCCATGTGATCTACATCCATGGCATTCGGGTCTCGAGTGGTTGTTTTGGGTCTGGGGGCAAAATATCCCCTTCGTCCTGTTTTATTATATTGTTGAATTTGTCTATAGTTTTGGTCAAATTTCCTGGTGTCATCTTGCCATTTTGCAATGGTGTCCGGGATTTCTTTCTGGGTGTGGATACTCTGGAGAAGGGGTCGGTTAAGACCTGCTTTAAAGAGATCCATCTTTGTGTAGTCGTCGAGTCCTTCTATGTGGCTGATGAGTATTTCGAATTCGGTAATATATTCATTGGCTGTTCCTTTTCCTTGGGTTAAGTTCTGAAGTTTGTGAAAGGCTTCATCCTTTTCATCGACAGGGTCAAAATTCGTTTTGAAGTCTTCTTTGAAAGCCTTCCAGGTTCCTGGTTTAGGTGTTTCTTCTTTAAACATTTCGTTTTGTTTCTTTTCTTTCCAGTTTCCGGCGATTCCTCCTCCTATGTATGACATGGCATACATTATCTTCTTTACATCTGTGTCATAGATCTTGTCGTTTATCAAAAAATAGGATTTGACATCTTGAAGCCATTTTTTGGATTTCTTCTTGTCTCCTTCGAAAGTGGTGGGAGGGTTTAGCCTCAATTCCTTATCGTTAACTTTGGTTGCTTCCATGTTAGCCATGCTGATATCTGATTCGTGGTCGGAGGGAGTTGTTGATCTAGGAAGTGGAGGATATCCTTCATCTGCTGTGACGTATTCGTTGTTATCAGGTGGTTGGTTTCTTTTTAAGTGTTCGACTAGTTCTGCAGCTAGTGAAGTTTCTGGGATCTGTTGGGTAGGGTTCCTTTGCGTCGGGGTCGGTTCTTTTGAAAAGAACTGTCTGGGTGTGGGAATTCGTGATAGTGTGGGTTTCAAAGTTGTAGTATCGACTACTCGTTTCCTGATGGGTTTGCTCGAGCTAGTGATAGACGCAAATGGGTTTAAGCTTCCTCCTTCTTGTTGCGAGGTCCGTACAAGTCCTTCTGGTTGGGACTCCGGTTTCTCTTCGCTTTCAGAGTCAGAACTCTCTGGAGCTTTGAATCTCCAGGGGGTTGTCATTGTTTCTATTCGATGTGTCGGGGTGCTGCACTGAGTAGTGCAAGCAGTCGGCAAGCTTCAGCTTTTGTTACAATAAAGTTCTGGTTGGGACTTTTATCGTACAAGTCCGATAGTCACGTGATTTACAAGTTTAAAGAACGAATAGACCAGTTTATCGAGTTCGAGTCTATTCACGAGCTCTTAAGTTGTTTAGACTTAAGTACGAGTGAGGTGAATGAATCAAGTAAAGCTAGTTCGATTTAAGCTGAAGCTTGAGCTCTACAGCCCAAGTTACTACTGTTTAAATACAAACAAGTTCATACTAATAATAAGTAGAAATGTAACCAAA
This sequence comes from Cyathus striatus, assembly GCA_025738555.1. Classification (NCBI taxonomy): domain Eukaryota; kingdom Fungi; phylum Basidiomycota; class Agaricomycetes; order Agaricales; family Nidulariaceae; genus Cyathus; species Cyathus striatus. The sequence goes on from JAOVFP010000021.1 coordinate 372,308, forward strand.
TAAGTAAAGATACTGCGCATTGACTGTGCATTACTGCGGCGCAGTAAGAAGGAAGAAAGTTATACTAAGTAAGGTAAATAACTCGAGATGAGTCAAAAATAAGTGACAGTCGTGTAAGTAAAGAGGAAGTGTGTTTGGTATCAAGGATGATACCAAACAAGCTATTGAAATGTAAAGAAAACATATGTAAATAGAATAAAGTAAAGAAAATCGTAACAATTAAGGAAGTCTGTTACACTGTGCCTGCCAAATCATACTCAACTTCCAAATAATCTTTTCCAGCTTGCAGGCACATTGGAAATTCTGTTCGAAAATGAACACCAACTCGAGACCATAGATGAAGCAATCTCAGTTATGGAACAGTGAAATGGGTAGTTGTATTCTAGAGGTGTATGCTGCTATAGTTACACAGCAAAATCACTTCTAACTTGTACAAAATTCCAAAAATGTGAGTGATGGGTAAGGTAGTGCTCCTTTTTATATCAATTGTATCTTTAAGTTCACTTTTCAATCCCAAATGAATTGAAATAATAATGATTTATTGGAAGAGAAGAAGTAATACACTCTGTACTACTCCAAAATTGCAAGAACCTAATTAACACTTCTTGTGTTAACTTAAATCCTTAAAAACTGGTTGAAAGCAACCTTTTGCTTTCCTTGAAATTGCTTTTACTCAAAGTCTCAAATACTAGACCCTCACTGGAGCCTCAGTCCTTTGCACTTTGTAATAAATCCCACAAGATTCCAATAAAATCACTTTAAATTACTTTGAAACAACAAGACCTAAACCACTACCCTATACCTATGTACTGGGCAAGAAAGGCACAATGCTGCTTCCTTTTCTACCCTCTAATGTACCTAGTTATATACAGAATTGAAAGACATATTACAAAGCAGGTTCTCAAATCATAAATACCAAATATGTACAGTGAAACAGATGAAACACACTACTCCTATCTATGATTCCTATCATCATTGTTCTTGATAATAATATTACCCAGGTCCAGGCTGTGAAGCACTGCCATTACTCATTCTATATCAATCTATCATGTTTCAAGGTCTTAGATGCCCCTATCAATGATATCTCTGGTGGATAAGCATCCTTTCCCATGTATGATTGATCTTTCAGCCTGATATCAGCTGAAATCCTGTCCATTGCATTGATAATCATAGTCAATTAACATGTGTTTCTTTCTAGCTTTAGGACGAGCCTAAGATCACCCATTTTCATGGAGATTTGACCTCTGTATGCCTTCCATAACATGCACTGATCATCCCATTATTATAATTTACCATTGATACAGTATATTACACTTGTTCTTTCGAGTATATTTCATTCGTTAGAAGTATGTATTACCCATAGACCAACATTAAAGTTCTGTAGAGTCTTGTACTCTGAGTAATGCATAGCTTTCTTCATTAATATTCATTATATCATGTCTGACTACTTGTTTAATATCCTTCCTGTTGCCAAACAAACAATTATAGCGGTCTTAGAACTTAACAGACACCTGTATAAGTCATGTGACTGATGCTGAAGCGGTCCATTTTAATGATTATATTATCTTTCCTTTATTTCCAGGCTAGTGGTAGGTTGGACATTGAAGCACTTATAAGTATATTTGTAGGTGGTTTATGACTATTAATATTAAGTCAATGTGTTGGGTGCTTGCTATTGAATAGCAGTCCATGAATCTTTATTTATTATATGGGCTTCCTCAATGTGTTCAGCTTTAATGCTGAAAATGATAAAAATGCACAATTTTATGCCTAAATGCATGAGTGGCATCACAATGGGGAATAGATATCACTCCTGAAGGGAATGCTGGGTTGCCCTTGCTGCTTAATGTATTGGGAAACTTATTCTATGACTGCTACAATATTACCTGCAGCGATGACAACATTGAAAGGGCTGTTTCATTATATCACCAAGCTACACAGATGCCTGTTGGATCCCCATTACCATGTCTAGGCAGTGGAAAAAGTGGGGGATGCTGTCTCTTCTTATGGACCTAGAGCAAGCTCTTCATGCATTCAAAATTATATATAATGATGTCATCCCACAATTGGCATGGATTGGACATACAATGGAACAATGATATATCTTACTGGAAACTCTGGCAGACATTGTGAGCATGGCAACAGCTGTAGCCATCCAATTTGGACAACTTCACATGGCCATGGAGTGGTTAGAACAAGGTTGCTCAATACTATTGTCAATCAGCACTTAGTGTTCATCAGGACTTAGTGTTGGGCATTTTTGACTGCCTTCCCAACTTTTATTTCTCTCGAAACTTCACATATAATTATTCCTTACTTCAATAAACATGAATATTACTTTTTTTGTCAGTATGAGTTCATTTACTATATGTATGTTTTGGAAGTCATTGCGCTGGCTATATTACTATTACAGTGTCACAGGCGAAAGTTGATTTCACATAATGACATGAATACAGCTAAATCACTCAAAGATAGAAAAACAAACACTTAGAAAACTTAATAATACCTTAACAAACAACACTTAATATGCACTTCTATTTCACTATTAATCAGGAAAACCATACACAAGTAACTAATCAATACACTAACAAATAAAGCTACATAAACACTAATAGTCCATCACCAATCAGAACAATTATACACAAACAAGTAACTACAATAACAGCTCATTATTAGTCAAGATAAACATACACAAATATTTAGTCATACTACTGGACCAGCACTAATCAGAATAAACATCATCATACAAACAACTACACCAAGACTAATATGTACAAATAATTATACCCTGTACAAAAATAAGAAAGCCTTTAGGTACAAATAAAAGAGCACCATTGTTCTCAAGAGCTATTAATAGCACAACCATTGTGCTAAATATACCCATTGTCTAAGATGCTGACTCATGCATTCTAAATTGGAGAACAATGGAGAAAAGGATGACTCATACTTTCCCCAGTTGGAGAACAATGGGAAAGTAGGTGTGGGATATGATTAGTCAGCAGGAGGGTAAAAGGCATATAAGAAGGAGGATTTGGCCTGTAGAATTAACAACTTATACCTAGTTTACATTTATTTGTACCCCTTTGCAGTTGTAGCACACAACCCTTACCTACTAAATATAACCTATATACTTCCCCTCTACTCAGTACATGTATTGTCAGAGTCACATATAAAGTGTCAACAGTAAAGTGTGAAACTAATTTGTATTATTTGTGTCTACTCAGATAGTAAGGCACTGTATCTTCATAAAGTAACAGCAGCAGCAGCATCATATTTATGTCCACTCAGATAGTGAGGCACCATATCTTCATAAAGTAACAGCAGCAGTAGCAGCAGCAGCATTGTAATTGTGTCCACTCAGATAGTGAGGCACCACAGCTTTGTAAATTATATATATACGCCCCAGTTGTGAAGTTAGGAGCAGAAATCATCAGGGACCTCAACTCCACTTCAACCTTCACCATAATAGTGACCTATACCTTCAGCCTACCCTTCACCTGCAAGCCCTTGCCACAATCCTAGTTGTTGTGCTTGCTATTCACCTGCTCTTTTAAACTTACCTACCCACCTCTACACTTAAATATACATTTGTGTTCATCATCAAACCTCTTGAGTTAAGGAGAATATCTACAAATAATATCCCCCAACACTCAGGTGCAAAGCACGAACAAAGTCACTTCCTGCTGACCACCTTAGATAATTATTATCTTAAACTGACAATGGCTGAGTGGAATTTCAATGACATGATCATTTTTTGATGGCATCAAACATCACATAACCTCATTTAAAGTTGATGACACAACAGTGAGGAGTGCATCACAACTTGTGTAGGACACTGAGCACTTGGGCAGGCTCTCAAGCCTCTGGGAAATTATGGCTAGTGGCAGTTCACGAAGCCAAAGTTGTACATTTCATGACCCAAATTATGAGAAAAATATCTGGGCTGCAATTGCTGCAAAAAGGGATGGAACATATGAATTCTGGACAGAGGCTACAACTTCATATCTAACTGGTCTCAATCATCCTTGGCATTCTCAGGAACCCTCAACATCGACATTCCAAGTTTCTTACAATAACCATCATTAGATATACCCTGATGCATTTGTTACACCACACAGTGTCCATGGTCCAGCTCTGAGAGCCATTACTTCAAAATCTAACAGTATGTTATCCAATTATGGACCTGATTCTGATATACCTCATTATTATAGATCTATATAATTTCCTGGCCTCAGTAATGTGCATATCATGTCACAGTGTATATTTTGACAGTAAAATCTTTCTTTTCATTCTAATACAAATGTAAATATTGCTTGTACTTGTATTATAGGCTGTATATATAGTAATTAATGTATTCTAGGTATATAGTGGTATATAATTGTTCAATCTTTCATCCGAAGTTGCATCTCAGACTCCAATCACCAACTTGCTGACAGTTGCTTTGTGTACACTTGTGACATGCAGTGTTCAGTTAGAAGTACCATCAAAGCTATCAACAGAGTTCGAATACGAGGCAATGTCACAGCTGTGACAACACTAAGTCCTGATGAACACTAAGTCCTGATTGACGATAGCAGTATGGAACTAAGTTAATAGTTTCCACTCACCCTTAGATGATCTTCAAAAAGTGAACCCAGCCCTTTGTATGGAACTAGAAAAGATTGGGATTGCATTGGAAGAAGCTAGTATGTGAACAAATTCATCTGATTTGTTAGGAAGTAGTATGGCACACAATATCTCCATTCAAGATGACGTCCTTCGACATCAAGATCTTGCAAAGCAATGGGATTCATTACTTTGTCAGGTTCACAGCATAAGTGGCTTTGAAGATTTTCTCTATCCAATACTGTTTCCTGAGCTGGTTCTGAAACTACCACCTTCTGGTCTAGTAATAGTAGTTAATGTCAACCCATTTTCTTGTGATGCTTTGGTTCTTACCTGTAACACATCATTAGAGAGCCAGGCTAATATTGTCCCTGTCTGCTTGCCTCAATTCTATGAGAGAGCAGTTATTCTTCATGAGAGATTATATAAACTACTCAATCTGAAGTCAGTTTGCACAAAAACTGCATGCACAGGTCACCCTGCTATAAATGAGAAGGACCAATTTTCCATCAAGGAGCTCCTTTGGGAATTGTGGTATGAGATTGTGAAGCCCATTCTTGATGTGCTTAATCTAGAGGTAAGTAACCCTTTGGTTCCATGGGCATTACAATGAACATGAATATCACAGCCTACATCCGATCCCCCTTGAATATGGTGGTGCCCAACTGGTCCTCTTGCTTTTCTTCCTCTTCATGCCACTGATGATTACTACTACAATGATAAAACTCAAAATCCTGGATCAAATATCATGGAATATGTGATTTTGTCTTACACACCTACTATCACGGCTCTGACACAGAGTCTATCTAAGCACCATCAACAACAATATCAGGAGTTTAAGGGATTGCTTGCCGTCAGTGAGCCAGAAGCTCCCAGTTTTTCACCTATCCAAGGTACAGCTCAAGAAAATATCATCCTGAAGCAGATATTTGGCTCATTTTCTCAAACATCCCATAGGCTGGAAAGAGTCGAAGCAACAGTGGAGAGGGTCTGGGATACCATGCCTTTGTAGAGCTGGATCCATCTCTCCTGCCACACTCTCCAGAACAACAGCCCTCTCAATAGTGCATTCTATCTCCATGATGGACAGCTGTCCCTTAGAGATATAATTAAACAACCACTTCCTCATTCACAATTTGCATTCCTTTTGGCATGCGAGACCGGGAAGGGAGACAAAAGCTCTCCAAAGAAGCACTTCATCTTGCAGCAGGTATGCTAGTGGTGGGATATACCAGCGTCATTGCAACTATGTGGTCGATCAGTGACAACTATGCCCCGTGGGTTGCAGAAGATTTTTACTCATACATATTACAGAAAGAGAATGAGAGCTCCACAGAGTATAATTATCCAGATTGTACTAGAGCAGCGTCTGCACTTCATCATGCTATAGGACACTTTTGGCTTCGGGTTGGCAATGACAAAGATGGCCTCTTGCTTTGGGTTCCATATATCCATGTAGGCATTTAGACATTTAAATAAGTACCCATTTTTCATACTTTGGGTATACCCTGCATAAGTATGTGGTTCCTATAGAAGGTATCTTGCTTCAATCTAATTTTACGCTGATAGAACACTACCAACTTCTAGCAACTTTATCTACCTTTGAGTTTCACTAGATGTGCTGGCATGCTGCACTGTTCCGTGAAAGCACTCACCTTCACCAATGCCAAATTGAGTGCGGCTTTAACTCAACTTCACTGTTAGCTAGTGATTCTACATGTCATCTTTTGTGGTCTCTGCCTGAGGCTTGAGCAAGAGATACTGAAAGGAGGCGCAATGTCTGCATGATCATTATCACAAGAATGATGTTTGGACACGGTAACATGACCCTCCATCCAGGTGTAGACCTATGCAGCAACATTAGAAAATATCAGCAATGGCAGGGGGGGATTTGCACAGTCACAAGCAATATCAAAAACAGCGATCTGTGTTGCAGAGAATGATCAAGTACAAAGACATGACAGAAATACACTTCAAGGATGATATGTAGCAATACATTGAGTTCCAAGTGTTCAAGAGTATAATATAAGTTGGAGGTATCCTCCACAGCCTTCTCTGGCCTGTTAGCGAATCAGCCAATGCACCAGGAATATCAACAGCTCACCATAACACCAACACACACTACAAGACCTTCTTCCTCTTTGATGGCCTGACTGTTTTGTTCTCCACGCCTTGTAGTGACCTCCTCAAAGTAGTATTTTCCTACTTGCCCAATAACATGAGAAAAGCCAATAAACGAACCAACAGCAGAGGCTCTATCTGCAATGACTTGTTCAGGTCCTGCTGAGAAGCCTTTGAATGAGCTGACTTCTTGACAAGCATTTTGTTCTTAAGGCGAAGGAGTCGTATCTATGAAGTGTTAGCATTGTCACCTAGCACACGAAAGCCACAGGATTACGGACCTGCTTGTTGTACTTGGTGTTCTCTTTCTTCAGCTGCTACAGCTCGAGCCCTTCATACTTCTGCTTGAGCTGCCAATGCATATCACCCTCCCTCATCCACCATGCTACCGCTTCATCACATTCCCTCTCCTTTCGCTTCTGGCTTTTTCATTCTTTCGCTGCTAATTGCTTTTACATGTCAACTTCTCATCAAAGATGCACAATGTCATCAACTTTCATGGCTTGATTCTCTTTCATTCGAACGTCTTCCTCTTGTAGTGTAGAGCTTTCTTTCTTCAATTCGTTGCAGTTATTCAAGACTGGGGTGAGGCGTTCTTCCAGGCTTTTGCAGACTCGGGTAATCCTTCCCGCCCATCAACATGTTTAGAATGAAAGCATAAAGAGGGACTATGAATGTACTCATCACCACTCCAGTGTGTGAGTGAGGAGAGAGAAAGTACCACCTCTTGAGAGTTTATATCTATGGTACCCCACCAATCCTTTGAATTGTGTGGTGTGTGTACTGAATTGGGGTGGGGTCTCTTTGACAACAAGGGTATAATCGACCAATAGGACTAAGTAGATCATCATTGGTCTGCTGGTTACACTGTTAGTGAGGAGCAATGTCATATTGTCCACTCCCACAACCATGCACTGATCACTATCTGGTACCCTTGACCTGGAATACTCCAAGGACACACTATACTCCAAGGCTCCTTACTGCACTTGAGGTTATAGCCTTCTGATTCATGGCTTGTCTCTAATTCCCCCTGGTTGGCCATAATGTTGATCTGTTATCAGCCAATAGGCAAATGTGGTAACCTACCCCTTTGGTGGTATCATTCAAGAACCTCAGGCCACAGGGTCATACCAAATATACCACATCAGCCTACCACTGCTTATCGGCCAATGAAGGTGAAAATGCAGCATCAAAGCCTATATATAGTCTGGCAACCTATACCATAAAAATTCCAAAATCCACCCTTGCCTTCAAAATACCAAGGATTCAAAGCAGATATGACATCCAGCAACCCAATGACTAAACCATTCGATTCATCTGGACAGTCTGCATCCACGTACAACACAAACATGTCCTTTGTATACTCTGCCACCTTCACTTCTCTGGTTCTGGACCTTCTAGCGACAATACCTGGAGAACAAATCCTGGACATGGGCTGCAGTAGTGGCAAGTTGACTATCCAGCTTGCAAAACTTGTCGAGCAGCAAGAAGGCAGGATAGCCATCAGCACAGACAACAGTGAAAGCATGGTATATCACATTTTGTCCTGCTCAGAACATGAACACTGATGGGGTTTCAGATCCAAAAGAGCAGGAAAAACGGACTTAAACACACCTTCCTATGTGACACACATGCATTACAACTTCCAGATGAAATCTCCCAAATAACCACAATGTTCAATGCGGTGTTCAGCAATGCAGCATTGCACTGGTGTAAACATGACCCTCTGGCTGTCATTGCAGGAATACGGCACATTCTAGAGACCGGAGGGAGGTTTGTTGGCAAGATGGGTGGTTTCATGAATTGCATAGGTGTATGGTGCATTGCCTCCAAGAAGCTGCAGCCTAACAATTAACCAGGTGTGCACTCAGCGCTTCAAGAATCTCTGACATGCAGAGGTTATAATTTTAATGAACTGGATCCTTGGTATTTCCCATTGGCTGAAGACTACACAAAGGTCCATCAGTGCTCAAGCTATTGACATGATAACACTAACTGGTAACATAGCTGCTCGTTGCTGGGGGATTCAATGTAGAACACACAGCCTTGGTTCCACATGTAACACCACTACCAAGATAGCGGTCAGTATGGACAGCAGCAAAAGCATGGTATGTCACATTCTACCCTATTCAGAACATGAAAACGGACATGGTTCAAGATCCAAAAGAGCAAGGTGAATGGGCTCAAGCATGCCTTTGTATGTGATGTACACACATTACAACTTCCAGATGACATCTCCTGGATAACCATCATGTCTGACATGATGTTTAGCAATGTCATGTTGTACTGGTGTAAATGTGATCCTCGGGCTGTAATTGCAAGAGTATCATGCATTCTGAAGGCCAGAGGAAGATTTGTTGGTGAGATGGGGGCTTCATGAACTCCATAGGTGTGTATTGCATTGCCTTTAAGTACATAGAGGCTAATGACCTAACCAGGTCTACACTCAGCGCTTCAAGAGTCTCTAAAGTGCAGAGGTTATGATTTCAAGTAGCTAGATCCTTGGTATTTCCCATTGGCTGAAGACTATACAAAGGTCAATTCAGTGCCCAAACTATCGATGTGGCATAGCACTAACTGGTGACATAGTTGCTCGTTGCTGAAGATTTCAAGGTAGAGTATGTAGCCTTAGTTCCATGTGTAATGCCTCTGTGAACAGGGATCTACAAGTGGCTACAGATGTTTGCAAGAGGATCTGTCTTTTGAAATTTCAAGGAAGAAGCGTATAAGATTTTGAGAGAAGTCGAGGATAAGCCACATATCAGTTGCCAGGATTCCAATGGGGGATGGGCAATGGTGTAAGTGAGGCTAAGATTTGTGGCAGTAAACCAGTAGTAGAATCAAAAGTATCATAATGATAAATGTCAATTTGCAACAGTAAAGTAAGCTGCTATTGCATGAGAAAAAGAGAAACAATGGGCACATAAGATCCTAGAGTAAAAGAAAAGGGGTAAATGATGGCAGGCACTGGATAAGGTAAAGTAAATTCATATGCAAGACAGGACACCAGGTGGCATTTGCACTGATGCACAAGTGATCCTTTGGCTGCCATTGCGGGAGCATGTCACATTCTAAAGATCACAGGATGGTTCATTGATGAAGGTGGTTTGATGGACTTATACATATTATGTGTCTTCTCAAGTACAAATCCAAGATGACAGCAGAGATTATCTGGGTGTGCGCTCAGCACCCCACAAACCTCTAAGGTGTGGAAGGTATAGGCTCCACCCACTGAAGACTATACAGATATCTCAGTTAAGTGCTCAAGTTATTGACATGGTATAGCACTGACTGGTAACATGGCTTCTCATTCCTGATAGCTCCAAGTTTGGGAATGCGACCTGAGTTCCATGCATACACCTCTACCAACAGTCATCCATGGCCACCTCCCATTTTCTGAAATATCAAGGAAGTTAGGTGAGAGGCCGCGAGTGCAAGACTAAGTAAGACCAGCTTCTCTTCAAGGATTCCAGTGGGAAGTGAACCAGATGTATGCAAAATACGATGTGGGTTGTAAAGCATGTAGATGTCAAAATTTGAGTACTTGAGTTCATATCTATGTTGGTGAACCTTTGATGTGGAACATTTATCACCTTGCTTGCCAAGGTTTCTCTGGAAGTGAAAATTGGGTTCACTTTTCGTGTTGCACATGTCAACTCCCATGTTTGCACATGCCTTTTGCACCAGCAGGTCCAATACCAATCACCTAGACCAGAAGCTGGTCGGTTACGTGCAAGCACATGATATGAATGAATTGTGTTGATATACTGACCAGTCCAACTTGTCGAATTTTAGCATACTAAACCTTACGTTCTTATCCACTTCCTTTTTTGGATTTTCGGAATGGCTCTGTCTCAACGTCACATCCCGACACTCTTCCCTCACTCCGTCCCCTCCTCTGTCCCCTCCTCTGTCCCTCATCTCTCCGTTCTCTTTGCTTATGTACCTTGTAGTTACTATCATCACTGTTTTCAATCATTATGAACATTGAACCTCAGAACATTACTTTGTCTGATATCTGAGAGCTTGCATGTATAGAAGAAGCAAGATATATGGTTGAGCAAGTTATTTCCTGCGAGCACAGACTCCCAGATGAGTTTTGGATTGGATATGGCGATGAAGAAGTTCTGCTTGGACTAAAGGCCTGTCTTTGCATCTATGTGGTCTCTGCTGGAAGTATTGTACCAAGGGAGTTTCAACTCAAGGCAACGCTTGCTCTATTGACCAGGAAGGACTCACTAGTGGATGTTGAAACCAGGTATGGCAAAACCCTTTGCTTGATCTTACCGTGTCTGCTCTTCCTGGATGATATAGCCCTTGTTATTTCTTCTCTCAAATGCCTGCAAGCTGTACAATTGATGGAATTTGAGAAGTACCAAATCATGGCTGTTTCTATCAATGAGGATACTCCCAGGGATGACTTTCTGTGGAAAGTAAGTGTCAATGATTACCATACTCAAAGCTTACTACATTTTCATTAGAATATAGAGAATGGCGCATATACTGTGCTACTGGTGCAGCCAGAACAACTTTTGATCTTCAATGGTCACTGGCCATGGCTGTCACAGCTTCTGAAGAATAAACAAAAGTTTGTCAATTGTATCAAGCATGTTCACGTTGATGAGGTGCACTTTATCTTTATGGCTGGCCTTCCTCACTATGGATTGCATGCCTTTTGTCCAGCCTGGGGTAAACTTAGTGAACTTTGCATTTGTCTTTCAAACAAAACCACTTTTCAAGTGCTATCAGGAACACAACCCCCTCATATCAAGAAAGCCATTTCATGAAGCCTGTTATTCAAGCCTTCAAAGCTATCATCCATTGAGATGTCAAGTAATTGTGCAAATATATCATATGCAGTACATGAAATTGTCAATTCACTTTCTGATCTTCGAAATCTTGGATTCCTGCTTCCTAATCTGTACCCTTCTGGTTTCACCCCTTGAAAGACAATTATATTTTACGACAGTATGCAGTTGGCACAAGATGGTAGCAACTATATGAATGAATGTCTTCCACCACACCTTCAGCACAAAGGCATCATGTGACACTATCATAGTGGAATGTCTACCAAATACCTGAAGACTGTGTTTGAAGATTTTGCTAACCCAAATGGAACTTGTCGAATCTTGCATGCCACTGAAGGAATATCAACTGTGCGATAGTATAATTATTTTTAACATTTTCTGAACAATTCTGCAGGGTTTGGATGTACGCGATGTCACTGTTGTCATTCAATATGGAACACCCCGAGATATTCCTACATGTCTGCAGAGAGGTGGTCATTGTGGTCGTGATGGTACTACTGAGTCAATCTTCCTCCTTCTCCATAAACCTTGGGTGAAAACTATTGATCTATCAATGGCAGCTGGAGTGATAGGAGATTCTTCTGGCATTGATATTACCGATCCAGATAGGCCTCATGTTGGTCTGCTAACTGACAAGTCAACAAAGCATGACCACACTGGTATCACTATTCTCAGACTTATTCAAGACTCAGATAAGCATTGCATAAGGTCCTTGTTCACTAAAGCAAATGGAGATGAGTCTTCAGATGGTTATTAAATTAGTTTCATTTCAAATTATCTATTGATCATATTTCAGCATTATTGTTTACAGCTCAATACTGTTGCAACAGTCTGGTACATCATTCAAATGATCAAAAATTCTCATTTGATATATTTTTCCCTAACCAATTTCTTGATACAGACTCTGACAGCCAGCAAGTGGGCAATGATAGGCAAGATGATCCACCAGCATCTTGCACTGTTAATCTTAAGCATAAACGTAGATCATTGTACTGTCCAACTGATCAATGAAAATCTTTGGAGTCATGGCTTGCTAACTGGAGGCAAGAAACATGGCAATGTGATCCTCTTCGCAGTGTTCGGCCACTCTCCTTCATACTCCAGGATAAATATATTTGGATTCTTGCACAATCACACTCAACTGATATAACTTCACCAAGATCTATTGGTGCATTGCTGGACAGAACAGAAGATTGGGTATCTATGTGGGCTAGTGGTATTTATCAGTGCATTTGCTGCTTTGATGAAGAATTGGTGCGGTTAACTGAAAGTGTTTGTACTGAGAAGCAGGAACAACAGAAGCATACAAAGGTAGACAATAAGCAGCAGCAAATTGAAGCCAATGACAAGCTCTTTAAGGAAACATTGCAAGCTCTTCAGGACCAAATAGATAAGCATCTTCGAAACCTGGACTCAGCAAAACTTCAGGAGCTTCTGTGCAATTTAAATTAGAGAGTGTACATTATTGTAACAGTAGACAATTGTACATATATTCTTAGCATTCTAATGAAACACCTGAAATATCAATCATATCTGTGCCATTTCCTAGTGTATCTTGATCAACTGAGATGTCTGTAGTTTGTCCAGCTACAAAGTTTCGGAATCTTGTATTAAAGGTATTCAATGATGATGATCTGAGCTTCTGAGCCCCTTTTTCAATGAGATCTGTGACACCCATGACTCTTTCATTATCTGGTCGCTTGCCATTGAATATCTGAAAGGCTTCCTCTTTTGACTTGGCTGCAACCTGCCATACCAATTAGCTTGTATCAACTTCAGAATGATATCTGTTTTGGTACAATAGCTCTGCAACTTCAGCAATTTTCTTCTTAATCTTGTTGAGCTCAATGATAGAAGCTGATATGTTTCCCAGCATATCCCAAGTCATTTCTAGACCCTTTGCACCTATCAATTCCTTTTAAAAAATGTATTAGATTGTATTAAAAGCTGCTTATTGAATAAATTATACCTTTACCACTCCAACAGTATGCTCCATATTAAGATCTGTGCCCATCCAATGTCCAGGTAGTCCTGAAACATTCACAAGCAGTGAATCTCACTGTGTGATACTTCATAAAAACATATTAATCAAATAAAGGAAGCACTCACACAAATTTCGGAGTCCAGACATATTTGAGATTAATCAAAAGATGTAAGATTTCAGTGTGATAATTGTTTCCACCAGCAGCCCGAAATATCATTGCTAGTTGCAGAAGAATGTTTTTGACTCTACCAATATCACCTTCCTGAATCACTGAGGCAGCTTCATGAAGGTAAAGTAGGTCACACGTCAATAGTCTAATGTTCTGATTTGTTTTATCATCTTCTGGGTTTGGCTGTGTTGGATGAATTGGTGGTGGAATTGAAGAACCTTTTTTGCTCTGAGTCTTCTTATTAGATGTCCCTGAGATGTTCTCCTTGCTTGGCTGCATACCATTGTCACCAAAATGATGTGGTAGAGGAGTGGCGAATTTGTTCATAAAGTCTGCAGCTTTCTGTAATAGTTCATTTGGTGAAGAGTTTCTATTTGCGAATGAGGACAATGTTTCACCACTGTGCCAGCAGAGAATTTGAACTCCATTAATAACAAGCCCTTCCAGAATTTGGCTAAGACTCGCAAGGAGTGTGTGGTAGTCTGGCTTTTCACCAGATAGTCTTGACTTTCCAAGAAGAGCAAAGAAGTATTGCAGTGACCCCTTCTGATCTACAGTCCCTCGATGTGTAGCAAGCAATGCCCAAGAAAGGTTTAGACATAAATGAAAAAGTCCAATCCCAACTTGAAACACCAGGTGCTGGTGGTAGGGATTAAGATCTGCTGCATGAAGTATCTGTCCAGATCGAATGTGAGAATTGATTAGCTGATCATTTATGGTTGGTATGGCAAATTTTGAGAGCTGTTCAGGTGTCTTTTTAAACAGAGTCAAATACATCTCGTCATGATATGAGAGGTTTCCTTGTGTAGATGCTTCTTCCGTTGTTGATACACGAAGAGAGCAAAACTCTGCTGCTTTCTCATTGGAGACAATATGGCATGGTTTGTGTTGCAAGGAAGGATGTGTAACATATCAATTGAAAGGCTTGCAGTGTTTGGTGAGTATCTTAATAATATGTACTTGAAATTGAGAAAATGTCGATTGGTACTGGTGTTCCAGAGGTGTAAGGTCTACTTCAAACCTAAGACCATGGATGCTGACATCTCGCATTTGAGCTAGAATTGGAGCAAGTATCATATCTTCTTCAAACACATCATTAAGCATATAAATGATTCCTAAGGTTCCAGATGTCACTTTATTTGACATGTGAGATCCCCTTTGTTCAACAAAAATTGATGTACTGATATTGACATTATCATAGCAAAATGCATGAGAGCCACTGGAAATTGATATCGCACATTCAATACCCTGGTTACCAAGCATTTCAATGCTGTCTAGCACAGACTGATAACATGGACAGAGTCCGCAGTGGTGAACTGCCTCAATAGTTTGCCGAGAAGCAGGTGATCTGTGGCCCAAAGAAAAATACCAAATTCTGCAGCGAAACTAAAGCATTTGTTTGACTGTTGATAGAGAAGCTGCCTGATTATGACTTTACAAAGCTATGCAATCATAAGCAAGGATATAACATTTGAACAGTACGAATATGCTTACATGCTCTGGGGATTTGGAAGTGTTCACTTTACATTGCTGTTTGCTCTCTGCAGCAGAATGGAGAAGTTGAAAAGTGAATGGGGCCTCAGCTTCAAAGTCTGTAGTGTCCCTACTATTGATGTACTCCAGATCTATATCAGCCAGCCCTTTCATGTGAGTCAGATCATGAAGTCCATCCATTTCATTTGAAATGATATCAGTAACTGTATCGATTCTGGGACTGCAATGTAACTATGTTTGAAGTTTTCGGCAACCATCCTTGGATTGAGCAACCACATTCAAAATGTTGGACAGTCTTTTATCACTTTCATGGAATAAGTGTGACCTGTACATGCTACAGTCAGTATTAGATTCATCCAGAACATATTGGACCAAGTCAAAGGGGCTGATAGACTCTTGCTTCAACATTGACAATACAGATTGCACCTTCTCTGTTGTACTTTGCCTCGGTGCTTGTCTTTTTGGTGAATCAGATAGCATTGGTTCAACTGGAACACTAAGCATATTGTCCAGTACAAAGTAAGTAAGTATGGAGGCAACAAACCAGTTCTTGTCATTTAGAGACATACTACCAACCGCCTTCCTTCTGCCTGCAGCTCTTCCAACTTTCCCACCTCCTGTGTGTCCTCCCTTCCTTCCATGTCCTTTGTTAGCATGAGCTGGGCTGGCACTGTTACTTGATGAGCCAATATGAAAGATCTGTGTTGTCTGCCACTGTTCTGGTGGTCTGCTGCATGGCTCAATGTTGAATGGCTGAGTTATGTTGTTGAGCACAATTTGCTGCTCATAGAGGGCCAAGCGAGGTTGTTTGTGGGATGGGATATGCTGAGATGAGGGTGCAGTATTTTGATCCATAGGTGAGAGAGACTGGAAGAATGGAGAGATGAGGGCCAGAGGAGGGGACAGAGGAGGGGATGGAGTGAGGGAAGAGTGTCAGGATGTGACGTTGAGACAGAGCCATTCCGAAAATCCAAAAAAGGAAGTGGATAAGGACATAAGGTTTAGTATGCTAAAATTTGATGAGTTGGACCGGTTGTAGTCCAGAAGCCAAACTGTCTTTTACTGAGATCACACTTAATGTCACATGACAGGCATGGGGTATCTCGTCAAAGACGGTCTGGTCAAACTGGTCGGGCTTTAAACATAGTGTTTCTTATCCCAAAGATATTTGTGGTCTCCCCTTGGTCCCTCTGTTCTATATGCAGATCTAGTATATATATTCACTGAATTATACTATAACATGTTTAATCACAAGAAACAATTGGAGAAAGGACATAAAAACTAGTATAACAAGCCATGGTAAAGTCTGGTAAAGTACAGCAACAATGGTACAAAATCACTCAATTTCAAGGAATAAATAACACAACAGGACCCATATAATGTTCCAATAGCTATATTTGATTACAGCTAATTGCAAATCAATGTGGCACCCAGCTTTATGCACACACATAGCTGAGTTGATCCGATTAGTGCTGCTGAGCTCCAAGCCAACCTGCTGGGATGTCTCCCACCAGGTGATGAGGAGAGTATATAAAACTGGTGCTGGCAGTGTCCATAGGTGTCAATCTACTGGTCCCCATCCTCCCTGGTGAATTCTAGCTGGGTGTGCCATGTCCCTGGGTCTGGATGGACATCAGCAAAAACCTCAGGTGACAAATTAGCAAAATTAGTTTAATAAGGGGCACCCATTACCTAATTACCTCTAATCTTCACTTATACAGGCCTTATATTCACTAATGCAATGTAAGTAAGTGTTATAAGGTAAGATAAGTTATGCATTAGCAACTAATTGTAACTAGTAATCGCTAAATATGATTTGTTTCTGTACATAAAATCAACATGCAATGTATATAAGTATATATTCTAATCCAAGTTGTTTAAAGTAATTGAATTCTGTACTTACTACTCATTAGTAATTTTGCTATACACAAGCTATACATATTATGTATCTACTTCTATTTTGTAAGTATTTGCATACTGATTCAACTTGGATTCAACATATAAAAATGGAAATTGCATGAACAACCAAATTGTGAAGTTTGTGCGAAGCTTCAGAGAGTTGTAAGTTGCTAGTGATGCACTGCCTGAGCCGAAATATGTTGAGCCGAGGAGTTGGCAACCAATCAAATCATTGGGAAGCTGATATAATTGCCATGTGACACACTCCACGTCACAGACACATTCAACTCTTCCATTGTCAACTTGTTCAACTTTCCCTAAACTCTTCCCTTGCTTCCCCCTCTCACCTCCCATTCCTTCCTTTCTGCTATGTCTGTTCCTAAGCTATCCATTCTGCTTTCCTGTCCTTGCTCCCTCAAGACATTCCTACCTTTCTCAAACCTTCTGTCCTGGATGGCTAGGAATCTGTACTTCTAGAATATGGGTATCTTGACTTGTGCTTCTTTGTGCGAGGCCACCATGCCAGTAAGTCCTTTCATTCCCCTTACTGTACTCGCACTCTCACTCATATTCTTGCTTCCTTACTGTCTGGCCCTCGTACTCATGCTCATCCTCTCGCTCTTTTGCTGTCATGCTTGTGCTTGTCCTCCTATCCCCTTGCCCTCTCACTGTTCTTCTCACTTGTTCCCTCCCTCTCTGACTCTCACCTTTGTGCCTGTCCTCTTGCTCGTCATTTCCCTCTCTCATCCTTGTACCCATCCTCTCACTCATCCTCTCACTCTTGCACTTATCTTCTTGCACTTCCTTTCACTCTCTTGTCCTCATACTCATTCCCCCATTGCCCTCGAGCTTGAGCTCTCATTCTACCCTTGCCCTCTTGTGCTCACACTCTTCCTCTTGTTTTCTTTCCCTTACCCTCTTGCTCCTTTCTCATTCACCCACTCCTTTTCCCTCATGAGATATATGCTTATTATGTGAATGTCAAGTTATAGTACATTTGCAGTTATATTGAGTGAGAAGGTGCTGCTAGTTATATAGAGTAATATGTTTATATAAATCATGAAGGATGTATAATATGTCTAGATTATACTATGTATGTTTTATTTTCAATACAATGATAATATGTGGTTGCACTATTTAAACTGTACATTTCAGTCTAATGTGAACAACATATATCTAACTTTCAAACATTACCAGCTAATGTGCATTAATATCTCCCTAAGACTGTTCTTATTACTTCAAATAAGGGAGGGGGTTAAGTAATTTCACTAATTTCACTAATCTGAACAATTTTCTCTAATATCAGCATATATCAAGTAAAATTACAGTAATTCCGAAGTAATTTCACTATTTTGGCAACTTAGATTTTTCCTGATGCCAATAAGCTGAGAAACTCTAGGCTCATCAAAGGCCCAGCCCATGACATCATGTGTCCTTCCATATGTAGACACATATGCTAGCCCATGAGCAATTTTGAGGTGGGCTTATATCAAAGTACTGCAAAGTGCAGGGCAGTGCAAAATGAATGGTAAATCCACTCTACAGCCGCAGTTTCAACTCAGATCCAATGCAATATTAGAGAAAATATATTTATATTCATAGTATCTTTCAAACCATGTAATTTATAAAGCAGTAAGTATATAATAAGTGGAGCTGAGGTTGAAAGTTTCTGGGAGCAACCATACTAATTACTTTGAAGAATCACTTCAAATGATTTGAATGGGTTGCAGACTTGAGTTGCCGGACTGATGGAAATGGTCACAGATAAGCAAGTCACAAATTAGCTATGTTCATGTGCACTGTAGTTGACAAATATTGACGTGTTAATCGCGTTTGATGCGTTGCTTGCATGTCGCAAATTAAAACTTTCAAACTGATTTTTTTTATCACTTTACACTTGCTCTGCTTCTCAGAATGCCTTGTACTAAGCTTGTTTTCAATGAAAAAGTCACCACTGCTGTAAAAGTGCTCCATGATATTGGATATCAATCTCCCAATGAATTTGTACTGGCTTTCTATCGTTCTGAAGGCCATGCAGCTCAGGCCCTCCGCTATCAGGAAAATGCTTCCTACATCCCATTATCTATTCTACAGGCTTGGAGTCAAAATAGTCCTAAAGAATCTATGAATCACCTGAATAGTGCAATTACACAGGCTGCAACTGATATAATTGTTGCAGAGTCATTAAAAGCCTGTCGAGATCCTACTCTCCAGCTTTCTGCTGCAGGAATCACAGTTCCATTTCTTACCAGTGATTTTGGGCTAGACCAGATTAAATGCTCTTATGATACACTTTTACCTTGCTTTACCATTCTTCTGTCTTCAGTTATCACTGCTACCAATGATTATGAGCACAAAAGAATACAGAAAAGATTGGAAAAGATGTCATGGCTATTCGAGTACGTAGTTTCAGCTGCCTGTATGGTTGGAGATTATGAATTGACACTGCAACAGGTTGTTGTAACTATTATTAGCATGTGCATATTCTTTAGAAATCAAGCAACAAATGCATTTCAGATTATTATGGGACTATTTCTTTCCAGCTCTGGAGTTGGCCGGCAAGCCATAGATATATTCAATCATATGGGTATATCTGTCAGTTACCAGTTAGTACAGTTATATTTATAATCATTGCTGAACACAATATTAATTTACTTAAAGAACTGTTCAAAATACGTTACATTATCTCACTGTAGATGCAAAGAAACATGCTTGAGGCTTTTCCCATTCACCCACCCGGCTATGGGGTGTTGTATATGACAACATTAACTTCACATTATGAAAGGCTTCACAACGTCTTGATTCTGGCACTGAGCAAATAAACGCAACAACTGCAGCTGTTTTTTCACTTCCCACAAAGTTCTTATGGGATGCATACAAATTGGCACTCTCCATTGAAAGCTACCAAAAATCTCTCAGACATTGTCATGAATTTGTCTTGGACTCTTTGAAAATTTCAAAGGAGCGGCAGACAGAAGTTATTAAAGCTTTTGAATATGCAGTATGCTCAATTCTCACATCCAATGCACCCAGTCCTGTAGGTGATAAAACCAAGAACAAGCACCTTTGCTTGCTTACTAAGAAGCTCAAACCAGTCATATGCTGCCTTGAAATTGAAAAGACAGAGTTCTTTCCACTCCCAGCTCTTAATGAAGAGGAGGCTTCAGTCAATGGAACCATTCGTGTTCTACAGGAACTATACATTTCCCATTTAGGCTTTTCAAAAGAGAAAATTGTTGAGGAAATTCAGTTTATCACTGGTGATTGGCTCTCAAAACAAAACATTGAGCTAACCAAAGAAGAATGAAAATATGAATTCTCCACATTCCAACAATTTATTTGGCTTCTTGCACAATCTATGCCATTTCATTTTCAGCTGAACTCAATGTATGCTATTTTTCAAACCCATCTTGGAACTGCCTCGCAAGAAAATCCAAGCTCACTGGAACATCACTGTACACTTTTGCGAAGATCAAAGTTTGACAGTAAAAAGCCTGAGTACAACAGTGCAAAGGAACTTGCTATGCACTCCCTCACTGCTCATATTGTTGATTGCACCAGGAAAGATTTCACATTATCATATATTTGTATTTCAGTATTTGATATATGTTACAGAATTGTAGTCAGTACCGCAAATTTGAATGAATGGTCACCTACTGCTGAAGAATTAAAAATAGTAGTCAAGCAGGTGGTGAAGCAATATACAACTACCAAAGCTGCACATATCGCATTGGAAGGTGGAGATGAAGTTCTTTGCCATTCTATTCTATTCATTCGTGATATGTTACTCTTCTGGGAATTCAGTGATGCAATTCGTGATGCTGATGTTGGGTGGATGTGAGTTATATATGACCTATGGTTATTTGCTATGTGTGGAGCTGGGTGTCACAATTATGCAAATGAACTGCTCGAAATGAAAGCTCAATTTGCATAAGTGTCAGCCAATTTATTCACAAATTAGACTGAAAATATGAGTGCCAGCAATCATATTTTCCAGGCAAAATTGAGTGCTGTTTTTATAAGGCATATTGAGTGGATGTAATGTAATGGTGATCATTGGCACTCATTTAGTTATTATACTTCATTATTGGGCTGTAATATTATTGAATATGGGGGCACTCAAAAGTGATCATTTGAAGAATATTAGGTGGTGATCATTGGCACTCATTTTATTATTATATCTGATAACTAGGCTATTGTGTCAGCTGAATATGAGGGCACTCAAAAGTGATCATTTGGAGAATATTAGGTGGCAATCATTGACACTCATTTAATTATCATACTTGATTACCAGGCTATTGTATTAGTTGGATATGGGGGCACTCAAAAGTGATCATTTCAGGAATATTATGAGGCAATCATTGGGACTCATTTATATATTACTTGTGATTACTAGGCTATTATATTACTATAATATGAAGGCACTCAAAAGTGATCATTTGAGAAATATTATGAGGCAATTATTGACACTCATTTATGCATTACTTGTGATTACTAGGCTATTGTATTAGTTGAATATGGGGGCACTCAAAAGTGATCATTTTAAGAATATTAGATAGTGATCATTTGCACTCATTTCAGTACTAACTATATTACTTTTAAAATGATATGGCACTCAAATGTATGCTATTTGTGACAATTGTGACGCGCGTCACGTATTTCCCGCGCATTACATTTGTCACGCCTTCACGCGCGTCACAACTGTCACATCATTCCCGCGCCCCCCATATTTCCCATGCATTACATTTGTCACGTTTTCACATGCGTCACACTTGTCACACATTTCTCGCGCATCCGACGCATTACTTGTTTCCCACGCTGTAAGTATTTCCCACGCTAAGCATATGTTATGTTTCCTGCATGTCACACATTTTTCACATCTTAACATGTTTGTCACGCTTTAACATGTTTGTCACGCTTTAACATGTTTGTCATGCTTTAACATGTTTGTCACACTTTAACATGTTTGCCATGCTTTGGAAGCACATCATATGTCACATTTATGAGTGTCATACATTTCAAGCACATCACACTTGCATGTGTATCATGACTGACATGTTGATGGGATTCCAACAGATCTGTAATGAAAATGTTTCTATACTTTTCACAATCAATGAATCAGAAAACCCTGAGCCCATTGCTTAGTAATGTAATTCAGCCTCTTGCATTGATGACTCTGCATTGATGATTCTGTGATGGCTGTCAGTCATTGATTCTGACTCTTTTGACAGATGGGGTCTGATGCTGTCAATAACAATCCTGCACATGACTATGAAGAAATAATAGTAAGTTTTTTTAGGCAGGAGAGAAGAAAAGGATAAGTGGCCTTCAGTGGATACTAAACTAAAGAATAGAAAAGTAAGTAATGGCTACTGCACAAGAAATGTAGAGATGTACAGGAGGTGGTTTTCATATGTATGAATGGATACTGATACTAAAAGAGCTATATCACATATGTCAGAGCAGTGAAACACATGTGACAGTGTAGAAGTGTCATGTAATCCTATAGAGTAAGTATATATGTGACTCAATAATGTGTGTTGAAGATATAAGAATAATCAATGGTTGATACAAGAATCATGACCATCTAATGACTGAGACATGTGAAAATTTACTGTGTGACATGGAAGAAATTTGTTCATGCCCACAATGGCAAACTTTTTACTATATTAATTTCAGTAATTGTTGAACACATTGTACTTACACTGATTTGAATAATAATGAGCTTTGAACAATGAAGTGTTATCAGTTTTGGAAAAGAATGCCTTATATTGGTATCATAGATATTAGATCATATATATCAGACTGCAGTATTTACCCTATAGCTATTTGGACAATAGCATTCTAGCTTAGTTGGATAGATTAGACAGTTCTGAGTCCAGATGAATATGCCTTCAAACTTTGAAACTTACTGATGCAATTTTACAAGTACATATTGTTTTCTCTAAATATATAATTTACTCTGTACCATTAGATACTTACTCCACTTCCATGACAATTTGAATAGTTGTAAAGATAGATAAATCTCATATGATTGAAAAGTGTGATATTTGCTAAAAAGTTGCAATGTGCATGAAAAACAAATCATGCATCCAAAACATGACAAATGTGCTGCACCTCAGATATGTTTTGCTCATGCAAAGCATGACAAATGCACCAAAGCATGGGAAACATGTTAAAGCGTGACAAAAGTGTGACGCGGGAAACGTAACATATACTTAGCGTGGGAAATACTTACAGCGTGGGAAATACTTACAGCGTGGGAAACAGGTAATGCGTCGGATGCGCGAGAAATGTGTGACAAGTGTGACGCACGTGAAAACGTGACAAATGTGATGCGTGGGAAATATGTGATGCGCGGGAATGATGTGACAATTGTGACGCGCGTAAAGGCGTGACAAATGTAATGCGCGGGAAATATGGGGGGCGCGGGAATGATGTAACAAACGTAATGCGCGGGAAATATGGGGGGCGCGGGAATGATGTGACAGTTGTGACGCGCGTGAAGGCGTGACAAATGTAATGCGCGGGAAATACGTGACGCGCGTCACAATTGTCACAAATAGCATACATTTGAGTGCCATATCATTTTAAAAGTAATATAGTTAGTACTGAAATGAGTGCAAATGATCACTATCTAATATTCTTAAAATGATCACTTTTGAGTGCCCCCATATTCAACTAATACAATAGCCTAGTAATCACAAGTAATGCATAAATGAGTGTCAATAATTGCCTCATAATATTTCTCAAATGATCACTTTTGAGTGCCTTCATATTATAGTAATATAATAGCCTAGTAATCACAAGTAATATATAAATGAGTCCCAATGATTGCCTCATAATATTCCTGAAATGATCACTTTTGAGTGCCCCCATATCCAACTAATACAATAGCCTGGTAATCAAGTATGATAATTAAATGAGTGTCAATGATTGCCACCTAATATTCTCCAAATGATCACTTTTGAGTGCCCTCATATTCAGCTGACACAATAGCCTAGTTATCAGATATAATAATAAAATGAGTGCCAATGATCACCACCTAATATTCTTCAAATGATCACTTTTGAGTGCCCCCATATTCAATAATATTACAGCCCAATAATGAAGTATAATAACTAAATGAGTGCCAATGATCACCATTACATTACATCCACTCAATATGCCTTATAAAAACAGCACTCAATTTTGCCTGGAAAATATGATTGCTGGCACTCATATTTTCAGTCTAATTTGTGAATAAATTGGCTGACACCACTCGACAAAGTCCTGACTGTGCCTGGTTAATGAACTCCAAGGAAGCACTGTCCAAGGTACG
Source organism: Cyathus striatus (assembly GCA_025738555.1). Classification (NCBI taxonomy): domain Eukaryota; kingdom Fungi; phylum Basidiomycota; class Agaricomycetes; order Agaricales; family Nidulariaceae; genus Cyathus; species Cyathus striatus. The sequence goes on from JAOVFP010000021.1 coordinate 396,709, forward strand.
TCTTCTCTCTTCATCTGCTGCCATTTTCTTTGTTATCTTTCTTGGGCCCTGGTCAGTTTCTGAGTTATTTGCTATTGGTTTAAAAGTCCAGGGCTCCACAAGCCATATCATTGATGCCTCAATAGTCAATGAACAGCCAGCTCGACCTCCCTTCTGATATGCACTACTAAGACCCTCCACTCCGAAGATTACCACCTGTTCAATATCAGGAACATCTGTCCCCATCCCCACAGCCATTGTTGCAAATAAGATTCTCACAGTCCCTTCAAGAAATTGTTTCATAACTTCGTCCTTGAACTCTTCTGAAGATGCCGCAGTGAGTGGATACATTATATCTTCATATTCTTTTGCAATGAGTACTCAGCATATATCGCATGCTTGGCGAGCCTGCTGACGTGTTTTTAGATACACAAGTGTCTTTATAAATGCATTGCGTGTGGGTGGTTCTCTGGGAATAAAGGCAAATAAGTCCTGCATTGATGCCATTGAATGTTCCATTGGGCGCATAATGAGCTTTAAGTTTGGTCGATTTGCACCCATATCTATCCCATAAAATGGCCTCACACCTCCCATGTCAAGTGTGGTGTATATGATTTCAAATGTTTTTGAGGAGCAAGTGCCTGTAAGCCCAACCCATGGAATTTCTATACCAGCGAGAACTTTCAGAATTCTAAGCTCCCCATATGCCTTTCTGAAATTTTCTTTCCATTCTTCAATAACATGCATCTCATCTAAGGTCATCGCAATAATGCACATATGAAACAATGCTTCCCGGAACATCTGTTTGAATCCTGGATGGTGAAGAAGTATCTCAGGTGACGCAAACACAAGCTGGTAATCTCCTTTCTGAATTTTTGCGAATACTGAACTATCTTTATTGTCCTCGTTTACAGACACTGCTGTTACATTATATGGTCAACCACCCTCTGTTCCTCTGGTACGCAAAACCCGCTTCTGGTTAAATCTTCTAACCTTGTTTAGCAAATTCAGTACGTGTTGGCATTATTTCCAGAGGCTGACAGAACATACCTGGTCTTTCTGAAGTGTTTTCAATGGCGAAATCACAATGACTACCCCATTGCCTCCAGCTAACATTGCCGCAACAGCAAGCAGAACAAAGACCAAGGATTTTCCATATCCTGTTCCAGCTATCACCATCGCATCATTCCCCTCTGCCACTTTCTCAAACACTTCCATCTGCCAATCACTAGGTCTGAAACCATAAAGATCCTCCACTGCATTAGCAATATCTTCAAGAGGTATAACCTTGCGCAGGTGTGGCCAGAATTTGTGAGGAGCAACAGGCTGTGGAGTTGATGTAGGGGTTTTCTGATGCTGAGGTGTGCTGAATGTGCCATATGGAGTGCTGGATTGTAGGGGAAGTTCTGCCAGAGAAGAGTGCAGTGTGCACAGTAGTGGTTCATCTTGTTCTTTATCGCTTGCTGGCTGTGGTACTTCTGTAGTAAAGGTCTTCATCCACTTAGTGTGTGCACGGTGTCAGGTTGTGCTCCAATCTCCATCGTCGTGTTATCTCTTTCCGGGTCCAGACTGCATGACAGACCCGGTAAATAAAATTTTATATTATGTAAGATATACTTCATTTTCAAATCTAATGGTTACCAACCCCATTGCACTGCCCTATCAAAACCCGGCACTTTGGTACAAGACTGTCCACTGTGTGGATGTGTTCACTTATCTGTGAACAGTCTTGGGTCAAGACTAGAGAAACTCAGCTATGTGTGTGTGTAAAGCTAGGTGCTACATTGATTTGCAATTGGCTGTAATTTATGGGGTAATAGTATAGATTGTGCAGGGGGATGAAGGAAAGTTGATATATTGAATGTTCATAAGGAACACTATGTTTAAACCCCAACCAGTTTGACCGGTCGTCCTATCAACGAGATAGGCCACGCAAGTCATATGACGATAGCATGATCTTGTTCCCAGGATAGGATGACCAGCTAGTCCGGAAGCCGAACCATCTAAAACGAGATCACGCTAGCATCACATGACTTGTGTGGGGTATCTCATTGATAGATGGTCCGGTCATACTTGTTGAGGTTTTAGTATATCATTCCTTACACTGTCCCACCTCTGTCCCCCACTGTGGGACCTGACTGGGACATAAAAAACATCTAAAGACTCATAAGAACAATATATGTGAGGTTAAAATGTTGAAATATCATGAAATTGTTGTAAAATATGTGAGGCAATAATGTAACAGCCCATTATAGCAGTATTGTACTGGTTTCAGTTCAGAGCTCATGCACTGCTCCTTTTTCCACTATTACACCTAATATTTCTCTGAAATATATACAGGAACTAATACTGTATGTATGTTGAAGAATAATAGGTTATATAGTACATGAGGGAGGGAGGAGCATTTGGGGAAGGCAAAGGGTAAGGAACGCTACACCAAAACCTTAACGAGTTTTACCGGTCTGCCTATCAACGAGATAGCCCACGCGTCCTCACGTGACAAAAAGCGTGATCTCGTTCCCAGGATAGGCAGATCGGCCTCCGGTCTAGACCGGTCGGTACACAGGATAATCACTCCTTTGTACACCGAAATTTATTTTAACTATAGCTTCGTCAATTGTTTGTTTATTTACATATAACTTAGTGCATATATTTTCCAAATTTCATACTACAACATACTTAACTTTCACGTCACTACGATAAGAACTGGGTGAGATATTTATGTTTTATTGGTTTTGGTACGAATTCCGTGAGCCACTATTCGGTTGTACAGTGTCACATAATGAGTGACAGCCCTGCCACGCCGCTGAAGCAATCACCATCAGGCCTTCAGGGATGTCACGCTTTGTGACATATCATGTTCTATTTTGGGGGATGAGAAGGAGATCTTGCTGTTTTCGCCATAAATACATAGCCTTTCGTGAATAAAATGATACAAGTATGCATTTAAAGTATGTACAAGTGCAAAATAAGTTCTATACCAGCCAGAAGTGTACAAATTCATAGAAGACAGCATTGTCAAAATTTCGAAAATTTCGCAAAAACACACCAAAATCAGCATCACCATTTAAACAGAAATAGATATATTTAAAATAACATATGTAGTTAATCTCTACCTTATACCATACAGGATAATGCCCAGAATTAAGTAATACATGCGGGGGTTTTAGAGAAATGTGCTACTGTACAAAGGAGTAGTGGTGTACAAAGGAGTGGTTATCCTGTGTATATCGACACGATTCAATCGTTCATATCACGTGCTTGCACGTAACCGACCGGCTTCCGGTCTACCAATCACCTATCTATCGTCTCCGTAGCCTAGATCGATCTCGTGCGCAATATCAAACTTGAAATTTGGAGGCAATTTGAGTAGGCATTCGCGAACACAGGCTACGTGTCTTCCTTCTTCCCGCTGACATCCCCTTGCTTACGACTCCCGCCAGCAGGTCCATTACTCCATCACCTATCTATCACCTGCATAGCCACCGAAACTCCTGCACAACCTCACGTCCTTCGAAACTCCTGCACAACCTCATGTCCTTCCAACGCTATCTCAATTCCCGTGGATCGAATCGTCGCCCCCTCTCTCGTGGTTAATATCAAACTTGAATTTTGAAGGCGGTTAGAGTTGGCAATCGCGAACGCATTGATATCCCGAACGCCAAGGATTATTCCGCCATTTCACGACAAGACTACCTTGTCGTCCCCCTCCGTTACACCCCCCCCCAAAGCCATCTGTAATCCCCTGTGGAGGGTTGGGAGTTGGTTTAGCGATGGTGGTATGATGGGATATGAAACGTTTGGACAGGGTTGGGAAGGGGACTTGAGAAGATAAGTGCATGTGTTTCTCGACGCCAGTTGTAGGTTTTACGAAGCATCGTCTTGTATGTGATCAGTCAGGCAATGAGTCATGGTTCTATATTGAACCAGTGATTCGAGAAAACCCGAAAGATCTGCGACATACCCAAACGACTTACTCATCCTCTTCATCCAGATAAGCAACCGTCCCGCGTCCCCTCCTCCCAGGACCTTTCATCGACTCCCGTGTGCGTTCAACGTCCACATCGCGGTGATGTACGATCACTTTCAAGCCAGCGGGTCACGAGTGACGGCCCCGTTCTTCAACGAACGCAACGCTGCGAAGACGTCCCATTTCACAACGTACGCCTACTGACACCAGCATCTCATCCTCTTCCTCCTCCTCACTGTCCTCGTCGTCTTTTCCCTTCCTCTTCAAACCACTCTCCTTCAACAACGCATCGTCCCGCTCCTGCAATACCCCCTCAATCTTCGAACACGCATCTTCAAAGCGCTTCTTAAACTAGGTCTTTAGGTGGATTTGGGAGCGTGCGGATGTCGATTAGGAGCGTAGGGGTGGGTTGCCCCACGGTACGACTGTCCACCGCTACCTCGACCTCCACTTCCAACACCTGTTGATAGATCGAATCATGGAACCCTCTCTCGCGGTTAACGTTGGGCTTGTCTCGTGGTTGAGGTGTTCAAGTGGGGAAATGGGTAGCTGGTCCATGTTCGTGTTTTTTTTATCGCTTCCTTTCTCGACATGCTCTTCGTTCGTACTAACTTCCACTCCCCTCCAGGATAATCATACGTTACGCTCTCACCACCGCCACTACCATCTCCCTACGCATTCAACAACCACCTCTTCTTGATCTACCACTTACTTCGCCTCCATGTCGCCTGCCCCTATCGCCACCAACTCCTGCATCACATCACGACCGTCCACCGCCACCTCAACCTCCACTTCCAACACCCATTGAACGATCGATTCATGGAACCCTCTCTCGCGGTTAACGTTGGGCTTGTCTCGTGGTTGAGGTGTTCAAGTGGGGAAATGGGTAGCTGGTCCATTGTTCGTGTTTTGTTTCGCATCCTTTCTCGACATACTCTTCGTTTGTACTAACTTCCACTCCCCTCCAGGATATTGCTATACAAACACACCTCATCCTCCCACACTGCAGATTGGCACGTATTTGGACTTCTCGTTGGTCAATTGCGAACCCCACGTCGACCTTGTGTGCATGCGTACTTTAATGTCCGGAGGAGAGTGATCCGTTGTGACTTAAACATTATTCAGGAAAGTGTGCAAGGGTGTTGGTCTTCATGGTTCGTGACCTTTCCTCTTTACTTTACCTTTCCATTTATTCATTCCTTAAGACCTTTTGTTCGTCAGCATCAGGCCTCTATTTCTTTCCTGTTTTTATGCTTCACTGTCATCTCATGCCCTTCATTTTTCATCACCTTCATAATAATGAATGGATACATTTATACAATAAATAATATATTACTTAATATAAAATCATAGGAAATTTACTTATATAATTTAATAATTTGTTAACTGGCAAATATGGCAAGTACACTATGTACTAACTTGTTGTTACTTGGTCCTTATAATTCTTCCCTTGTTTCACTCTCTCTTTCCATGTTTTCCTTGATCTTTTTCCATTTCTCCTTGGTCATTGCATCCAGTCTCTCCAATCTGTCATCCTCTTCCATGAGCTCAGTGTCATGAGTTTGTAGGAAGATTGAATCATTGAAATCCCTCAAAATTCTTATTGTGTCTCTTCCAGCACTTCTTGACAGTGCAACATAAAGATGGAATAGACTTAACTTTCCACATGGTGGTGTTGCTATATCCACTAGCACATTTAGTATTGTCTGTCCCTGAGGTCTGTGATCTGTAAAGGCATATGCTGCTGTGATAGGATATTGTCAGCACCTGACTGTTCATTTTAATACTTTCCCATTTACTTTTAGAGAGATTGTAAATTTTTGTGTGATTGGTTTGACTGGAATCACTGCTTCCTCCAGTCCTTCTAGTTGAGATGCTCTGGTTCAATTGCACTGTACTGTCTGCTTGCATGTCTGGTTCATCTGCATTCAGTATGATGTCTACTATTGTTCCACATGCTCCATTTGTTATGTCCAAATCTGTTTGGACATTCTGGGTCACCATCACCTGTAAAATTGTCAGAATTTAGTCCTCTTATCTATCTTTTTGGATGTAATTTGAATTGACCTTCATGCCTATGGCTAGATGAATATGCTCAGGAAGATCATTCCTCTTGCAAGCCTTGCCTCTCATTGCAACTGCATACTGCTCAACCAGTGATAAATGACATCTCCCTATTCTGTCCTCTGCTGTACACACCAGCATTTGCTGATCACTCATTTTGCAATGCTTTTCAAGTGCCATCATATTCCATTCCACTCTCACTCCATGTCTGGGTGTTACCAAACAGGTATTGTCCCATGGTGGTTTTGTGAAATCTATATCTTCATTGTTTGACTGACCTAGTAAAAGCTTCCTGACCATAATCAAGTCATCTGATTGAACTTCTCCCTTCTGCAACCATCTGAGAAACTTTAGCCATGGCTTATCTGTTACTCGAACTTGCTCACAAAGAATTACAATTTACCACTGTGTCAAACTCTTCATAAATACTTCGGCCTGTCCGCATTTCTTGTGTATCAGATGTGCATGGCTTAAAATATAATGAGTTCCATTTTTTTGTAGCCACTGGTGGAAACTGATGAAGATCACCACATAATATTACATTTATTCCCCCAAAGCTTTTGGAAATCCTCTGGATTGCTATGTTCATCATCTGTACTGCCACCCTTTGCCTTTCCTATTCCTATGTTCTGAGACAAGTTTGAGAGAAATGTCTTAGAGATCATAGAGACTTCATCAATAATCAAGTAGCTGTATGGTTGCCAAAACTCTTGTAACTTCTTTCTAGTTTCATTTGTGATTTTCCTTCCATTTCTAGAAATCATTTGTTGGAAAAATCGAAATAAGAATATATGAATAGACATGCCCATGTCAGGGCATATAAGGCTATCAGTGTTCTGGGGGGGTTATATGGTCTGATATGAACAAAATATGGTTTTGAAAATCTAACTATCTGCTATATCATCACCACTCAGCATGATAATCTTGGTCAGTAGCAATACAAATGGTCAATGGTGGTCAAGTTGATATTAATTACATGATGTGATAACTATCCTATTTGCTTAATAAAAATAATCAGGGCTAATTAGCATGTTCAGAGCAGATCACAACATTTCATGACAGACCATAATGATACATCATTTAGTTATCAATGCCACAATAAATCACTATTCAACATATACATATCTAACACAACATTAGCTCTTGTTAAGAAAATTTGTTCGTTATTTGAATACTACTATTACTTATACAAATTTACTTTACATAGTATAATATGAATTGATAATTTTTACAAGTTATGAAATGGTTAGAATACCTAAATGGAGGGAGATGACATATTATACACTTACTATTAGATAGTACTCACCAACTATGCCAAGTATGAACTTAGTTTCAAGTTAGGACTCAGCTAATGCAAGCAGGTTGAGACTCCTCATGTAACAAAGAATCTTGCCTCCTTATATGCTTTTCAACAAAGTGGAGTCATGGAGTGCCCTTACAAATGCCTGAGGGCACCTAGTTGATCCCCCACTTGAAACTTAGTAAGTACTTCTAATTCATATCAATAAATTGTAAGTATTATTGTTGCATAGATTAGAGTACATTTGTATTAGTACTAGTAGTATTCAAATAATAAATGAAATTTTTTAACAAGAGTTAATGTTGTGTTAGATATGTATTTATGGTTGAAAATGGTTTACATTGGTGGTTGGATGGTGTATCATTCTGATCTGTCCTGAAACATTACAATCTGTTCTGAACATGCTAACTAGCCCTGATTATTTTTATTAAGCAAATAGGATAGTTATCACATCATGTAATTAATATCAACTTGACCACCATTGACCATTTGTATTGCTACTGACTAAGATTATCATGCTGAGTGGTGATGATATAGTGGATAGTTAGATTTTCAAAACCATATTTTGTTCATATCAGACCATATAACCCCCCCCAGAACACTGATAGCCTTATATGCCCTGACATGGGCATGTCTATTCATATATTCTTATTTCGATTTTTCTGACATTCCTATGCTATGTGTTGTCTTTCCATCAACTATTGATGCTGCAACTCCTGTGTATGCTGCCTTTAGAAGCATGAATTGAGCTTGTCATTGTATAAACATTTCGGTAATTGTCTGTATAACTTTTGATTTTCCTGTACCTCCATCTCCTAATAAAAGTTTCCTAAGCTCTGGTGGTTTTTTTCCACAAAGTGTTTGTGTAAGGTGCCATTCAACAATGTCAAATGCACATCTTTAGTCTGTCTTTAACATTGATGGGTCTACTGGTGACAATGCTTCATCTGAAATTTCTGTCTTTCTGGAAATTTCTGTCTGATTATCAGTATATGTTATGGACCCTTCCATCAATTGTGTTACTGGTGCTCCCAATCTTGGAATCTCCTCATTTCTGATTTCACCTGTCAGTCTGTTTTGCTGAGCTATGTCTTTCCCTAGCTGTATTTTCCATTTTTGTAGCAGTATCATGCTTTCTCCTGTAGCTCACCTTATTTTTCCTTCACCAGGGTGAGTTGTCCATTTTAAAGTAACCTTCTTGTCAAATATCCCATTCTGTCATCCAATGAGTACTGCAATTATCCCATGGTTTTTTTTCATTCCAGTTAACCAGAGATGCTTTTAGTTCTTGAAGCCCTTCCTCTGCATAAGACTGGATGCAATCTGTGATAGTTTGGTTCTCAGTCTCATATTCTTCTGCCATATCTCTCTCTATTTCATCTGAGTACCTGTTTGTCCCAGTTGAATCTTCTGATACTTCAATCAATACTTTTTCTCATTCTCTCCTAACTGCACTTTTACTTTCATGATAGTATTGTATACCATTGATAATTCAATGCACCTGTTGAGGGGCTGAAACCATAAATGTGTTGAAAGCTTCCTCCCAGGTTTCATTATTTGCCTTTAAATCAGTCTTGATGTTTCACCAAGGTTTTAGCAATGTCAACATGGATGTACAATAAAACTCTCTAACTTCAGTATCATTGCTTCTGGGAAAGTATGATCCTACAAAATTCAGCAGATTGGAATGACCTTCTGTTCTTATAATTCGTTGCTTCTTCTCATAAAGAGGATGACCTTCCTGATAGCATATTCTGGTATTTTTACTGCATCCATGTCCTCTTTGTTCTGGTGTACTTGTATTTGTTGTCTCTTCTCTGTCCTTTGAAGTCAAGTTAACTTCATAGGTATCAACAAAATACTGAAAAACACTAAATGACTCTGCTTTATCTCCTCTCAGAGTATAGTCATTGTATTGGCATTTCTTGATGAGCTTTCCTGTGTCATCACTCTGCAAAGTTACCAATTCCTCTTTCTCCTGTATGATAAATATTCAGTTCTTTTCTTGTCAATGTTCCCACTTGTCCTTACCTCTGATTCTTCTTCCTCATTATTATTAATGTCTGCCTCATCATTACTAACTCCTTCATCATTATTGTCTTCCTCATTATCACTGTTACTATCCTCCTCTCTGTTTTCACTAAAACCAGTCATTTCCTTTGGTTTTATATCTTATATGACTGACTTACTGGTCTCTTTCCATTTCTCCATTGTTTGTTCTCATTTGTTCTATGATAGTAGATGCACTACATCTGTATGAGGACAATGTCATTCATGTAAAATTGTTTTGTCAAACTCACCTTGAATTGAATGGTCTAATTTCTGGAAACTCCCTGAGAATTGCACCTCCAAAAGATGACCAGTATATTGGAGTGTAATAGTGTGATTTGTATGTATCTCCCGGGGCATGTTAATAGTCGTAATTTGTACCATTTAGGTACGGATATGGTTGTCTTTGGGTGCGGGCTATGTGCGTTCTGCGAGGGTACAATATTTGGTAGTTTTGACAGGGTACGAATATCGTACCCTCACAATCAAATTTGTGTCGCACCGTATGTACCATATTATTATGTAATCCAGTAAATATAAGGAGTAATTTCCGTCTAGGATAACGGGATCAATTCAAAGCAGTAGCAGCATAGCTGCATATCACAAAATGGAAAATCCACAATGCAGTGCACATAAATTAGCCGGGTCCATTTTCACATATATCCTTTGCGTTCTGAATAACGTTATATTATAACCTCCAATTAATAACTTGTAGTGATGTCTCTCATACCAAATTCAGAATTATAGAACATGTAGATATGTAGAACAACAATATTTGCTTTATTAGACTTTCCCACGCCTTCAAAACCTCGGATATGTATATTTCAAGCAGCACTACATTGCGTGTAGAATAATGGGATCGTACATTTCATATCATAAAACGGAAATTCCCCAAATACGTTGAACACAACTTAAGTCTGGCTCCCATCCCATTTCCCTCGGCTAATTTATATTTCTACATCTGCCCTTTGCGTTATGAATAATGATACATTACACCCACTATTTAATATCATCTATTGTCCTCTATCGCACTAAATTAAGTATTTTAGAACATGGAAATATGTAGCAAAACAATGCGTTTTTATTTGAATTTCCCAAGCCCCCCGATCCCTGGATATGCATATTTCGAGCGGCAGTGCATTGCGTATAGAATAACGGCATTGTACGTTGCGTATCGTAAAACGGAAATTTCACAATTGCATTAAACATAAATGATCCGGCTGCCATCACATGTCCCTCGCTAATCTATATTTCTACATCTGTTCTTTGCATTCTGAATAACGCATTCTAATGCTCACTATTTAATATCGTGTACTGTCTTCTATCACACTAAATTAAGTACTATAGAACATGGTGATATGTAGAACAACATTATTTCACTTTCCTACGCTTTCAGAACCTCTGATATGCATATTTCAAGCGGCAGTGCATTAAGTACAGAACAATGGGACCGTACATTGCGTATCATAAAACGGAAATTCTACAAATGCGTTGAACATAAATTACGTCCGGCCCCCATCACATGTTCCTCGGCTAATTGATACTTCTACATCTGTCCTTTACATTCTAAATAACGCTGTCTAATGCTCACTATTTAATATCATGTACTGTCCTCTATCACACTAAATTAAGTATTATAGAATATGGAGATATGTAGAACAATAAAGTGTTTTTATTTGATTTTTCCATGCCTCCAGAACCTAAAATTTGTATATTTCAGGCTGCAGTACATTGTGTGTCGTATAACGAGATCGACTCGGAACAGTAGCAGGGCTCACATGCATGTAAAAAAACGAAAATTCCACAAATGCATTGAACATACATTAGCCGGCCCCCGCCACATGTCCCTCCGCTAATCTACATCTCTACATCTCTACATCTGTCCTTTGCGTTCTAAATAACGATATATCACACCCACTATTTAATATCCTCCACTGTCCCTTATCACAATAAATTACAATACTATAGGACATGGAGTTATGTAGAAGAACAAAGTGTTTTATTTGACTTTCCCACGCTTCCAGAACCTCGGATGTGCATATTTCATGCGGCAATGCATTGCGTGTAATGTAACGGGATCGTCTCGGAACAGTAGCAGGTCTTACATGCGTGTAGAAAAACGGGAGTTCCACAAATGCATCAAATATAAATTAGTCGACTCTCATCACATGTCCCTCAGGTAATTTATATTTCTACATCTGTCCTTTGCGTTATGAATAATGCCGTTTATTTCTCCCTATTTAACATGGTGTACTGTCCTCTATCACACTAAATTTTAAACTATAGAATACGCAGATAATTAGAACAACATGTGTTCATTTGACTTTCCCACGCTTCCAGAACCTCGGATATGTATATTTCATGCGGCAGTGCATTGCATATAGAATAACAGGATCGTATATTGCGTATAATAAGACGGAAATTCCACAAATGCGTTCAATGTAAACTTTCCGGCTCCTTTTACATGTCCCTCGGCTAATTTATATTTCTACATCTGACCTTTTTGTTCTGAATAACAGTATATAACACCCACTAGGTTATATCCTCTACTATCCTCTATCACCCCAAATTAAGCACTATTCTATATCTCTACATATTTGCTTTACGTTCTGGGCCACTGTGTCACTCACCTTTGTACTATGGCAGAGAGTTTGGGACAATCCCACTGGTATATCCGCCGGTTATAGCTCAAGGCGCTCGGAAGCACTACTTGCTAAATATAGAACACCGGCATGATATTCCCGCGTCACCATATGATCAATATACAAAGATAATAATTTGAAATTTTGAATATTTAAAATATATGATGAAAAAGCTTGTACTTATTCTTCAAGATATTTTCTCAACATCTTCAAAAGCCCGCGATGTGTCCTCAATATGTCTCTTGGGCTTCGCAAGATAATCATAACCGATCTAGGGTTCGGTAATTCCCGAACTTCTTTCAATCGACGTGCGCCTTATCTCTACTTCCCGGGGGTTTTCTTATTGCTTGGTCACGGGATTGTATCTCGCTAATAGACGCGTCGACCTTAGGCGCGTTCTACTGGTAGGTTCGTCTGTCCTGTTGCATTTCTTGCCATATCGTATATTGTAATGGCTCTCGTACATCACTTTTAATATATATTATTTTATTATATGCTTCATGTGTGTAGATACTATGAAATATGCTTTTCACAGCCAGGGTCTCAGCTCCAACTCTGACATAACCGAGATTGTCAAGTAAGCGATATTCCATTTTATAGAATAAGTGAAAATTAGCTTTGCAACTTCTGTATGCCAGTCAGGCATATTATCTCCCCACAGCCAACGAATAACTGCTTTTATTTTCGATCCCCCGCCATATTTCCCATGGTTTTCTGCCCTCGAAGTTTATTTGTGAGGTCACCATTGTTTCTCGACTTTCGAAGACTGTACATGCTCTTCCTCATGTTGTTATGGATCCTCAGGGTCCATCTCAGTTTTTTGTATTTTAAAGGTATGGTGCTGGTGATAACGACCCATTCCCTACTATTTTCCTAACTTGAACTGCTTGAACTGTTTATCTTTTGCTCGTCATGCCCCCCCGTGCGATGTCCATCCCTGCTCGCAACCTGAGCTCCGCCCCCAAAAATCGTGCGCCTCTAACTCCTTTGAACCTAACTTTGCTGCCCCTTCGTGAGAGTTACATCGTGGTCCCGCCATCCGCTGTTCAGCATCCCAATACTCCATCCCCCGCTCGTAGTCCTTCTCCCATGGAGGTAATGGATGAAGAGATTGAAGAAATCCTGCCGCCTGTCGCGACCCAAGCTCCTCCTGTTGCACCTACCCCATTCTCTTCACCTGTCCTGGCACCTTCTCCATACATTCCAGCCATCGCTGCTGTGCCGGAATCGATGGATGACATTCCTTCACTCCCTCCATTGATTTTGAACCGAGTGTAACGCCGAACCCTCCACCTAGGCCATTCCTCCGTGATGTACGTATTAGTGCCAGCCCTCATAGGCGTCATCCCGTCGAAGTTTTGATGCCGCCTCTCAAGATTGGTAAGCCTCTGCGTCTCATTACTAATTTATCCGCTTACACGCTAGGGACTCCCCTAGCCGTTCCAGCTGTCCCAGAACCCGTTGTTGTGGATGACGAGCCTACTCCTGAGGACATCATTGTGCTCACCGACATGGACAAGGATCAGCTGTGTGAATCCTCTGATGAACTTCCCTTGGGTATGTCTCCCCCTTCTCTTTTTTATCGCGGTATTGATTCTGACATCATATTTTTCTATCTTTAGCGAGCGCTCGCACTTTTTGTGCTTCTACTGTGGCCAAACGTGCGCCAACTGTTCCGTTAGCCCCCTCTTCTCCTATTACTGCTACTACTTCCGCCCGGAAAGGCAAAAATACCACTAAAGTTCCGAAGACCCATACCAAAGAAACTTTGCCTGTGCTGGTGTCCGGTGCACCCCTCGAGCTTGCAATGCTGCATAGTGTGCTTGAGGATGCTGTGGTCCATAACGGCATGATTTCTTGCTTTAATTGTGGAGGCGAGTCCTTGAAGTGCGAGCCCGGCAAGCTTGGTCATCGGTGCCTCCGTTGTGTTCAATGGGAGAAAAGTCAGTGCACCCGGCAGCTCAATGCTCCCCAAGCGAACTTCCAGACCACCATTGTGTATGGTATCGGACTTAATTCTATCCCTGGTAGGTTTAATAATACTTTTTCTACTTGCCACTGTACTAAACGTGTTCCTTTATCAATTTCTAGGCCTAGCTGATCTTGGGCGGCAGATCGACGACGCCGATATTGCCTGTCATGCGTCCTCCCTCCGTTATTTTACCGACTACGTCCGGCGCATCCGTCTTCGTGTTCAATTCGTTCATCGTCTGGAGGAGTTTGCCGAGGCTAACAAAGACTTCTCTCGGTTCGCTGCTGCAGGTATCTTCCCCGATGACTATACTGAACAAAGCTTTTGCGAGCTGTGCCAGCTGGCTAAGTGCGTCGAGGATCGGGTTCTGCCTGATCCTGATGTTACTGCGGATTTTGAGGACGCCCTGTTGGACACTCTCGCTGCTCATCTGACCGTCGTTAACCCTCTCCTTGGCGAGTTCCCTTGGCCCAAAAAGGGGGAGGAAGTGGTGCCGCGGGAGTTCCTAGACAACATGATGGTGGCAAATATCCAGAACTTCCGGATCCAGAAGAAGAGCAAGGACGGTGCTGCTCATGCATAGCGTCGCAGGCTTTCATTTCAATTTTTGTGTTGCACTGCTATATACTTTGAAGTCACGTTGTAGGCTAGTATATCTACCGGTATTGCATTGTGTGGTGATGTCATTATACCGTAGATTACATTTATAATACTATGCCATTTGTTGCTGTTAAGTTCCTTGTGATAAAAGTCAAATAACATAACTTAGAACATATTAAGACTTAAAATCGTAATTTTCAGGATGGGATTGAATGTGGAAACATGTGTGCACTGCCACTTGAAATATACTGTTGTTGATCAACACTTCGCCAACCCCATCAAGTCGCTATTTTTGAGTTTGTCACGCAATGTCACAATGCCGCAATCAGCCGGTTTGGAGGTCCACAGCGTGTATGCACAACGTGAGACATTTGCTTGACCTCTTTCTGGGAAACTCCTTGATTGCTATCAAAACGGCATGGTGGCAAGCGTGACAATGCGTCAAATTTCCTACTTTTGAAGGGACTCCAGAACTACCTGTTCTTTTGTCTTGAAACTTTTAGCACAAGTTTTAATATGTACAGCCAATATACCTGTAAATTTTTATGGCTTGTAGAAGTGTTACTGCGGCGATATTCAAGAAATAGCGACTCAACGGGGTTTAGCGAAGTGTTGATCAACGACAGTATACATATCCGGGATATGTGATGGGAGCCGGATATAAAAGGTAATGGGAATGATAATAATAACTCGAACTAATAATAGGTCGCCAAAGCTTCAGACTAATAATAGCTTGCAAGTTATTATCGAATATGCACAGATTGTTCGCATTTAATATGTTATGTGTTTCGATACAAGATGCAGGAATTATACCAATAATACGGTAAATTATCTAATAAAACAATTGTAGGACAAGTATAATATGGTAAAGCATCTAATAAAACAATTGTAGGACAATATAATATGGTAAAGCATCTAATAAAACAATTGTAGGACAAGTATAATATGGTAAAGCATCTAATAAAACAATTGTAGGACAAGTATAATATGGTAAAGCATCTAATAAAACAATTGTAGGACAAGTATAATATGGTAAAGCATCTAATAAAACAATTGTAGGACAATATAATATGGTAAAGCATCTAATAAAACAATTGTAGGACAAGTAGTATGATCAAGATATAAGTACAGGATGTCAGCGTGATAATAGTACGCCTATCACTTCCTGTAGGAAGGTGAGCAGGAAATAAAATAAGAGAAAAGATCTACTTACACAGGATATCGAATTTGGGTCCAATTGAATGCGCAACAAGTATGTTTCCCTAACCGTACATGAAACTGCAAGAACTGATAGATGAAGATGTAAGTTCAAATTCATTGGTATAGTAATATGAATCACTTACCTTCCACCCTTTCTTTTTGTCCAATACACATTCAACGATTTTCTCCAATTTCCCCTTCCTCCAAGTCGGCCCCAGTCTACGACCTCTGTAGATACATTCGTGGTAGAAGACCATGACATCGTCGCCGATCTGGAAGGTGAACTGATTGACGTATAATTAGGAGAAATATAATACCATACCTTGTATTTCTTCAGCTGTTCGTCATAACTGAGCGTTTCGATAGGGGGGATCCTCTTCAGCATCTAAGCAAAGTTAGAATTATTACTAGAGTGCCAAAATGCCAAACTTACCTGAGCAATGCTTGAAAGTTAAGACTTTGAGTAGTTGAGGAAGCTGGAAGACGACAAGATGGCTTTTGAACCCATCGAAGCTTAATTCAAACTTGATGTCCCGCCTACAACATCATACAAGGGTTGGTGCATCTACTCCAACGCCAACACACATACACCATTTTTAACGATTCGTACGCTACACATACACGACGGACTATGAACTACTAAATGTTGAGAAATTCGCTAGGTAGAGTGTGCCGTATCTACACTGCTTCTTTAGAATTGCTGGGTATTCTTACTTTTCGGCGTATATACAAATGTAATGTTTCCTACATAACATCAAGTATAGACGCAGTCTTAACGTTGTTTCATACAAGTCCAAAGAGTCACGTGGTGCTGGAACAATAATGATGTACCTGGAAAACAGTTACAAAGCGTGTAGAGGAAATTACAGTCCGTTTAGGTGGTTTACCGTAAGTGCAATTAAGGCACCCGCGGAACCGGTAACCTCATACACCGAATACTCAGGTAATGGGCTGAGGGCTGTTGAGGGTGTGTTGATAATGGAGTGAAAAGATAAACATGTGGGCGTCTGATGTGAGATGTGAGCGCCAGGCGTATTATTGCCATAACTCAGCAGTATGCTAGGGCAAGTAAACATGTATTATTTTTGTACCACTGAATGGCATTTCTAAGTAGCTATATTTAACGGCTTTCTTTGATCAATGTGGCATTTACCATATACATACCAAACAGATGTTTCTTTAAGTTCTTTTCTCTTTGTTAAGGAAAAACACGTCGTTGAAGTAAAAATAAAAAGGAGATATTTTACAGTGCATACGATATTTAACTACTGATTTAATCCCTTTGCATTCCTCCCGAAACTTTCTCGTATTCCTCGGCAGGAATCATTATAGTTAGAAAGCGATGCGATTGTTTATGCGTTTCACCCAGCTCATTGAGACGTGCAACATTTCTCATCACCATCAGCATGCGCCGCCTTCCTTCATCCATGTCAGGTGTCACGTTAGCGCTCCCGGTATAATAGTCATCGACCGTCAAAAGCATCTCCCTCTTCATATTTTCAATCACAAAATCCCGTATTCGAGTCAACATAAACTCCTCTGGTTTAAAGGTTTCGGTCTTTATTATATTGTCGGATGGATCTGAATATAGAAGCGGGAAGCTGTTAGTCTGCACACTATACGCAAAGAAGAAGACAACAACAACACACCTCCAACCCGTTGTGAGAGCTTCCAGGTCCTATAGAAATAGAGTTCCATAAGTCCTGATTCAACATAACAGCCACAGTCCAAAGTATCCTTGTTTCGAAGCTGATAGATACGACTTTGCAACTTTCTCTCCACAAGTACATTATTATCACCTGCCATAATTACCGACCGAGGACTGGGAACTCCTAGTATAGTTGGAACCTTCTTTTTATCACCTTCACCATTGAGCTCACCATTGAGCACATAATTTCGCTGGATATGATGCCTCGGACATTGTACGTTATCGGAATTTGTCATCAGCCCCTCTAAGGCAAATAGACAGTCGACGTACACGAACTCAGACCCCTTCGACGTCGCTGGATCACTCAAGGCGGTTCTTCGAAGTCCACTACCCAGCTTTTGAGCTCCCTCGTCGAGGAAAAGGTTTATGTCTGATGAACAATGAGTGCTTTAAAAGACAAGTGAAAGGAACAGAGAGACATACGCGACTCTTCGTCTTCATCCAAGAACTCGAATGGGATATTGTGACCCCCGCTCCCTCTGACTTCATATTTAAAAGGAGAGGTTGGCGTTTTTCCTGTAAATAAAGTCAACTTCATTCATTGTGAGCTAACAGTTGATGTACCGATCACTCCGATATCAGAGCCCGACTCTATGGGACACACTTTTAGTTTGGTACATATCTGTGGAACAGTTACGTACTAGTAAGTGTGTCGCTGACTATTTCTACATCCGAGTCCGAATCAATGGCAGAGCCGTTACACCCAATGAATATGATACCCGACTCCCCTATGCATGACGTAACTGTGAGAAGTAACAAGAATAGAGAGGAGTGAATGAGAGAATAGAGTGAGATAATGGAGCAAAGAGAGAGTGGTAAAGGTGCAAGAACTCAGACACAAACACTGACACAGACACAAAATGGGGAGGAAAGCTTGTTAACAACTACCAAGTTACAGAGTGTATATATACTAAGGCTATTTACCAAAGTCCAACCAAGGTCCAGGTAACTAAGGTAACAGACAGCTGTCAATCTGTCAATCACATATCTGTCAATCACAGAACTGTCAAGTATGACAGATGACAAGTGACAGCTGTCAAAGAAGCTGTGCAACCCTGAATATCTAACAGTAACTTTCTCCTTAACCCGACTGGGTATATGTACATTCTCTTCCAAGAATATCTTTACATCTGCTTTAGGATCGAGAACAAGTCTCTGGAAGGGTGAATAGGCAAAGGTAGAAACATTTTTAAAAGGGTGATCTATGCGGCCATCTTCGAAAGAGTAAGCAATATTTCACCGTAATTTGAAGCTACTTACTGTCGAGATGTTGGCTTGATGAAACAATCCCCAAGTCCAACTCTGACTCCTCTATCAGAGCAATTGGGGCTTTATCCACTTTTGATAGTAATGCGGGGTCAATGTGTGTGTACAGAGTGCTACCACCGCCATTCTCCAGTTCCTCGGGTGTTGGTGCTGCTGCTTTCAGCTTGGACAAGAGCATGGACGCTCGTTCGGTGAAGGGCTGTGACTAAAGTAAGAAACAAGGCGAACATAACTGAATAATTAGATGCATACCATAAAGGTGCCGTTAATCATTCTTGAAGGCTGAGAAGACTAGATTTAGAAGATAATTAATTAATCATGAGATCGAAGGGTTAGGCACATACTATGGATTCAGTACCGCCAATCATTCCTGAAAAGGAAGACTGAGAAAACCAAAATTAGAGTTGAGAAGTGTGGAGATGATCGACAATCAGCGCTTCTGCTTACATAATCAGTGCTGGGCTGGAACAGAATAACAAGTCAGCAGTACTTAGAACATGAAAAATGATAATCATACCGTCAGTTTGGGGGAGTCAGGAAAATTATAGGTTGCATGAACTGAGGTTCTACCAGAAACCATGCCAAAATCCGGAGGTGAACTGGCAGAAAATACTGCTTCACTAATGTCCCCTGGTGGTGGTATTGGTGGTTTCAATGGCCCGGATGCTGGGGGGGGGGCTCTGCTCGTCTTCCCTAGTGGCAGTATTGGTGGTTTTGTTGCGCTCAGTCCTTCAGAAATTCCGAGAGGATCTTCTGGTGTCTCTGCTGTAGTGGAAGAAGAAACCTTCGGAATTTCTGAAGAACTCAGAATAACAGAACCACCAATACCGCCACCAGGGAAGACGAGCAGATCCCTCCCCTCAGCATCCAAGCCATCAGCTCCTCCAAGAAATGCTGTATTATCGATATCCATGCCAACATCACGTTCGGGAGGCCCACCGGCATCCAACTGGCCAATGGCTGAGGGACCATCAACGTCAGCAGTCGGTGTAGGAGGGGGAGACATGACAACATCCAAGCCAGGTCACCCTAAACATGTCTGTGCAATATCGGGGTCCTCATGAGACTTTCCAAGTCTTGCTGATCTTCTTGTTAATACTCCGCCTGTGGAGGCTATAAAACATCAAAATTAGAGAAGTTCTCAGTAAGAGTTGTGACTTACCTTTGGGAGTTGTTTTCTTGGAAGTACGCGCCATTGAGGGAAATTTAGGAGTATGGAGTGGGTACGTTTCTGCGTTTTTGAGTACTGTTAACTAAATCTGTAATCCATTGCCGAGGACTCGGACTGTTCCAAATACACTAATCACATGGCCCACAGTTGTCCATACGTGCTGTTTTGGAAGTATTCGATCGCAATACCCCTGTATATACATTATGCGACGGGAAGGACCATTCTGGGTTTGCTAAACATGTGGAATCTAATCACACAAGCAAAAAATGAGGGCAATACGATTGTTCCAAAACCTTAGCATCTTAAGCGATGAATTGCGTGATTGGGAGTAATCAGCATGAGACATTTCGTGGTACGGCTGGCACCCTCCGATAATCAAGCTGTTTTGTCGTTGTTTCTTCCCCACCCTTCTTCACAAAGTCAGTAATAATGTATGTTTCATAAATTGCTGCTATTGGTCATTTTATAATACTCTATAGGATGACATATTATGATCACTGGAAGAAGACTGCCGACATTATAGAAATTACTACTATCCAAGGTCTCTCGAAGTTCAGAATGGACTCTAGCGGGGGGTTTATTTTTAACGCCTTCAATCTTGTCGTTCAAAATGAGGACGATGAAATTACTCACATCCCAAATGATAGTAATTTTGGATCTCATCTTCCTGAAGAAGGTTATCTCTTTAACGTGTTCATTTTCTGTGGCGAGGTACATCTTATCATTTTCTGTTAATGTGGTATACTTACGATTTCAGTAGACGAATCCATGGAATATTGGACCGCATATAAACTCATTCATACCAATCGAGTTTTCTTGTTGGTCTCCCTCCGACAACTTTATTCTTGATAAATATGAAGTTATCTGCTATTTCATAGAGCGGTGCGAACCCCATTGTCCTATCGCCTACTTTAATTCCAACCAAGTGAGATGGATACCATGTACAGCAGATGAGCCTCTGAAGCTACAAACAGCAATAACTCTGGCAGTGGTTATCTGAATTGGAAATGGGTATTTGCATGACGGGAAACCCAGCTTTCAAAGCCTTTTTGTAGAGCCAATTAAAATGTATGCAGTTCGAAACTATGGGCATCAGGTCGCATGTGGGTTTCCTGAGGAAGAGGATCCATATCCTGTCTATTTTTACGAGAGTGGCCATGGTCCTTGTGATGTGATTGGCATTAATACCTCGTAGTCAATAATTTGTAAATATTCTTTCATTTCGACTTGCCGACTTGTTGGAGCCAAGAACGACATAAGCTACAGTCAGAGATAACCTGAGATAACTTTACATTTGCCACTAAAGGACACGCAGTCTCTGAAGTGCTCAAAAAAAGGTAGTGAACACCGCGGGATTCGAACCTTGGACACCTGGCTTTCACGCTGAATAAGAAAATCAACCAATCAACCAATCAACCACTGAACCAAGAGGCCTTTAAGTCAGCTTGACAATTGAATCAATTTGACCACACTCTCAACAGACGTCAATATTGTCTCGCATCCTTCATCATCATGCCCAACAGTGACAACACAACTTTTTAATTAGTCACTCACCATCTTCCATCCTCTTGTCACTATTTCACACGCACTTCACCGCACTTTGCACATATTTGTACGTGTAACCGATCTCTTACATCAAACGCCCTCATCACTACCTTCCTCCTTTGGGTATCCCTCCTCATCGTTGATGGACTGATGGCGGCTGTTTACCCCCTTCCTCGGTCATCGTGCGCAACAGTGAGAACATAAATATAACATTTACAACTCCAGTTTTTCTCATTTCTCTTAGATCTTTTCATCGATTTAGATGTACTGTATTATGCACACAATATATTGTAATAGGTATACAATAAATATTAACTTAGACGTGTAGAGTCCGAAATACGTCAAAAGTAAGAGAATGGTTATCTTCATTTCACAACAATATAACTATTATTTTGTATGATCAATAAATAGTATATATATGAGTTATTGAATTACATACTTCTTCATTGTCTGTAATTCACTACAAGATGGAACTTTTACATGAAAAATATACAAAAAATGCGAATAGTAATTTTGCAATATATACTTGACCAGCAATGAATATTCAGTATCCCTACCTCGGATGCGTTTATATAGGGTACTGGAGGATAGCACAAAAGAGTTTGTGGTGATACATAGTGACTTGAAAAAGATATTGCGACATGAGATGTTAAGAACATTATGTTTATGGCTACCAGAAGCATTTACAGTCTTTGACCACTTTTGTGAGCATATCTACTTACCCACTTCGTCAAATTCTTAGATTTCTTTTGCCATGTACTCCTATGAATCTGGTGAATTCAACCACATAATCTAGATAGTATTTGGATTGCTGTTTACATTTTAATCTTCGAAGAGGTACCTTTTATGTAGTACATTTGGTTAACCTTGTTTATATCACTACAAACATGTTGTGCATGTATAGAAGGTTAGAATGTAGCGATACATTATTCACTATACTAATTGTATTGCTAGCTTCGAGAAGATAAAGATAGAATAGTCTGTTACTCACTACAACTTCTTTGTACGTTGGTGTGACAATTTGTGCGTATCATATCAAGCCTTGCTAATGTTCCGAACAAAAATACATTGAAAGCTGTTATAATTTACTTTATAATACTATACCATATGAAAGCCGTGTCACAGATGGGGTGGTAAGAAGATAATCACTTCCTCTTTTCAGATATATTTGATCATTTATAACTTATATCAAAGTCAATATACGTATATTAGATCTTATTGTATATAAAACACATTCCATTACAATCTATTAGAGTAACTAATAGACTCGAGCAAAAATTGGGCTGTAAATGGAGGAACTGTGAGCTCACTGTGACGTATGATGAGGGCCATTAGTCTATTACTGATGACTTACCCTAATGAGGAAGGCAGTGGTGTTTGATCTTTTCTATCTCGCTTTTACACGTCTAGTCACATAAATAAGTTGTAAGTGATGTATTTTCCAAATCTACATGTAGGGTATAACAGATTCAAAAATAGAACGGCAACTAACATATTCTACTTATCCGATAGCTCAGGTATAGTACGTCCACTCTCCTCCATCATCCTAATTAATAAGTCATTCTTCTCAATTTGCGACTTAAGCTGTGACCTCAAATCTTGCAGTTCCTCTGCCCTCACTTCCTTTAGTCTATTAGTAAGATTATGAAATAATTCGGCGATTTCGAGTGCAGTTTTATCACCGAATGGTGTTTTACGTAATGTATGTGAGGTGAAATGCATTGCTGACCCTTCCCCAGTATGTCGTCCGAGAACCATCATCCAGGCACTGGTCTGATGGCACAAACGTTCACTCTAATGGATCAATTAATACAATCGTTGTACCCCCCAAAAAAGAAGAAACAAACCCTTTCAATAAGTTCTTTCACACGACGATTAAATCTCTTCGAGGCAGCACCTTTTGTAGGAATTAATGTTGGAAGAGATTGTCTACGTTTGATAGCTAGTCTAGATTTAGTAACTGAAACACTCAATTAATATTAAAGGACTAACCCTGTACTTTGCTTCCAAGTTGGACACCTTGTACCTCACCGAAGTCTTGCACGACACGACGGCGTCATGTAGTTGTGGTTGCCGACGATGGGGGTGGCAATGGCGATGGCGATGGCGATGGGGACAGGGCGACAGTTCTTTGGGATATTCTAATAAGGTAGGGATCAATAACTTGAGGAGGTCGTAATAGGTTGTCTGTAGCCGATGATGTGTTGTCCAATGTGTCGCAGAAATTGTATGAGGTCGACGGCGCGGGTTGCGGTGGTGCCGAGCCGAACACAGTTGGTAGCGGTGGCAAACCTGAGGGGTTAGCTACCACAGGTAGGAGTGGTGGCGGTGGTAACAAATCAATACTCGTAGGCGTCGGGAGTGGGATGGCTATTGAGGCGTTAGACTGTAAGGCGGTTTCAGCTGTTAAAGCATATTCTATATGCGGAGCGTTGCCAGTCGACGGTGTATCGCTCCCCTGGAAATGTCGTCAGAAAACCCTGCATTAAAACTAAAGTAAACTCACATTTCCCTGGCACGGACGTCTTACGGGAACCGATATTTCCGGTGCCGTCGATTGGGATGCTGGTGGAGAGGCATTCTGTAACAAGTATAAATGAGGAAAGTATATGAAAAGTATGATGAGAGAAGCTTACCGCAGAGGCCACAGCTTTCTTCTGTAAGGTGAACATACCAGAACGCGTTAGCACAGAGTATTAATAAATATAATGAGAGGAACTTACAGACAATGCGGCAGCTTTCTTCTACAGAAAAAACATGTCAAACATATTATAGAATAATATAATGAAATGAGCTTACAGCTTTGGCGGAGGCTTTCTTCTGCAAGGAGAACATATCAGGACAGGTTATATATAATATAATAAAGGAGGGGTTTACTGCTGAGGTGGTGACTTTCTTCTGAAAGGGAATCGCGTCAGGACATAATGTAGAAAAGTATAAAGAGAGAAGCATACAGCAGGGCTGGGAGCTTTCTTATGCAAGGGGGACGTGTCAGGACAGACATAACTTTCTAAAAGATAAATAAGCGTACTACTGAGGCGGCAGCCTTCGTCAGCGAAGAGGGCAGATGAGGTCAGAACATATAATTAATACCTGCAAATATTGACAGAACTCACACTTTGCAGGGTACGACTGCCTGAAGGTTCAGAAACATTTTGTTTGGCCTTCTGAAATGTGTGGATCCGATACAGTAATCTGAATGATAATGCCTACCTTCTGGTGCTTTCCAGTAGAACGTCTACCCATCACTACCGGAATGAAAGTAGGGGAGAAGACGCAAGGGGAGAAATGAAGGGAAGATGGTAACAAGGAAAGGTGCGATGTATTTAGGGGCTCACAAACAAGAGTGATACCGTTAACTAAAACATGTTTTCATGTCATGTGGACAATTATCCAAGAATCATGTGTGATGAAGGATCGGCTTGATGGATCAGGAAAGCCAAGAGAAGTGGTCGAAAGAAGTCAGGGCAATTAAAATCATCAAGATTGCTTTAGCCTTTAGTATGTGCGATCAGTCAACTACCAGATATGGAAATGGCTAAGTTTCCGATTCCCCAACCCACCGTATCAGAAACTTTAACAATTCTTAGTAATCCACTAATTCAAACATTCTATACCAATCTCTACGAAGGATGACACGGACAGTTCAGTTTTGTCGTGTTGAACCCATTAAAACTCATCCACCAGAAAAGTTTGTGCGCATGGGGCAGGACACAGCTTTGGAAGTTCAAGCCAGTGCATTTTCTACCAGCTCTCCACAGAGAAAACCACGGTCTTATTCAAGCAGATGCTCCGTTACATCTAAACGACATCTTAAAAAAATAATATCTAGATGTCGTTCACCTCAAACGGAACCTTCTGAAACGAGAAGCTTAGAATGTTAGATTGGCAAGGTTGACAGCCTTGGCTGGGTTATGGGGGTGTATTATATTGGAGCACCCCTGCCATGGTGACGAGCCTGGTAGCCCACTCAACTGGTTAAGTACCTGTTCTTGCTTGTGTATAGGCAAGGGCTGGTAGCTCAGTTGGAAGAGCGCCTAGTCATGAGTACAGGTGGTCACAGGTTCAATCCCTGTCCAGTCCAATAGTTTTAACATAGAAACGATGAACATTTTTCGAAATTTACCTGATTCGTCCTCTGGTGATGGTTCAGAGACCATGGGTTATGATCAATTCGGAGGAGGTTTTAACTTTAGTGGTACTGAAGTACAGGCACCGGTCAGAGGTTCGAATGATACCGCCAAAGATGAGAGCTATGAGGAATACGAAAATTCCGTTGTTAATAGCAGTGTTGGGTTTTACCAAGTGTCGCAGGAATTGTTTGTCGTACAAGGTTGGGATAAACAACATAGCAAGGGGACTCCGGTGAGTAAAACATAATATATGTCATATATCCAACTTGAACTCAATCGCTTAAAGAACCATTGGTACCATCTCCAGTGGTGGTTAGTGGAAGGAACAATGGAGGCAGCTTGCATGTGTCCACAAGGACCTTCAAACTGTGTGCATGCACGACTTCTCAAGAAGCTAGGGGTTACAAAATTCCCAAGAGACGATCGTATACCTTTAGGTAAGATATGATGCTACAGCTACATAAAGGCAGATGCTTATTCAGACTTCTCAGAACCCGATAGAGTTATAATGGTCTTTCTTGACTTGGACTTCTCTCCTTTTTACTTATTTTCTGTTTCATCTGGCACTGAAATGATTGAGCGGGTTATTGTCATTCATGAAGAAGTGGAGCATAGTGTTGCGGTCTGGAAATGTAGAAAATGTGGACTGTCCGGCTGTCAACATATCAACAGCTCAAAGCGCTACTTTAATTCATTAAAACAATTGGCCCCTATAAACCCAGACATTGATTCGAGTCCACCTCAGATTACCGGTAAATACTGGTTTACCGCTACCACAACTTGTATATTCCAGCTGATGGTCTATTTTAGATCAGAATAATCATTTGTTACGTTCTGCTGCTGATGGTGATATAGCTATATCGCATCTTCCGATAATGCTGCCTGTATGGGCAGCTTTAAAAAGTGACCGTCAGCTATATGACAAGATGGCATGCATGCTGTCATCGGAGCCCGCTTTGATAAAGCTGGGAGACAACTTCCGATGTATTTGTGGTTCCGGCATTGAAGAAGCCGGAGATTTGATTGAAAAGTCATGTATTGTCTATGGAACGGAGAGTGCATTTAAAACCAAGATTCAGCTCTGCCAATGCCTGAAGTGTCGAAATCGATTTATCAGGCCAGACTGCCGAGAGATCGGCATTTTAAATCTCAACAACAGGTCTCTATTCATGCATATGCTTCTGGAGCGTTATACAACGAACTTTGCATCTTCAGAGACACCAATGGTAGCCTTCACCACTGACACAACTCAAACATATATAAATTCTGGGAAGGGAATACCTTTTGTTTCCAATCTAACCTTTCGCGCTGCATGGTTTGCTTATGCCGATTTGGTCATTCTGGAGAATGATATGACATGCGATATTTGTGGACCTACACCTGATGAGGTCATTTTCGATGGGGTTTCCATTTCTTTCAGTCGGAAGCAAATTCAGGAAACGATTAGACCCCCAACAACAATATCTGACTGTTCGCAAGAAAGAGGCGAAGCACATTACATCCCGAAACAACAGCTGATTGAAGACATCAAGCTAAGACATCTTGTCCGGAAGGCACTGACAGGTAAATCACCATTTTCTCTGGCCGACAATTGTGATAACACCGACGAAACCGACGACGAGGTAGTGGCTACATCGATTAATTCTCGCTTAGAAGCAGGAAAGGAAAAAGAAATAAAAGAAATAGAAAATCGCCTTGCTTGTCTTCCAGGTGTGAGAGTAGGACTGAGGGCGTTAAACGCACATCTTGGGGATTTTGTAGAGAGGGTACTCGGGGAGAATTCCGTCGAAAAGGGAGCTTGGCCGCATCAGACATATATAAAATTCCTTCTTCAGGCAAGTTATAATAGTATTTTCGGTTTTCGGTTT
Source organism: Cyathus striatus (assembly GCA_025738555.1). NCBI lineage: Eukaryota > Fungi > Basidiomycota > Agaricomycetes > Agaricales > Nidulariaceae > Cyathus > Cyathus striatus. The sequence continues at coordinate 424,176 of JAOVFP010000021.1, forward strand.
TTACCTTGCTAAATTCATGTAATACTAGATTGCGGCAGAGGAGTCTGTCACACAGATGGTTAACAGACTTAGTTATCAGAGTCTTTGCGCTTTCTTACAAAATCCTAGCAAAGACAATGTGTCTTTGTTGACGCGGATACCTGCAATATATATGGTACTCAGACATGAAGTCCAAATAAACTCAAAACTCTCCCTGGACGTTGTCGGAGTCTGTAATTGGATCGCAACGTGTGCACATGAAGTGCTTTCAAAACTTATAACACAAAGTCCAGTGCACCCTATCAATCAAGATATAGTCCTAGTTATGGACAACTGGAAGACTGTATGCACTTGTAAATTATTTCGTAAATACAGACACTGACATCTTTATTTATTTAGACAGGGTCGTGCTACAGTATGCCTATGGTAAGATAGGGGCCTAGGTACCCAAGGCTAAAGCATGATCAAACTGCAGAAAAAGCGGTGTCGGGTGCCGGAAGAGGTTCTCAATGTGCCAAGTATTTCAGCCAGTACTCTCAACAAACATTAACGGGTGGTATTATGGTGGTATGGTGCACACATTCCATTTGCTATGGTTTCCATTGCATGCCCACGAGTGAAGGACGCAATGATGTTTTTTCAGCCTTGTACACACATTGGGAAGTCCCTTCCAAAAGAGTTATTTATGACTTTGCATGCGCATTGGGTCCTTATTGCATGACAAGAGAAGGCAGATTTTTTGCAAACACAGATTTCATGATTGATCATTTTCACACACCTGGCCACACCAAATGCGCCCCAGCATGCTTTCTAAAATCTTATGCCGAAGCAGATCCGAGACTAAAAGCCATTAATTCTAGTGCAGCAGAGTGTGGTAATGTGGTTCTTGCACGCATTCGAAAATCAGTCAGCTATATGGGTCAATATAGGGCTACACTTTACATGAAGACTTTCATTTCTATATATAATTGAGGGTTGACAGTAAAACGTCGCCAGCATAAGCATTTAACTACTTAAAAATATATCTATTAGAACGCTAATTCCTACAATATATGTTGAATTTCCGTTTTATCATATACAAATGAACTCTGTTACTACCCGGCTTCAATCCCGTTATACTTCACGCAGCATACTGCAGCTCGAAATATACATATCCGAGGTTCAGTAAGTGTGGGAAAGTGAAATAAAATATTTTGTTATTCTACATATCTCCATGTAATATAATACCCAGTTTCGTGCGATAGTAGACAGTAGAGGATATTGAGTAGTGGGTACTACATATTATTATTTAGAACACAAAGGAGACAGATGTAGAAATATAAATTACCCGAGGGACATGTGATGGGAGCCTTCGAAGTCGATCCCGTTGTTCAACGCGCAATATGCTTGCTCGAAATATCAAATCCGAGGTTCCGGAGGCGTGTGAAAATCAAATAAAACATACTTTGTTCTTCTACATATCCGCGCGATCTATATGAATTTCCGTTTTACAATATGCAGCTATCACATGATCCCTTGGCTAATATATATTTCTACATCTGCCCTTTGCGTTCTGAATAACGCCTTATAATTTGGACTATTTAATGTTGTGTATTTTCCTCTATCACACTGAAGTAAAACTATAGAACGTGGAGATATGTAGAACAACAAAGTATTTTAATTTGACTTTCTCATGCTTCCAGAACCTCGGATATATATATTTCAGGCTGCAGAACATTGTGTGTATAACAGATTGACTGGGAGCAGTAGCATGGCTCACCAGCATGTCGAAAAACATACATTAGCCGGATGCCATCACATGTCCCTCGGGTAATTTATATATCTACATCTGTCATTTGCGTTCCGAATAACGCTGTATAATGTTCATGATTAATAATATCCTCTACTGTCCTCTATCGCATTACAGCAGTTTGCTTATCATTGTAGCCCTTTGTTTTTTTTAGTGTACATCTGAATTTCACTGGTGATCAGTGACGGCCACACAGCCTGACTACCAGTAACTGTTTTCCACCAGTCCTGTGTACACCCCCACTCCCTTGTATGCTGCCCATTATTTCCACACAAGCTGTATCCATGCAACATTTTACTGGATAATTATATATTATGGCATGTATACTTTAACTTTGCATAACTTTTTACATGTCTCTAATCCTAATTGTTGTGATATGTTCAAATTTGTTTGTTTTCTCGGTTTCCGGGCCAGCTTGATGTCACGAGCCTAAACCTCTGTAAATAAAGTACTATAGAACATGGAGATACATAGAACAAGATGTGCTTATTTGACTTTCCCATGCTTTCAGAACCTCGGATATGTATATTTCAAGCAGCAGTACATTTCGTGTAGAATAACGCGATCGTACATTTCATATCATAAACGGAAATTCGACAAACGCGTTGAACACAAATTAGGTCTGGCTCCTATCACATGTCCCTCGGCTAATTTATACTTCTACATCCGTCCTTTACGTTCTGAATAACGCCTTCTAATGCTCACCATTTAATATCATGTATTGTCCTCTATCACACTAAATTAAGTATTATAGAATATGGAGATATGTAGAACAATAAAGTGTTTTTATTTGATTTTTCCATGCCTCCAGAACTTGGTATTTGTATATTTCAGGCTGCAGTATATTGCGTGTAGTATAACGAGATTGATGCGGAACAGTAGCAGGGCTTACATGCGTGTAAAAAAACGAAAATTCCACAAATGCGTTGAACATACATTAGCCGGCTCTCGCCACATGTCCCTCAGCTAATCTACATCTCTACATCTGTCCTTTGAGTTCAGAGTAACGATATATTACACCCACTATATAATATCATCCACTGTCCTCAGTTGCACTAAATTAAGTACTATAAAACATGAAGATATATAGAGCAACGTTTGACTTTCCCACGCTTCCATATCCTCGGATATGTATATTTCGACTGGCAGTTCATTGGGTGTAGACAAACAAACATTCCACAAACACGTTGAACATTCCTCAGCCAGCCCCAATCATATGTCGCTTAACTAATTTATATTTCTACATCTGTCCTTTGCGTTCTGAATAACGCCGTCTAATGCTCACTATTTAAGGTCCTACACTGTCCTTTATCACACTAAATCAAGTACTACAGGACATGGTAATATGTAGAATGACAAAGTGTTTTTACTTGATTTTCCCACGCATCCAAAACCTCAGATATGTATATTTCATATGGCAGTGCATTCCGTGTAGTATAACGGGATTGACTCGAAATGGTAGCAGGGTACACATGCATATCAGGAAACGGAAATTCCACAAGTACATTAGGGGAATTCAAAATTGGCGTAACACGATACGCTACAGTGATTTCTGTATCATTACTAAGGAGAACAATCAGTGATCAGTTCGGAGTTTATAACATTCAGATAGTGTTGACAGGAACCACATCCTTTCTTTCACCTTACGAAAATATACATTTTGTTAGATATATTGTCTAAACATAATAGTATATATACAACCTCCAAATTTTTAACGAGATATAGAGGTAGGAAAGAATAAAACTTAGTGAATGTGTATAGCGAAATTCTCTGTTTGAATTTCCGAACATGGTTTTCGGCAAGACCATAGCGATTTGTCCGTAGCAACTGGTCGCAACGCAACAAAACAGCCAACTTTGAATTCCCTTATTGAACATCAATCAACCGGGTCTCAACACATGTCCCCTCGGCTATATATATTTCTACATCCGTCCTTTGCGTTCTGAATAACGATACATTGCACCCACTATTTAATATCCTGTGGTGATCTCTATCACACTAAATTGGGTATTTTATAACATGGGGATGTGTAGAACAACAAAGTCTTTTTTATTTGACTTTCCCACGCCTCCCAATCCTTGGATATGTTACATATATTTTGAGTGGCAGTTCATTGCGTGTAAAATAATGAAAATTCCAGAAATGCCTTGAACATATATTAGCCGGCTCCCATCGCACGTCCCTTGGCTAATTTATATTTCTACATTTGTCCTTTGCGTTCTGAATAATGATGTGTCATGCCCACTATTTAACGTCTTCTACTGTCATCTGTCATCTATCGCACTAATTTCAGTACTATAGAACATAGAGATATGTAGAACAAATTGTGTTTATTTGACTTTCCCGCGCTTCCTGAGTCTTGTATATGTATATATTGGGCGGCAGTGCATTGTGTGTGGAATAATGGGATCGACTCGGAACAGTAGCAGAGCTTACATGCGTGTAGAAAAACGAAAATTCCACAAACGCGCTGAACATATATTAGTCGGCTCCCATCACATGTCCCTCGGCTAAATTATATTTCTATCTCTGTCCTTTGCGTTCTGAATAACGATATATTACACTCACTATTTAACATCCTGCCATGATTTCTATCACACTACATTTAATACTATAAGGCATGGAGATAATTAGAACAACATCATGTGTTTATTTGACTTTCCCACGCTTCCAGAACGTCAGATATGTACATTTCATGCGGCAATACATTGCATATAGTATAACGGGATTGGCCTGGAACAGTAGCAGAGCTTACATGCGTGTAGAAAAACGAAAATTCCGCAAACACGTTGAACATATATTAGTCGGCTCCCATCACATGTCCCTCAGCTAAATTATATTTCTATCTCTGTCCTTTGCGTTCTGAATAATGATATATTACACTCACTGTTTAACATCCTGCGGTGATCTCTATCGCACTAATTTGGGTATTTTGGAACATGGAGATATGTAGAGCGGCAAAGTGTGATTATTTAACTTTCCCATGCTTCCAGAACCTCGGATTTGTATATATCAATCGGCAGTGTGTTTTGTGTAGTATAACAGGATCGGCTCGGAACAGTAGTAGGTCTTACATGCGTGCAGAAAAACGGGAGTTCCACAAATGCATTGAACATAAATTAGCCGGCTCCTATCACATGTCCCTCAGCTAAATTATATTTCTATCTCTGTCCTTTGCGTTCTGAATAACGATACATTGCACCAACTATTTAATATCCTGTGGTGATCTCTATCGCACTAAATTGGGTATTTAATAACATGGAGACATGTAGAACAACAAAATGTTTCTTATTTGACTTTCCCACGCCTCCCGATCCTTGGATATGTATATTTCGAGCAGCAGTTCATTGCGTGTAGAAAAACGAAAATTCCACAAATGCGCTGAACATATATTAGCCGGCTCCCATCGCACGTCCCTCAGCTAATTTACATTTCTACATTTGTCCTTTGCGTTCTGAATAACGATGTGTTATGCCCACTATTTAACATCTTCTACTGTCATCTATCACACTAATTTCGGTACTATAGAACGTGGGGATGTGTAGAACAACAAATTGTGTTTATTCGACTTTCCTGTGCTTCCTGAGTCTTGTATATGTATATATTGGGTGGCAGTGCATTGCGTGTGGAATAACGGGATCGACTCGGAACAGTAGCAGGGCTCCTCTGCATATCATAAAATGGAAACGAAAACATGAATGAATCCGTTACTGAAAACGGTATAGTGGGTAGGGTCGGGTATACGTACCCTCTATGTGGTTACTACAGGTATAATATTGGTAAACATTGATTGGGTACAGTATATGTACCCTCGATGTTGACATTGGTTATGCACCCGGATGGTACAGACTCGGTACCCTTTTGGAACCGATTCTGATGCCTGACATATCCGTATCTCCCCAGCCCATTATATATGACATTACCAATGGGGCTGCCAACTCTTGTTCTTGATTGACTACATTAGCCAATCGAAATAATAGTTTTTTCTGCTGATCCTGTAATGAATCATTCTCTTCTCATTGCATATGATATGCATATCCCTCTTGCATGAGTGCTGACAGATTATAATTTGATCTTTGCCCCTTTGCAGCATATGAAAAGATGTACTCCCCAATGTTTAATGTCTCCTGACCATATGTCAATAGTTTTGAATCATTATTGCCTTTCACCTGAGCTGTTACTGCTGGATTCCAGTTGTTTGTATATTCATACAATCTCTTTGGTGCCCATGTTCCATCTTCTTTAATATATTCTGTCTCTGCTTTTTCAAAAGGTGCTCTTCTTTTGCATTTTGGTTGGCCCTTTCCATCATATATTATGCATCTTCTAACTTCACATGTATGTATCTGTTTGGCTCAGGCAATTTTAGGATTGGGTGGCCATGAGTATGCTATTTCAACATCATTTTCCATCTGTTGGACTGATTCTGCAGATTCCAAACCAGGTGCATAGGCATGTATATTGGAAGCTATAAATTTTCTGACTTGCTCCTGAAAATTTTCTGTTTTAAGCAAATCCTGCATTTCTCCAGATGATGGTGTATTCTCCAACCATAATATTAAATGGAGGTGAAGACTTTCCCTTCCCTGTGTTTCCACAGTCCCAAAATATGCTCCCACCCTTCCATACACTCCATTTGATGTGTGAGTCTTGTACTTTGTTCTCCTTATTCCATACAATGACTCCATAACAGTGTTGAAATAAATGACGCATCAACGACGACGACGTTACATTTGGCCTCAAAGCATGCAAGGGAGGAAGCATGAGGCAAATGGATAAGTAGATACAGTACATAGTATACTACTTAAATACATAAAAAGCGGAGCACATTGTCTGTAAAATACATAATAGGTATAGTAACATATCCAAATGCATATGTGGAGGCGGCATGGAATTGTGACATTTGAATAACTAATATAATTCTACAAACAGTTCCTATTATAAAATGAAAGAATTTGGCAGCAGCATATGGATCATTTGCTATATTCTGTGCTTGCACTGACTTGTCTGGCCCTGCTGTTCATATAAAATTATCCATGTCAATAGCTTCACCAGCAAATATCTGTGCAATAGGATCATGAAGATCACATGGATTCATGGTAATCCATAATGAGGGGGGACCTATGGATGCAACTGTTGACCACATTTGTGATCTTAACTGATATTGAGATTGATTAGACCCCATCACCTGACCATGCACAGCATGTACATGTTTTTGTAGAACTCAAACAGCTGCATCTGACATTGGTAATTTATTTTCCTCCTCTATTTTGGCTTTTTCAAGCTTTTCTGCAGTGATTGTTGACAATATCCTGGCCTCCCTATCATATTGTGTCTTGTGCATCTGAAGTCAAGCTGATCCTAATGCCTCTTGGTGCTGTAGAATTCCAAATATCACAAATGGTAGTGTTTCATGTTTCCAAAATCTCCTGTCATGATACTGCATCAACCATTTTGCATGATCAGCCAGAGCGATTTCAACTGGTCTATCTGCCTCAGGACCTCCCACCCCATATGGAAACATGCATGGAAAGGCATGTTCAAAGTAGTTTTCATGATCATAGTCTATAACTTGTTGCAACTCTGCTTCTTGTGGTCATCCAAAATCACAGACAAGTTTTTGTCCATGCCTTGCTGCATAGCTACCTTCCATACCATCCATCTATAGGTTATTTACTCCCCATTCCATAAGCTTAGATACTGAGAGTTTGGATGTATCTGTGTCTGATGTTCCTGTTACAGTGTAAGGTATCACATCAGGCTCATCTCCTGTTGATGAGGTTTCCTCATCTGTACTCCATCAGTCTTGTGTTCTATCTATAATAACATTCAAACAATTTACCTGTTCTGTTCTCACTAACTTCATCCTCTGCATTTGGAATGTATCCATCACTTTCTTCATCCACTACCCCCACATCTTTACATTGTTGTACAATTCCCATAATTTCATCAGGAATATCATCTGCAGGTAGACATCCTAAGCATTCCATGTCTATTTTGATCCCTCCATAGTACTTTGGATTGTTTGCTTTCAACCATTGCAATGCTTCACCTATTGCATATCTTCTAGCATGGAATGTGTTCCACAAGTACTTCTTTGGAAGAGTTCCCACACCAATAAAGGTGATAGTTATAATGGAAGCAAGTACACTGACTGGCCTTGGCATTAAATCCCCATGCACCATCTTGGTCATGCCTTCCACATTCAGCTCAAATGAGCTCACATTCCCTCTCATCCCCCTCTGCAGATTTTCATGAGACCCACCAGCCTTCTTGGGATACAATTTTGTTAAAACTATTGGACTGGACAGAGATTGAACCTGTGACCACCTGTACTCATGACTAGGCACTCTTCCAACTGAGCTACCAGCCCTTGCCTATACACAAGCAAGAACAGGTACTTAACCAGTTGAGTGGGCTACCAGGCTCATCACCATGGCAGGAGTGCTCCAATATTATACACCCCCATAACCCAGTCAAGGCTGTCAACCTTGCCAATCCAACAAATTTAAATGTAAATACCCTTGGGTATACATGTGCAATAAGTAGTTGTTCTGCGAATGACAACTTTGCAACTCCCATGGCATGGCTCCAACCCATAGGTTGTTCACTAATGATAACCATGGTGGTTTGCTAGTGCCTTCTCTACTTAAATCATGGTAACAGTCTTTGCATATGTTCACCATCACTTTGCCATCTTCTGTATTTATACCCCTTGGTTCCAATAGTTGTCCATCATACAAGTTATGGGCTGGGTGATGGAAAGCTGGCTTCAGCCATTCTGCATTTGGTATATCCTCAATTCCAACTGCCTGCATTTCTCCTTCAAATCTGCTAAGTTCCCTGGCACATACTCCACATATACTTAACTTCAAATTCTCATTCATTGTTGCTTCATGGAAACTGCAATAGCAATCCCTCAACTCCTCTTCAGATGGAAGCTCTAGGTACCTGCTTGTGTCAATATGTGGATCAGGCCACTTGTGTTCTGTCAGTCCCATCTGCTTGACTCTCTCCACATGCTGACACACTCATCTTGTTTGCCACTCCTCTGCTCTCTTCCTCTTCTGTTCAGTTGATGCTTCCACACTCTTTTTCTGCTTTTCAGCACCTCACTCCCTCAGCTTGTTCTTGTCTTCTTCCCTGGCTGACAACATTATATGGTCTATCATTTTCATCTTGTTTACCCTTTGCTTGTTCGAGAATGACAACTTTCTATGAAAAAAAGTTTTGAGTTCAGCTACTGTCAATGCTTGTATGTTTTGTCACCTTGGATCTTGAATATCCATATAACTTCCATGACGCTCTTGGGTTCCATGTGTCTTCTTTTCCAATTTGGTATGTGTCCTTTTGCTCTTGACTTTACTTCAATTTATACCTCTCATTCATACTCACCTGGCATATTGACAGTACAGGTTCATCGGAACAAATCTGCACACTGCACACCTCAATGCCCCCCTTTGCCATCACACCCACCTCCCCTTTGATTGTTGCTGAACCAGTCGCATTCCTGAGAGAAATCCCCCAAGCTTCTTTCATGGTACAATCTTTGGTAGATGTAGAACTGATTCACTGTCTTATCAATACCACCATCTAACAATGGTAGATGTTTGTTGGTATTGCCTTTGCATGCTCCTGGCCTCTCACTCCTACCTTTGGCCTTACTTCAATCCATATATTGACTGGCAGTATTGGACCCATTCCCAGAAGCAGCACCACTCACTGATAGGACAGTACAAACAACCACAGACTCTGCACCATTCCCCACAGCCTACACCTGTACACTCCCACCCTCAAATCTCCCCTCCACCACCCCCAACAGAGAATCCACACCACTTCTAATCGGAACATCAGAGGGACTGTGCACACATTTTGCTGCTACTTACTACATATCTATGACAATTGCTTATGGCCATCCACTTACACCTGTCCCTTTCATGAAGACTCAATGAAGACTCAACTTGATGATGTGGCACAACCCCAGCTTCCTCTGTGACTTCTCATACTCTCATGTCACCATATCATTGGAACTTGATCAATGGATGCAGCTATGCTGAATATCACAAGGGTGGAAGTGCTACAGAAGGGTGTTGTGGCTTGGGTGGCTAGAGAGAGTAGAGAGGGCTCTGTTATGGTATATCACCTTATTATATAAGTAAAAGTACTATACCTTCGCATTTCTACTTACCTAGAGTATTCAACTACTGGCCTACATATTTTCTCACATAGAACTGAATGTTCTATACCTTTCTACATCATTGGAGAGTCATACAGAATAGTCTCGCTTACTGTAGAACATATGGGACACTACTAGATATCATGATTTCATCAGTATATAGGTTTGATGTAGTTGATTAGAATGGATATACTTTTTTACTGTTAATTCTTGCAACCTGCTCTAAGACAACTAGTACTGTTCCAACACTACTAGTCTACTACATTAATTCAAGACCTTGCTCTGAATTTAGTGTACTTCATCGCTCCTCAACCATCAAGACTATGCTCTGACGATCCATGATAAATATCTCACACTTCGCTTGTAGTTATCTCCAGCGATACTTTTAGATCCTTTGGTTATCAAGATCTACTCGGTTAGGCTATTAATGACTCAACTCTATTCAGGATAACTCCCTCATATTGCAGAACTCAAGAACCATATATGTATCTATACTAACGCTACTACTGACAATTGTATTCAAAGGAATACACCAGTGCGGCATAGACACATGGTCCATAACAGGCTCTGCAGCATCTACTAGATTGTACATGATGAAAAGTACATGCCCCAGAACAACTTTTGACTCTCTTTTCAACTTTTTCACAGCATACTGTCAGTATCTTTCCATGCACTATGCATTGCAAGTCTTCACAACTTCCCATCTGACCTTGTGGCAATTTTGTGTCTACCTCTCTCACCATCATCCTTCAAATTCCAATCTCTACCTTACTCAAAGTCCATCCTGCCACAAGAACTCCTTCATCACATTTGTTCTGTGTGGTTTAAGTCCTCCATACACAGTTGTAAACTCCTCCTCCCAGGACCTTTCATCGACTCCTGTGTGCATTCAACATCCACATCACAGTGATGTACAATCACTTTCAAGCCAGTGGGTCACAAGTGGCTGCTTCATTTTTCAATGAATGATCTAGCTATGCACTTCAACTTCACAGCCACATGACTGCCAATGTCTTGCCTTCCAATGCCAACTCCCAATAGAATATTGATGTCCACTGTACCTTCTCTGCTGCCTTTGTCACCCACTGCTTTCATCCCCTCTACTGCCACCTCACCATCACCTTCAACAACCACCTTGCCTCTATGTCGACTGCCTCTTTCACTACCTACTCCTGCATCACATCATGTTCTTCCACTGCCTCCTTGGCCTCAACTTCCAACACCATTGAGCTTTCACTTTCTCCCCCACCTGGACTACTGGACTATACCATGATCAAATCGTGAAACTTCTTCTTACATCCACCTCACACCACTTCACTGCCTTCTTCACTCCTCCCCCAGACACACACATAATGTCTACCAAACCCTCCAAGATCAACTTCAACCAACATGTGGACTGCGACCATTACATCGAGTATGGGCTGGATATTGCTCATTTTGGGATTGCATGTTATCTGGGGGAGGGAGGTTGGGTGTCAGGTTTAATGGTTCATCTCTTTTCCCCTCTTTATTTATGTTTTCTACCTCCTCCACCCTCATGCCAATCTCTGCATATGCTTCAACTATGTCACCACCTGCTTTAACTCCTCTTCTCATTCATCCCCTCTCCTCCCCCCATTCCATCATCTCCAAACTTATTGATGTCTGAATGGCACATCATTCATGCCTTCATAAACATGTGCTCCCATCTCCACCTTCACTCCTCCTCCACCTGTTATTTCACCTCACGTTCATCCTCCACATGATGGCCTCCACTCCCACCACCACTTCATCTACAACCACTTCAATGACCACTTCTCCCCATGTATACACTACTGATTCTGCAGCATGTCTCACTTATCCCACTACAGCACATATCTATACCACCACTCAAACACTTCCCATCCCACTATACACATGATCACATTGTCACCTCCTCTCTCATTTGTAATGCTGTCATAAGTGTCAGCCAAATTTCTCATTTATCATAGGCCTTATATGATATGGGATATCATATAAGGTCTGAGTTTTATGAGTGAGGCATATACTATATGTATATACAGGCTATTCATAAGTACTCATTACTTTATGCTTCCTATTATTATTGTAATGCTACTATGTGTACTCATAAGTACTCATTAATTATACTTCCTATTATTATTGCTTCCTATTATTATTGTAATGCTACTATGCATACTCATAAGTCCTCATTACTTTATGCTTCCTATTATTATTGTAATGCTACTATGTGTACTCATAAGCATTCATTACTTTATGCTTCCTGTTATTATTGTAATGCTACTATGGTACTCATAAGTACTCATTAATTTATGCTTTCTATTATTATTGTAATACTACTATTATACTCATAAACACTCATTACTCTATGCTTCCTATTATTATTGTAATGCTACTATGTGTACTCATATGATAAATTGTGTATATAATAACAAATATTATTGCTATACTAAGGTACTATCTAAATATTCATACAAGCTACATATACCAACTACCTACAATGAATCATGGTAACAGGGTGGTAGTGTCATGGAAGAGTGAGAGGCACTGCTGCCAGTGTCATTGTAAAACAGGAAGTGGAATGTGGTGGTAGGCCATCATGGGCAATACAGTGTGGTGGTGGAGGGAGAGAAGTGGGCAAGTGGATAAGCGCGAGAGGCGACTTGAGGTGAGTGACATTGGCGTCAATGCTGTTCTGTCCACCGGAACCGACACTGCATTCGTGTTATTGAGGTAAAGGGGTGGTTAAGGTGGGAGACGAGGAAGTGGGATGGGAGGTTATGATACAAGTTATTAGCGGTGAGGTGGTTGTAGTGGTGGAAGAAATGACTGCTAGGCGAGTTGTTGAAATGATGATACCACTGGTGTGGGAGGAGAAAGGAGGAGAGGAGGAAGAGGAATGGTGGCGGTGGTTAAGGCTGTGGCGGACGATAGACATAGCATCTCTGTGCACTCGATGGACGTGGTAGTGGAGACTGTCTCCATTGTGAAGGGGGAGGGGTAAGAGGAGGTGCAAGATGGCTATGCCGTGATGAGCAGCAGTGTGAGATGGCCAGATGGTAGTGGTACAAAAGGGTGAGGCGACAGTAGGAGGTGAAGTGGTGGTGTGGATTGAGACTCCCCTGTCCTCGAATCCCTCATTGCGCGTCCGATATAATACATATTGAGTGCAGAGGCACCGGTGTGTAACCTTGTATGTGCAAAATCATGGATACTGGGTGGACGGTATGATTCGATTTGTTCTGAGATGGGGCATTCTTGATCTATTATAATATCATAGTATCATCAGCACATATTGAAAAAGAAGAATGAGAAATAGAGGGGAGGAAGAAGGAAAGAAACATACTTTCAACATGAACAACAACACCCCTCATCCACTTATTTTTCCAATTCAACGGTACCTAAACCCTGAGAAGACTCAGTTATTTGGTGGCCTGTTTGGAGGAGGAGGTATCCTATATGGAAAGCCTTCATGTATCATTAGTATCCGAACTAAAAAGAAAGAAGGAAGGAACGTACAACAAAATCAACAAAACAAGGATCCCTCTGTTCAGCCCTAAGCGTCCTACCACACTGGTGGCAGCCTTCACATAATCCTCGCCAAACTCCAAAGGCCACGAAATGATCAATCTTTTGGGGTATCACTCTATCGTGAAGCCGTGGTGGTAGAAGGTGGTGATAAGATTGTGCAAGACAGTGGGGTTGTTTTGTTGGTGGGGACTAGGTGCGTGAAAACGATGAGATGGCGGGGTGGTGCAGGTTGAAGGGAGGTGCTGGTTCTGGGGCCAGGGAGAGGGCCTAGGGCCGTTAATGAAGGTGGGCAATGTTGCGCCACTGGGACGTCAAGCAGGGAGGTGGGATGAGGGGGTTAGGCTGGTGGGAGGCGAGGTCATGGGGTGGTAAGAGACGGGGTCGTGCCAAAAGATTTGGAAACCCCTGGAAACGTCGTCCTCATTATGACGCAGAGGGAGAGGAGAGAGTTGTCAAGGCTAGGCGACGAGGCCTCGAAACTGTTCCTACCTACGTCGTCGGGACGCAGGGAATAAGCGGATGGCATGGCTCCGATGCCGTTCCCACCAGATCTTCACCAAGATGCAGGGGAGAAGGACGGAGGGGGCCATTAGGGGCCATTGTTGGCAAGATGGCATTGCGGAGGGTGGCTTAACAACATGAGGCAGCCATCAAAGAAGCGGAGGTGATGCTGTGGGGGGCGTGAGAAACCAGGCAAGGATGAGGCTGTGTGAGGGATGGGCTCACCTCGTTCCACATGCATTGACAAACCATGGATGTCGAGTTGAAGCAGCACCAATGCTTGCCACCGTGTGTCATGGCATTGATGACTTTGGAGGAAGCTGATGTCCTAGACAACGCGGTGGGGGTGGGGGCGTTTGGGGTAGGGATGGTGCCGGGAGGAGAAATAAATATAGAAAGTCTTGACTGACATGATTTGAGGATAGTAATGACTAAAGTGACGAGGGAATTAGTTTCAGAAAACTAATTCCCTCGCGACCTGCAAACTATGCGCTAATAGTAACATCGACGAATTGGAAGAGCGCTGAACTAAATACCTCCAATTGAAGTCATGAGGGAATTTGTTTCTAAACAAATTCCCTCGTGACCTGAAAATTAATTGTGCGCTTAGATTCAGTACAACTAATGTAATCGCAGATAATAACATATATTCAGTATGAGCTTCAAAGAGGTAAGATAAGTCATATTATGTATAAAGCAAAAACAGAATACGAGCATTAGTAGTAGATATAGCGAGGTAAGTTGAAAAGTTGATTTAAGAAGAGATGTAAATAAGTGTAGAAAGTAGAAAATACGATGCTTTGAATAAGGCTGTCATATCCCATATTGCCTACCTCCGGACTCCTATGCTTTACTCCGCCTTTTCCTTTGCTTACTCCGAACCTTGATTATGTTCTTAATATTACATATTGATTACTGTACATAGATTACTCTCGTTTCCTATCTTCTGTTCTACTGAGCTATCCCCTCAGTAATGTAGTATACATCTCGTAGTGAGTTACTTATCATTCTTAAGTGCGCCACTATCTGTTTTACTTTACACTGCCATATGCGCTCACTTCTCCGACGTGTTTTATTATGTTTAATTAGTTATAGTCTTTATTCTACGTATGCCTACCCTGACCGTACTTCTCCGCTGGCCTTGGCCAGCAGCCTTTACTTACTCCGAGTCTCTAGTATTTAAGTAGTACTCGATTTGTACTTAGACTCAGTTTCATATTGAACTATGTCCTCACCCTTTCGTCTGACTTGAGTTACACCTCTCGTCTTCCATCTCTTGTCTTCTCCGAAGGGCTTGCCCTTACTCCGAAATACAGGACCAGGAATCCCAGGGGCGCAGCACATAAGCTGAAGCCAAAGTCCTACCCCCTGAGTTATCGTTCTCCGCCTTCATCTATTACTCACCCCTCATTTCTCTGCAGTCACCCTCTCGTACTCTGCCGCCAAGTCAGGCTAGGGGCACGGTTGTGACAAAGGCAGAGATTAAAATGAATATACTAAATCTATCATGACTAAATAAAGAAAAAGAAGTATTAAAATTCCCATTACCTTTTAAGGTAGTTGGGTTATTCTCATAATCATACCCAATTACTTTCGACGACTTGATATAATACAATCAGCTACAAAGGATAATAGATATGGACAATAATACGTACACTTTCTTTGGCCTTGGAGTGGTTTCTTTACTGGTACCTCACTTCATGCCTGAAAGCACAGGTGTGGTGTCGACTTGCCTAAACACTCAAGTCATGTCATCAACCGCATCCCAAAGTTTACCCATTGAGTCATCTGGCGCTTGCTGAATGGCAGAAACCCACCAGGACAGTGAAATAATTACGCAACACAACCCTAAAGGCCCACCACAGAACAATGTCTCCCACTGGTGAGTATTCAAGGGCAAAGACTTGATGAGACCCCCAGTATCAGAAATACGCCACTGTGGTTGAATGGTCAGCCACCATGTCATCCATGACTGTCCATACTTTGAAGCTGTTATAGGTGAGACAGCTATTACACTTCTATGATGTTGAATCCACCAACCAACTTCACTGGGACAGTTTAAGGTGGGAAATGCCTGTTATATTTCAGAATAAGTATGCATATGATCTGAAAGTAAAAACATACTAATATATCTGGTTTCCTCAATTCAAAACTCTTCCACTCCGTCACCAGAGCTTGCCAGCATGGGTCTAATGATATGTTCCGAAGATATTGCATGTACTGGTGTGTATATTCTGGTAACAGCCTAACATCATCTTCTGTGATGACCGATGCTGAAGTCACACTATTGCTGCCACCCCTGAAACATGGGAACTAAATCAACACTATGCAACAAAACAAAAATAATGAACATACAACTGTTCATTACTGCTCGCAACAGAAGATGCCATGGTACCATCAGTGTCATTGGAAATGGTTGACATATCACTGATGGAACAACACACTAAAATTAGATAACAGATACAAAATCGGGAGGTATTCAAATAAATACCTTCCACTACTGCTCTCCAGGCACTTGGATTTGCGAAGGGGGGTAGTATTCTGACCGAACTCAGTATCATCGGATTTCTTATGCACTGTCTTCAGTTTTCTGAGCTGTTTTTGCTTCACAAGACTTGGTGGCTGATCAGTGCTTTGATCCTTCAAGCACAACTGAGCAAGAAATAGGTCATTTCGAGCTATGTTCGCTTTGTGGTTGGCTTCATACTGGGAGATTCAGTGGCCATCAGAAGTTCTGACATATTCGACAGGTGGCATGTGAGGTTCTGTATCCACGTGAGAGCCCTCTTTGTCTGGACCTTCATTCTCTTCGCATTCATCATTGCCCCCATGCTCACCTCCACCCTCTGTGGCTTGCTCTTCATCCTGATTACTGGAATCATTTTCACTGCTCGGACTAACTGTGCAATGCTGGTCATTGGCAAGGCTATGTGAAAGGCATTCCTCTTCCGCTTCAGTACGTTCATTAGTATTGTATGCATATATGATTTGAATATGTATACACTCACAAAAGCAGTCGTAGAGGAAGTTGTCGAATTTATTTTCAATATCCGTTACAAATGTTTTATCTCCCATCCAAGTTTTCCAATCTTGTTCATTCTTATCAGTACCATAGTGCAAGCTATAATGAGACTGTAAGGACCTTTCAAATCATATGAAACTGTTTATGTTGACATACATTACAGTTTCTAACTTTCCACCCCAAGACAGGCGTGGTCCTCCAGCAAAAATGGTAAATTTCCAGCCGCCAGTCAACTTCGAGAACTTAGTGACCATCTTAGCAATGGAAGCATTGAGCATTTTAATCGATCTAAGTACATGTGAGTTTAATGCATCATATGCAAGTACATCTGACTTACTCTTCATACTTTAGGTTGTCAGTCTCCCCACCACCAGACTCAGGAGGGTCATCACAACTCCCCTCGTGCAACTTGTCTTGGTAGTCTTTAACCTCTGCTCTGATGTATGCCCCCTCCTTGCTATAGTACCGTTGGATTAGCGCATTTTTGAATTGAAGTTTGGTCTTTCTGGGCTCAGTGTCTGATGGTGGGGAGGATTGGTATTCTTTCCATTGAGTGCTAATAAGAGGCTCTAGTTGATCTCCATACAGGATCTTATATACCTCCCAATCTTGGAGAACCTTCACATCGGCGGACTTCGTCGACTTCGAGTAAAGGAGGCTTCGAGTAGCTGCAGTAGAGTTGCGAATATGGTTTGGGAACCAAATGCTAAGGCGCTGCAACAATCAATCATCAGTAGGTTGCATCTTCTAGTATAATGAAGTAAATGCTTACCTTGCACATAACTCTCCACTTATTAATCTCTGCTTTGTTGCCCCATTTCTTCTTCTCCTTCTTGGTAGGTGGCTGTCATCCCCACTCGATTCCCCATTCTTCATATATGTCAGAAAACCATGCCATTGTTTGTCATTTTTCTTTCGCATCGATAAATGCAGGAATCCTTTTTGAAAGCCACTTCTGTTGTGCAGTAGTTGTCCATTGTCGTCTGGTCATGGTAAACAATGAAAGAACCAGAGGGGAAAAGGATGTTGAATGTCGAGGTGGACTGTGGAAGGGTTTCGAGTTGGAGAACGTTAAATTGGGAGATGTCAAAGCCAGAGATGTTGAAGTGAGAGATGTTGAAGTGAGAGATGTCGAAGTGGGAGGATGTTGAAGTGAGAGAATTTTCAGGTAGGAGTGTTAAGGTTCAAGTAACTGTCGAGGTGAACTGGTATGCCAGGGAGAGTGGGGATCTATGAATGTGGCAGGAAAAGGTTAATTTTTTCTGGCTTGACAGTGCGCCGCAAGGGTAATATTTTTGAATTCTTTCCTGGGTAACTGTTCCCTATCATTGAAATGTCTTTCTGAAAACCACTTCCCTGTATTATACAATGTATTTACAGTTCTTAAATACAATTCTGTTAGAACTATAGCTTTCTATATCTATATTTTAATAATATACTGCACTGGAACACTCAGCAGACAACACTATGTTGTGCTTCATACTCCTGCTTGGACATCCCTGATAGCGAATTCCACCCAAAGAGTTACCAAAGTGATCAAAATGCAAGATGATGATAGTTGGCACTGAGATCCAAGTAAGTACTTTGACTAAAAAAAAAGATGAAGACACAGCACAAGGATGAAAAAGAGGGAGGTGATGACGTGGAAGTATGAGATTGGTGGCACAATAATAGTATTAGGAGTCTGAATGTATACACCTAAGTCTCCTAACCCTTTGAGTGAGACAGACTAAAACCTGTAGCGTGTAGCAAAAACAATTAATATGCGAAGAAGCCATTGATCCATTGAAGACTAACATACTAGAGAGCCCTGAAATCCTATTACACTACCAGTCTTAACTGTCAAGAAGCATGTAACAGATTGTCACAGTAATAGACTCTCACTCTGGAAAGCAATACCCAGTGACTAGTTGGTGATGCATCCAAAATTTCATAGAATATACTTTGTTGATAATGTGAGAAGAGAAAAATATTATGGAAGAATAACTGAGTGAAAATGGATTGCACAAAAAGAGTAACCAAATATTGTTGCCAGTTACTGAATCACCAGGACTTCATTCATCCAAAAGAATGCACTTCATCAATAACATGAGAAGAGAAAAGTATGAGCGAAGAATAACCAAGTGAAAATGGATTACATAAAAAGAGTGACAAGATATTGTCGCCAGTTACTGAATCACCAGAACTTCATTCATCCAGAAAGAATATACTTTTTGATAATATGAGAAGAGAAAAGTATGAGGGAAGAATAACTGAGTGAAAATAGATTTAAAAAAAAGAGTAACCAAATATTGTTGCCACTTACTGGATCACCAGGACTTCATTCATCCAAAATGAATATACTTTGTCAATAATGTGAGAAGAGAAAAGTATGAGTGAAGAATAACCGAGCAAAAATGGATCACACAAAAAGAGTAACCAAATATTGTTGCCAGTTAGTGAATCACTAGGACTTCATTCATCCGAAAGAATATATTTTGTTGATAATGTGAGAAGAGAAAAGTATGAGGGAAGAATAACTGAGCGAAAATAGATTACACAAAAAGAGTAACCAAATATTGTTGCCAGTTACTGAATCGCCAGGACTTTATTCATCCAAAACAACCAGTAAGATTGCAACAGTTAATCTGAATTAACGTTTACTGAACTGGAAACAGGTCAGATCTATATGTATTTTCAAATTCTTGAGGAAGTTATTCGTTTGTCTCTAGTGGTTGGGTTTGGTGTTGGAGCGAGGTCATCAGGTATGCAGCTGGATACTATGGCCTTAATGTTACTAACGATCATGTTTATTCAGAGTGCTGAATTGTCATCTCATTACAGGAATGTTAGAGACTGCAGCGCTGCAGCTTTGGTGTCCCACCAATTTCTTTCTTTCCATAGACAAGTATGTTGTATTTCTAGTAGCTAATCTATCTAAAGTGACTAACATTCATATTATAACAGCTTTTGTTTGGAGAACATTGAGCCGGAGTCTGCACCTGGAGATGTTAGACACATTGGTGGTGGTGGGAGGAGGTGGAGTGGACTTGGTGTAGGTGGGGGAGGTATTTAGCGTATCTACGAGTTGTACTCAATTATATTTTAATATAATATATTGAACTTCATAAAATAGGTAATATTAAAATAAAATAGCTAACGAATACAAAATCAAATGTACTCGACCAGACTCAATTTAAATTGAGCATAAACGAGTATATGGTCAAATTGTAAGGGAAATCGATTTTTTATGATTTTATTGATTCAGCTTGATTCTGCTCACTCACACTCGATTCCCACTCGATCCCAATACATCCACTTTTCACTGGGGGTGAGTACTAGCCCAGTGAAAAGTCCATTGAGGAGAATCAAGCTGAATCAAGTGCAGTCAAGTATGAATTGCACATAACTTTTATTAGTAAGTAACTCATTATCTTATCTGTTGCTTATTTTGCATTCAATTCAAATATTATACATACACTTTAAACTATGGACTTTGTCACCTGGCCTTTGTATATTGTACATCTTTTGTCTTTCCATTTTCCTATAGCAAACAATCGACTAATGCAACACTAACTGCTTCAAGCTGAAGTTCTTCAATTTCAAACTCAGGCTCTTGATCAGATTGTGACATCATGTCAAAGGTCTGTGCACAGTTCGCTTCTCTGCCTCCTTCCACAATTGACTAACACAACACTAACTGCTTCAAGCTGAAGTTCTTCAATTTCAAACTCAGGCTCTTGATCAGATCGTGACGTCGTGTCAAAGGTCTGTGCGCAGTTCACTTCTCTGCCTCCTTCCACTTCCTTCCCCCAGCTTCCTTCCTCCCACCCCAGCTTCTTCCTCTCCCTGTACTTCTTCCGATCCCCTCCTCTCCCCTTTCTTCCTTTCCTCTCTCCCCCCCTTTATCTTACATTTTCTTGCCACCAAGCTTTAAATGCCGCATTCTGACTTTCCCTATCACTCTAGGTCTATCTTGAAGCTGAAAGTAGTGCATATAGCTGGCTGCCATATTTAATCTGCGTGTGGTAGGCAATCTAAAGGCTGGGAATGGTGATTTTAGAGTATAGGTATGTCCACTGAGTATCTCTTTAGTCCCATATTAATAATATAACGTACCAGATAGTCACGCCATTACAGTGTTTGCGTGATTGTGAAATCGCCAGCTATGCGGCACTCTAGCACCATTACTACCATTTGCTGACTCTTTTCGATCACATCAAGCCTCACTGCTGTTCCATGCAGAACTGAAGCCAACTTTCATTTTACTTGGGGGGCTATCAGCAAAGTTGTGAAGTGTATATTTCTGAATATCTTCATTAGTATTTCACTTATTCATTATTCATAGAGATACATCTGAGGAAATGAGGGCCAAGCTAGGGTGGAGTTGTAGAAGGGGCTACTAGAGTGATTGAGGGGAGTGATATTAGCTGTGGGAGCTGGTTGAGGGGGGAGGGTAGTGTAGGAGGGGAGGGTAGCGAAGGGGGAGGGTAGGGTAAGGAGAGGGGGTAGTGGCAGGGGTAGCAGGGGGCAGGCCCAATGTGCTTGATCAGTGCTCCATTCAGTGTTTCGTCTCAATTCCACTCATACATTCCCAACTGTATTTATAATATTAATTGCTACTTGATTCCACTCGATTAAATCGAGCTAGGGTCCATATTTGTAAATTCTGCCAGTGCTGCATGCTTCGCTTGATTCGGCTTGATCCCAACTTGATCCACCTCGATTTGCCTTGACAGACTTTTCACTGGAGGTGCTGGCGCCAGTGAGTAGCTATATGTTAACATATATGCTAACATTTATATTCAAAGGGGTACAGCAGCGTTAGGTACATAAGAACCATAACAGAACCTTGTTATAGCAGGTCATTGTTGCCATGTGCTCAATGCATGCATGCAGCATTGATACCACATAAGCCTCCCCCTGCTCGTCTTGACATTCCCTCCTACCTCACAATCTCAGTGTCATCATACCTCATAGAAACTGGCCACCAGCGTTATCCAGTCTTCTAGAATCCCCTCCTCTTGCCTCCCTGCCTGCCTCCTTTGCATCAAGACCGTGATAACAGCAATACTAACCACCGACATCTCTTCCCACTCCTGACTACACAATCTCATTACACCTCATATACAACGGTGTTAGCGTTATCTGGACACCTCTCCCCCTCTCCTCCCATTCGTCACGATGATGACACCAAGTTCCGCTGGAAAACACATTGTCAAGACCTCGATGCTTCATCATGCTCCTTCCTCCTCCCCCCTTCCTCAACACCTGTCCCATTGGTGATAATGGCATTGACACAGCATACTTGGATGTGACACCTAGTTCCGCTGGCAAGCATGATGCTGCGTCAAGATGATGGTAATACCGACACCTCAACACCTGTCCCGTTGGTAATAAACACGTCAACTCAGTATGGGGACAATAAAGCAGTAGCGCTATTGGGAACTACATTGGAGAAGGACAAGGGGCTACAAATGATGGAGATCGAAGAGCCTGAGGGTAGGGGAATGGAGTGAGGTGGGCACATAGACAGGAACATAGTTGATTACCTTGGAGGATGTGGGTGATTGGGAAGTATGGGACTAGACACCTATCCTTACTATAGTCTAGTACTACTCATCATTTATGTTTACCTGATTCAGCCACACGTTTGCTTTGCTTTCACTGGTTTCTTATCAGGACTCATTGTAGCACTAACCTAAGGAAGGAAGGCATAACAATGGCTGCTAAAACTGACATTGATGTTACTCGGTGACTTTGCGGCATTGCCTCAAGTTTGCCATGTGCTGGGCTAATCTAGTTCTAGATAAATGTCACATGTCATGTGTCAAGCTAGTTCCTTTTATGAATACATCATGGGCTGAATCACACTGTTTAATGTAAAATCGCAGGTGATCCAGTCTGATAATCTGATATTTCATGCAGATTGACCATTCAAAGTGTTGATTTATTTTTGGAAGTTCACTGATCTGTTAACATGTGGTATTGGGTCCATGTACAAATGTCCCACATGACACAGCAGCACACTGCTCTCCCCACCCCAGATCTCTCACACTCATGCCTCAAAAGCATGATGTATCTCCTACAGCAGAAGCACCAGTGGCTACTCAGAAACAGTCTAAGCACTCAGTCCAGTCTCGGCCTGCAGTGAGAACTCAAGTGGCCACAAGTGAAAAAGATAAGGAAAAATTCCAACAGTTAGGATCTCAGCCTCAAAGTTCTAGCTTGCATAATACATCACGAATTACATCACTTAAAATTATTGACAAGGAAGGAAGGCAGAAAGTGGTGAAGGAGTTACAGCGGCATCATGACATTGACCATAGCAAACAAAATGATATAATTACCTGCAATGACTTGGTTTCTCAGGAAGTTGAACTCTGTGAAAGTAGTATTGAATTAATTGCCAATGAACAGGCAGTTCAGAATGATCCACCATTGAAATCTAAGAGGCAACGTGACCAAACATCATCAGTTAGTCTATTGTATTTTATAATGTACACATCTGATTAACTATCTAGGCAAAAATGAAAGAGTGGTTACAATATCAGGATGAATTCCTTAATGAACTTCTTCACCATGATGGAAAAGGAGACTATTCAGATGAGGAAAAATGTTCAGCTTGCAAGAATGAAATTGGTTGTTACAAGTGTAAAGATTGCTTTAATGGTGGTTTACTCCAGTGCAAAAAATGTCTTATAGCAGGGCATGCACAATTGCCTCTGCATAGAATTGAGGTAAGATCAGTATTTTTGGATGACATGTACTTCTTTAATATTTGGCATTGCAAAGTACTGGAATGAGTTCTATTTTGAAAGGGAAACTCTGAAGAATCTTGGACTTCATGTGCATCTTGGACATGGGGGAGCATTGTGCTCAGATCCAGTTGACACTCCCACAAATTTAGTTATTGTGGATAATACTGGGATTCATAATGTTTCAGTCTTTTTTTGTAACTGCAGCAAGCATACATCTATCCCACGATATGCTCAGCTAATGCGTGCAGGTTGGTTTCCAGCAAGTTTTGTTAGGCCACAAACTGCTTTTACATTTGAGTGCCTTGATACATTTCATGAGCTCACACTTCAAAGCAAAACAAATCTGTATGACTGGTACCATACTCTTTGTTGAAAAACTGACAAGTGCAAGTTGGAGAATGAAAAGGTCAGTAGAAAGTAATATTAAATACACCAACTAAAATACTCAAATATAAAGAGCTGCTACAATGAATTTCGGCATGTGGTACGAATATGGAGAATTTTATTCATGTGCAAACGTGCTGGCCGAGGTCAATTTACAGAAGGAATAAGTGGCACAAAAAATGGAGAATTGACAGTAGAATGTCCAGCATGTCCTCATCCAAATAAGAATCTTCCTAATGATTGGAAAAATTCAGAGTTATCAAAGTAAGTATAGTTTTATTAATTCTTGAATCTATCTAAGCAACATTGAACTATTAGATTTCTGTATATTATGTATCTAGCAGTTGATGCTAATTTTAAGTTAAACTGCAAGGAACGTGGAATTAAAGATATTGAATTAATGCCTGGCTGGGGACCTTTTGTGGAAGAAGAGAGTTATCAGAAATACCTTGCAACACATAAAGAAAATCCTGAGGTGCTAAAATATTTATATGATCAAACATCACACTAATAGACCTATTAGATTAATACATGTGATTCTGCACATGATGCAATACTTCAAGCTGGTGTACGCTCTGCCCCAGGACATTCAGTGACTGGGACTGCACTTGTAATTTGCTCATGACATACTTTAATCCACCAAAATGGTGCAGGTGACTTGCAAAAAGGAGAAAGGTATGAATATTTCATTATAAAAATAACTAATCTACTATACTTTATACAGATATTGTAATGTGGATTACATTTTATTCTCTGCTCTAACTGGTGTTTTACTTCTATGGATTATGATTACATATGACATTGGATGTCAATGGTCAAAGAACATGAGAAAACGAATGGAAAAATTTCCTGAGGAAATGCAAATTCCTTCTAATACAAAGATTGATATTGGAGTTCCATCTTGGCATATAAATGGACATGGAAGTTCATGCCGCAGCAACTTTGCTTTGGCATACTTTCCAGGAGCTGGTCGTACTTGTGGGGAGGAAGTTGAGACAACATGGTCAAGTAGTAATCTTCTTTGTCCAAGTACATGAGAAATGGGACCAGCAGCTCAACATGAGGTATTAAATGATCAATGGAGTAGTTGGAATTTTCAAAAGACAATTGGATTTCATATGTGTTTAAATTTGTTGTTGAACTACATAATTAATAAATTCAATTCAGGTTTGCATTTTGTTAGGAGATTTAATGAAGCAATATTAATGAGTGAAAAACACAGAGAAATTTTTGATAAATTTAACTTGACCTTTTCATCTCCCTTAACAAAAAAATGGGAAGAAGAAATATTAGCATGGAATATAGATCATAAGGGCCCAAATCCATATGAAGAGCCTGAGTGCAGTAAGTATACAAATTTTGGTTTAAATGAAGTCTAATATATTGCTAGCTACTACATTGCAAGATGTTCAACTAGAACTAACTCATGAGGAGAGTGCTGCATCTGAAAAAGGAATAGTTTCAAAACATAAAATGACATTAACTAAATTTTTGTTCCTTGCATTGGAGCTTGAAGAACAACAGTAGGTTACAATTTTAACTTTATATATATATATCTCATTTTATTACTTAGAAGTGTATTGAAGTTTGAAATTTCGAAATTGAAAAAGAATTTATCATCAAGACACCTAGCTGATCTTCAAGATAAACAGAATGCTCTAGTATCACGAATTCAAAAATGGCAAGAGGTTCAATTATCTTATATGCCAGAAGCAGCTACTGTGATAATCCCTGCAATAAAAGCACTACATGAGATTGGATCTTCTGATATAACCACAAACACTATTAAAATTGAGATCCTTCCACTATATCTTCCATCATCACTTTCCACTGAGCTGTGCTCTATTTCTACAATAAAGAAAGTAGCAGATTCAGAACTAAGATTGCGAATTGCACAGGCAAAAGATGCATTAGCTGATGTTTGATGTCAAAGAAGAATTATTTCAACTCTAAAAGAGTTTAAGAGACTGAACACATCTGGAACAGGAAATAAATCTAATACCCATGTGTGATCTTTGTATCAGCATTTTGAAAACAAAACACAATGCAGTGCAGACAGGTATCAAGCAGCTCATACAGCACTTACTGTTCTTGATCCAAAAGGAAATTGGCAGGAAAATTTACTTGAGCTTAAACCAGAGGATATTCGAGGGCCTGGGAAAGATCCAGATAATCCTTCAAGTGGTGGTTGATATGAGATGTCATGGATATGGATGGTTTCTAATAATACCTCAGGAAATAATGATGATGGTGTTAATGAAAGCCTTAAAGTGGAATGGGCTAAATCACATGCAAGAAGAGACAGATGGGCTGAAGAATTACTTATTCTGAGTGAAGAAATGCGATGAATTATTGCATACTATAAATGGAAAGAGGACTGGTGGAGGACTATAAGTGATACTAGAGAGTATAACTTTAAGGTTGGGCTTGACATCAGACAAGGAGTCACAGCTTATGCACTAAAACAAGCTGCATTATGTTATAGGCTAGCACAGAGCTGTATGGAATAGTGGTTGCCCATGTTTAAAAAACATAATTATTATCCAGATTGGACAAAGGAATATATAGATTTGTCAGTATTGTCATCAAAGGATTACTCTATATTGGAGAGTACAAAGTCTGGAATGAGTGAAGACATGGTAGATGAAGATATGGAAGATAATGATATGGAAGACCAAGATATGGAGGATAGTGATATAGAAGATGATGATATAAATGGGGAAATTTATATGGATGATCTAGTAGTAGATGCAGATACATATGAGCCAATTGATAGATATGAGATAGAAGATTAGATAAATTGTATAATATATAGTTTTGTAAATGATGAATCAATATTAGATAAATGAGTTTTATAAGTACACATAATAGCATTACAATAATAAATTATAATAGAAAACAAAAATGTAATGAGTACTTATGAGTACACATAACATTACAATATGACAGGAAATATAAATTAATGAGCACCTATGAGTAAGCATAATAGCATTATTATAATTATAGGAAGAAGAAAGTAATGAGTACTTATGAGTACCCACAATACCATTACAATAACAATAGGAAATGTAAAGTAATGAGTACTTATGAGTATTGTTAATACTATTACAATAGAAATAGGAAATATAAAGTAATGAGTGCTTATGAGTACTCATAATACCATTACAATAACAATAGGAAATATGAAGTAATGAGCACTTATGAGTACTCTTAATACTATTACAATAACAATAGGAAATATAAAGTAATGAGTATTTATGAGTACCCACAATACCATTACAATAACAATAGGAAATATGAAGTAATGAGTGCTTATGAGTACTCCTAATACCATTACAATAATAATAGGAAATATGAAGTAATGAGTGCTTATGAGTACTCCTAATACTATTACAATAATAATAGCAAGCATAAAGTAATGAGTACTTATGAGTACCCATAATACCATTACAATAATAATAGAAAGCATAAAGTAATGAGTATTTATGAGTACCCACAATACCATTACAATAACAATATGAAATATAAAGTAATGAGTGCTTATGAGTACCCATAATACCATTACAATAATAATAGAAAAAGTAATGAGTATTTATGAGTACCCACAATACTATTACAATAACAATAGGAAATATAAAGTAATGAGTACTTATGAGTACTCCTAATACCATTACAATAAAAATAGGAAATATAAAGTAATGAGTGCTTATGAGTACTCATAATACCATTATAATAATAATAAAAAGCATAAAGTAATGAGTATTTATGAGTACCCACAATACCATTACAATGACAATAGGAAATACAAAGTAATGAGTACTTATGATTACCCACAGTACTATTACAATAATAATAGAAAACATAAAGTAATGAGTACTTATGAGTACCCATAATACTATCACAATAATAATAAGCATAAAGTAATGAGTACTTATGAATAGCCTGTATATACATATAGTATATGCCTCACTCATAAAACTCAGACCTTATATGATATGGGATATCATATAACACTGCTGTTAAATGATAAATTTGGCTGACACCCCTCATGCTGTTCATGTTGGAATTGCAAGCCATTTAATGTTACTATACCTTTGGCCTGTCAATTTTGAAAGGGACTAGTCATCCTGGTGTCATGAGGTAGTTGTTGAATGCATTGGTGAGATAGTACTGGAGGGGGTGATAAAAATGGGTGGCTATGGCAGGGTAGTACATTGATGATGTATTGGTGGTGACAGATGGCTTCAGGGGGTCGTGAAGTGGCAGTTAATGTTACTATACCTTTGGCCTGTCAACATTGGAAGGGACTAGTCATCCTGTTGTCACTATGAACAGTCTCATTCCTTTATCTCTATGTTATCCATCTTTGTATTTATTGCCTCCTAATCTTCATTTTAACCTCCTCCTTTGTGTGAACTTTCCCTAATACTACTTTCAAACAGAAAATCTGGTATTTCCATTACATCTTCCAACTACTGTTCAAAATTCTTGATGAACTCACACACTACTGACTCCCACTCCACCTGTACCTCTTGCTGAATCCTCTATCCTCAGTCACCTTGGCCCTGATTTAATTCAATGCTTTGACTTACTGATACATATTTCACTATTCTTTTCCTCCCTCACCATGTTAGATATTCAGGGTTGCACAGCTTCTTTGACAGCTGTCACTTGTCATCTGTCATACTTGACAGTTCTGTGATTGACAGATATGTGATTGACAGATTGACAGCTGTCTGTTACCTTAGTTACCTGGACCTTGGTTGGACTTTGGTAAATAGCCTTAGTATATATACACTCTGTAACTTGGTAGTTGTTAACAAGTTTCCTCCCCATCTTGTGTCTGTGTCAGTGTTTGTGTCTGAGTTCTTGCACCTTTACCACTCTCTCTTTGCTCCATTATCTCACCCTATTCTCTCATTCACTCCTCTCTATTCTTGTTACTTCTCACACACCATCCTCTTATTCAATTAGTGAGTCACTCCACACCACTCACTTCAATTATTCATTTCAGATTTCTATTCAACCAGTTAGCTTTTAACCCATGCCCTTCCCTCCACTTTCTTTGCCATTTTCCTTCAATCGAACTTCCATCCATTCTACTACTTTCCTCACACCTTTAATTCACTCCAACACTCACAATGCCTCCCAACTCTGCCTTGCCCTCTGCCTCATTTGCCTTCCAATCAGTTCATTACCAAGAAATCCATGGTCATCTCATGGAATCTGGCACATATTTGGGTAATAAAGACTTTAAGGCCAATGTGAAGTGGGAGAAAATAGGCCATTGCAATAAAGTAACCGAGATCAATGACAATGCCATTGCACTTGCATGTCCTGATCCTTCCTCCAACACTTCTGATGATTCTTCTGATCCTGCTGCTCCCACCAAAGATGAGCTTGATGATGTTGAGGATGAATGTAATGTCCCAATTGAGCCTGAAATTGCTAGTATCATTGCCATTGTCAAAATCTCTGACAACAATTTCTTCTTTACCCCTGATGGTGGTTTCAATGGTACAAACAAGTTCACCACCAATTTCTCACAACTTGTCCTTTCCCTTTCTGGTGCTGCACCTTCTATTGAGCCTTTCAAGAGTGACTACCCTATGGTAGTCAAAAATGTCAAGTGGCTTTTGTCCCAATCAGCCTCAAAGAAAGGAACTGAGAAACTAGGTTTCTTGGTTGGCCCTCCCACTGCTCATCATCTCAAAGTCAGACACAAACTGTTTGAGGTAACTTCTCTTTCTTATCACCACCATTGTTGTTTATCATCATTTTTCTTAGGTTGTTCCAGAGGATCCTGATGATTATGATGACCCAAAAGGTGATTCTGCTATTTTCTCTGTGACTTTGTAAGCTTACCACTACCCATCCCACTTAGATTGGGCCATGATAAGAAACTGGCCTGTTGTTCATGATGCTGCCTGCTCTGGCATTTCTGCCATCTTTGACAGCCACAGGGTAATCTGCCCTAAGGTTAATGACATTTGAGGTCACAGAATTCACCCCAAAGATTATTGCTCTTTGCTGAAGCATGCCACTGTGGAACTTGACTTTGAGCTCTCCCATTAGGCTTTTGAGGGTAATGGCAAAAAGGCTGCAAGAGATGTTTACTCTGCTGACCTTGCTGCAATTCATACTATTATTCCTCCTCCAAAAGGCTCCCATCAGCAAAAGTGTGACTATAACAAATTGAATCCCTGTGCTCCCCTTCATGATGGTCCTCCCTGTAAAAAGTGCTGCATTGCCAAGTAGTATCATCCCTCCCTCTTAGCTGTAGTACTTCTCATACCTACTTAGTTTAAAATTGTTTGATCTTTGCTTATATGTCTTAATTTGTCACTTGAACAGAATCACCAAATACATGTTACTTATTGTATATATATTCTAGAAATCTTTTCTTGGCAATTCATTTTTCTTTTCATAAGTAATCTTATACTTTGATGAGTTTCTTCCTCATCATACAGTTGTCCCTGTTAATGTCCATCTACTAATGTAATTCCTTTCCCAGCAAATTTATTCCTACCACCTTCACTTTTTTTACTAAATACACCACACTACATTCACTTCACCATTGACTTTTGCCATATGTTCCATTCCACAATTGCCACTGAAACCTGACTTACTTTCACTCACATAATCTCTCCCATCTGCTACTGAATAAATGACTATGAATTCAGTGCTTTTATATAAATATGGGCTTTCTTATCCCCATCTCCTTCCTGCTCACCACCTTTCCCAACCATATCAACCTTATGGCAAACCTGACCTGATCTTTGCAAGACTGACTACTTCTCAATTGATGAGCACATCAATATCATCCATCATTGGCTAATTGATTCTCCCCTGTACCTTGGCAACTTGGATTTACATGCTAATGTAAAATGGGGGGACATCAATGGGGTCCACACAGTCATTTTAAACAAATCTTCACCCGATGGTCACTCTTTCATTGCCAACTTGTCTGCCATTGTAAAAATTTCCAATGAAGACTTTTTGTTCACCCTCAAGTGTTCTTTGCATGGCACTACCACTATTTTGGATCCTGCCATCCTCACTTTGTCCCTTTCAGGCTCCACTCCTGAAATAGAACCATTCAAGAGTGATTTCCCCAATGTTATTGACAACATGAAATAGCTTCAATCTTTGATTCCTTCTAGTCATTTATACCATAAAACAGGATTCCAAGCAGGGCCTCCTCATAGTTCTCGACTGGAAGTTATGCACAATTTATGTGACAAAAGTCAGAGTTGTTGTTGAGAGTTTTGGCACACAGAGGAATCACCAGGTAAAATGGTATTGTAATTCACTGTAGAAGTACATGGCTACTTGACAATTTATATACTACTAGTACATAGGAATTCCTAAATAAGAGATATCAGTAATGTAGCTGTAATAGCTACAGTAATGTACACAAATCAAAGTAAGTCAGACTGAGTCATAGCTACTCAATGTAGCAGGTGGGATGATACAAGGTTAATACAATCCTTGGTAGCAAGAATAGGGAAGAAAATGAGAGAGAGAAATAAGAGGAAAGCATAGGTTGATAATGCTATACAGAGGCATAGGAGACAAATACACATATTGACAAGTGACTTTGGAACCGAGTCCTACGAGGAGACCAGAGTTGTTACAATTTACTTCAGGTAGGGGTCCACATCTTATTCTTGCTCCTGTAATTAATTTCTTTGCTACTTTAGATTGTCCCTCCATCCTGTCTGAATCCTCCTCCATCAAATCCACTAGGTATTTTTCTTCCTCCTTCCCACCACTCCTACAACTTGTCCTCTAACAACCTCCCTGTAGATTGGTCTACAATCCACACCTGGCCTGTCAAATCCCCTGCTCTTTCTCACTCACTTTATTCACTTTCCTCCTCCCACTGCATTGTTCACCTTCCAGCTTATGACATGCATGATGCATGGTTACCTCATCTGCCCAGAATTCTACACCACTCACCTGCTTAATGCTACTGTTGAGCTTGTTTTTGAACTAACATATCAGTTTCACCATCATCAAACTAAATCACACCCTTCTATTTCCTTCTCTGCTCACGTCTTAGCCATTCACATCATTTCCCCCCCCCTTCCTACTAAGGTCACACCTCAAGAGTGCAATGTTTTGCATAAATTAGATCCACTTGTAGACATTCCATTGAGCACCTATCCACATACTGCTTCCTAATAACTTTGGCATATTGTTATTTTAAATTTTTAGTTTTTGACATTTGTATTTTCTAACCCTTCAATATTTATATTTCCCACTTCCCTCCTTTTTGGCAAGCAAGGTTTCTGCTGATGCAGTCAGCAATTCCCAGTGGACTTTTCCCAGTGAAAAGATATGACTGTTGTAAAAGAGGGTTTGAACCAAGCAACCTCTGTCATGGTCATGGTCATAAGTGTGACAGGTAACCATACAGTAAGTCGTGACAAGTATCTCTCTTACATCGGAACTCCAACAACTCCAATTTCACTCTGCATTTAATTTGCTCTGCGTGTACTTGAAAAATTATGAATGCAACTAACAAGACCATTTCACATCTTACCACTGAAACCCCTGGAAGACCCTAGAGGGAAGGATTTGAGTTTCAGTCTTGGGATGCCATTGATTGTGCAGATCAGAAGGAGATGGCATAAAAAGTTATAAGTATTGCTTGCCCCTCCCTCTCTTATGTCCTCTGTCCTCCCCCTCCGCTCTTTTCAGCCTTCCGCTCTTTAACTCATTCCCTCTCAGGGCTGGTGCCCACATTCTTTAATTCTTCTCTACGACCTCCTCAATTCGCAACACCCTTCGACTTTCTTAGTTCTATGCGCAAATCTTATCAACTATGTGCACATCCTCTACATCGACACTCGTCGTCGCATCTGCCCTCTTTGGGGTAGCCAATGCCCACTTGGCAGCATGGAACAAGGGCATGTTCTGTCTCAATGTGCATCTTCTCTCCAATCCTTTATCATGCTCAGAACTAACTTTTTAAAATAGGGCTCAATGGGCATAGTAGACTTGAACACCGCAAGCCCTGTAATGCCCCTCTACCACTCTCCAAGAATGACTGGTGGTGTACGTCCCCCCCCTCCATTGTTCATTGTTCAACATGGCTTATCATGATCATTGTTCGGTTCATTTTAGTCCACCACATCAATGGGGTAAGCGCCTGTGTTCAACCAACTATCACCATCAACTTTTTTCCTGACATTTTCTGACATTTCTGTTGTTGGTGACAGTGTGACAACTTTCCCCCTGCAGACAGCGACTTTCTAGAGCTGTAAGTGTCCATCCATCCCTGCATTCCCTTATACCCAACTGACAAACATGAAACAGACCTGCAGGAGGAGACTTTACGGTTGAGATTGCATCTAACCATGCTAAGACCATGCTGTCATACAATGGCATCTACACGTCTGACTGGCCTGATGGTTCTACCTACAGTTGGCAACAGTCAAACTCAGCAAATTTTGTACAGCTTCAATGAAATTTTTTTGCAGAAAAATAACTTCATATTCGAAATCAGAGACCTTTAAAACATACAAATAACTACTTTAGAACTTTTTTTATGGCTATGAAAAGTGGCCAAATTTTTTGGACAAAATAATAAATTGTTTGTACCCTTATCACACTGTGGGAGCATCGACATTAGTCCAGTGAAATAAAGGAATAATTTCTCATTCTCCTGGAGCAAGAACTGGTTCTATGTGCACCAACTCAGGTCCATCATAATGAACTATGCATGCTTTGAATTTCTTCATCAAAGGTAAAAAAATATTCTCTTGATAATAAACCACATCAGCTCGCTCATGACCATCCATATAAACTCCCTTTTTAACTGTAGGACCTTTTACATATTCTTTAGGGTGCTCTGTATATTATTTAAATGTCAATTGTTTGTTAGATATAATGCCCTCATACCCTTTTTAGGAATATCCTTCTTTCTTAATTCAGGAGGCACCCATTCGTCATCACCATTGTCCAGCTCATGTGCCATATCCACCAGATTACCCACAAGATCAATGTCCTCCCACAAGTCCTCCTCCAACTCAGCATCATCATCAGACTCTACAAGATTCTCCTCCCTCTCCCAGTCTACCCTAGTGCTATCCAACTGAATTGGGATGTTGATGAGTGGAATGTCTGCATCATTGGAAATATCTGATGGTACCAGTGATGCCTGAGATGAATTTTGCAAGCCAGTTAAGTTGGTTTTCTGTTTTTTGGGTGGGTGACCTTGTTGTTTACTCATAGCAATAGACTATTGTTTAGTAGAAGGTGGTGTACTGTATTGCAACAGCGATAGCCTTACCTAAATAACATATCCACTTCTCAGAGCTCTTGATAGCATATTTAAATCCGGAGCAATAACAGTTTTATCCTCTGATTGCTTGCACGCGATATCATGTGACAACAGTAAATCAGTACCAACTTCACACTTATGCAAATTTCATCGAATTTTTGCTCAACAACCACTCACATTGGAGATACAAAACTTTTAGAACAGGATCTATACGATTAAATAATGCTAATGACACTTTATTTGAGATTTAAATAAATTTATTACAGGGTGGCCAAATTTTTGGGTGGGAAAAAAATCTATTTCTATTTTTATGAGGAACAGCTCATATGATTCACTTGAAATTGGTACTGATCGAAAGCTATTTAAAGCCTCTTTCAATCCCGAAGAAGTCCGAGGTAAAAAAAAATCGTTGATTTTTTTTGCTGAGTTTGACTGTCACCAACTGTACCCCAAGGACTACATGTGTCCCCCTTCCCTTCTACTTGATTCACCCCCATCTTGAATTCTAATTGGACAATTGTAGAATGTCCCATCATGCATTACATCACCCAACAGTGAGCTAACTCTTTCCCAAATTCCACTATACACCATATTCACATACACATTACCAGTGCACATGCAGAACCAGTCTATGGCAGCTGGAACTGCATTCGCCATCTCCTATGTTGTATGTCCTACACTTGTCTTGGAATCAGCACCATGTTGATGTTGTTTCCAGTCTGACATTAAACAAGCGACACCCAATAATCTTGCAGTCTTCAGTGTGTTCGTTACCAGTATGTCTTTTCCTTTCCCTTCAAATCTGTGAATTAGAACTGAAAAATCCAAAGCACACCATGGAAACACATAACATCGTATTCTGTTCCAGCAGCAATGCCCACATGCCCTGACAGAGGATGTATCTGTGCTGTATGTCCCCCTCCCCTCCCCTCCCCTCCCTTCCCCCTACCATTTTAATCATACTATATAGTGGGGATGGGTCCCAAATGGCTGCGGCAAACCAAACATGTACCACCAAGCCTTCAAATGCAAAGTAACAGGTGCAACATCCACAGCACCCATCGCATCGCCTCAACCTCTGGTATGGTGTGAAGATGACTCAAGTAAACATGTTACATCAGGAAAAACTGAGATTCATAATTTATGCTAGTTAGTCCCAATTATTATAATTCATATAAGCATACCTAATCATGTCTAATTAGCTCTAATTCACAATAACTTAGTCACAATTATTGATTCTTGTAAAAAGATACTGTTGCCTTAGTATAAAAAATGTATAAATTGTTTTAATGAGGCATAGTTAATGTAGTTATATTCTGGGTATTTGCATTATCTTGAATTATCTCATAATTATATATATTTAACTTAATTCCACATTGGGCTTTGGTGTTACATTCACTTATGGTGAATTATTTAGTAATTATATATATTTGACTTTGGGCTTTGGTGTTACATCTAATTATATATAATTACAACTGATTATCAAAGCCATTGAAGATGGGTTTTATCTTAGGTTGTAACTAGCTGCAATTATGGAATAATTATTCTCATTTTAAAAGATATTTACATAGGATTTACACAAAAATGCGGTACAGATGTTTGTCAGTAAAACTATTGATAAAGAATGTATCACATAGATCAAGTACAGTACTACTTGTCCACTGCACTGGTGCAAAGGAACCAAACTTTGGGAATAGGTGCACACTTCTTTGTACCCTTTCTACTGGAATTATTTCACTCAGTCTATCCCCATCTTTATCTTTCTTGGGAGATATTTTGTACATTAGATGATTGGGATGAGGTTCATCAAGTATATCACTAAACCACTCAACATAGGCATCAGGAAAAACTGAGATCCATAATTTATGCTATTCTGAATCTCCAATCAAAGATCACCAAAGTATGATCTTTAGCATCTGTGGATGGCAGAGTGAACAAAATATCACAGGAATGAAAGGTAACATTCAATATTGGATCATTATCATACTGCTTGCTAGTAAATATGTATATCATATGTGCCCCAGTGCAGCCTGGTGAATCACCAAGAGCTGCTAAACATCATCAGATGAAAATCTGAGAAGATAGCATGATTGACTGTACACTTTGATCAATTATGTAGCAGATGTTCAAATGATCCAGAGCTTTCACATAATTAAAGATCTCAATTTAAGTACATATTCTAGTGGAAAGGCTGAGTTCTGTGAGAGACAACATAATAATCAAAGAGACTCGCATGTACCCTCATGTACCATGATCAAATTGCTTAAGAGTGTCAAGTAGCACCTTTGCACCAGTGACTTGGTAATGTTTGCACAGAACTTTGTGTAATGCTTACTGAATGTTGTAGTTTATAAAACAACTACTTATTTTAGTACTTAATAGTGTAGAGCATGCATTCTGCCTGCATAGCAAAATGCAGGTTTCACTTGTTTTTCATTTCTGTTGTCTCTGCTTCATTCTCAATGTCTTCACTTCAGTTTAAAGGCCTTTGCTTAGTTATGAATATTTATGGTTTGTCATAAAAACTGAAAACATCTTGTAAGACATTAAGCCTTTAATATCATCATAATGTATTGTAGATTTGTTGCAAGTTGTGAGCAGAATGATTAGAATGCTACCATAAGACATTATAGGACAAGGATTATCATGTGAAATCCTATAAGACTGTGGGGTACTACACAATGGGTTTTAATGTATACAACTATATTTCAAGATAATAACAATATAATCTAATTCATGCAGCACCTTGATGTGTTTTTTAAAAAACATAAACTGGTGTTTAGTCTGGCTAATTTGCATCAGGTTCAGTATGGACTGCCTTTAGACTACAGCTTTGGTATAAAGCGGTAGTCATAAAAAAGTGTATAGCAATCAATAACTTACAATTAACTGATTTAAAATGTCTGAGAACATGAAGAGCTGAGAACTATGAATGAGTAGTGGTTATGATGAGTCTGGGTGAGTCTGGGTTAGTTGGAAGTTGGATGGGACAAAGTTGCAGTTGATTCCAGAACATGTGCTGAGACCATGCAAGATCCAAAACGTGCTGACTATTTCACCTTCCTCAGATGTATAAAAGAGTGATGGGTTTTGTGTTGCTTTTTACTTCAAGGTAAGTAGCACAGGTAAAGGTAAGTGAAACTTAGACCAAGGTAAGTATTCTTATTTAATGTATACTTGTTAAGTTGATAAGTTGCTGACATGAGTACTTACTGTCTTCACATGTACATAAGTAGTCTAGTAATGAATGTCATAATTTATCATTCTCCAAGAGGTCACAATTTCATAATAAGATTAAATGATATAATAAGTCTTATAAGCCTAAACAGTGCTAATAGCTTATAATCCATTAAGTAAAATAGATATATTATAATACTCTACTGTTCATCTTACAGAACTTTTAGAGCACGGAGCTTGACATATAATGTGTTATAAGGCATCCAGTCATGACCCACAACTATACCCAAGGATCCATGTTCAATTTAAGGCAGCTGGTGCCTTAAGGCCTTACAATGCACCATAATTCTTTGTGTGGCAAACTAGGTTTTCATGACATTCATTTTAAGCTCCATTTTTGGGGCATTTGTTTCATTACACTCCAACAGCCTTTATATAGTTCTTAATTACTCTATTTCATTTTGAAACTCTATGCTTCATTCTCAAGGTTCCTGGTTTGTTCTGAATGGTATAGTGTTATGTTCTTGGGGTATTTGCTTTGTGATGGATCTCTGTGTGTTGTTCTGAGTCCCTTTGTTTGGAAGCTTTGTGTATTGGTCTCTTCTCATCCTCAAAGTCTCTGATTCATTCTGAACGTATATTTTATATTCATAAAATATTTGTTTCACTTGGAAACTCTGTATGTTGTCCTCAAGGTCTATTCATTTTCTCAAAGTCTCTGGTTCGTCCTGAATGTGCTCTCAATATTTCCTTCGCTATGAAGCTCTGTGCATCGTTTTCAAGGTCTCTTTGTGCTCTCATAGTCTCTGAATTGTTGTGAAGTACCTTGCCTTGATCTAAACAACTCTTAAATTGTTATCAAGGCTTTCAGTTCGTTATGAAGCACTGTACTTCATACTGGGTATCTGAATGTTAAATGTGATCTGTTATCTGATGCCATTTAAGATGTTGGATAGTTTTCTTGTATACTTCAGTAGTCCTTTGCCCAATGTATTCTAGGCCCTTATGTACATAGTGTAGTATAAAATTTCTTATAAATCAAGCTTGCATTACATCGGAAAATATATATACTTATATTGTACACAATGAGAGTTGAACACCGAACCGACTGACACACATGCTGTACTTATGTTCCGCATATTTATATGTTAAGTCTTACTTACACAACTAATGAATTACCTTTATTTATTCTTCTCAATTGCTGCAAGGTGTAAATTTTGATGCAGCTATTCATCCAACACTTTCTGTATCCACACATTGGTGTATAGTGTCAGCTTTCGTCCCTACCTGTTGGCATTGGCAGCCCTATTAATGAGGTGATCAATGGAATTGGTCATGGTCTACATCAGCAGAGTGAATTTCAAACTGTGTGCTCCTAAGTCATTAGCTTAGGGGCATTCTACTTATTCTACTTGCACCTCTTGTTATGCTTTTCCCTTAAGTATTCCAATTTTTTATTAATTCTTCTTCATGTTCTCTTCTTAATCTCACGGATAGCTCGATAGTCTTTGATTTTTGAGCTTTGCTTTCCCCACCCTTTCACTTGCCTGGTTTATACACTTCCTTTTACTTATTGTTTCTCATGTCTATTAAATCATGTACTAGTTGCATAGTATTTCACCTCTGCCAGCTTGAGCTCGGCCCCCTTCTTATTTGAAGGTCCATGCAAGAGAGCTTGGGTGACTGAATTTATTCTTTTGCATGCAAAGTTTCTCTCAGAGTTTGATTCTCATGGTTTATTCAAGATGCTATAACTTTCTCCCTTCATCTTTGTTCACTGGCTTCACGAACCAACCATAGAACACAGACTTGCGATGCACGCATGTGGTGATGTCATGTGACATACTGGCAACTGGCTGCAAGCCATTTCTGCACACTGCCACAGCCACTTATTGTTCTGAACACATCCTTCCTCTCCCTCCCTTCATCCATTCTCCCTCTTCCTTCTTCCCTTAACGTCTGTTCCTTCCCTCCCTCTCATTCTCCTATCTGTCACCTCATCTAGCAAGTGATGAGCATTCCCCGTCTTGCAAGTGATGGTGCTCCCCTCATCTCGGAAATGACGAGCGCTGTATTGTTCCCTCCTTCCTCCCTCTCCCTCTTTCTCCCTCTCCACACCCTCCTCGTCTTGCAAGTGATGAGTAGCGCTATCTCGTCCCATACCTCCCTCCTCTCCAATGTCTTCTCCCCTTGTCTAGCAAGTGACAAGAGTGGTGTCTAGGACCACAACACCCCTTCCTGCACTCTCCCTCTCATCTCACCAGTGACGTGGTGTGGCCGGCATGTCCTCATCCCCCTGCTCCTTAGCCCTTGCTGTATTTGTCTGCAAGTGACGAGGATGGGCGTCTTTCCCCCTCGCCCTTGCCATCTCCCTCTCGCCCCTGTCTGCAAGTGATGAGGAGGCGTCTCTCCCCCACCCCCTCCCTCATCTCGCAAGTGATGAGGGTGCTAGATATTCTGGGTTGCACAGCTTCTTTGACAGCTGTCACTTGTCACCTGTCATACTTGACAGTTCTGTGATTGACAGATATGTGATTGACAGATTGACAGCTGTCAGTTACCTTAGTTACATGGACCTTGGTTGGAACTTTGGTAGACACACTCAGTATATAAACACTCTGTAACTTGATAGTTGTTAACAAGTTTCCTCCCCATCTTGTGTCTGTGTCTGTGTTTGTATCTGAGTCTTTGCTCCACTATCACCCTCTTTGCTCTTCATTATCCTCTATTCTCTTTCTACCACACTCCTTATTATTTGTTACTTCTGACAGAGGGCGAGCGACTTACCCCCTCGCCTGCACCTTCTCCCTCACCCTCACCCCTCACCCTCTCCCTCGTCACTTGCAAGACAAGGGTGAGCATCTTTTCCTCTCACTCACACCCATGACCTCTTGCCCTCTCCTTTGTCTCGCAAGTGACGAGGGCAAGCATCTTCCCACTTCTCTCCCTCACCTGTGTCTTCGTCCCCCGATTCGCAAGTGGCAAGGGGACACCCTTCCTCCCTTCTCCCTTTCCCACATTTTCATCACCCATCTCACAAGTAACGAGGGGACACATTTCCTCCCCTCTCTCTCACCCATGTTTTTGCCCCGGACCGCTCGCCTTCTCACCCTCTCTGTCTCATCCGTGCCCACACTCACACCCACACCCTTGTCGCGCATCGCACACGGTACGGATTGTTCGGAAGGTGCCCTCAGATCCTCCCTCTTCCTTCCATCCTCCTGTCCCTCCCCATGGCTCTATTCACCCCTTGTCGTACAGATGACAAGCATTGTATCACCCCCTCCCTGCCTCTCCTCCCCTGCTCATCTCCTACTCTTCACTCCTCTGCCTCTGCCTCCTCCCCTTCATTCTAGGCATCTGTCCCCCATCCTCTCCCCCACCTCGTCTGTCAAGCGACGAGAGTGTGTGAATGTTGATTATTATTGGCTCATACGCTCGTTCACTGAGGCAAACTGGCATGTTATAATCGTCCATCAGAGACTACGTACACACCTGGTGGATGTGGTGTGGTTGTATCATCCAGGGGGTACCATGATTGCTGGGGGAGCAGGCCACGTTATTGAATGAATCAGGTTCATTTGTTCTAATCTTCCAAACGACTATGTCAACTCACAGTGAATCAGGTACCTCAACCTCAACACACCGTTCCCAGCACCCCAAACCTTCCTACAGCAGCTATTCTTCATTAGCCCCACTCCCACCCCCACCATTCCACCATCTGCTGGCCATCTACAATTACAACAATATGCGAAGGCTTCGTTGGCCAACACCAGAGCTCTGTGTTGTATACATGGTGAGAATCATAATAGGGGGGGACGGGGGGAAAGAGGGAGCAGGAGGTAACGGGAAGGTATGAGGGGGGGCATGGAGACAGGGCTATGAACGTGGCCCCCACGCCAGCATCTGTTGCTCTTGCACATCCACCATTTCAGTATCCTCCTCCCTGGGCCCCACTGGTGGCTCAGTCTACAGCTCTCCTCAATGATCTCCCACCCCATGCCAACAACTATACCCCATAATCACACCCCTTGCCAGCCCATGATGGCACTCTCGCATCCTCCATCCTGCCACCCTTCCCTCTCAATTCTCAATGGTGTATCAAATCCATCATTAGTGCTACTTCGTCGATGTCAAGACGATGGAGCAGGAAGTGCCATTGTGAACTATGCTGGTAGAGGACGTGAGAGTAAGGATAGCAGAGGCTGAGGGGGGTATTAGAGGATGAGACGAATGCATAGTCTTGGCAGGAGACTAGTATGGGAACATGATGGATGTCCTTGAAGGTCAAGATGAGAGTGCATGTGTCTCCCCACCTCATCTTGCAAGTGACGAGTGCACGTCTCTCGTTCGTCAAGCAACAAGAGCAGGTGCGCTTCCATCCTCTCCCCACCTCGTCCATCAAGCGATGAGGGTGGGTGTGCTTCTGTCATCTCCCCACCTTGTCTGTCAAGCAATGAGAGTGGGTGCACTTCCGTCCTCTCCCCACCTTGTCTGTCAAGCGACGAGAGTGGGTGTGCTTCTGTCCTCTCCCCACCTCTTCTGTCAAGTGATGAGAGTAGGTGCATCCCTCTCTCCTCCTCTCCCCCACCTTGTCGCTACCAGGACATTGTGTGCATGTCCCCCCTCCCCCCTCCCCTCCCTGCCTCATCTGTCAAGTGAGGAGAATGTGTGCGTCCTCCTTCCTCATCACTTGCCAACACTGCCTCATGTGCTCTCCCTCCCTGTCCCTCGTCCCCCTGTCCCTCCCTTCCTTGTCTCCTTCTCCCTTCCTTGTCTTCCTCTCACTCCCTTCCCTTGCCCTCGTCTCATAAGTGATGATGGCGAGCTTCTTTCCCCTCACGCCCTCTTGCCCTTGCCATCGCCCTCTCCTTCTCTCACCTTGCCTCCCTCCATGTCCCTCTCTCCCCTTGCCCCCTCTTCCTCTCTCTCTCCTTCTCTTGCTCCCACTCTTGCTCTAACAGTGTTGTCATTTGTTACTATTTCATCTTGTTAGTTAGTTTCTTGTTTACTGTAGGTAGTGTGTTGTATTAGTAAAGGTAGTTTATTGTATGAGCATATGTAGATTTTGTAATACCATAGGTATACTGTACATTAGTAAGTAATATAGTAATAATTTGTGAGATTTTGAAAGAGTCTCTGGACTCCACCTGATATCATGGAGGAGTATGGTATACAGATGATTAGTATGAACTACTAAATTTGCATAGAATGATGTTATAGTTCAATATAATAAGGTCATAATTGGTACAAATTACACATAGAATGCTTTATATTGCTATATGATTAGGATATAATCAGCTTGAATTAGGACTTAATTAGCATGAATTAGGACATAATTACTTCTACTTAAGACATAATTCATGTGAATCTTATTTTGATGTTCCTGTACCACAGTATAATTAGGACTAATTACTGCTAATTATATGCATTTAAGATAATTATATCCACTGAATTTGGGTCCAAGTTCTAATTATGCAAGATTTGTCTACTTATTGTAATTTTTATAATTGATGTTAATTAGATGTTTTTATTATAAAGTGGTGTAATGATGCACAATATACTGGTAATTATGGTGAAGTATGCCTAAGAAGAGTAAATTACACATCTCAAGTTTTCCTGATGACTACTGGGGCCAAGCAGATGATTTACTGGAATCAGCTGGATGGGAACAATATTGAAGTTGATGGGTATGATTTGAGTGGGGAGTTTAAGAGTCCAGTGTATAATTCCAAGTGTGGGTTTGTGGATGGTGCACAGAATGATATTTTTGGGAGTGGGTCTTTGGGTAGTAGGACTTCAAGCAGTGAATCCTCTGCCTCATCTGCCTCTGCCTCTGCTGCCTCTTCGTCAAGCAGTGGATCTTTGAGTAGTGGATCATCAAGTGGATCGTCTAGCAACGATTCTTCCAATGCCTCAGGAAGCTCCAGTCCCAGCTCTGCCTTCCCTGCCTCTACCTCTTCCAGCTCCTCTTCTGACTCTAGCGCAATAGTGGCAGTAGCAGCAGCAGCAGATGACCCTCCCAGCTCATCTACCACCTCTTCCCCCACTGGTTCATCCAGCTCCAACTCCAATTCCAATAATCTCAACCCTGGCTCTAGCTCTAGCTCCAGCCCCTCCAGCTCCTCCACATCATCTCCTTCAATATTGTCTCCTTCAACACCCTCTACTCCTTCCATTCCAACTTCATCCACTTTATCTGCCTCATCCACTACCTCCGTCTCAGCTACATCAAGTAAAAGCAGCGCACCCCAATGCAAGCACCAGCACTGCCAGCACCGTCGTCAGTCCCCTGTGCCCGAGCCTGAACCTGCTCTGGAGCCAGTAG
This sequence comes from Cyathus striatus, assembly GCA_025738555.1. Classification (NCBI taxonomy): domain Eukaryota; kingdom Fungi; phylum Basidiomycota; class Agaricomycetes; order Agaricales; family Nidulariaceae; genus Cyathus; species Cyathus striatus. The sequence goes on from JAOVFP010000021.1 coordinate 468,091, forward strand.
CAATTCCCCCCTCTCAGAACCTCGTATCTAGGATGAGGCAGTACCACAGGACTCAGGAGAGCGGCTTCTCATTCTTGGTAGATTCCCCCTCCCAGTTTGCAGCTCATTAATCCCAGCTAGACTGGGATTGATCAAGTGCCATGCATGTGTTCATTAGGCATGGGGAGCTGGATTCTATTACCTCCTGCCTTTCCTCTAGGTTATCATGGTGCCACGTGCTTCCTGCTTATCATCTCTGCTGAATTTGTCATAGCTTGCATCTTTACAATGTCAGAGGCTGTGCCTCTGCATACCCCTCCCTCCCTTTTACCTTACCACTGCCCAGAAGTTAGTGGTGGTGGTGTTTCCTAGATGCTTTTATTATCCTAGATCCTGTTTTTCTCTTGACTTGAAGGTGTCTGTCCATGGATCAGATTGGGTTGTGCTGTGTTGTACTTAACTAGGTTAGTTAGGATACTTACTGATACCTTTCTTGTTGTGCATCTATTGGATAGGTGATGTAGTTAATGGTTGTTGGTTCTTTTTTGGTGTGATGTGAGGGCGTGTGTGTATAAAGGGTCCATCCATTTGAATGAGAAATAGAAATACATTCCAATGGTCATAGACAGGACTAAAGCTACAATACATCGCTTCTCAGCTCAACTTCCCCTGCAAACCCACCCAAAAAATCCAATGTCTGATGGAAAAGCTCATCAAAATCACCAAGGAGGCCCCAGCAATCAAGAAGCGTCGCCACATCCTCCTCTCCCAGTCCTAGTACACCATCTACCCCATTTGCATGTCCCCTACTCTGACTCATAGACACGCACTCTTCTTCCAGCCACACCTCCAGTACCTCTTCCCCTCCCACTATAATACTGCGCAGATGTGCAATGTCAATCTGTGTAAGTGGTGTAGACTTGGATGTAATTGTAGCATCCAGGACAAGGTCGACCCCAGAGCCTTCATCTGGGTCCCATATTTGACGTTGGAGAACTGCAAGCCAGGCTTGGTCCAGGTCATCTAGGAAGTCAATAAGCTCTGTGAGAGTTGAGCAGGGGTCTGCTTCTGTGGCTGCTGGTGTGTTCCCGTTTGGCATTGTCGAGTCTGGGGAAATGTCCATTGCGTCTTCAGTGTGGTCTTCTGGGGCAGTTGAGGGGACTGTGAGAGGGTATCTGCATACTGCTCCTAGAACGTCGCCTGTTAGTTGGAGCATGTATGTTGTGTGGAGGCTTGTGCTGGGATCCACAGGGGGAATTTGGAGGATGAAAGAGGAGGTGTCAGGTGGCTGAGAGGTAGGTATGTAGTGTTTTAACTGAGGATGTTGGTTGTGATCTATCATTTTACCACAATACAGAATAGATAATCCCTGTACACAGATTCTGTTCAGTCCTGTAAGAGAAAGAGATACCAAGCAGACATATGTTGTTATATCAAGAAATACCACAGACAAAAGTGGGAATCAATATGACAATATAAAAACATATGTGAAAGCCATGAAAGATCATCTACTCGAAAGGAGTACAAACCGCTTCTTATATCCCTTCGTCAGTTCCAGGAACTTTCCATCTAGGTACATTGTAAGTTGACGTTCTCATAAGTGTCAGCCAATTATTTTCATTAAATGCCTAGGTTTTATGATCATGGTGATCATATAAGCTAGGCATTTTTTTTATGATCACCCACTATTATATATGTAGTAGTGAATGTATGATTACTAGTGAATGTATAAGTGATCATAAGTGATCTTTCAGTGTTTTAGTAGTGTTTCAGGTGGATATTTACTTACTACTGGTACTAATGAATGTAATGGTGATCATAGGTGATCATTAGGTGTTTCAAGTGCATATTCACTTATTACTGGTACTAAAGAACATATATGTGATCATAAGTGATCATTATATATTACAATTGCATATTATTTTGAATAATATTATATATATCACACATGTGACATATCTTGAACTTGTCACGCATATTCCCACACTTCACATTTGTGACATCCTTCTCGCGCGTCATGTCTGTCACTCATATTCCCGCGCATCACGCATATTCCCGCGCATCATGCATATTCCCGCACTTCTCGCATATATTCGCATGCGTCACACTATTCATGTGTGACACATATATTCGCACATGTCACACTGTTCACGCGTGTCACGCTATTCACGCGTGTCACGTGCGTCACATTTATCATTTGTCACACTTTTAGTGCTCGTCATACATGTCACCTGCTTTCATTTGTCACACTTTGCACAACTATCATGCATTTGATGGTGTTACTCTTTGATTCACATTACATGTTTTATGTGTGTCACTCATCATGCTTTTTGCATATGTTACATTTTTCACAATTTTCACTGCTCAGTAATGTAATTTGGCTTTTGATATTGACAACATATCTAGATGTGGAACCTATATTAAGTGGGGGATACTTAGTATATCACAATTGTTGGGATTATTTTTTTGAAAAAGTAATTGCTGACTTCATAATTTTGAACACATTTTTTTTCAAGAAAAGTGACTCAAAATGCTATATTATGATGTTTCCAAATGGTTGGAAGCCATTTTGAAATTTCGGCCTCAAACATTTTGCAGCTTATGTAATTACATCATGTGATATTTCTAAGCAACAATTTGTCTACGTAATTAGAACACATGATGTTTCCATGCGAATGGAACAGCTTGTGTGGTGTGTGTGTCATTCTAAAAACAGATAGTTTTGCCCCCAGAATCATGGGTAGACATTCTAAATGTTCGATAAACCATTTAAAGAACTTGAATAAAGATACAAGCCTAGCAGATGGCAGTATCAAGGGTACATCAATGCCAATGCAGGCAACAGTGGAAGAAATCCCAGATTCCGAAGATGATGACTATGTGCCAGAACACAGTGCAAGCACAGAACAGTGAAGAGTGAGAGTATTAATAACTGACAACTTAATGACAGCAGCATCTGATTGTGACACATCTGATGCAGAGGAATTCAATTTCGAGGAAGACGGAGAACCTGATTCCGATGAAGAACAGGAGATTCAAACAGAAGCAAAGGTGCTTCAGTTTTCTGCCATGCTTCATGAGGCACAAGTTGTTGCCATATGAGCACAGCATGCAGTCGCAGAACAGAAACCAAAGAGGAAAGCACATTACACAGGAAATGCTGTAAGAACGAAGCAGCTGTGGGCTGCAAAATGGTGCAAGATCTCAGCAACTGGAACACAACCTTTCATATCACACTTCTTTAAGAAAAAGGATGCTGAAATTATGGTAGATTCTGGCAGTGATGGAGATGAAAGCAATGTGGAAAGCGAAGTTGAAAGCAACATGGACTCAGCAAACTTGTTGAATACAGCAGAAATCAACAGTGAAGATAATGTGCAGCAAGTACTATTAGCAACCAGTGGTACAAATGCAGAACCAGTGAGATAAACATATATAACATGATGACACAAACTTACTTGTTTCAGGCCAGTGCAAACCATCCTGATAATGAAGAAGTTTTAGATAAACAAGTAGCAGAAGCCCGCATAAAAGAACTACTTGCGGAAATGCAATACTGCACCACTTCTGCAGATACAAGCTCATTCACAATGAATGAAAATATTCTGCAGACATTTAGTCTCTCAAATCAAGCTGTTCTTCTTGATGCAAAGTTAAAACTTACTTTGCAAAGTAATGATAAAAAACTTGATGTGTTCTTCCGAAAGTGAATTATGGGAATGGTAGGAACACTGAACTTATTCCTAGATATAGAATTAAAGTATACCTGGCGACAAGCATTGTTAATTGTAGCAAAAGCAGCAGGGCATGGAATAAACCATGCTCGAAATTTACACACCTGGATTGCCAACTTCCTACGTGACAAGAAGCTTCTGCTTCATTGATATGGGACATATAACACATCTATTCTTGAAGACAAGGATTTCTCATATGACCTCCACCTCCACTTGCTTGAGATTTCAAAGAACGGCTATATTACTGCTCGGAGTATTGTTGAATATGTTGCAACCCCAGAGGTGCAATTGCAACTGGGTACAAGAGCTCGAGGAATTTCCAAATGGACTGCACAATGGTGGTTGAAGAAACTGAGTTGGCGATATGGAAAAAAACAAAACGGAATGTATATCGATGGCCATGAAAGAATTGATATCATCTGATATCGAGAAACCTTCTGTAAACGCTGGAAGGAATATGAAAAATGCTTTTTCATTTATGACAATGATGGAAATATAATATCCTCACTGGTACCATTTCCCATTCCACAAGGCGAATTGCGCTTTCAGCTCATTGTCATTACACATGACGAATCCACCTTTTATGCCAATGATTACCAAAGAGTACTGTGGTCTCATCCAGCCACCAAGCTAGTAGCTGAGCTGAAAGGAGAGGGTGTATCATTGATGATTTCGGAGTTTCTTGTTCCTGAATGGGGTCAATTAACATATCAAGAGCAGTCAGTACCCAAATATCTCCAATTAGATGAATACTTACTCAAAAAAATAGAGATGCATGGGTAGTGTTCAAGGCAGGGAAGAATCGAGATGGATATTTTGTGTCTGAGCACCTGCTTGAGCAAGTTAAAAGTGCTGTTGACATTTTTGAAGCCAGGACCAATGGTGCTGCTACTGGACTGTTCATGTTTGATAATGCACCCAGTCATCAAAAGTGGGCCCCAGATGCCCTTTCTGCATGTCAAATGGTCAAAAATCCACGAGCTAATTGGACTCACCATAAAAATGGTCCAAGAATGAGGCCAACAACATTTGGGCCAGACAATACTCCACAAGAATTCTATTACCCAGATGAGCATCCTACCATGGGGGGATGGTTTAAAGGAATGGAACAAGTCATTAGAGAGCGTGGTCTGTGGCCACAAAGCGGTGGAATGAGAGCTGAATGCGAGGGGTTCAGGTGTAAAGAAGGAAGCACTGACTGCTGTTGCCGTCGACTTCTATTTTCCCAGCCAGACTTCATCAATCAAAAGTCACACCTCGAGGAATATATTACATCATGAGGGCACATCTGTGATTTCTACCCAAAGTATCACTGCGAGCTCAATTTCATTGAACAGTACTGGGGTGCTGCTAAACTATGATACAGAAACTCTCCCAGAACATCTGACATCAATGCAATGGAGAAAAATGTTCTTGAATGCCTAGATGATGTTCCACAACTTCAAATTATGCGGTATGTAAATGCTTATACACTAATTAATATATCTCTTTTCTTATCAGTGATCTTCAGATATGTAAACCGGTCTGCCTGCTTCATTAATACTTATGACCAAGGCTTAAATGGACCTGAGGCCGCTTGGGCTAATAAAAGATATCATGGTCACCAGATCCTTCCACCCACAATGGCAGCTGAACTTAAGGCCGCATATCATCAGCACATGCTCAAATTCAATTCCTAATATTACTAGTAATTATAATATATATAATGCATATCACATATCACTCGTTTGAACTTATGTCTTGAAGATATAACTTCAGGATTTTTCCGAACCGCACATTTTGCACCTCTTGGTGCTTACATAATCAGATTATGTAAGGGTGCTGGAACTGTGTGCTCTCTACCTTAAGTGAATATGCACTTGAAACACCTAATGATCACTTATGATCACCATTACATTCATTAGTACCAGTAGTAAGTAAATATCCACCTGAAACACTACTAAAACACTGAAAGATCACTTATGATCACTTATACATTCACTAGTAATCATACATTCACTACTACATATATAATAGTGGGTGATCATAAAAAAAATGCCTAGCTTATATGATCACCATGATCATAAAACCTAGGCATTTAATGAAAAAATTGGCTGACACCCCTCACGTTCTTGCGCTGAGGTGAGCGGTTGTGTTTGGAGTGGTATCTTGGGAGCGGAGCCATTGGTTTTGATAGGAGGTTCTAAATGTATAGATGAGCTCTATTCCAGAGGAAATGCATTTACGCATGTTCACATGGAACAGTGTGGGACTCAGAGGAGCAGATTCGGATGGTGGAACATTTGTATAGATAGGGAGGTGCCTGCAGCACCTCAGTGTTAGCTATGATGTTCACGTTGGTAGTATGTAAGCTCCTTAATACCCACTAAAACCCCTGTGTGGGACAGCCATTTCTGTGGGAGAGGTTCAATCAATTGATTGGCTTCCAGGACTTTTTTCCATGTGTGTGTAACGATATGCTGCTTTAGAGCTCTCGTCCCATAGGTCTGGCTGTCTGTGAGTAATCTGTCATGGTTAATCCTGATATTTATTGTTTTTAGCCATTTAGCTTTGATTGTATGAGCTGAGTGAATTTCCAATCCCTTTTCCACCTTTCTTCACCGTCGATGCAGCAGTCGTGTTGCACTCTGTAGTTGTCTTTCATGACCTTCAGAGTAATGGAGCGACGGGAGAGTGAACTTGTGCGTACCCATCCCGGTCTTGACTTGGATGGGTATTGCATGTCTTGGAAGAGGGAGTCTTTGGATTCTTTGGTTGTGCGGAATTTTTTTACTGACAGCCATGCTCTGAAGGGATGTACAATTTGCATGTTTTTATGAATGTATATTGTTTCACACTTTTTCTCGTTGAAGGAACAAGAAATTGAAGTCCTATGGAACTGGAAAATCAGTCATTGACGTTGGATGTTGAAATTCAAACTTTGCACTCTCTCCGATTGCCATTTATGCAATCATGCACATTGACCTGAGTCTGGTATGTAGTCAATTCAACGGATTATATGCCACATACTTACACTGGTTATAGCGAAATATGAGATTTAGGTATATAAATCCCTATATCTTATTAGACATGTAGGTGAAAGCACTCACCTTCACTAATACTGGGCAGGATATAACGTTGACTGGTAGAAATCCCAAATGTCATCAGTACTAACCAGGTTGTTGCAGTCACCATTTGAGCAAAAGAAACAGAGAGGAGGAGTAATATCTACAGGTCCGATAATGTGAAGACGAAGATCAGAACATGTTAATATGGCTTTGTTCTGGGTTTGAATCCAGGCAGTGATATTAGAGGACATCACCTTCCAGGTTGTATTGCATACGTACCACAGGGAAAGAACAGGAATGGGTTTGTTGTCGTTTCGCATGAGGAAGAGGTGATACTAGGAGAGAAGAAACTCAGGCATGCTTGACATTCAACTTTGACCATACTGATTCAGTGTTCAGGATGATTAGCATAAGTCATCACAGCTCAAGCTTGAAGCTTTGAAGCTTCAACGACAGTCCAAAGGTTAACTTGGGGGCAGCTGATAGTGCTACTGTAGTAAAGTGGCAGTGAAGCAAAATTTTACATCACTGTGAATCACTGCCACTTTACTGCACACAGTGCAGTACTGTGTAGTTGCTGTGACTGCACTTCAAGATTTTCAGGATCTGTCACACTTCACATTATGTTGCAGTCCTGTGAAGTCCCCTGTGTTGGATTTTTAAGCACTTGTTCACTTCCATTAGCTAGCACTCTAGAGCGCTTCATCTGTTCCTTGACAGGATCCTACTATTTCCTAAAGCAGTAGTTTAAAGAGAGCGCCTCATGAGTGCCCGTCACATCACAGTGCTGCACATTACTTCACATTATTTCACAGTGACATGAAATTTCACCTCACAGTGACTTTACTGCACTCTGTGACAGCACTAGCACTACACCTGATTAACAGCATGATCCTGAAAGACTCAAAAGTATCACTCACTGGTGCTCAACCAGTGCTCTATGAGGGGTGTCAGCCAATTTTTTCATTAAATGCCTAGGTTTTATGATCATGGTGATCATATAAGCTAGGCATTTTTTTTATGATCACCCACTATTATATATGTAGTAGTGAATGTATGATTACTAGTGAATGTATAAGTGATCATAAGTGATCTTTCAGTGTTTTAGTAGTGTTTCAGGTGGATATTTACTTACTACTGGTACTAATGAATGTAATGGTGATCATAGGTGATCATTAGGTGTTTCAAGTGCATATTCACTTATTACTGGTACTAAAGAATGTATATGTGATCATAAGTGATCATTATATATATCAATAGCATATTATTTTGAATAATATTATATATGTCACACAAGTGACATATCTCGAACTTGTCACGCATATTCCCGCGCCTCACATTGTTCCCGCGCTTCACATTTGTGACATCCTTCTCGCGCGTCACGTCTGTCACGCATATTCCCGCGCATCACGCATATTCCCGCGCTTCTCGCATATTCCCGTGCATCACATCTGTCACATTCTTTCTGTGTGTCACATCCGTCACACATATTCGCACGCATCACATTTGTCACATATATTCGCACGCGTCACGCTATTCACGCGTGTCACATATATTCGCACGCGTCATACTGTTCATACGTGTCACGCTATTCACGTGTGTCACATATATTCGCACGCGTCACACTGTTCATGCGTGTCACATATATTCGCACGCGTCACACTGTTTATACGTGTCACGCTATTCAGGTGTGTCACATATATTCGCACGCGTCACACTGTTCATACGTGTCACGCTATTCACGCGTGTCACATATATTCGCACGCGTCACACTGTTCATGCGTGTCACGCTATTCATGCGCGTCACGCTATTCACGCGCGTCACGCTATTCACGCGTGTCACACTATTCACGCGTGTCACACTATTCACGCGTGTCACACTATTCACGCGTGTCACACTATTCACGCGTGTCACGCTATTCATGCGTGTCACGCTATTCACGCGTGTCACGCTATTCACGCGCGTCACGCTTTTCATGTGTGTCACGTGCGTCACATTTAGCGCTCGTCACAGATGTCACCTGCTTTCATTTGTCACACTTTGCACAACTATCATGCATTTGATGGTGTTACTCTTTGATTCACATTACATGTTTTATGTGTGTCACTCCTCATGCTTTTTGCATATTTTACATTTTTCACAATTTTCACAGCTCAGTAATGTAATTTGGCTTTTGATATTGACAACATATCTAGATGTGGAAACTATATTAAGTGGGGGATACTTAGTATATCACCTGTCATAGTCTACTAGCTCATCATGGTTTTCATGTATATCATGTTTTTGATGTATATCACATATCAAGTTTTTCGTGTTCTTAATTTGAATTTGAATTGCTTCTGACATTTACTCACACTTGTGGAGCCTGAAGGCACAGTAGGAAGGAGAATCATGATGTACTGAACACTTAACACCCAGGGAGAGAAGCTGATTATGTGTATCTGATTACCTGTATATCTATACCATTGTTCAAATTGTTACAGAACAGAAGTATCCAACTGTGCAGAGTAAATTATTAAAGCAAAGGAAACAATCATGTTCTTGCTAAACTGAAGGTTGTAACAAGAAATGTGACAATTAGTAAATTATAGAAGTGTAACAATAATAAGGAGCCAGATTGAAACATGTAGAGTGTGTATGTAAGTCCACTGACATTTTACAATCAAGACTAGAGATGTGATATGATGCTATTGAACATTTTCATATTGAACAATTTGGTGATAGACCCACACATGGACAAAAAATGTGAAAGAATGGTGAAATATGTGATTCTACATCACATCAAACTTACACATCTCAGTTAATAGATGATCATTATTCTTGTATCACTATTGGTTATAATGATATCTTCATCAATACACATTATTGATTCATATCTGTTTACTCTATATGACTACATAATCTTGTGATATATTGATACAGAGAGAAAATGAAAACTATCTCAACTCTTACTGATATTGTGTCACAATCAGTTTCACTTCTACACTGCTACATGTACTCATATCTCTGACATATGTTATTTATACTTATACTTAAACCTTATGGCTTCATCTTTTAAACAAGCATATGACTACTGGCAGGATCAACCAGGTAACTACTCAGACAGCATCAGGGAGTGGTTCATGTACATGCTATTGCTGAGTATTCCCTGCTTACCATAGCTTTCAAATTTTGATATATTGTCAATATCAAAAGCCAAATTACATTACTAAGCTGTGAAAATTGTGAAAAATGTAACATATGCAAAAAGCATGATGAGTGACACACATAAAACATGTAATGTGAATCAAAGAGTAACACCATCAAATGCATGATAGTTGTGCAAAGTGTGACAAATGAAAGCAGGTGACATCTGTGACGAGCGCTAAATGCGACGCACGTGACACACATGAAAAGCGTGAAGCGCGTGAATAGCGTGACACGCGTGAATAGCGTGACACGCATGAATAGTGTGACGCGCGTGAATAGCGTGACACGCGTGAATAGCGTGACACGCATGAATAGTGTGACGCGCGTGAATAGCGTGACACGCGTGAATAGCGTGACACGCATGAATAGTGTGACGCGCGTGAATAGCGTGACACGCGTGAATAGCGTGACACGCGTGAATAGCGTGACACGCATGAATAGCGTGACACGCGTGAATAGCGTGACACGCATGAATAGCGTGACGCGCATGAATAGCGTGACACGCATGAATAGCGTGACACGCATGAATAGCGTGACACGCGTGAATAGTGTGACACGCGTGAATAGTGTGACACGCGTGAATAGCGTGACACGCATGAATAGCGTGACACTCGTGAATAGTGTGACACGCGTGAATAGTGTGACACGCGTGAATAGTGTGACACGCGTGAATAGTGTGACACGCGTGAATAGTGTGACACGCGTGAATAGTGTGACACGCGTGAATAGCGTGACACGCGTGAATAGCGTGACGCGCGTGAATAGCGTGACGCGCATGAATAGCGTGACACGCATGAACAGTGTGACGCGTGCGAATATATGTGACACGCGTGAATAGCGTGACACGTATGAACAGTGTGACGCGTGCGAATATATGTGACACACCTGAATAGCGTGACACGTATAAACAGTGTGACGCGTGCGAATATATGTGACACGCATGAACAGTGTGACGCGTGCGAATATATGTGACACACGTGAATAGCGTGACACGTATGAACAGTATGACGCGTGCGAATATATGTGACACGCGTGAATAGCGTGACGCGTGCGAATATATGTGACAAATGTGATGCGTGCGAATATGTGTGACGGATGTGACACACAGAAAGAATGTGACAGATGTGATGCACGGGAATATGCGAGAAGCGCGGGAATATGCGTGATGCGCGGGAATATGCGTGACAGACGTGACGCGCGAGAAGGATGTCACAAATGTGAAGCGCGGGAACAATGTGAGGCGCGGGAATATGCGTGACAAGTTCGAGATATGTCACTTGTGTGACATATATAATATTATTCAAAATAATATGCTATTGATATATATAATGATCACTTATGATCACATATACATTCTTTAGTACCAGTAATAAGTGAATATGCACTTGAAACACCTAATGATCACCTATGATCACCATTACATTCATTAGTACCAGTAGTAAGTAAATATCCACCTGAAACACTACTAAAACACTGAAAGATCACTTATGATCACTTATACATTCACTAGTAATCATACATTCACTACTACATATATAATAGTGGGTGATCATAAAAAAAATGCCTAGCTTATATGATCACCATGATCATAAAACCTAGGCATTTAATGAAAATAATTGGCTGACACTTATGGCTCTATATAAACAGATTGCTGCATTACTAGTACTATATCAGTCTCCCTCGACCTCCCAGATCCAGTTTCTCTCAAAAAATCTCCCAGGCTTCTCCCAGGCATATTGCAACATGTCTAAAACAGAAACAGGTAGGAGACCCATATGTTCACGATTCGCAGGTGCTTAAGGCATGGGTCTATGATAGCTTTTACAGATCCACAAACCTTGAGGGGATTATATGAATCGGCGTTAAAGTTACCAGATGATGATGTCTCAAAACCTTTACATCTCCTAGCAGTTGGTATTGAGTGCTACATGTCCAACCAACAGTTGAACAGTTTGGACGTTTCTGAGTGGTCTATACAAGTGTTCCAGTTGGCTGCCATACTTACTCCTCAACACGACCAAGAGCTTCAAATCTCCATACTTGGATTACTTGGTGGGATTTTCATACAACATTACGACCTGAGCCGATGTGTCAAAGATCTAAATCAGGCTGTTTCCACACTATGGGAGGGCGTTGATTTAACCTCAGAGAATGATCCATTACTTCCTGATCAGCTAGCGAACCTTGGATATGCTATCAAGACTTGATTCAAGCAAACTGAAGAACTACGAGATCTCACAGAAGCTATAGAACTTCATTGGGTGGCTGCTTTCCTTACTCCAGTAGGTAGTCGCTCCTGATTTGAGATTCTCTCCAATCTATCATGGGCTTTACATGAAAGATTTGATTATACATATGAATTAAGTGATGCAAACAATGCAATGGATATCATGCAAGACCTGGTCAACAAGATGGATCCAGAAGATCTGCTATATTCCTCATCTCTCAACAATCTTTCCTGCACCTTTATATCCCACTTTGGTTATAGCAGAGACTTGAGAGATGCAGGCCAAGCTATCGATGTTCAGCGTAAAACAGTCGAGAATAGGCCCAATCACTCCAGTTCTCTGATGAATCTGGATCACACGCATCAAGCATATTTCATGCGAACCGGGGAGCTACTGCATATCCACATGTCCACTGAAGCTCTTCAGAAGGCGCTGTCACTGGCAGGAGATGATCTTTTGCCTGACATTCTTTTACATTTGGGAGTGTCACTTGGATGTCGTTGTTTCATAACAAGTAATGTTGGCGATCTTGAAGAGGCCATAGCGCTTGAACAGTGTGGTATTCAGATCTGTAGAGATGATGATCCAAAAGTGCAACAGCTCTACAGTGATCTGGGTAATCTGCTTCACTACTGCTCCGCACTTACACAAGATTTGCGTGATATACATGAAGGGGCCCAGGCGTACAGAGAAGCGGTGATTCGAATACCTATTGGACACAGAGATTTACCTAGATTCCTCAACAATCTAGGAAGTGCTATGCAAAGGATATTTAGCGCCATAGGGAACGAGTCTGATCTCTCTGAAGCAATCTCATATTACAAAGAAGCTGTTTCTCTAATTTTCAATAATAGTATTCAACAGATGTGCTGCCTGACTAATCTAGGAGAGGCGTTGTGCAGTAGATATATGCTTGCACACCAGCAATCCGACCTCGATGATGGTCTCAGTGCGTTAAGGAAGTCTGTTACACTGTGCCTGCTGAATCATGAACAACTTCCATATAATCTTTTCACACTTGCATTTGCATTGAAAAGTCTGTTCAAAAATGAACACCAACTCGATACCTTAGATGAAGCAATCTCAGTTATGGAACAGGCAATAGATATCATTCTTGAAGGGAATGCTAGGTTGTGCTTCATGCTTGGTGGATTGGGAAATTTATTCTTCCTTCAGTACAATACTACACAGAGTAATGATGACATTGAAAGAGCTGTTTCATTATATCGCCAAGCTACACAGATGCCTGCTATATCCTCATTAGCACATCTAACCAGCGGGTGATGGTGGGGGTTGCTGACTCTTCTCATGGACCCAGAACAAGCCCTTCATGCATCCAAAATTATTTTTAATGACATCATCCTACAATTGGCATGGATTGGACATACTACGGAACAATGGTATCTCTTACTGACAACTCTGGCAGACATTGTGAGCATGGCAACAGCTGTAGCCATCCGATGCAGACATCTTCATGTGGCTGTGGAGTGGCTAGAACAAGGTCGCTCAATAGTATGGAACCAAGTTAATAGTTTCCACTCACCCTTAGATAATCTTCGAAAAGTGAACCCAGCCCTTTGTACAGAACTAGAAAAGATAGCGATCGCTTTGGAAGAAGCTAGTATGTGAACAAATTCATCCGATTTGTTAGGAAGTAGTATGGCATGCAATATCTCGATTCAAGATGACATCCTTCAACATCAAGGTCTTGCAAAGCAATGGGATTCATTACTTTGTCAGGTTCGCAACATAACTGGCTTCGAAGATTTTCTCTATCCAATACCGTTTTCTGAGCTGGTTCTGAAACTACCACCATCTGGTCTAGTAATAGTAGTTAATGTCAACTCATTTTCTTGTGATGCTTTGGTTCTTACTCATGACATATCATTAGAGAGCCAGGTTAATATCGTCCGTGTCCCCTTGCCTGAATTCTACAAGAGAGCAGTCATTCTTTGCGAAAGACTACACTACATAGACTACTTTCCAGTCCTTCAACTCGGACAAGAACTGCACGCAATGGTTGCCTTGCTATAAATGAGAAGGACTGATTTTCCATCAAGGAGCTCCTTCGGGAATTGTGGTATGAGATCGTGAAGCCCATCCTTGATCTGCTTAAGCTAGAGGTAAGTAAACCTTTGGTTCCAACTTCCATGGGTATTACGATGAACATGAATATCACAGCCTACATCAGATCCCCCTCGAATATGGTGGTGTCCAACTGGTCCTCTCACTTTTCTTCCTCTTCATGCTGCTGGTGATTACTACTACAATGATGAAACTCAAAATCCTGGATCAAATATCATGGATTATGCAATTTCATCTTACACACCCACTATCACTGCTCTGATGCAGAGTCTATCTAAGCACCACCAGCAACAGCATCAGGAGTTCAAGGGATTGCTTGCCGTCAGCGAGCCAGAAGCTTCTGGTTTTTCACCTATCCCAGGTACAGCTCTGGAGATTTTCATCCTGAAGCAGATATTCAGCTTGTTTTCTCAAACATTCCGTAGCCTGGAAGGTGTCAAAGCTACAGTGAAGAGCATCTGGGATGCCATGCCTTCACACAGCTGGATCCATCTCTCCTGCCATGCTCTCCAGAACAACAGCCCTCTCAATAGTGCATTCTATCTCCATAATGGACAGCTGTCCCTTGGAGATATAATTAAACAACCACTACCTCATTCACAATTTGCATTCCTTTTGGCGTGCGAGATGGGGAAGGGAGACAAAAAGCTCTCTGAAGAAGCAATTCATCTTGCAGCAGGTATGTTAACAGTGGGGTATACCAGTGTTGTCACAACTATGTGGTCAATCAATGACAACTATGCCCTGCGGGTCGCAGAAGAATTTTACTCATACATATTACAGAAAGAGGATGAGAGCTCTGCAGAGTATAATTATCCAAATTGTACTAGAGCAGTGTCTGCACTTCATCATGCCATAGGAAAATTTCGACATCGAATTGGTGATGATGAAGATAGCCTTCTGTTTTGGGTTCCATATATTCATGTAGGTATTTAGGTAGACCAGTGGTACTGTGGTATGAAACAAATGTCAGACTCTTTCTTAAGTTTTTGATGAGCTTTGTGTGAGAAGCAGCAGCAAGCCCTAATCCAGAGACGAGGATTATCAAACCTCAGAAACTAACTCTAACCATAAGATTTGCAAGTGACACATCCATCTTTTCAAAAAGTGTTGTCTTGGAAGATGAAATCAGAGAATAGCAATTACATCATTGGTTACTAGCTTTTCTTTGACTCACGCTTGAAAACTGAGATCTTCATGACCATTGTAATTCAATCATCAAATATCATGTGTTATCTTAACTAGTGAGGACTGCTGTGAGATATAGCTAGGGTAGTATTGGGGTTCTAGGACTGCTGTATGTACAAATCAATTATCTTTTCTCTAAATCTACTGTGTGGGGGGATGTTGCTAGCTAGCAGGGTATGGGTGAGGTTGTGTACGAAGTGCACATCTCCTGACTTGGATCCCTTTTGTCTCTGGGGGGGGCCAAGATGAGTGCCAACACCCATTTACTAGTCTTGACACATTGAGTGAGTCTCGTCCCCCACATCTTTAGGAAAGACTTTGCTTACCACCTTAGGCTACATTATGTCTGCATGGCTGCTGGTCATCACATAGCTGCCTCCATTGCAACTGGAAGGTCGATGAATTTCAAGTGAATTTCTGGGATGGCTTGGATGTATGGGGCTGCCACTTGCATAAGTGTCAGCCATTCTGATACTTTTTTGCCCTGAAAAAAAGATTGCCACAATACTTTTTCCAGGGCAAAATGATTGTGCTTTTTTGTATGGGGAATATTGAATAATGTCATATCCCATATTGCCTACCTCCAGACCTCTATTCTCTTACTCCGCCTTCATCTATGTTACTCTGGACTTTGATTATGTTCTTAATATTACATATTGATTACTGTACATAGATTACTCTTGTTTCCTTTCTTCCGCCATACTGAGCTATCCCCTCAGTATTGTAGTATACATCTCATAGTGAGTCACTTATCATTCTTAAGTGTGCCACTATCAGTTTCACTTTACACCGCCATATGCACTCACTTCTCCGACGTGTTTTATTATGTTTAATTAGTTATAGTCTTCATTCTACATACGCCTACCCTGACCATACTTCTCTGCTGGCCTTGGCCAGCAGCCTTTACTTACTCCGAGTCTCCAGTATTTAAGTAGTACTCGATTTGTACTTAGTCTTCAGTTTCATATTGAACTACGTCCTCACCCTTCAGTCTGACTTGAGTTACACCTCTCATCTTCTTGTCCCTTGTCTTCTCCAAAGGGCTTGTTAGATATTCTGGGTTGCACAGCTTCTTTGACAGCTGTCACTTGTCACCTGTCATACTTGACAGATCTGTGATTGACAGATACTTGATTGACAGATATGTGATTGACAGATTGACAGCTGTCTGTTACCTTAGTTACATGGACCTTGGTTGGACTTTGGTAGATAGCCTCAATATATATACACTCTGTAACTTGGTAGTTGTCAACAAGTTTTCTCCCCATCTTGTGTCTGTGTTAGTGTTTGTGTCTGAGTTATTTGCTCCCTTATCACATTCCTTGCTCTTTATTATCCTCTATTCTCTCTCCATCCACCCCCTCTATTCTTGTTACTTCTGACAGGGCTTGCCCTTACTCCGAAATCTAGGACCAGGAATCCCAGGGGTGCAGCACATAAGCTGAAGCTGAAGTCCTACCCCCTGAGTTCTTGTTCTCCGTCTTCATCTCATACTCACCCCATGTTTCTCCGCAGTCACCCCCTCGTACTTCACTGCCAAGTCAGGCTAGGGGCACGGTCGTGACAAATAACAATCATATGCAATCATTTGCATATAATGACTGATTAGTGGACTATATTGATACAACAGTCTCTGGACAATCAAAGACAATCATTAGCAATCATTTGTATATAATGACTGATTAATGGACTATATTAATACAGTAGTTTTTGGACATTCAAATGCAATCATTTGAGAATGTAGGGAGACAATCATTGGCAATCATTTGTATATATTAACTGATTAATGGGCTATATTAATACAATAGTTTCTGGACATTCAACATGCTTTGCATTTGTCATGTACTTCATGTGCATCACATTTGTCACACATATTCCTGTGCCTCATATTTTTCCCACGCATTACATTTGTCATGTTATTCATGCACATCACGTTCATCACACATATTCCCACACTTCGCATTTGTCACATACTTCCCATGTGTCATGTTTGTCACATATATTCCCGCGCTTCGTGTTTGTCACATACTTCCTGCATGTCACATCTGTCACATATATTCCCGCGCTTCATATCTGTCATATATTTCCTGCACGTCACGTTCGTCACAGATATTCCCACGCATCACATTTGTCACATTCTTCCCGCGCGTTATGTCTGTCACACATATTCCCACACATCAATTCATCATACATTTCCCACACATCACATATGTGACAATTTTCACACACATCATATCTGTCACAATTCTTCCACACTATGCATATATCACACTTGTCACACTTGTCACGCTTTAGCGCGTTTGTCATGCTTTCATGCGCGTCACGCGTCACGTTTGTCACGTTCTTTATAAGCGTTACGCTTTTATGAATGTCACACATCTCACATCTATTTGTCACACTTTTCATGCTCATCACAGTGCATTTGTCATGCTTTGTATGCGCGTCACGCATCATGTAAGTCACACTCATCACATAAGTCACATCTGTTTCTTATGAGTTACACATGCATCATATTCATCATGTCTTTGAGGCTTTCATCATGCTTTCACACACTTCATAAGTGTTACTTATGTCACATCTTTGAGATGTATAATACATTTCAAGCACATCATGCTTGCATGTGTATCATGATTGTGACATGTTGATGGGGTTCCAACAGGTTTATAATGAAATATGTTCTGTACCTTTCATATCCAAGGAATTAGAGCACTTAGTGATGCCACATTTAACCCATATCTCATTACTTAGCAATGTAATTCAGCCTCTTCCATTGACAAGTCAGTCATTGATTCAGACCCTGTATGACAATACTGCATATGACTTTAGAAAAATGGTAGTAAGTTGTTCTAAGGCAAGAAAGGAGAAAAGACAAAGTAGTCTTTCTGAAAAGAGAACAAGAAAAGGTGATGATGTGGTTGACACCAAACTAAAGAATAGAAAAGCAAGTAATGACCACTGAGCAAGAAAGTGAAGAGAAGTACAGGAGGGGGGTTTGATATGTATGAATGAATACTAATACTAAAAGAACTATATAACATAAATCAGAGATGTGTAACACATGACAGTGTAGAAGTGTCATGTAATCATATAGAGTAAGCATATATGTGACTTAATAGTGTGTGTTGAAGATATAAGAATAACCAATGGTTAATGCAAGAATCATAATCATTTAATGACTGAGACATGTGAGTTTAATGTAATGTGGAATCACATATACTCACCATTAGTGATGAGCAAGAGGTAGGGTACAGAGGGGGTATAGGTAAGGGTCTGATTTTTTTGAAATTCCAAATACCCCTACCCTCCACAAGGGTACAAGGGGTCTGGCTCAGCCTAAGGTCTACAACTGCCATTATTTATGAAGTCATGAGCCAGTGATTTCAATGTATACTAATTTACACATAACTTCTAGACTAGTAAGTGTAACTATGAACAATATGTGAGAATTGGGGAATAATATCAGAAGTAAGAGGCTGATTAAAGTGGTTAGTGATTCACTGCAAACACATAAGTATGGGCTACTATTACCCCAAATTTAGAACAAATCAGGGTTTCTTTACACATACAGATGTAAACTATTGTATGGGGTATTTGTACCCAAGGTTATATAAAGAACAGTGGTGATCTGGGTATAACAAGTCTGTAACATCACATGAGAGGGAGGGGGAATGGCAAGTCATATCTCAAGAATGACATGGCAAATCATGGTTATTATTTGCACTACACTACAGGTCATAGGTGGTGTATCTGTACCTGAGTTTATGAATTAAACAGTGGAGATCTAGGTACACAGAGTCTGTAGCATTTCTTGAGGGGGAAGGGGAAAGACATGACATATCTTCTGAGCAACATGCCCATTGGAATAATTAATTGTGCTACATGACTGGTCATACATGGTGTATCAATACCTGAGTATACATATGAAACAGTGACAATTTGAGTATACAAAGTCAGTAACACCTCAGGGGTCAGGATGGGGAGAGAAGAAGGCATGTGTGGATCACTAGAACCTGTGATACTTCCTCATGTACAATACAGATGGCATGAGGGCCTAATACAGTGCCCAATTCCAAGATGAAAGAGCTTGAGTTTATGGAGATGGTAGAGAATTTATGAGTAATAGTAAATTATTTAAATAAATTTACTATACCCTTCATACATACTTGGGGGGTATGGGTAAGGGTCCATACCCCTCGGACCCTTCACAATACCCCTACCCTTGACAAAGGGTAGGGGTATTTGGGGGGTAAGGGTAAGGGTATAGACTCTGGTACCCTGGGGTATACCCCTGCTCATCACTACTCACCATTCTTTCAGATTTGTTATTTATATGTCATTCTTTCAGTATATGTCCTTTTCTGTTCAGTTGTTAAATATTTCCAAAATATACATTTCTATCATAATGATCTCATCATCTCTCATATCCAGACTAATCATTATAGTTTTTACTTTTTCATTTAATTACATCTCTAGTCCTGATTATTAAACATTATATCATTCCATTTCCAAAATTTATGCTTTGTCAGTGGGAGTAAGACTTCAACTACATATACACTCTACATTTTTCATTCTAGTCATAAGTGTCAGCCAATTTATTCACAAATTAGACTGAAAATATGATTGCCAGCAATCATATTTTCCAGGCAAAATTGAGTGCTGTTTTTATAAGGCACATTGAGTGAATGTAATGTAATAGTGATCATTGGCACTCATTTAGTTATTATACTTCATTATTGGGCTGTAATATTATTGAATATGGGGGCACTCAAAAGTGATCATTTGAAGAATATTAGGGCGAGAAATGTGTGACAAGTGTGACGCACGTGAAAACGTGACAAATGTGATGCGCGGGAATAATGTGACAATTGTGACGCGCGTGGATGCGTGACAAATGTAATGCGCAGGAAATATGTGGAGCGCGGGAATAATGTGACTATTGTGACGCGCATAAAGGCGTGACAAATGTAATGTGCGGGAAATATGGGGGGCGCGGAAATTATGTGACAATTGTGACGCACGTAAAGGCGTGACAAACGTAATGCACGGGAAATATGGGGAGCGCGGGAATGATGTCACAGTTGTGACGCGCGTGAAGGCGTGACAAATGTAATGCGCAGGAAATGCGTGACATGCGTCACAATTGTCACAAATAGCATATATTTGAGTGCCATATCATTTTAAAAGTAATATTGTTAGTACTGAAATGAGTGCAAATGATCACTATCTAATATTCTTAAAAAGATCACTTTTGAGTGCCTCCATATTATAGTAATATAATAGCCTAGTAATTACAAGTAATATATAAATGAGTGCCAATGATTGCCTCATAATATTCCTGAAATGATCACTTTTGAGTGCCCCCATTGAAGAGGTGGTAAGTCAGTTGGGTGTACCTAAACAAAGAATAATAAATGAGTCGATCGAGACGTCTGTCCGATCTGGGGTGTTCTAAGGTGAAGGAAAATTGATTAGATTTCTGTAGAATAACTACAGGAATTATATACTAGAAAAACCAATTAATCTAAAATAAGTAAGGCTGTGTACATCAGAAGAAGGAATGTTAATTATTATAAAGAACATAGCTTGAAACAATCCTGAAGAATAGAAAACTTGAGTATGAAAGTCCAGTGAATTGAAGAGTTTGCGAGGAGACAAGTTTTCCAAGCATCAGGGTCTGGTGTCGGTGCCAATGTCAGAGCTATTTTGATAAATCGGAGTGTCGCAGGGGATAGGTATGATCAGAATGGTGTATGAAGATGTATAATTTGAGGATAGTATGAAGAGAGCGAGCAGGAGGAGAGATTAGGGAGAGAATGCGAGTGGAATGGTATGGATGCATCAATGATGCGTGATGCATGATTACGTAATCCGACTTGGAATGTCTTCAGATGTGCGAGATATCACGTTTCGCATCGCAGGCATTTTGCCTGCTCTACACCTCACGGGAGCTTCAAATATTGACTGTCCCCAGTCAATCTTATAAGGATATAAAAGAAACCTGTGAAAGAAAAGAAAGGAGTGGCAAGATAATAGGTGAATAATAGGTGAATGCATGTAAGTTAGGTGAGAAGATGGGGAGAAATAAATTTAACAACCCATGGAAGGGGAAGGGAAGAGTGGGATAATGTAAGTAAAAATTATAGTCCAGTTTGTAAAGTAAAAATGCGAAGATAGAATAGAATTTTTAAGTAAAAGGAATAGGATAGTATAAAATGAGAGGGAAGTGAGTTAAAGTAAATGAGTAGTGAAATTTTAGCAAGAGGATAGCAGAAAAAAAAACACAAACAAGAAGGATATATTAATAGAACGTAGCTTGATGGAAGTTGCAAAATGAATGGTACGAGAGCGGGGAAAGTTGTTGACAGAAAGTTGACAGCATGGGTGTGAAATAGAAAATGCGGGAAAGGGGGAATAGAGAACTGAAAGATGAAAATCAACAAAAAGAGCGAGTTGCGAGAGATTAAGTCCAGGTGGATGTGTGGTAGGGGGGATGGGAGGGATAATATAGATATACAATAAATTGTTGTCTGTGGTGAAGATAAAATGTGGAGATAGAGTAATTTGTTGATGAAAAGGAGAAGGATAATGTGAAGGAAGGGGAATGTGGATTAAAATGAGTGGTAAAAAAAAAACTGGCGTGAGCATTTTGCGAGAGAACAACATTTATTAATAGAACATAGTTTGATGAAAGTGAAATGAACAAAGCATAGTGGGGATATTTGACAGCAAGTTGACAGCGTGGGTGTAGAATCAGGAAGTGCGCAGAAAGGGAATAGAGAACTGAAAAATGAAAAAGACGAGTGAGTTGTGAAATGTCAAGTCCAGGTGGGTGCATAGTAGGGAGGATTGGGGGGTTTTCATGGTGTTTCGGCAGGTGGTAACGAGTTCGTTGAATGGCGGCTCGAGGTTGTAAGGGGAGTGTAATGAAAATAGAATAACTTGAAGATAATTTGAAGTTGGCGAGATTCTTGCATGTAATATTTGTGACTTTTGCAGTGTATTCTGGTAGTGTTCAATGGCTTGTAATTTCGGAGTGATTTCAGGCTTCAGTTGGAGTTGTAGACACGTGGTTGTTGTAGTAATGTTGAGGTTGGATTTGACAGAAGAAAGAGTGTGGTTGACGAGTTGTGTAGACTGGGAACTTGAGTGAGTTGGTGAAAATGAGAGGAAACCGAAGGAAACGAGTGGAGGGTTAATATGTGAGGATGGAAGCATGGTGTTATTGGTGGGGGGTGGTGTAGTGGAAGACTTAAATGTTGAATGTGGTGTATCTCGTCGAGCAGTTGCTGATTCATCAATAATTAAAAATCTGGATTTTGCGAAATTTGGGTGTGTGTGGGGGTGGTAAATGCAATGTGGGTATTCAGATCGACGAGGGTAATTTGCTGGTCACCATTGAGGAAGTCTTGAGTTGTCATTTGTGTGACACGAGAGAATAGGCAGCCTAAAAGTAATTTGTATGGCGCATTTTCGACAACTTGTGCTTGCAAATGTAAATTTATCGGACCTATAGATACCTTTAAATTAGTAAGAAGACCTTCTGTAGCACATTTTGATCCATTGGCGGCTGTCATTGTAATGGATTGCGACTTGTCAATTGGAATATTGAGTTTCTGCCAGAGTTTGCGTCGAATTGCGATGATTTCCGAGCCATTGTCAAGTAGTCCTTTGGAGATTAATCCATTATCACCTAGTTTCACATCAATCCGACGCAGTGGCTCGATCTTTGATGCAATGATATAGCCATTGTGGGTGGGTAGCATTTGAAGGAGGGTTTGTGCATGGTGTTCCAGAGAATTAGCAGAAGCAGCAGACATAGTAGTGGACTCAGAAGCAGGTAATGTTGTGATCCGCTTAGTCATTGTAAGTTCCCTGTATGTGGAGTTGAGATCGCATTTGAGTACTGTGTGCGCTATTTTTGGATCTTCAACAGGCGTGAGATAAGGGTACTGAGCTTTGTCTTGGGAAGTTGATGTTGCGCGTGGGCTTGGTGCAGGGTCTGTGGCAGCTTGAGAACTATTCAATTTCGCCTGAGAACGAGTTTGAGCACATGAAGTAGCAGATACAGCGGCTTCCTTGAGTGCGAGCTTCTCCCTTGCTTCCTTTACAACTTTCTTCAGTAACTCTGTTTCATCATCGTTGATAACACAAGCTTCATCCTCTTGAGTGAAACAGGAGCAGACTGGGCAACTTCAGTGACTGATTCAGGCTCGGATTCGGAGTTGTTGTCATCATCAGGGGTAACTGGGTCTGTCCAAGTGTAAACTTGCAGAGGAGGAATGACACTAAACATATCTGAGGTGGGGGAAGTGTTTGCCGGACTTGGAGATGGAGGGAAGGTAGGTGTTGAATTAATTCTGTGCCAGCTATCGATTCGCTCACATACATTGTTTCCAGGAAGATAATAAGTAACTCGTTGACCATTGGGAAGGGTAACCCAGTGATTTGAAGGGTCGCAAATACATAATTTGCATTGTAAGTAATCTTCAAGAATGTTGCAGTATCGATATGTATGGGACGTATCCGAGCAGAATTCGCATTTCTGATGATGAGGAGGGCCAGAAAAGTTCAAAAATGTTGAACAAGGGTATGGATCAGACTGTGGGGGCTGAGGCTGAGATGGTGTTGTGGCGAGTTGTTGCTGGTATGACATGAACATTTGAGAAAGTATTGGTGTTATTGATTCTAAATTGTTCAGATTGAATGTTGGCTTCGAAACGAGAGGTGCTGCAGGTGGGGTTGGCATAGAATCGAAAATGGAGAAGGGACTGGAGGTATAAGTTGAAGAAAGGAGGTGTCTGGCACCATCAAAAATGGTCTTGATAGGAAAGGGGTTGGCTGGATGTTGTGTGGGGTTGCTGACAGTAAGATAGGCTCGAAGTTTTGTTCTAAATTCCATATTGAAGCCGCACATATAGGATTTTGAACCTTCGCATTCCGAAATGCGACCATGTCTCATCAAATAATTGAACATCTTGAGGAATTCGCGGTGATATTCTCCAAGTTGAAGTTGATCTACCATGGGTTTGAGTGCCTGATTTTCGACGAAGATTTCGAATTCGGTCTCTGAATGTATATGTTCCATTTCGGATCCAGCACCAGGGTAAAGTTCCAATAATTCGGTCTTGAAAGCGGACCAGGAATCGCCATTGCACATGGTTAGATACTCCCATAGCTCGGCATCATTGATTGGTGCATAGTGGATCGCCCATTTGATGTAGTCCGTGTCCAAGTATAGTCCCATGTTTAAACAGGTAGTGTGAATGTCTGAAAGATACCATTGCAAAGATCTTGGATGGCTGTCAAACTTCGGTGCAGAGTGATGATTACGACCGGGCATGTGGTAAGGATGGGGAAAAACAGGAGTAGTTGACATCTTGACTTCATTGTTGTCAGCAACAGGGTGGAAAGGGGGTATGGCTGAAGTCGAAATGGAGGAAAGAAAAGGGGGGTTTTGAAACGATTTGGAGCAATATCGATGAGTGTTTCGTTCTGTTAAGACGATGGGAAGTCCAAATTGCTAGTCCAGAATGATAGAAATTGTTGATGCGGTGTATAAAGTGGGTGGGGATGAAATTGGTGTGAATGATGATGGTGTCGAATTGTGAAAGCGTGAACTGATGAGACGAGGGTATTCTTCCAGAGAATTATAAGAAATAGTGGGAGGGTGTAGCAGAGAAAAGATGGCACCAAAAAGAGTGAAATTTGAGGTGAAGAAGGGGGTAATAAGAATAAGGGCACCTTAGAAGCCCCTCGCAGTGGGCTCCACTTTGAAGAGGTGGTAAGTTGGTTGGGTGTACCTAAACAAAGAATAATAAACGAGTCGATCGAGACATCCATTCGATCTGGGGTGTTCTAAGGTGAAGGAAAATTGATTAGATTTCTGTAGAATAACTACAGGAATTATATACTAGAAAAACCAATTAATCTAAAATAAGTAAGGCTGTGTACATCAGAAGAAGGAATGTTAATTATTATAAAGAACATAGCTTGAAACAATCCTGAAGAGTAGAAAACTCGAGTATGAAAGTCCAGTGAATTGAAGAGTTTGTGAGGAGACAAGTTTTCCAAACATCAGGGTCTGGTGTTGGTGCCGATGTCAGAGCTATTTTGATAAATCAGAGTGTCGCAGGGGATAGGTATGATCGGAATGGTGTATGAAGATGTATAATTTGAGGATAGTACGAAGAGAGCGAGCAGGAGGAGAGATTAGGGAGAGAATGTGAGTGGAATGTGTACGGATGCATCAATGATGCGTGATGCGTGATTACGTAATCCGACTTGGAACGTCTTCAGATGTGCGAGATATCACATTTCGCATCGCAGGCATTTTGCCTGCTCTACACCATATTCAACTAATACAATAGCCTGGTAATCAAGTATAATAATTAAATGAGTGTCAATGATTGCCACCTAATATTCTCCAAGTGATCACTTTTGAGTGCCCCCATATTCAGCTGACACAATAGCCTAGTTATCAGATATAATTATAAAATGAGCACCAATGATCACCACCTAATATTCTTCAAATGATCACTTTTGAGTGCCCCCATATTCAATAATATTACAGCCCAATAATGAAGTATAATAACTAAATGAGTGCCAATGATCACCATTACATTACATTCACTCAATATGCCTTATAAAAACAGCACTCAATTTTGCCTGGAAAATATGATTGCTGGCACTCATATTTTCAGTCTAATTTGTGAATAAATTGGCTGACACCACTCTTCTAGTTTCTTATTACAACCACACTTCTGTAACTTTCTAATTGTTATTTTCCATCTTACAATCTCCAATTCTACAAGTACATATTGTTTCCTCTGCATGTATAATTCATTCTATACTGTTAAATACTTACTCCACTCTCATGACAACTTGATTAGCAGTAGAGACAGAAAATCTGATGTGATTGGAAAGCATGATATTTGTGAAAAAGTTGCAATGCACTTCAAAAATGTGACATGCATGAAAAACACATAATGCATTTATATGTAACATGCATGCAGATCGTCACAGCATGACGTGGTAGTGTGGGAGAATTGTGACAGATATGATGTGTGTGAAAATTGTCACATATGTGATGTGTGGGAAATGTATGATGAATTGATGTGTGGGAATATGTGTGACAGACATAACGCGCGGGAAGAATGTGACAAATGTGATGCGTGGGAATATCTGTGACGAACGTGACGTGCAGGAAATATATGACAGATATGAAGCGCGGGAATATATGTGACAGATGTGACATGCAGGAAGTATGTGACAAACACGAAGCGCGGGAATATATGTGACAAACATGACACATGGGAAGTATGTGACAAATGCGAAGTGTGGGAATATGTGTGATGAACGTGATGTGCATGAATAACATGACAAATGTAATGCGTGGGAAAAATATGAGGCACAGGAATATGTGTGACAAATGTGATGCACATGAAGTACATGACAAATGCAAAGCATGTTGAATGTCCAGAAACTATTGTATTAATATAGCCCATTAATCAGTTAATATATACAAATGATTGCCAATGATTGTCTCCCTACATTCTCAAATGATTGCATTTGAATGTCCAAAAACTACTGTATTAATATAGTCCATTAATCAGTCATTATATACAAATGATTGCTAATGATTGTCTTTGATTGTCCAGAGACTGTTGTATCAATATAGTCCACTAATCAGTCATTATATGCAAATGATTGCATATGATTGTTATTCAATATTCCCCATACAAAAAAGCACAATCATTTTGCCCTGGAAAAAGTATTGTGGCAATCTTTTTTTCAGGGCAAAAAAGTACCAGAATGGCTGACACTTATGGTGTGAGGTGTGTCAGACAAAGAAGGGAAGATGTGACAATGATGAAATAATGTGGGGAACTGTAGTTCCAGGGAATGCAGAGGAGCAGAGAAAAGGTCTGGAGAAGATGAAGACTGGTGGTGTGGGGCAGGAGAAACTGGTAGAGGAGTTGCAGACACAACTGGCAGTGGTGAGGTCACAGTTAGAGGTCATGGAGGAACAAGCAGATGAAAGGTGGACCAAGCTCAAGATGTTTGATGCTGAGGTCAAGATTCTGAGGAACCAGTTGTTCCAAGCAGAGAATGAGCATGACAAGTTGATGCTGCAGCTCAACTCTGGGAGTCCATTATTGGACATGCTGATGGAGGCCTTGGGGAGGAATGTCAGCATGCACATGGAATTAATGGGCATGTTGAATAGGTTGACAACAACCATGCAGGTGGCAGAGGAGGGTACTCTGGTGGAGACTGATGAGTCCAGGAGTAATGAAGAGGAAGAAGAGGGAGATGAAGAGTAATGTACAGTAGGTGGAAAAATTGTATATACTTGTTTTTTATGGACTTAATGATTTTTTTTGGTGTGAGGAGAATGAAAAGTAAGAGTAAACAGTAAGATGGAGTAAAGAGAAACACCTTAGGAGAAAACCAATACAACCCTGTACTTCCACTCTCAGCCCACCTTGTTAAGTATGCAAAGTGACAAATCAGCTATGCTTATTAAACATAGTGGTCATCATGCAAGCAGTGTCCAGAGAAGCATCAATCTTCAACCTTTGGTCAAGACAGATATGGATATACAATAAACTATAGCAGAGAAATGAAAATGTAAGTGGAGAAAGTCTATGTAACAGGAGTAGAAGGATTGGGCTTATCAGGATAATGAGCATGAAATTTCTCTATGAGCTCTGTAACATGTTCTACTTTGGTGGCAGCCAACCAAGTGAGTTCTTCATCAGTTCCTTCATAACCAGTCCATCAGACTAAGTAATGAAGAGGACATTTCTTGAACCAGCGATCCAGCTTGGAGTCACAGATCTCACAGATCTTGAACTTGATATCTCCATTGATTTCCACAGGGGGAGGTGGAGGTATCTCTCGACCAGGGATAGTGTTTTCAACTGTGGGCTTGAGCATAGAAACATAGAATACAGGGTGTACAGCTCAGAAATTGGAAGGGTGTCTAAGGGTGCGGGAGTGGGTACCAGTTTCGGCAATGATCTCAAAGGGACCATAATACTTTTCAGCCAATTTCTTGGAAGGGTGAGTGGTGTTGAAGAACTTAGCATGGACAAAGGCTTTAGTTCCAACTTTGAACTCTGGGGCAGGAAAATGACAGTTGTCTGCTCCAACCTGATAGCATTTCTGAGCAAGTGCTATTTCAGCCTTGAGGTTTTCATGAAGTTCCTGGAGGTCCATGGCATAGTCCCTAGCATGAATGGAGGTAACATCATGTTCAGGGTAGACTGTGATCTGTGGATGATAACCCTTATTGGCAAAGAAAGGAGTTGTATTAGTGGTCAAGCTCAGTGTATTGTTATATGCAAACTCAGTGATGGGGAGAAGATCAGCCCAGTTGTCCTGCTGGTAATTGCAGTAGATGCAAAGGTACTGCTCTAAGACTTGGTTAATGTGTTCAGTTTGTCCATCACCTTCTGGATGGTATCTGGAGGTAAAGTGTAGGTTGATGTTGAGAACCTTACCAAGAGACCAGAAGAAGTGGGAGATGAACTCTGAACCATGATCAGAGGTAACATGGCTGGGAACACCATGCTTAGAGAATACATGCATGACAAAGAGCTTAGCAAGCTGGGTGGAGGTGATGGTGTTATGGCAAGGGATGAAGATAGCTTGCTTGCTAAGTCAGTCAACAATAACTAGGATTGAATTGTACTTATCAAATCCAGAGATGGGAAGTGTTTCAATGAAGTCCATAGAGATGGAGTGCCATGGGCACTCCAGAATTGGCAATTGCTTCAAGGTACCATAGGGATGGTGACACTGTGGTTTAGACCATAAGCAGGTGGTGCAAGACTTACAATAGTCCTTGACATAAGTATGGAGTTCAGGCCAAGTATATTCTTGTTGAATATTATCCAAGGTCTTGTTCTGACCAGGGTGTCCGGTGAGTAGATGGTTATGTTTGTACTGGACAATGTGAAGGTGGAGAGAATCATCATCTGGGATATAAATCCGGTTGTCGAGGTGGAGTAAGCCATCTGAACCAACAGACCAATGATTAGTAGGGTTGTGAAGGTGAATAGAAGCAACAGTGTCTGAGGGCTGGGCAGTGAGGATGTCACAGTGGAGTTGCTCAACATCCATGATGATGCTGGCACAGAGAACAGGATGAAGGAGTGTGGTGGCACAGATAGAGGCAATGAGCTGTTCTTGGGTAAAAACAGGGTGAAAATTGTGTGGATTGACTTTG
The DNA here is from genome assembly GCA_025738555.1 of Cyathus striatus. Lineage (NCBI taxonomy): Eukaryota > Fungi > Basidiomycota > Agaricomycetes > Agaricales > Nidulariaceae > Cyathus > Cyathus striatus. The sequence continues at coordinate 497,775 of JAOVFP010000021.1, forward strand.
GCATAGTTGTTATTCCCCCCTTTAGGGTAGACATCCCATCATCTAGTTAAAGTGTCAGGTTTTGCACTAAGTTTCCCTGGGTGGAAACAAATAACCAGATTGAACTGAGATAGGTACTCTGACCAATGAGCCTGGCAGCAAGTGAGAATTTTGGTGGTGGAGAAATACTCTAAGTTTTTATGATCAGTAACCAGATCAACCAGAGTACTAGAACCTTCCAAGTAGTGTCACCAGACACAAAAAGCTTCAAAGATGGCCAGAAGTTCCTTGTCGTGGGTGTTGTAATTCAGTTCAGAAGCAGTGAAGGTATGGGAATGGAACACGATGGGGTGAATATCACCATCATCAGCAACAATAGAGAGGATTGCTCCTAGAGCATAGTTGGAGGTGTCAGTCTCTACAATGATCTGGGCATCAGGGACCCAATGAGTGAGTATGGGGGCTGTAGTGAAGGCATCCTTAAGTTTCTCAAACACTGAACAGCAAGCTGGAGAAAAGTCCCATTTCAAACCCTTGCAGGTAAGACAAGTGAAAGGCACTACAATGTCAGAGTAGTGCTGAATAAAGTGCCTATAGAAGTTGGCAAACCCAAGGAAAGACTGAACATCTTTAACCTTCTTAGGCTTGGGCCAATCCCTAATGGTTTGGACTTTATCCTGGGACATAGTGAGGCTGCCTGGAGAAAGGACATAACTTAAGTACTCAACAAATTCAGTGTGAAATTCACACTTGTCTGCCCGGGCATAGAGTCCATGTTGGCATAAACACTTGAGGACTTCTTTAATGTGCCATTTGTGCTCCTTGAGACTATTGGAGTAGATTAGTATATCATCGAGGTAGACTGTAATGCACACATCAAGCATGTCCTTGAAAATGTCATTCATGAAACATTGGAAAGCTGCAGGTGCATTGGTGAGTCCAAACAGCATAACTAGCCATTCAAACAAGCCATAGCAAGTATGAAAAGCAGTCTTCCACTCATCTCCATTAGTGATATGGACTAAGTGGTAAGTGTGGTGGAGATCGATCTTAGTCTAGATTCTAGCCTTGCAAGGAGAGTCAAGGAGGTCAGAAATAAGGGGAAGGGGATATCAATCCTTTTTGGAGATTGCATTGAGCCCATGGAAATCAATACAGAGTCAAAGGGATCCATCTTTCTTCCAGACAAAGAGCACAGGTGCTCTGTGTGGAGAATGAGAAGGATGGATGAAGCCAATCCAGAGATGTTCATCAATGAACTCTCATAGAGAGGCCAACTTGGACTGTGAGAGTGAATATACAGTACCGACTGGAGGAGACATACCTTCCTCCAAGTTGATCTGGAGATCGTAAGGGAAATGCAGAGCAAGAGTGTCTGCTCATGTTTTGCTGAAGACATCAGCAAACTTGTGGTATTCCAGAGGAATATTAGAAAGGTCCATGGCTTCTGCAGCCATGGCAGTGGCAGAAGCTGAAACTACAGCACTGACTTGTATCCTAAACATCTGTGAGCCTGTGAGCTTACTAGCCCAGAGAAAAGCTGCAATATTAATGAGCAAGATACTAGGAGGTGGACTATTGTCTGACAGGAAAACAGAAGATGAAGCTGGTGAAGGAGGGGTTTGCAAGGAGGCAGATGCCTTCAGTGCAGGTGTTGACAAAGATGGAGAAGATTCTCCTAGGACCAGGGTTTGGAAGCCAAGTATATGTCTCTCAGTCCAGTCAATCAATGGATTGTGTTGGGAGAGCCAGTTAAATCCTAATACCATGGAGCAGGAAGAATCAAGTGGAGTTACATAGAAATTAATATCCATGCATTCACCAGTAGGAAACATTACAGATAATAAAATACTCTCTGTAAGTATAGAGTTAGAGGTACTGTCAAATAGTTTCAGTGCAATGGGAGGGACTGGAGTTGTGGGGAGGTTGTGCTCTCTCACAAACAACGAGTCAGCAAAACAATGGGTTGAACCAGAATTGATGAGCAAGAGAAAAGAAAGAGGCATATCTGGCACAGCTGGAGAAAATGAAGTCAATGGAATATGTACAGCTTGGGGGTCAAAAAGAGTGGATGCATTTAGTCTTATCTCCTTAGGTGCACAGGAGAGATTAATGCGGCCCTCAGCCTGTACAGAGTCACTGGAGCCACTCTCTATTTTTTCGAACTCTCAGCTGAGTTCACTGAGGGAGTTGCCTTGGTAGAGGTGGCAGTGGCTGCATGGGCTTTGATGGCAGAGGCTGCCTTGTGACAGTCCTTGGCCTGATGACTGGTGTTGCCACAGAATAGGCAAAGCTTCTGGTCCAGGCAATGTTTATGTTCTTCCAGTGTCAGTTTAAGATAATAAATATCTAAGGTGGTCAGCAGGAAGTGACTTTGTTCATGCTTTGCACCTGAGTGTTGGGGGATATTATTTGTAGATATTCTCCTTAACTCAAGAGGTTTGGTGATGAACACAGGTGTATATTTAAGTGTAGAGGTGGGTAGGTAAGTTTAGAAGAGTAGGTGAATAGCAAGCATAACAACTAGGATTGTGGCAAGGGCTTGCAGGTGAAGGGTAGGCTGAAGATATAGGTCACTATTATGTTGAAGGTTGAAGTGGAGCTGAGGTCCCTGATGGTTTCTGCTTCTTACTTCACAACTGGGGCGCATATATAATTTACAAGGTTATGGTGCCTCACTATCTGAGTAGACACAAATATGGTATGACAATGGTTGCTATATGAAGTTACAGTGTCTCACTATCTGAGTGGACACAAATACAATGCTGCTGCTGCTGCTGTTACTTTATGAAGATATGGTGCCTTACTATCTGAGTAGACACAAATAATACAAATTAGTTTCACACTTTACTGTTGATGCTTTATATGTGACTCTGACAATACATGTACTGGGTAGAGAGGAAGTATATAGGTTATATTTAGTAGATAAGGGTTGTGTGCTACAACTGCAAAGGGATACAAACAAATGTAAACTAGGTATAAGTTGTTAATTCTACAGGCCAAATCCTCCTCCTTATATGCCTTTTACCCTTCTGCTGACTAATCATATCCCACACCTACTTTACCATTGTTCTCCAACTAGGGAAAGTATGAGTTATCCTTTTCTCCATTGTTCTCCAATTTAGGATGCATGAGTCAGCATCTTAGACAATGGGTATATTTAGCACAATGGTTGTGCTATTAATAGCTCTTGAGAACAATGGTGCTCTTTTGTTTGTACCTAAAAGCTTTCTTATTTTGTACAGGGTATAATTATTTGTACATATTAGTCTTGGTGTAGTTGTTTGTATGATGATATTTATTCTGATTAGTGCTGGTCCAGTAGTATGACTAAGTATTTGTGTATGTTTATCTTGATTAATAATGAGCTGGTATTGTAGTTACTTGTTTGTGTATAATTGTTCTGATTGGTGATGGACTATTAGTGTTTATGTAGCTTTATTTGTTAGTGTATTGATTAGTTACTTGTGTATGGTTTTCCTGATTAATAGTGAAATAGAAGTGCATATTAAGTGTTGTTTGTTAAGGTATTATTAAGTTTTCTAAGTGTTTTGCTTTTCTATCTTTGAGTGATTTAGCTGTATTCATGTCATTATGTGAAATCAACTTTCACCCATGACACTGGGGTAAGCTTCCTGGTCAAGTCTGGCACCTTGGACTAGTTCTGCTTTTGCTTGTTCTTGGGTTTCCCCAAGGACAAAGCAGAGTTGGAAGAGGCAGGAGAGGAAGAGGAGGATGAGGACTGAGCCTTGGAGGAGGAGGAAGAATTTGAAGTTGACTTCAAATTCTGATTGCCCTTGGGCTTCTCTGAAGACTTGGCAGAAGACTTGCTGTGTTTCTCCTCAATGTTGCACTCAGTGTTGTGCTCCCAATGCCTCTGATTGTAGCCCTGGGCTACCTTCTTAGTCCCAGCAAGAGTCATAGGCTGGCCTTGCTCTTGATGAGAGAGAGCATCCTTCAGATGAGAACAAAGGCCATGGTAGTATGCCAAGTTGAGGGCAGCATCATCCCAAGGCAAGAGTGTGGCATATTCATTGAATTTAATCTCATAGGTTGTGAGCCACTGATTATCCTCCATGTGGAGGGAGAAAATGTGAATTTCAGCTTCACCAACAGGGTTGGTATGGCTGAAATGAGTATGGAGGAGCTGAACGAAGTAGCCCCATGAATCCATCCATGGCTCATATGCATCATCATCAAGATGGGTGGCAAATAGATTGCTTGCTGAGCCATGGAGGAAAGCCAATACATAGTTGACTTTAGATGTGTCATCTGGGTACAACTGAGGGTTGTTCCAGAACACCAAGTGGACTTGTGTGATGAAAGGTTCCAACTTCAAGGTGTTGGAGCCATCAAAATTGTCTGGCTGGTTAACTTTCTTCTCCTGAATGGGAGGAGGTGGTGGTGGAGGTGGTGGTGGTGGGGCAAAGTAACCCACCACAGAGGCCACCATTTCCAGGATCTTGTCCCTGGTGAAGTTGTAGTGGCATCTTGGATGACAAGGGTTGCGATGGTCATCCCTTGAGGGATGCCTAGAAGGAGGCTCAGAGGGGTCAGAGGGAGGACCTCTGAAGTGATTTGGTCCTGGTGGACCATTGCCACTGGCACCTGCCTGCTCATCATCATCCTCTGGCTCATTGCTGTCATCTCCGAATCCATTATCATCATCACCATCATCTCTGGGTTGGTCACCATTGTCTCCATTATCATCTGGAGGGTCATTGTTCCCAACTCTGGCAGAATTACCACCAGAAGGAGGTGGAGGTGGAGGAGGTCCTCCACTGCCTGAGGCTACAGGCTGTTGGGCAGGTGGTGAAGGGGCTGTGGGTGCTTGCTGCTGGTGTGCAGCTGCACCTTCTGGAGAAAGCTGAGTATCCACTGGTTCTATGGACACAGTGGGGACAAGGGTAGGGTCAAAAGGAATGCTTAGTGGGATTGGGCATGGTGCATGCAATTGATTGCTGTGAACTGGCTGAAGTTCACGAGCTGCATGATGAGTGGAGGTAATTCCCTCAGAAACAAGAGCACTAGCTGAGGGTGGAGTGTTCTGCCAAGAGAGAGGCAGAGCAGAGTCAACACGGTGAGGTATGTTAAGTTCACAAGCTTGCTGGGCAGCTAGACGATTACTACGGCACACTTCATTTTGCTGCTGTTCATGGCTCCTAGCATGTGCAGTCTGAGTCTGCATATGGGTAGCTATGAGGGAAAGAAAAGCATTGTGAGAGGAATCCAAGGTGGTAGTTTCATATACTGTCATGACCATGCCCCTAGCCTAGGGACTGACATGGATGGATCTGAGATCCATCCATGATCCAATCTGCGGATTGCAGCCTAATTCAGATGGATAACGGATGGATGACATGGTTTTCAGATGGAACTGCTCGGGCCCCCACATTCATTATATAAACAAACCTGTAGTAGATTACCTCTGTATAATTTTAACATAACTTGGTCATTTCTTCACTGATTTGCATGATTTTTGGGTTGTTGCAATCAGCACGAGTAAAGGAATATATTCATAGCCCATTCATATTCAATTTAAATATACTGTACACATTTAAAATAGAAATACATTCAAAATGTGGTTACTTCTGCTTGATTCATTTCAAAGCTCATCAAAACTGTCATCTTCAATACCATCAAAATTAAATTCTTCACTACCTGAAGAATTTAATGCATCCTTCACAACAGATTTATTGACTGCTTTATCCTTTGCTGAAAGCATTGCTGAAACTGTATGAATACCTGGAAAGAGTGGTCCTTTTGACCAAGACCCAAGTGCCATCTTTGCTCTGAATGTATTTGAGGTCATATTATGTTGCATAAAGTTGATTTGTCTGTGGCCAACTGAAAAAGCACACTCTGCATCAACACTTGATGCTATAGGTAGTTCAGATGATATAAGAAGCAAAATAAAATAAAATGACTAGCCTGGGGCACTAATATAATCCAATGCCATCCATGAAATGGTAGGTTGTTTAGTTTCAGCTAATGTCCACCATTGCATATGCCCTCCAGAGTGTACTACCACCTCTGTACTAACAACTGGTTCACTTAAATAATCTTGAATGCTGTCAACATTGTGAATTGTAATGTGTTCAGCTCTGTGAACAAATCAGCCAGATTTTTTCTATAAAACAAATTAGTAACTTGGTAATAATATAATTAACTAAAACACACTTGTGCCACTGGAGGAACAACTATTGCCTCTGAACTCTTATAGGATGTTTCCCACCTCTTTATGACAATATTTGTAATACCCTGTACCTGTTGAGTGGTATAACCATGGACTTTGAACCACTCAAGCTTTCTGTCAGGACACATTACTAAATATTATCAATCAATAATAAAAGTAAAAGTAATAGTAATATATACATACCAATTGCGATGTAATATATTTCTGATTCCCTAGTGAGAGTCATATACTTCTCAAGTACTAGGAGTGATGCATGTGCTGCCACTCTCATGACAGCTGGAAGTTTTGGAACTTCATCACTAAGCTCACCTTCATCTTCTTGTCACGACCGTGCCCCTAGCCTGACTTGGCAGTGGAGTACGAGAGGGTGACTGCGGAGAAACGAGGGGTGAGTAATAGACGAAGGCGGAGAACGACAACTCAGGGGGTAGGACTTTGGCTTCAGCTTATGTGCTGCGCCCCTGGGATTCCCGGTCCTGGATTTCGGAGTAAGGGCAAGCCCTTCGGAGAAGATGAGAGACGGAAGACGAGAGGTGTAACTCAAGTCAGACGAAAGGTGAGGACGTAGTTCAATATGAAACTAAAGACTAAGTACAAATCGAGTACTACTTAAATACTAGAGACTCGGAGTAAGTAAAGGCTGCTGGCCTTGGCCAGTGGAGAAGTACAGTCAGGGTAGGCATACGTAGAATGAAGACTATAACTAATTAAACATAATAAAACACGTCAGAGAAGTGAGCGCATATGGCGGTGTAAAGTAAAACAGATAGTGGCACACTTAAGAATGATAAGTGACTCACTATGAGATGTATACTACAATACTGAGGGGATAGCTCAGTAGAACAGAAGAAAGGAAGCGAGAGTAATCTATGTACAGTAATCAATAAGTAATATTAAGAACGTAATCAAAGTCCGGAGTAAACAAAGGGAAAGGCGGAGTAAGAGCATAGGGGTCCGGAGGTAGGCAATACGGGATATGACACTTCTTCTGAGCATGAATCTCAAACACATTCAAGTGAAAGTTTTAAATCATGAGAAATGGGTAGTGTTTCTATGATTAAGGGAACTTTATCCTGAGAGAATAAGTCTGTTGCCTTCTTAAAAATCTACAACAAATTTAAGTAATAAGTTTAACTATTATAAATGCACTTACATTGAGCACATCAACCAAATTCTCAACCATGTCCCACTGCCTGTCACTAAAATGATAAACTTTTAACTTATATTCAGTTATGGCAGTAATTTGCTGAATCTCCCTCTGAAAAAGTAAATGAGAACTCAGACAGGTGAAGTCTGAGTTCCAACGAGTTGCAACACAACGATCAAGTGTATGCTTGAAACCTTGAAGAGTATCGTTTTTCTGAACCATATCATTGAAAGCTCTATGCAAAACATCGGAATCATGAATACAGCATGCAAGTCCAGAGACCTAATAGAGTATTTAATTTCATAAATTAATGATTAAGTGAAACATACTTACCTTTGGCATAATTTGAGATGCAGCCTTTAGTTCCTCAGCTTGAATTATGACTCTTCTATTCTGCTTCATCCATTGAATAGCTTGGTCATGAATAGGACCAATCACTGCATGGTTATAAGTTTCATGACCATCATCATTAGCTAATACCTCATCATCAATGTTCATTTCCTCCTGCACTGCTGTATCCTCCTCTTCTTCATTATCTATAATAAGTTCATTGCTCAACACTGCTACATTCTTTCTTCCAGCTCTCTTCTTGAAAAAGAATGAAGTGTACATCTGTATAAATTCATGTATTAGATTAAAATAAATATAATGAATTTTTATGCTCACTTTTGCAATGAGATTCAAAATATGAGCCATACAGTGTACTTGGGAACTTGTCCCTTGAAATGTTGGAATATATCTTGGGAGAATCTCAGCAAGTTTACTGCAATTGCTAGCATTATCCATCCCAATAGATAAAAGCTTGTGTATATCAGTATGATGCCAGTAATAACAAATAACTTTACTTACAAGGTGAGATATTCCAAATCACTTTAAGCATTCAGCAACTGTTTTTGCCAAATAATCAGCTTTATGAGCTTGTTCCAAACTAAATAAATATGATAATAATGTTAAATTTAAATTTACAATAAACATACTGAATGAAATCAAGAATAGCTTGGAAAATTTGTCCATCCTCATACCAGATTATCACAAGTCCAAGATATGAGACAGTAATTGGTGCTGTCCAACCATCAAGAACTGCATGGATGTCATATCCCGTATTGCCTACCTCCGGACCCCTATGCTCTTACTCCGCCTTTCCCTTTGTTTACTCCGGACTTTGATTACGCTCTTAGTATTACATACTGATTACTGTACATAGATTACTCTTGTTTCCTTTCTTCCATTCTACTGAGCTATCCCCTCAGTAATGTAGTATACATCTCATAGTGAGTCACTTATCATTCTTAAGTGCGCCACTATCTGTTTTACTTTACACCGCCATACGCGCTCACTTCTCCGACGTGTTTTATTATGTTTAATTAGTTATAGTCTTCATTCTATGTACGCCTACCCTGACCGTACTTCTCCGCTAGCCTTGGCCAGCGGCCTTTACTTACTCCGAGTCTCTAGTATTTAAGTAGTACTAGATTTGTACTTAGACTTTAGTTTTGTATTGAACTACGTCCTCACCCTTTCGTCTGACTTGAGTTACACCTCTCGTCTTCTCGTCTCTCATCTTCTCCGAAGGGCTTGCCCTTACTCTGAAATCCAGGACCGGGAATCCCAGGGGCGCAGCACATAAGCTGAAGCCAAAGTCCTACCCCCTGAGTTATCGTTCTCCGCCTTCGTCTATTACTCATCCCTCGCTTCTCCGCAGTCACCCCCTCGTACTCCACCGCCAAGTCAGGCTAGGGGCACGGTCGTGACAATGGAATACTTTATCACATTTCTAATATTTTATTAGATGTAGAAATAAATAAATTTAATAATAAATGTGCCTACCAAAAAATATTCTTTTACATGAAGTGAAATTTTCTGAAAAAGCCTGAGTGTGTCTTGCTGAACAGTCCTATCTGATGGTAACTTTGTTCCTGGATGCAACATGTTGACTTGCAGCTGGTAGTACTTGTCATTAACAATGTTGAAGGGTCAATTGCTAGCTGCACAGTGCAAGGCAATCAGGGTACAGAGGGCTACCTCAGAGAATGGAATTGTGTCATCATCAATATCCTGTGCAAGAGCATGTTTCTGAAGTTGTTCATTACACTGTTTCAACCTGGTAACTAAATTTCCAGTGCCATCACGATTTTTTTGGCGATCTCGGTGATGATCTTTATGATTGTTGGGGTCCACTTTGCAAGAAAAAACAAAACAAATCTTCTCTGGAGCACCATTGGTGTAAACCCTCTCCATGGAGATGTTATAGTAATTATATGTGTCTGCTGTGAGCCCAGCAAATGTGGCCTCTAATATGCAATTTATTTATTAGTATTTTACAATCAATAAATATTTTTTAGCAAACACACCAATTATTTCACTATCTGGTTTCTCCCAAACATCCAAATCCAACATATTCATAACCAGCTTATTGTTCTGGTGCTGATGCTGCTTCACTGGAGACAAAACAACTGGATAAGCAAGTGTAGTTGTTGGTGCATCAGGGGTATGAGGGCATGGAAATGGTGCTGGAGACACATCTCGACTATGTGTGGGTGTTTGAGGCTGACTAGGCAAAGGGGTGCCCTGGTTACTACCCACAGGAGTAGGAGCCTTGGATCCTCTAGCTGAAGTCCTGGTCCAGCTTTGGCCCCTAGGCTTGGGAGGCATTTAAAATGAATAAAAGCGAAATTTAATATGACAGTTACTGGTACAGATCGACAACTGGAGGGCAGGAATTACTCAAATCAATGAATCAAAGTGGTTATTGAGCAAATCCAGGGTGAAATTAAGTCGGAGTCCGAAATGTTACCAAAAATAGATGGATGCATCCAAAAACTGGGTTCATCCGCAGATTGCCATCCAGAACCAATCTGCATCCACTATTTTCAGATAAAAATAGCAGATAGTTGGTTCAGGGTCATCCATATCAGTCCCTACCCTAGCCTGACTTGGCAGTGGAGTACAAGGGGTGACTATGGAGAAGTGAGGGGTGAGTATGAGATGAAAGCAGAGAACAAGAACTCAGGAGGTAGGACTTCGGCTTCAGCTTATGTGCTGCACCCCTGGGATTCCTAGTCCTGGATTTTGGAGTAAGGGCAAGCCCTTTGGAGAAGACAAGAGACAAGAAGATGAGAGGTGTAACTCAAGTCAGACTGAAGGGTGAGGATGTAGTTCAATATGAAACTAAAGACTAAGTACAAATCGAGTGCTACTTAAATACTAGAGACTCAGAGTAAGTAAAGGCCAGCAGAGAAGTATGGTCAGAGTAGACATATGTAGAATGAAGACTATAACTAATTAAACATAATAAAACATGTTGGAGAAGTGAGCACATATGGCAGTGTAAAGTGAAACTGATAGTGGTGCACTTAAGAATGATAAGTGACTCACTATGAGATGTATACTACAATACTGAGGGGATAGCTCAGTAGGGTGGAAGAAAGGAAACAAAGGTAATCTATGTACAGTAAGCAATAAGTAATATTAAGAATGTAATCAAAGTTCAGAGTTGTCATATCCATGACAATCCCTGTACCATTGGAGTCAACTCCGGGTTTACTCCGCTTTTAGTACGTTTCCTCCAGACTATGTATACTTGTTACATATCGAACTCTTCCTTACTAATGTTTACTTGTAACTGTTTACTTGTTCCTTCCCTTTAATATTACTACCTCGTTCTCCGGCCGCGGCCATTTCTCCTATGACTATAATCTAGAGGCGTACTACTAGTTTACCATGTTCTACATTTCATGGAGTTTACTTAACCCTAGGATGCCACATACCCATGGGCATTACTCCATACACATTCGGACAAAGTAGTTTACTATATAAACTACTCCTGTAATGTAGATATACTTTAGTTTCAAATCAACTACATTTACACCCTTCTCCCACTTGGGCCTTGAGCCAACTCCGCTATTTTGCCATTTACTCCGCTTTGTTCTAAATATGGAACTGGAAGTCCAAGGGGCACAACACACAAGTTGAAGCCAATGTTCCACTACTCCCGTACTTGTTCATTATCTCCACACACCCTACTAACGTTGTACAAGTTACTCCGCTACTTAGACTATCTCCTCCGAGGTTCTTGTCCCTAGTGGAATAGAATGGGACGTGACAAGAGTAAACAAAGGTGGAGGTGGAGTAAGGGCATAGGGGTCCAGAGGTAGGCAATACGGGATATAACAGTATGGTAAGAGCACTCCACAATATGGTTTAAATGAGCCCACAAACATTTAAATTGACCACATGAATTGGTCTGAATATATTATTTAAATTTTCTCTTTTATTTGATTACACATATAATTTCTACTTAAGTTATTGTAACTCTTTCAAATCATTCTAGATTGGTACTGAATTTTGTATGGAAATGGCCCTCAACTATATATTTAAAACAAGCCTATGAATGCTAAAATTGACCTCTTGTATCAGTCTGAACATATTATTGAACAAGTAAGATGCAGGTAAACCCATGGGTTTCCATGGGTTTTGATTACCCATGCAAACCCATACCCATGGGAATGGGTATGAGTTAGTGCAGGTATGGGTACAGGTAGAGCCCAGGATACCCATGGGTTACCCATAACATTGCCTACCAGTGAGTAATGTGTCAATCTCTAATTGGTTGACCTCATATTTTATGCTGTGTAGTATGTGCTAGGCTCTGATACCTTGGATGTAGTTCCTTATTGTTTTCCCTGAATAACTGTTTGCCATATGGGCTATGAATGTTGCCAGTACCCCTTGTCTGACTGGGGCTCTATCTTCCTCCCTAATCTGTTTCTTGTTGCAAAACACATGGAAAGCCAGTAGACTGCTTGCATATGCTGTTCTTGTTGATTCTTCCAGTGATAATGCTAACACCTCCTCTACCTTTTTCCAGTCTTCCTCCTCCAGTCCTCATTCTGTGTTTGGCCTGGTATGTATTGGTCTCCATTTTGTCAACCTCTCCCTTGCTAAACATTGTGGTCTTAGGTGTGATACTGCTGGGGTCAATAATACTGGGTAGGGCATTGGCCACCATGTCCTTATTAGGTGATTGTTTCATATTGGTGTCCAATCTACTTCTGCTCTACCTCCCTTTTGTTCTGTGCTCCCCCTCTGGCCACTTGTGATATGGTTGGGATTGGGATTTTGGGTAGTAATAGGTTGGTTGCTGGGTATGTTCCCCTAGATGGACCATCTGCTAGGTTCTCTTTACTTGGTATGTATCTGATGTGCATTGTGGTATCTTGCTCTTCACATATCTCATGTATCTGCCTGAATACCTCATTGATCCTTCCTCCTCTGTGTCAGAAGTAACAAGAATAGAGGGGGTGGATGGAGAGAGAATAGAGGATAGTAAAGAGCAAGGAATGTGATAAGGGAGCAAATAACTCAGACACAAACACTAACACAGACACAAGATGGGGAGAAAACTTGTTGACAACTACCAAGTTACAGAGTGTATATATACTGAGGCTATCTACCAAAGTCCAACCAAGGTCCATGTAACTAAGGTAACAGACAGCTGTCAATCTGTCAATCACAGATCTGTCAAGTATGACAGGTGACAAGTGACAGCTGTCAAAGAAGCTGTGCAACCCAGAATATCTAACACTCTGCTCCTTCCCAACCACCATCCTTCCACCACTTCTTGGTTGTCACCATTGATTCAGAAGTGCCGCCCATATTCATGCTTGATCTTGTCTTTGATGATTGTGAGCATGAGGAGTTCAAAACTGACTGCCTCTGCCCACCCAATGTCTCATCCTTCTGTGTTCCACCCTGCTTGTAACCTCCATGCCCTCCAGTATTTTCCAATCATGATCCTATTTCCCCATGCTGAGCTAGCATCTGAGAATGCTTCAATGTTGATGATAGTGGCAGGTACTGGGATATTTCTGGAAAGGATTGGTTGTTCAAGTGTCCACTCCCACCATAAGATGTCCTGCTCTGTATGTTTTGGTGGGTGGTGTGTAATGAATGGACTGTTGGCATATATCCTCAGAATGGCCTCCAATCTGGTGAGGTACACCTGTCCTTTAGCAACAATAAGAGTAGTGTGTAGCAGCTTTCTGTATAACTTCTGCACTTGTTTGAGATTGTGCTGTTCTTGTCCTCTCCACTCTCTGATGGCTTGTAAATACTTTTCACACTTTGAGTCCAATAGCAATACTGTTTTGTTATCCAAATCCCAACTAAAACCCAGAAAAGGGATCACTGATTGGAACAAGACCATTTTCGACTTCTCCCATATGATGCCCAGCTTGTCCAACAATTCTTCAATATCATTATCATTATAGCAATATGGCTCATCCACTTCACTTGCCCCTCTTTTCTTGAAAGCCAAGTCTCTGAATTTTGCTGACATCTCCTCATCATACTCCTCTGCTCTTCCATCTGGTCCCGGCTTTCCTTTATACCATATATGACATTGCTCATGTATCCTTCCTCCATTTTCAATGATTTCTGCTCTCCACTGCTCCCATTTCTGATTGTATTCCTTGAGGTGTCTTCACAATATCCGAATGAAGAAGTGGTCATCCACCCACTTGGATACTGGTCCCATTCCTCTATGTCTGACAATCTCCAATGCTGTGTCTGCCAGCTCTCCAAATGCCCCCCCTGCCAATAACATCCCAAAATCATCGCTGGTATTGATGGCAAAGCTGTCCTCCTCTTCAAGCTTGACAACCAGTCCTGGCCATTGGTTGGGGTATGCTGGTATTATTCTATATGCTTCTGCCACATCCCAAATTGATGCCTGGGACCCTTCTGGCAGTCTCATCACCAGCAAGCATATTGTTGAGAAGGTTCCCCATGTACATGGGAAATCCTCTGCCTTAATTTTACTGTTGATTGATTCCACCCCTTCCATTGGCTTTCATAGGTGCAAGAAATTGTGTATTGCTCTGTACTTTCCTTGTTTCTCTGCTTTCGATATGAGTGATAGTGGGGAGGATTGGAAGTGTCCAATGAGGCATTCCACTTGTTGCCATGATAGGGGTCCCAAGTATCTCCCACTTTGGAACCCTTTTTCTGTGATCTCACCATATGCATCTTTATATTGTTTAATGGATTTATGGTTTGCCAGTGTGAATGTTTTCATGATCATTGGGATACCAAGGTGAAATCCTTCCTGCAACCCTTTAACCACCCTCTTATACTCCTCTTCCTGCCCCATCCTGCATAACACCTTCTCCCATTCTTTGCCCACATACGGTGTGAGCAGCTTAAACCTTCTCTCTTCAAGAACACTCCTGAGCTCCATGATTTGCATTTCCACATCCTGAACAGTGGTGTTTCTTGGGATGAACTGTGCTCTGGCATCCACCTGGCAGTTGCCACTGGAAGCATAACCCCTCCCCATTCAGTTTGGTGAGTTTTCTGTCTTTGCCTCATATGGCCCATGTTTTGTTGGAGCCATTCCATATCTCCTTTTCATTGCATTTCCCATAGTCATGTTTCTGGTGACCAAAGCAGATGGCACATACAAAGTTGCCCTGTCATCCCACTGTGCCCTGTTTAGTGATGAGAAAGTCTGGTTCAGTCTGGTTCATTACCATTTTTTTAGAACCTAGGACTGAACCTTAGGTTTGGTTCAGCCAAATTTCTGAACTTTGAACTGGACTTACAGTTCAGGTTCATGTAGGTTCAGTTTCAGTTCAGAGTAGGTTCAAACTTTGAACTGGACCCTTCAATTATTTTTTTTATTTCACTGTTAATTTGTGTTAATCCAAATGACAGAGTTAGAATGTATCATAAATACACTAGTAGAATATAGTAGAAGTTGTGTACACCTTACAATATAAAAATGAATCAAATAGATGAAAGAACTTATAGCTAAATTGAAAGTTACGAGTTTCCAACTTTAAACTAAAATTCATTAGCTACAAAGTCTGGATCATCTTCCTTAATATTGTACTACCATACATTCTTGGGGCTGCCTTGCTCAATGATGCTATATTCTTAGCTGAGAGACAATAGTTAGTCATTAAATACATAAAAGTTGTAAAACTATACTTGCCTTTAGCTGAATCATTAGACAAGGGGTTGATTGATTTTGGTGGCCTATAATGCTCATCAAACTATACAAAGATGTTAGTTAATGAAAAGAATAACAGCTATTACATATTTACTTACAACACCTTCAAGCTGTTTCATTCCTTCTTGATACTGTTCTTCATTCCATTGAACATAAAAATAGACATCTTTTATTTTAGGATCAAGAACTAAAACATTATAAGCAATAGTTTGTTGAATATGGTGTATAATATACTTACTTAGATAAAAATACACAATAGAGGTATCATCAACACAATGGTGCCATTTCTTGGGGCTCTTAATACCTGCCTCAAGAGCACCCTTTACTTTGTAAAAATCTGACTTATCAACCATTGATTCCCAGCATTTAATTAAAAATTCCAAGCTGGGAATAACCACACACCAATGATAAAACTTCAAAGCTGTGCAGTCAGATCACACTGACTAACAATTTACATTGATCTCACAAATGCATGTCCAGTGGTTTGCCCTTGCAAAAATTCCATAGTTCTTGCTCATAAATGTCCCAAAAAATTATCAAAATTTGTAGTATTAAAAATTGGTTCATGAAAATCTACTATTAAGAGAACTGTGAACCAGACTTAAGATCCAGTTCATATCACATGACTGAACTTTGGACTGAACTCAGGTTCAGTTCTCTAGGGTTCAAGTTCGAACCCCAGTTCTGGACTGAACTTTCACATCACTAGCCCTGTTGAAAAAACTTCCACCCTCCTTTGTATTCCTCTCTGCTTGGGGACCATGATGGGCTTTGTCTCCACCATTGTCTTTGTCCTGAGGCCATCCTGGGCCTCTTGGAGGAAGGGGACCTTGACCTCTCTCTCCCTTTCTGCTTTCTAGGCATGTCCAGTTGTAATAGAGCTGCTCTGTGTGCCATCTCATTCATCTGTTTACATGACATTGTGTTCAGTTTGTGCCTGCTGCCATATCAGCATTGGTACAACACCATTTATTGGACTGCCACATTTGTGTATAAATCCATCCACATTCCCATACAGTTATGTCCACATTAGCATATCACCATGTTCACATTGGCATATAGCCATGTCTGCATCAGTGCAAAGACCATATTTTATCATGTTACCATGCCATGTTTCTGCCGATATCAGTTATGACTGCATTCATGCAATAATGAAATTCAATTCCAATTCCCATATTATCAAGTTTAAAAATCAATTCATCCATCAGTCTCATCTTACATCTTTGATTGTGAAGACCACTGACCACATGTATGCTTTCTGCTCCCTTCTTAATCATGATCTCTTGCTGGATGTTCTTCAGCAGCATATTGTTGATGATCGCCAAGTTCATTCCTTCTCCACTCAATTGCATATCATGCCATTCTCTTCTGGCCTGTGCTTGGTACTCCACTATGGCCTCATCTCCATACAGTTCTTCTCTTATCTGGTGCTCATCCAATCCTGTGAAGAAATCTGCAAAAGAGTCCAACAGTTCCTGGTCCCAGATGGCCTCTCCTGCTTTTTCCATGATGTGCAATAAGGTATGTCAGACTTGACTCACTTCCCCCCATGACAGTTGCTCATCTGTCCAGATCTCCTTTAGAGGTCTTACTGCCACTATTGTTTGAAGTGCTATTTGTCCATTCTCACTTGTGATGCCAAGGGTTTCCGTTGTGCTTGTCCTTGCCCCCTCTCCTGCACACATGCATCCTCATTTTGTGAAGTAATCCATCTCCACATATGCCCCTGCCCATATCCTGTTAACTGCATACTATGCTGGTCTGTGTGCTGAAACTGTGGCGATTCCTCTCCCTGCATTGTGGATTAACTTCTTCTTCATTTGCATATTGGCTGTTTCCCCTTGCTCACTCCTACCCTCACTTTCTGCTTGCCACTCTCCTTGCACTTCTTGTCATTGTTGCTCCCTTCCATCATGTCCCTGCTGCTGCCCCTCTCATTGCTGCTGGTCTTCCCCTCTTTGCCATTCTTCCTCATCTGCGCACTCCTGCTCCTCCCATGCTCTGATCCTATTCCACTGTGCCTCTTGCCACATCCCCTCTAGCCATTGCACTACCTGTTCTTCTGTTGTTCCCTGCTGGTTGGGTGCTGCCATGAGTGCCTCTTGCACTACTCTAAATGTGTTGTCTCAGTAGTCTGGACAGGTGTCTCCTGTTGGGTCTCTCTCAATTCTAGCCATAACTTGCAAATTACTATCTTGTTGTCTAGTAATGTAATTCAAGACTCTTTGTTAGCAATCGTTTGTTATTTCAATGAAATTTGACAGGGGTCTAGTGCAAGTGGGTCTTATTGCAGCAGGGATGGTGGCACGGAGGAAAGAGCATCATGTGCCACCTTTCCTGCTGGCATCAAAGACTTGCATCTCTCTCTCAGTTCTCTCCAAGTCAGACTACCAACTTTGGTATTAAGGCCCTTAATTGATTGGGAGAGCTTGCTCTCCCTATTTGTTTGTGTTAGTGATTCAAAATGCATAGTGGCTGTGCATGCATGGAATTTCTTAGTCAGCAGCTCTGGGGATCCAAAATGCATAGTGGCTGTGCATGTGCAGAACATTAGTCAGCAGCTCTGGGGATCCAAAATGCGTAGTGGCTAGTGTTGTGAAGTGGCTGACTATAGCTCAGCTCAGCTAAGCTAATGGCAGCTAACTCAGCAGCTCAGCTAAGAAGCTAAGTCATGACTAATATACTTAATATAGCAGCCTCACTAACTACATGACATAAGTTACAATGTAATATCATTTATGTAGTGCATATGTATGAAATCATGTTAATATGTTACAACTTCAATGTCTCACAGAACGAAATGATATCTTCAGGGCAAATGACTGCATCTTCTGCATGATCATCCATAACTCAGATCTCAGACTCTGTATCAAATCCAGTTGTAAAACATAATTCTGTACTTTTCTTCGAAAATTTGAGCATCTGTAGTGCTTCCATGAGATTGGGTTTGATGTGATTGTGTCGTGCAGTCTTAGTTTCTTTTGCAGATGAAAAAACCCTCTCACAAGGTACAGCAGATCCTTGAATGGGAAGCACATCCAGTGTGAGAAGAAAAGCAGTGGGAAACCACAATTGATTCTCCTATATGAATTTTATCAGTAATTCAGTTCTTGGGAGATAATAAAAATATTTACCTGCCAAAACATCACCATATCTGTACATGGCTGTATGTCAAGAAAATATGCATCCACTTCTGACTCTAATGACCAGCCAATTGATGTGTCCTGTAGACTGGTGTTATTCCCAAGTAGAAGCTCAGCCCATTGTTTATCACTGAGTTTGTCTTCATCCATAACTGAGGTTACAGGCACCACCATAGTATCTGGATGGGTACAAGTATAATATGGTTCTAACTGTATAAATTTAATCAGTACTAATTACAGTCCAAAATAATTGAACTCACATGCTTAATGAACAAATTTCGAGCATTTTCAACTTCATCTGGAGCATTAATCATGAACCATTTCAGCTTAGTGGATGGATTAAGCACTAGATGGATTATAATTAGTTTTCACTGCATTTTTATGATCTAAACAATTAAAACTTACATATAGCCAATGTATAAGCAGGAACTTCGAAAGCATATTGCTGATATTCCTCCATTTTTGTAATTCCTTTTTCAATAACTGACAAATACTGAGGCATCTTCTGTTGATAGCTCCTCCAAAGTGATATCATGTTCCGAAAAGATGGGAGTGCATACATCAATGTTGGAGTCTTCTCCGCAGATAAAAGTTGCTGGAATCCATGAGGAACCTGAAATAGATTTAGTTAATTATGAACAAAGTTATAACAAAGTACTTAGTACATACTTTCAGAATTTTAAGATAATCTTCTAATGTTGACCAGGTCAATGCAGATATCTTGTAGTCCTTCAATTGAGGGTCATTGACAAGGTACCTATCAATTCCCTAATAAATAAGGGAGATAGTTAGATTTCACATATAATATGGTTAAACCAAATTCATTTTTTAGGATTCTTACTGTTCGAAGTTTAAGTGCATGCTGAATCATTAAATATGTAGATGACCAGTGGGTTTCAACATCCCCTAGGAGCTCAAGTTGTTTCATATCTTGGTTCTTCAACTCCTTTGCAAAGCCTTGTTGTCAATTTGGTGAGGCTCGGATCTAGCAATCTATTATGTAACTCTCATTTTATTTGAAGTAATAGAATAAGAACATACCAGTCTAATAACTGTTCACAAAAGTGCAATTGGATCATTTCATCTGGCACTGGATGGGTCAACATCTGGTGCATCTTCTCAAGCAAGCTGAATATCTGTAATAGCTTTTAGAACTGCTTGACATGCAAGATTAACGGTGTGAGGGAAGCAACTAAAAGAGCATTAGTATACTATACATAAAATTGGTTACTGTAACTAAGAAATAAATACTGAATGTATTGATCAATATGATCAAATGTTATATCATTGACATCCAAATGATTCTCAAGATCTCTGGCAAGTGCATCATTATTGGATGCATTATCTGCAGTGATCCAACCAATCTAATAATATAATTAGTTGTGTAATTTGATGCAGCATAAAGTATTCATTTTATAACCTCACATTTCATATATTAAAGTGGTCAAGAACTTGTATGAAGACTGCAGCTAGATGTACACCAGTATGTTGACCTGGAACTCTGCAGAATGTGACCAGGCTGGTTCGAAGACTTAGCATATATTGTGGTCCTGTAGGTGTCATCTTCAACTGTGTAGAAATTGAATGCATAGTCACTGCCATGTAGGGTACTGCATTCAGATCAGTCCACATATCTGTTGTGAATGAGAACTTTCCTAATGTGCACTGTATATCACTAGTTACTACCAGTGTATGCCATAGATTGAGAAATTGAATACCTCAACATCTTTATGAATATATTCTATATGCTCACGCCACATATCTGTCAGAAGTAACAAAGAATAAGGAGGGTGATTGAGAAGAATGAGAGTGATATGGAGCAAAGAGAGGGTGATAAAAGAGCAAGGACTCAAACACAGACACAGACACAGACACAAAATGGGGAGGAAAGCTTGTTTACAACTACCAAGTTACAGAGTGTTTATATACTGAGTAAGTCTACCAAAGTCCAACCAAAGTCCTGTAACTAAGGTAACTGACAGCTGTCAATCTGTCAATCACAGAACTGTCAATCAAGTATCTGTCAATCACAGATCTGTCAAGTATGACAGGTGACAAGTGACAGCTGTCAAGGAAGCTGTGCAACCCAGAATATCTAACAATATCCATGATACATGCATGGATTTTGGCATGATGTGGAATGTCCTGATCAGTAAGGTCCCTCTGTAACATTAAAAAAATGTTTCGAAGGTGTGGGCTTTCGATTACATTCAAGGACTAAAGTATAATCAATAAATATACATATATTATAATGGTATATTTACCTGGTCATTGGCAATAATCCAATCAGTAATAGCATCTGTGAATGCTTCAGAGGAGTAGGGTATGTACTTGGGACCAGTGCTCGAATTTCCCTGTGATGCATAACCCTGTTCCTTTCAGTAGTCATCCACTGACTTATGCAGCTTTGGATCCTTAGATGAGATTGTGATGTCAAATTTATCACATGCAGACACCCATCCTTCCAAATGCTGTGTATAAAGGTGATAGCAGAGAACTCCTGTTGATGTGCTCTCTTCATAAATAAAAATGTCGAAACTAGGGTTTGCAGCACGTTGCTTCCTATAAAAAATCAAACATAAATTAGCTATAAGTGAGGGAGAAGCAAAATTTAAATCTTACTGGCAAAACTTGCATATGTGCTGCTTTGAAACATCCTCCTCAAAGAATAACCAAACATCATGAGCAGTCTTCCCATTTTTCAAGCCATTCTGTTTCAATTTTGAATTGGCTTGGCGTGTGCTGCGAGGTTCACCTTGTGGTGTCTTGCTTTGTGTTCCTGGGGTGCATAGCCTCAATAAATCTGCATGAATCAGTGTCTCAACTCCACCATCAAATGGTGTACTCATAAATGGAATGGTCTGAATATGGAATGGTGTATGTATGGTGCCTGCATTCTGCAGTGGAATGGTGGTAGTAAAAGGATCTGAGTTATCAACCACTGGAACCATAATAATTTGCAGACTTGAGCCATGGATAGGGGGGGGAGGCTGCTGATGTTTAGAATGTGGGGTATAAAGTGCTGCATTTATATTCAGTGGTGTATCTATATGAGTCTGGCAATGCTATTAGTTGAATATATGAACACAAGTGTATATTTATTATAATACCCCTTGTTCTGGGACTGTAACTAATGTCTGTGTGTCAGCAACTCTGACAGTCTTCGATTTCTTGCTTCTTGTGCGTGTTGCTCCTGTTTTTGCATTAGTAAAAGGGAAAAAAGCGGTACATATCTGGAAAAGTATACATACCAGTAGTGTCTTCAACAGGAAATATGGTTTCAAGAGCACCATTAGTGTAATGCTTTTGATGAATATTTCTTGTTCTCATAGTGGGTAGTGGGGAGTAAATGACAATGAAGTTTTCTGTTGAATATAATACCAGACTTCCCATTTATATATGGAAGGCAATGAAGAATTGGAGAGAACATTGAAGAATTATCAATCACCTTGTGATTTCGCTAAAATGTGACACATTAATTGAATTATAATGTCAAATGCTGTAGAATGTTTCAATATGTCCACCAGAGACTCATTCCATCATCATATTTGCTATACAATGGCAATGTACAAGGGGTAACCTACTTGTTTGAAGATTGCAGGGTAGTGGAAAGCTGAAGAATATGACAGAATAGACTTACCATTGCAGACATTAATTTTGCAGACATTAATTTTGCACCTTTTATAGTAGTGGAAAAATATGAACCTCATTGAAACAATCTCTGAACTGTAAGTCATCCTGTTTCGTCATAATAGTGAAGCTGTCACAAATTGTAGGTCAAAAACTCAAGGAGCTATTGATCATTGAAAAACTCATTAAATTAGCAGAGTAAATAAAATATACATTCAGAATTATAAGTAGCAATATGACAATTGTGTTTCAGCATTGAAGGGCTGTAGAGGAAGCATGGAGGGAGCATGGAGGAAGCACAGAGGAGGTCAGACTGTCTCACATGTGGAAGCATTTCCTGATCAGGAAGGGTATCGGCTAATTCTATTAGCTGGGCAGCTAGCTGCTTGAGCCGTTAGCCATAAAACCGGCTATGGCTAAGCTAGAAACCAGCTCGGCTCAGGCAGCTAGGGGGCTACAAGCCGAGCCATCAACAACACTACTGCTGCCGATCTAGATCCTGGTCACTCTAGTGTAAAATTTGAATTGTCCATTCCAGTGTCTATTTATCGAACATAAAATGTGTGTGCTGCATTATGTATTTATTTTAGATTCTATCACACTTTGAATCAGAATTTTTGAGGTTCTCTTCAATGTGCTATGAATATTTTTATTCTGAAGTCTCCTGACAATTTTGGTAACCGGAACCTGGTCAGTGCATATATAACCCTGACAGGGTCTCGGTTAGTATTAATTACTAAGCTTTGACTAAGCTTAGAACTCATTGATGTCACTAACGAGTATGTTGTTTTCAGTCTTATTGCCATTGTATAATGTTTCTATTGAAGCTACAGCTTTCGCACAGACTTGTTACAATATTAAGACATAGATACATCCTATTTAAGTTGAATTATTGGCTTCATTTAGCCTGTAACTTAAAATTCTCCTCAAATAGACCATAAAGAATGATATAAGTCATGCATATCATATCTATGCATACCACTGCAAATAAAATCGTAAAAAATCTGATCTATGATGTTCTGTGATGGTTCATGCATATGTTGAAGGTACAGGCACATAGCAACTCCGTGTGCCATGCCGAGGAGGTTGCTGACTAAGAATGCCACAAGGCAGCTCTAAGGATGAATGCAATAGAGCACTGCCTCTATTGCACTCTCCGATGTGCACTACAAAATATAAGTTTATATTAGTAAAATTATAAGTAATAGTACATTAGTAGTACACATTGTAAAAGGTATATAAACCCCTCCAACTTGGGGTGTAGACTACCAATCAATCAATTCACTCATAACACACATTCCCCTTTGTCTGCTCAATAGCATATATATCCACTTTCAGAAGTCTAAGTCTCTTCAGGCATGCTGTTCAAGTGGTATATTGATTTTCATATATATGCTCTAAATTGTTACTGTATGAATCCAATCAATTGGGCAGTCACGCATCACGCACCCATTCTGCCATGCCAAAATTTGGACCATGTCACGCATCACAAATAAAAATGCCGAAAGGTTAAACTGTGACATATTTAGATGCCGGCATACACCCAAAAATTTTCAACATAATAATATTTTTTTCTTCTCCAATAGCTATTTCTTGCCAATCAACAGTGTTCAGTATATTTACAAGTTAAATATGTGCACTAATTCAAATTTTTGGCCAGCTTGAGTGCCCAAAATGCCAAAAATTCTGGTGTGTCACACTACAATTTCTTGTGTGCCGAAATCATTTTGTGGTTGGGCCTGTCATGCACTCAAAGGTATGCCCAATTGATCGGATTTGTACAGTATTCTGCTACTACTATACTAAAAACTAGCATTACAACCTAAGATATATAGCAATTATTACATTAGAAGATGCTCCATTGAATAAAGGGTGCTCGAAAATAGCTACACAACATTATGTTGTACAAGGATGGGGATGGAAAATGCAGAGAAATTGTCTTTGAGAAAGCGTGTGAGAATCTGCATGCTAAATTTAGCCAACTTTGATCAGAATCACATACTCATTGCAACATTTCTCAGTAACCAGACATGCTCTCACCACAAAAATTGAGCATTATGTTACTATAATAGCTAACTACAAATATGTGCAAAAAAACTGGGCAGAAAGCGATTGTGAAAGCGACAAGATGAAGATTGACCAGGTTCCGGGTAGCCGGCAGTAGTAGTGGCTGTGCATGCGCGGTGCATTAGTCAGCACCTACCTCTTCGAGTTGTCGCGCACCGTGCATGGAAGTGGGACACAATGTCACTGTATCAAACATCACATAAATTAGACACGTTCTCATCATCAAAATATCTCTGCTCATTTAAATAGCCTGGATATCATCAAATTACTTTAAATCCTTTTATGTACTTTTCCATAACCACTTTAAATGCTACTTATTGGATACTTACAGTTTACTAGGCAACTGCCACATACATAACTCTCATATAAAGTGTTTCCATAATTCACTTTTGATTTTCTCATTGTTGAATAATTAGAATAAAGTGGGAGCTATTAAAATGAGTGCATAACTGTGGAAACACTGTAACAGCTAGTTGCAGCTAGTAAAACAAAGGAAATTTTTTATAATGAAGATAGTATAATTAGAACAAAGCAAGGGATTTTAGAATGAAGGTAAAATAAATAAAATGATTCATAGGCAATCAATAAAAAGGTCTAACAAGAAATGTGAAAGTAAATTTCTTATCCAAGCGAGGTTTCTGCTGATCCAGGTGTCAGCAACTCCTGAATGAGTGTCTAACAAGTAAACTTATTATTATGTATAAAAAAGAAATAACAAAAAACTAGGATTCGTCAAGCTTGCCCTTTAACGTGCGTCGCGAAGCGACGTATGTTACATGTTAATGCTAATACTTATTCCAAGCTCTCCCTGTGGTCCAGCGACATGCAGCAGTACTGAGCCGGTTATTCTGAACATAGACCTTGCTCAAGGTCATCTGTTCTCTGATTTCATCCCCATAACAGAATCTCCACTGAGTCCCTACAATGACCATCTGACATTGGTATATTTTATCTCTCCCGCCGGCCTGACTCGGACTTCGGCTCGTATCATAAATAGGCTTAGTGACCAATGTGGTAGACCGTAGACTATTGGTGCAAGGTACTCCAATTTGAAAGCTCGGAAATGTCAACGTGATAACCCGATATTTATATCCCATATTGAATATCACCAGCGATTTCATTTATAAAGAGGTGGTATGATGGGGTATTTGGGATAAAACTGGATGTGTGTGTATATAAATTTGATAGTATCCATTGTAGGTAGGGCGATACATCCATCTATTTGACTGAGAAATATAAATACATTCCTAAAGTTACAATACATCACTCCTCGTCTGAACTTCCCCAGCAACCTCACCCAGAAAATCCAGTGTCCGATGGAAAAGCTGATCAAAATCGCCAAGGAGGCCCCAGCGATCAAAAGCGTCGCCACATCCTCCTCTCCCAGTCCTAGCATGCCATCCCCATTCGCACGTCTCCCACTCCCACTCTGACTCATAGACACGCGCTCTTCTTCCAGCCACGCCTCCAGCACCTCTTCCCCACCCACTATAATACTGCGCCGACACGCAATGTCAGTCTGTGTAAGTGGTGTAGACTTGGATATAACTATAGCGTCCAGGACGAGGTCGACTCCGGCGCCTTCGTCTGGATCCCAGATTTGACGTTGGAGAACTGCGAGTCAGGCTTGGTCTTGGTCGTCTAGGAAGTCAGTGAGTTCTGTGAGAGTTGAGCGGGGGTCTGCTTCTAGGGCTGCTGGTACATTGCCATTTGATGTTGTTGAGTCTGGGGAAGTATCCATTGCGTCTTCGGTATGGTCTTCTGGGGCAGTTGGAGGGGCTGTGAGAGGGTATCCGCATACTGCTCCGAGAACGTCGCCTGTTAGTCGGAGCATGTATGTTGTGCGTAGGCTTGTGCTGGGATCAACGGGGGGAATTTGGAGGATCAAGGAAAGGAGGTGTCGGGCGGCTGAGAGGTAGGCGTTTAGTGTTTTAACTGAGGACATTGGTTGTGATCTAGCATTTTACCACCGTACAGAATTCGTAATCCCTGTACACAGATTCTCTTCAGTCTTGCAAGAGAAAGAGATACCAAGCAGACGTACGTTGTAATATCAAGAAATACCACAGACAAAAGCAAGAATCAATACGACAATATAAAAATATACGTGAAAGCCTTGAAAGATCATCTACTCGAAAGGAGTACAAACCGCTTCTTATATCCCCTCGTCAGTTCCAGGAACTTTTCATCTAGATATGTTGTAAGTCGACGTTCTTGCGCCGACGTGAGCGGTCGTGTTTGGAGAGGTTTCTTGGGTGCGGAGCCATTGGTTTCGATAGGAGGTTCAAGAGGACGAGGTATCTCTGGGGCCGTGATCTCACATATAAAAACCCGACCCACGTTTCCACCTTTCTTTACCGTCGATGCAGCAGTCGTGTTGCACTCTGTAGTTATCTTCCACGACCTTCGGAGTAACGGAGCGATGAGAGAGCGAACTCGTGCGTATCTATCCCGGTCTCTACTTGGATGGGTATTGCGTGTCTTGGAAGAGGGAGCCTTTGGATGCTTTGGTTGTGCGGAATTTCTTTTACTGACAGCCATTCTCTGAAGGGATGTATAATTTATGTGTTTTTATGAATGTATATTGTTTCGTGCTTTTTCTCGTTGAAGGAACAAGAAATTGAGATCCTATGGAACCGGAAAATCAGTTGTTGACATCGGATGTTGAAATTCAAACTTTGCACTCTCCGATGGCCGTTTATGCAATCGCGCACGTTGACTGGAGTCTGGTATGTAATCTATTCAACGGATTACATGCCACATACTTACGCTGGTTACTATGAGATTTAAGTATATAAATGCCTATATCTTATTAGACACGTAGGTAATCTCCCGTGAAAGCACTCACCCTCACTAATACCTAGCAAGATATAGCCCAATGTTGACTGGCAGAAATCCTAAATTTCATCAGTACTAACCAGGTCGTTGTTGCGGTCGCCATTTGAGCAAAAGAAACAGAGATGAGTAGTATCTACAGGTGCGATATCGTGAAGATGAAGATCAGGACACGTTAATATGACCTCGTTCTGGGCTTGGATCTAGGCAGTGATATTAGAAGACATCATCCATGGGAGGAAAGGATTAGTGTGGTCACAAGCAATATCAAGAACAGCGATCTGTGTTGCAGAGAATGATGAGGTAGAAAGACATGACAGAAATACACTTCAAGAATGATACGTAGCGACACATTGGGTTCCAGTCGTTCAAGGGTATGATATAGGCTGGGGTATCTTCCACAGCCTTCCCTGGTCCGTTAGTGAATCAACCAACGCACCAGGAATATCAACAGCTCACCATACCACCAACTCACACTACGAGACCTTCTTTCTCTTTGACGGCCTCACCGTTTTGTTCTCCAAATCTTGTAGCGACCTCCTCGAAGTAGTATTTTCCTACTTGCAACGTGAGTCCGGTAACATGAGAAAAGCCAACAAACGAACCGACAACGGAGGCTCTATCTGCAACGACTCGTCCGGGTCCTGATGAGATGGCTTTGAATGAGCCGATTTCTTGACAAGCACTTTGTTCTTAAGGCGAAGGAGTCGTATCTATGAAGTGTTAGCATTGTCACCTAGCACACGAAAGCCACATGATTACAGACTTGCTTGTCGTACTCGGCGTTTTCTTTCTTCAGCTGCTCGAGCTCGGGCCCTTCATACTTCTGCTTGAGCTGCCGATTCGTATCACCCTCCCTCATCCACCGTGCCACTGCTTTATCGCGTTCCTTCTCCTTTTGCTTCCGGCTTTTTCGTTCTTTCGTCGTTAATTGCTTTTTCTTGTCGACTTCTCATCGAAGATGCACGATGTCACTGACTTTCGCGGCTAGATCCCCCTTCATTCGAACATCTTCCTCTCGTAGGTGGAGTTTTCTTTCCTCAATTCGTCGCGGTCATTCGAGACGGGGGCGAGGCGTTCTTCCAGGTTTTTTGCAGACTCAAATAATCCTTCCTGCCCATCAACATGTTTAGAACGGAAGTGCAATGAGGGACTGTGAATGTACTCATCACCACTCCGGTGTAGGGCTGCACACCGTAACCGTTTAAACGGCATACGGTACGGCTTACGGCGCTAACCGTACCGTACCGTATACACTTTTTATTTGAGGAAATACGGACGGTATACGGTACGGTTTGAGGTATTTACGGCCGTTAATCTACGGCCGTAACGGATATTGTACGGACCGTACGTGAGAACATATATCACGTGATTTTATAACATTCCAGAGTTCTGAAATTGTGTCCAGACTCCAAGTTGTGTCTTGTCCCCGAACTTCCTCACCAACCTATGCCAATCGGGGACTCTCGCAGGAAGGATTGAGGTAGGAGTAGCGTGATGGGAAGTGCCGACCTGAGAGGAAGGTGCCCCAGCATCGACGAAACTAGAATTAAATGCCGAGCATCATGTACGATATACATGAGAAAAGAGAATAATAATAAAGAACAGACTGAAGTGAAGAAAAGAAACTCTAGGTGCGTGATAAACGAAACGAAGAGACACCGTAATAGTCTACCCAACCGGGTGCGTCAAAACCCTCGTGCAGGAAAACACAGTGGGAAAAACCCGTAGTCATGGGAGAAAAGCTACTGGCAAATAAGTACAAGCAAAAACGAGTAAGTAAAATGGACGTAGTGACAAGTACTGGGAAAGGGTGGGTGGGTAAATGCGGCGTGACAAGTGATAGTGATAGAGCTCTGTTGCAGGAGAGAGGAAGGATATCGGTGATCAAAAAACAGAGCGTCGAAGAAGTTATACCTAGTGCAGGAGAAAGGAGGGATGCGGATTGTCACACTCCTCTGTGTTCCTTGTACAATCCGCACGGTTAGCTTCACAGAACAGTAGGCCTAGCCACTGTGAATGAATTGAGAATGGGATCGAACAGGATTTATGAGCATTAGTGGCCTCGTCAGAGAGGCCAAATTAAGCGAGCTCACAATTTCGAATCCTCCAAATGTCGATCGCCCGTGAAGTGAAGGCGCTTCACGGCCCAATAGCTACAGCGCTACCGTCCCTATTGGCCCAGTGAAAGACACCCTTGAACTGCAAACATTTCGCTTTTTATCTCACGAGACAATGTTAAAATGTGTTTTTAAGGCTGATAAATTTTAACAATACTTTACTTTAATTGTAAATATGTCAATACGAATTCTATGTCTACTCTCAAGCAGAAAATAGATTTTTTTAATACTTATTTCCTACCGTATACGGTATACGGTTATACACGGCCGTAAATTACGGCGTCCGTACCGTCAAGTCCTTCGCTGAACTCACTTACGGTACGGGTACGGGTCGACCGTAGCCGTACAATGACCGTATTTATACGGCCGTCTACCGTATACGGACGGTGTGCAGCCCTACTCCGGTGTCAATACTGCTTCTCCTCGACCTTTGCACGACACCACAAATCTCTTTGACTGCGCGCTCCAAGCTAACGCCAGGTGTATCCTTGTCAATCTTCCCGAACTTCGACACAGTTTCTGCCCTCTTCTCAGGTGCGTTCACTTCCTCGTCTGAGAAGAAATCTACGAAGAGTCGAATTGGTGTCCCCTTCTGTCATCGACATGAGTGGCAAGTATCGCGAAGCGTCGCGTCTCGTTTCATGCAGTTTCTACACATTCCATGTCCTTTATATATCTTTATGTAAGTAAGCTGTGATAGTTCCAGGTTGTATTGCGTACGCACCGCAGGGAAAGAAGAGGAGTGGGTTTGTCGTCTTTTCGCGCGAGGAAGAGGTGACACTAGGAGAGAAGAAACATGCATGCTTGACATTCGACTTTGACCATACTGATTCAGCGTTCGGGATGATTAGCGTAAGTTATACGCAGCTTAAGCTTTGAAGCTGCTGCCCAACTTGGGCCAACTGATCAGTGAAGCGAAATGTTACGTTACTATGAATCACTGCCATTTTACTGCACCTTAGGCAGGGTAGTTGTTGCTTAGTAAGCTTCAGGCCTACCTCGTTCACCTTGCCCACAGCACTCCCCAGCACCTCGATCACCCGCGTATGGCTCACCTCGCCCTGGAATGCTGCATATGTCTCGATGCAGGTAGTTCATGAGCTGCATATGGATCCATCGTAAGCATGGTGCTGCATCTGCGAAAGCTGCAATTCTGTCTATGCAAGATAAGTTACTGTTCATGTAAGTAATCTCTCATTTATGTCTTTCAGCTTAGCCTGATGCTCTACCATGTCACAAAAGTTGAGTTTACCACACAATGAATTTCGAGACATTGTAATGCCTTAAGGCGCCAACTCCCTCATAAGGGCAATTGTTGAACACGAATCCTTAAACATGATTGAAAGGCATGGCGGGGAGCCTTAGAATGCGCTGTAAGTAGCACAATTTTGCTAATGATTTGTAAGGCTCTCTGCGGAGTCTTACAATACATTCAGTCTCTACAATTGCTTGTAATGTTGTGTAAGACTACTCGAAAAACGGCAAATTCGTTTCTTATTGTAGTCCATGATGCACTTGCGGTAATTCTAATAAATGGGTGGTATTGGACTAGAAAACACATACAAAATTTCATACTACCAATACTACTTATCGTTACTTAAGCCTTCCGTATCGACGCCATTTTAGTACCAATATCGCGTACTAAGTCATTCCACTTACCTTTACGCTACCCAAAGCTGCACTTACCTTGTGCATAAATGAAAAAGTTGGTGCCCTTTTATACACCTCAGGTAGATGTTTTAGTCATCACACCGGATCTTGCAGTGTCTCGGCAAGGGTGTTTCCAAGTTCCGGATCCAGCTCTAAAGTTCTCCCCAGGCTAACCCAGACTTATCTACATCTCCGTAGACTTCCACGAGTCACTCTGTCGCAATCGCGAGCCCTGTCACAAAGCATGCGATCCGAGATATATTTATTTTACTATATATTAACCAATTAACCACTTCATTGAATATGTCATAGTCTTACTGTAGCCAGTGAATTAAGTGGAAGAGTACATACCTCAACATGTCCAATATCTGTTACGCAGCTGTACTCAAAACTCTTTTTTAGACGACCTACAATTAATATTATGGACAAAATAATATTACGGCCACCTTGGAATTCAAGTACAATCTTATGAAACCCTTAAATTTTCTTCCACGGAACCTCGCAGCCTAGAAACTTATTGTAGGGAAGCCCGTGCCTTATAATGACATATGGAATGCTTAGAATCATTTATACCGTGCCTTTCAAGAACATTATAATCTATTATGTTGGGATTTAAGTCTTAAGGCCTTACAATGCTATTCGGACTTTCGTGACATTCAGCTACGGTATCCGCATGTGGCTCATCGCATTATATTGCTTCTTCCTCGTAAGTTCATAGATACACCTCTCTACGAGCAAATGCTAACATACTCCTTTAGCCGCTTCAAATTTACAAACCACTTGGCTGGTTAACTATCCCCTATTCAGCTGCCCCATGTTCCCAGGTGCACGGGTGCTACTTCTCCACATTTCCTCGTCTCTCGCCCCACTGCAGATGAAGAGTTCGTTCGCCTCAAAATCTTCAAACTTCTCCACCCCGCGTCTCCATCATTCTGCCCGTCCCCCTCGCACTGCTAATGCCAAACTCTGCGACCCCAACACAAACCTATTCCCATTCGCCATACTGCAATGCCTGAGCGCTGGGCCTGAGCGCTGGGCCTGAGCCGTTGTGAGACGCAATCAGCAGTTCCCATCTCCCCCGCCATGCTTCTTTCTCTCCGTCTCTCTCCCAATCCGCTACTTCTCCTTCCAGTGCTTCCCGTGATTCTCATCCCAGAGAACGAGATTGAATGCTTGCCGAGCCACAACTGCCCCCCCTCCTATCACATCCCCATCCCCAGCAATAACCCCCTCCCTGTCCTGACCGCTCTCCTTATTCAGACACTCTTCTCCCCTCTGCCACCCCTGCCTCCGCCTCTCCTCCTCCAGGCAGTTACCCAATTCTCCTAGGTGCACAAGTGCTGCTCCTCATCTCTTCGTCCCTCGCCCCACTGCAGACGAAGAATTCACTGGCCTCAAAATCTCAAACTCATCCACCTCGCGACCCTACCATTCTGCTCGTCCCCCTCGGACTGCCAATGCCCAGCTCCTCTCCTACTCTACTTCCTTCCTTTTATTCTGCCAGTCCCTCTTCTCCCTTTTCCTTCCCCTTTCTCCTTCCCTGCTTCCCCTCCAGTGCTCCCCCAATCATGATTCCCTTCCCCTTCTTCTCTCCCTTCTCGCCTTTCCACTCACTCTCCACGCAGAACCCGTGCATGTCTCCCTCAAGTGTAGATCGCCTGCTGTGGGTGATATCAACCACTAGTTCCAGTATTATCTGATTACGACATACCTTACGACGACTTGGAGCTAAAGACACCAGATGGCTTCATTCTTTGTTGTTACCTCTTAACACAGAAGAAGAGATTGGAGTTCGACCACCCTGAGGCCACAAGTTTGCCGGGTGAGGAGAACGAGACAGACGAGGAGGTATGCAATACATTTCCGTGTAATGTGTTAGTCGGTCTAACTACTCCGGAACACGACAGTTCATGTCTAAGCGTCGTATAGTGATAATATTCCACGGAAATGGGGGAAATCATGGTCACCGTATTTCTCCTGCGCGAGTCTTTTTCATGAAAATGAGATGTAGTGTATTCATGCTGTCATATCGAGGGTATGCTCTTCTGCCGCAACTAGTACGACCACCATCGCCGAATTCGTAGCTAGCTTCAGCACACCTTCGTCTTCCATGCAGAAATTGGAATCTTCAAACTAGATGCTCCGAAGTTCATGCTTTACAGCCAGCGATCTATTAATTTTTGACTCGTTTTATAATAGGTGTACAAGGCAAGTCTGACTATTAGCTCCAGCCTCCAGGGATGCGGCTCTCTCTGCAATTGACACTGGCACCACCCTTGTCGGTGGGAGACTGGATTGTATTCTTGTCCTCATTTATAATGGAGTCTCCCAATGTTACTTCTTCGCCTGCCCTCTCATTAGGCTCGCTCAATCCCAGACACTCCGACCAAACGTCGAGATCCAGAAGCAGCACGAAACTTGCAGATGATGTAACCAGCTTAACGTCTTTTAATCCATTCTCTGAAGAGGATGAGAACGACCAAACATCATATACCTTAGTCACCTCCTTATTTTCTAGAATGAAAAATACTTTATCTGCTCCATTACAATCAGCGGTCACTGTTGCACACTCATCTACAACTTCCAACGCCAGTGCCCCAGCCCTCGGGTTAACGCTTGCATCAGAGCAGAGATGACCATCATACTCTGCTGCACAGATTCAGAGTAGCTACTCTTCTGCGAAGTCTACCGATCAACCTTTGCCCTTGGTCACTGCTCCAGCTCAGGCAGCACTGCCACTTGTATCATTAACGCCGACACGATCTGAGCTTCCTAATTTCACCACTGAATATGATCGATCGCCTTCACGTAGGGGTAGCTTTTATTCACCCTGCATTGAACCTGGAGAGAGCCTTCTGTTCGGAACTTCTATCCCTGGGTTTCCGATCCAGGACAATGCAAGAAGTATAAAGACTGCCGCAAGCTTGCACCGTTCGGTCTCAGTTCCTAAAGTAATGAGAAAACTGTGGGGTGAGGGCGAGTGTTGTTGACCTTTTCATTGTCAATTTAGTCTCATACTGTTTCAGGGCTCTCTCGTGACTATTGGATGGAAGACGAGAATTGTAAAAAATGCTACAATTGTAAGAGCGTATTCACGACCTGAAGGCATGTATTTGTGGTAAGACTTGTTGTGCTTTCCGTTTTTCCTATATAAAGATCAAATTTATTAGGCCACATTTTCTGTTCATGCTGTGCATCCAATATCATCGAGGGAACACGATTTGGACAAGATGGCATGGTGCGGGTTTGTAACCTCTGTTTAACTTGCCCAGGTAGATGAAGATGAAGATGACAGGCGCTCCGTCGTTTCCTCTGTCACAACTGCATTCCCGCACATCAGCTGGGGAATGATATGATTGCAGGTTTAGGGTATCATCCACAGTCTCCGTTTGCAGCCTCCCAGCTTTTTGGACGTACTGATGAACCATTTAATTTGTATTCAATTGCAGAGACTCATAGGCCTATGTATGGCTCTGAGGGTAGTGAATCACTTCCTGTCACACCTCACCTAAAGGAGCACGAAGATAGTGTCTGGGAGTCTATTTGAGATAACCCTGCCCCGTTTAGGAGGGCTGTTACAGATGAAGACAAGGATACAGACGACATTCCATCTTTCAGTCAGGAAGGTTCACCCACTACATCCGAATCCAAACCAATGGTGGAGTTTACAGTTACGAAACCTACCAACATTGAGACTCCCACCAGCTCGATACAGCTCCCAGTTGGCTCTCATAATTTCCTTGATAGCCCCAGAGCGACCAGCAGATCACGTCCCGGAGCGGCACCTTACAGTGATTCAGAGGTCACAACCCCATTTATCCGTAGCCATGTACATAGTAGGCTTGACAGTGTGGTGAATGGGGAACCAGGTTGGCGAACACGGCGAGAAAGCGCTGCGTAAGTGGCCACGCCATTAGCATACTACTGTATCGGTTCTAATGCTTCACTAGCTACGCCCAGGAACGAAACCTTACCTCTATGCTTCATCTCAAAATCATGTTGCGCCAGATGCTAACCAGCGAACAAAATCCTAACACTAAGGATTGGGAAGAATCATTGTTGCGTATGGCACTTCGGATAGCTCGCAAAATGACCTTACAGCACTTCCTCACCAACAAGGGGAAGACATGGATGTAAGACGTTATGTGAAGATTAAAAATATTCCCGGCGGTACACCCAAGGACTCAGAATATGCTAACGGAGTTCATTATCTCG
Source organism: Cyathus striatus (assembly GCA_025738555.1). NCBI lineage: Eukaryota > Fungi > Basidiomycota > Agaricomycetes > Agaricales > Nidulariaceae > Cyathus > Cyathus striatus. The sequence continues at coordinate 532,768 of JAOVFP010000021.1, forward strand.
TCACTGACATCGTCTCTGCCTCCTCCAAGCATGTGGGTGTTCTGCGCATCGATAAATTGCCATTGCGTATACCGTTGGGTCGGAGCAGGAGGTTTAAACAAATTATGCAAATATGCTCTCATTATGCAAGCCATTTACCATCAAAGATGGAACAGTGAGTGGGATCATCTCTTTGGTGGAAATGAGACAAACGCCAGATCCGATATTCTTTAGGTCACGGTCAACAGATCACAAGGCTCCTTTCCCAGCTTTATTCCATGCCTTGATGATACATTGTAGTCCGTAGACACAGAAAAAGGAACCTGGACAATGTATCGGTCATCCGCATGTACAATGACGAGTCAATACCACTTACCTCGTATCGCCTCCCAAGGATAACAATCACCCTCCTGTTCGATAACGACTCCCTCCGCGGCGACCTCTCATGCTCATCCACGCTCTGAACATCATCCAACTTCCTCCCTCCAGCCCCACCGCGTCCTACCGCGTCCCATCTCCCGCTCCAAGCTGCTCTCGTTCATCGGCATCATATCCACACCAGGGTGTTCCAATACAACCGTGGCCTCCCCAGCCTGGTGCTCGTGCAACTTGCATACGCCACAGATGACTTTGTTTGGTGGGTTTATGCCTAATGCGGGCTCGATCCAGCATCGTGGATCAGTGGGTTTGTTCACGTTCCGCCAGCCGCCACCGGGCTTGGTTGTTGTGGAGGTGTCGACTTCCTCGTCGAGCGTGCTGCGGGAGTAGTCTTCTACGCCATCTTTGATGGCTGTTGCCAGCAGGATGAAGGCGAGCAGGAGGACGGGCCGACGGCAATGGAGCCTGCAGCTGCGCCGGAGACAGGGAATGATGGGGGTGTTAGTGGGCGGTAATTGGGGAACAGCGGGATATATGTTGTACTATGGCGAGTTGATGACGAGAGCAGGAATAGGTTTGTTGCTCTGTTTATTGTATTAGTGCAGTTAGAAGGTATAATAGCATGAAACACACCATCTGAAGTGCTCATACAAGTTCTTCGGTATGAAGGCTAAGATGGTGTACTCTGAGGGGACATCAGGACCCGCCCCCTTAACATCGCCAAGAACCAAAGGGACTCACTTGTCGTCCTGATTTTTTCATGACATAGCCTTGAAGGGTCTTCGTCGGAGGCTGGAGACTGGAGGATGGGGCACGCCGCACAGGTAGTGAAGTTCCAGTGCTCCTCGAGACACTTGAAAGTTGCAACATCGAACGTTAACTGAACTGTCCCACTTAGTCAGACCTGTTCCTAATTTGGATTCAAGGCCCTTCCCGCGGGTCCAGACGTCCAACTGCCATGCCTACGGTGCACCTTACTGCACATTATATGAAATTTCACCAGCACCTCACAGCGACTTTACTGCACTCTGCGACAGCAGTGACAGCACTAGCACTACACCTGTACACCTGATTAACAGCATGATCTTTAAAGACTCAAAAGTATCACTCACTGGCGCTCAACCGGTGCTTTATATAAACGGATTGCTGCATTACTAGTACTATATCAGTCTCCCTTGACCTCCCAGACCCAGTTTCTCAAAAAAAATCTCCCAAGTTTCTCTCAGGCATATCGCAACATGTCTCAAACAGAAACAGGTAGGAGACCCATATGTTCACGATTCGCAGGTGCTTAAGGCGCGGGTCTACGACAGCTTTTATAGATCCACAAACCTTGAGGAGATTATATGAATTTACGTTAAAGTTACCAGATGATCATGTCTCAAAACCTGTATATCTCAAAGCAGTCGGTATGCAGTGCTACACGTCCAACAAACAGTTGAACAGTTTGGATGTTTCCGAGTGGTCTATACAAGCATTCCAGTTGGCTGTCATACTTACTCCTCAACACAACCAAAAGCTGCGAATCTCCATACTTAGATCACTTGGCCAGGCTTTCAAACAACATTACGACCTGAGCCGACGTGTCGAAGATCTAAATCAGGCCATTTCCACACTACGGGAGGGCATTGATTTAACCCCAGAGAATGATCCGTCACTTCCTCATCAGCTAGTGTGGCTCGGATATGCTATCAATACTCGATTCGAGCAAACTGAAGAACTACGAGATCTCACGGAAGTTATAGATATTCATCGGATGGCTGCTTTCCTTACTCCAGAAGGAAGTCGCTCCCGATTTCAGATTCTCTTCAATCTCTCATATGGCTTGGGCAGCAAATTTGATTGTACACAAGAACTAAGCAATGTAGATGAAGCAATCGAAATCATGCATGACCTTGTCAATAATATGAATCCAGAAGATCCACTATATTCCTCATCTCTCAACAATCTTTCCTGCTCCTTGGGAGCCCGCTCTGAATATAGCGGAGACTTGAGAGACATAGGCCAAGCTATCGACCTTCATCGTAAAATAGTCGAGAATAGGCCCAATGACCCCAGTGCTCTGACGAATCTGGGTTGCACACATCAAGCATATTTCATGCAAACCGGGGAGCTACCACATATCCACATGTCCATTGAAGCTCATCGGAAGGCGCTGTCACTGGCAGGAGATGATCTTTTGCCTAAAATTCTTTTAAATTTGGGAGGGGCGCTTGGATGTCGCTTTCTCGCGACAGGTAATGTTGACGATCTTGAAGAGGCCATAGCGCTTGAACAGCGCGCTATTCAGATCTGTAGAGATGATGATACAAACGTGCGACGGCTCAGCTACAGTAATCTGGGTAGCCTGTTTGACTTTCGCTATGGACATACACATGATTTGCGTGATATGCATGAAGGGGCCCGGGCGCACAGAGAAGCAGTGAAAAGAACACCTATTGGACACAGAGATTTGCCTGGACTCCTCAACAACCTCGGAGGGTCTATGGAAAAGCTATTTCACGATACGAGGAACGAGTCTGATCTCGCTGAAGCAATCTCGTTTTTCAAAGAAGCTGTTTCTCTAATTTTCGGTGATAGTATTCAACAGATGGGCTACCTGAATAATCTAGGAAGGGCGTTGTGCAGTAAATATAAGCTTGCACACCAGCAGTCCGACCTCGATGATGGTCTCAGCGCGTTAAGGAAGTCTGTTACACTGTGCCCGCCGAATCATGCTAAACTTCCACGTTATCTTTACCAACTTGCACTCGCATTGGAAATTCTGTTCAGAAATGAACACCAACTCGAGACCATAGATGAAGCAATCTCAGTTATGGAATGGGCGATAGATATCACTCCTGAAGGAAACGCTGGGTTGCACATCCTGCTTTTTGGATTGGGAAGTTTATTCTTTGCTCGGTACGAAACGGCGGGGGGCAGTGGTGATATTGAAAGAGCTGTTTCGTTATGCCGCCAAGGTGCACAGATGCCTGTTGGGTCCCCATTAACACGTCTAAGCAGCGGGCGACTGTGGGGGTTTCTGTCTCTTCTCATGGACCCAGAACACCCAGAACAAGCCCTTCATGCATTCGAAATTATTTTTAATGACATCGTCCCACAATTGGCATGGATAGGACGTACTATGGAACAACGATATCTCTTACTGACAACTCTGGCAGACGTTGTGAGCAAGGCAACAGCTGTAGCCATCCGATTTGAACTACTTCACATGGCTGTGGAGTGGCTAGAACAAGGTCGCTCAATAGTATGGAACCAAGTTAATAGTTTCCGCTCACCCCTAGACGATCTTCGAAAAGAGAACCCAGCCCTTTGTACGGAACTAGAAAAGATAGCGATCGCTTTGGACGAAGCTAGTATGCGAACAAACTCATCCGATTTGTTAGGAAATAGTATGTCACGCAATATCTCCATTCAAGATGACGTCCTTCGACATCAAGGTCTTGCAAAGCAATGGGATTCACTACTTTGTCAGGTTCGCAGCATAAGTGGCTTCGAACATTTTCTCTATCCAATACCATTTCCTGAGCTGGTTCTGAAACTACCACCGTCTGGTCTAGTGATAGTAGTTAATGTCGACCCAATAATTTCTTGTGATGCTTTGGTTCTTACCCGTGACACATCATTAGAGAGCCGGGCTAATATCATCCCCGTCCGCTTGCCTCAATTCTACGAGAGAGCAGTTATTCTTCGCGAGAGATTATATAAACTACTCAATCCGAAGTCAGTTCGCACAAGAACTGCACGGAAAGGTCGCCCTGCTATAAATGAGAAGGACCAATTTTCCATCAAGGAGCTCCTTCGGGAATTGTGGTACGAGATCGTGAAGCCCATCCTTGATGTGCTTAATCTAGAGGTAAGTAACCCTTTGGTTCCGTGGGCGTTACGATGAACATGAATATCACAGCCTACATCAGATCCCCTTCGAATATGGTGGTGTCCAACTGGTCCTCTCGCTTTTCTTCCTCTTCATGCCGCTGGTGATTACTACAACAATGATAAAACTCAAAATCCTGGATCAAATATCATGGAATATGCGATCTCATCTTACACACCCACTATAACAGCTCTGACACAGAGTCTATCTAAGCACCACCAGCAACAACATCAGGAGTTCAAGGGATTGCTTGCCGTCAGTGAGCCAGAAGCTCTCGGTTTTTCACCTATCCCAGGTACAGCTCTAGAAAATAACATCCTGAAGCACATATTCGGCTCATTTTCTCAAACATTCCGTAGCCTGGAAGGCGTCGAAGCAACAGTGGAGAGGGTCCGGGATGCCATGCCTTTGTACAGCTGGATCCATCTCTCCTGCCACGCTCTCCAGAACAACCGCCCTCTCAATAGTGCATTCTATCTCCATGATGGACAGCTGTCCCTTGGAGATATAATTAAACAACCACTTCCTCATTCACAATTTGCATTCCTTTCGGCATGCGAGACAGGGAAGGGAGACAAAAAGCTCTCCGAAGAAGCAATTCATCTTGCAGCGGGTATGTTAGCAGTGGGATATACCAGCATCGTCGCAACTATGTGGTCGATCAATGACAACTATGCCCCGCGGGTCGCGGAAGAATTTTACTCGTACATATTACAGAAAGAGGACGAGAGCTCCGCGGAGTATAATTATCCAGATTGTACTAGAGCAGCGTCTGCACTTCATCATGCCACAGAACGCTTTCGGCATCTGGTTGGCGATGATGAAGATGGCCTCTTGCTTTGGGTTCCGTATATCCATGTAGGTATTTAGGCATTTAAATAAGTATACATTTTTCATATTTTGGTATACCCTGCGTAAGTATGTGGTTCCCATCGAAGGTATCTTGCTTCAATCCAATTTTTACGCTGATGGAGCGCTGCCGACTTCTAGCAACTTTTTCTACCTTTGAGTTTCATTAGATGTGCTGGCATGCGGCGCTGCTCCGTGAAAGCACTCACCTTCACCAACGCCGAATTGAGTGCGGCTCTAACTCAACTTTAACTGTTAGCTAGCGATTCCACATGTCATCTTTCGTGGTCACTGCCTGAGGCTTGAGCAAGAGACACCGAAAGGAGGTATAATGTCTGCACGATCATTATCGCAAGAATGACGTTCAGACACGGTAATATGACCCTCCGTCTAGGTGTAGACCTATGCAGCGACATTAGAAAATATCGGTTATAGAAGGGGAGGATTTGTGTGGTCACAAGCAATGTCAAGAACAGCGATCTGTGTTGCAGAGAATGACCAAGTACAAAGACATGATAGAAATACACTTCAAGGATGATATGTAGCAATACATTGAATTCCAAGCGTTCAAGGGTATAATATAAGTTAGGGGTATCTTTCACAGCCGTCTCTGGTCCGTTAGCGAATCAATCAATGTGCCAGGACTATCAACAGCTCACCATAACACCAACCCACACTACGAGACCTTCTTTCTCTTTGACGGCCTGACCGTTTTGTTCTCCACGTCTTGTAGCGACCTCCTCGAAGTAGTATTTCCCTACTTGCCCGGTAACATGAGAAAAGCCAACAAACGAACCGACCACGGACGCTCTATCTGCAACGACTCGTCCGGGTCCTGATGAGAAGACTTTGAATGAGCCAACTTCATGACAAGCACTTTGTTCTTAAGGCGAAGGAGTCGTATCTATGAAGCGTTAGCATTGTCACCTAGCGCACGAAAGTAACAGGATTACCGAACTGCTTGTCGTACTCGGCATTTTCTTCCTTCAGCTGCTCGAGCTCGAGTTCCAGCCCTTCATACTTCTGCTTGAGCTGCCGATTCGTATCACCCTCCCTCATCCACCGTGCTACCGCTTCATGGCGTTCTTTCTCCTTTCACTTCCAGCCTTTTCGTTCTTTCGCCACTAATTGCTTTTGCTTATCGACTTCTCATCGAAGATGCACAATCTCATCAACTTTCGCGGCTAGATCCTCTTTCATTCGAACGTCTTCCTCTCGTAGGTGGAGTTTTCTTTCCTCAATTCATTGCGGTCATTCAAGACGGTGGCGAGGCATTCTTCCAGGCTTTTCGCAGACTCAGGTAATCCTTCCTGCGTATCAACATGTTGAGAAATAAAGCGTAAAGAGGGACTATGAACGTACTCATCACCACTCCAGTGTATGAGTGAGGAGGGAGAAAGTACCACCTCTTGAGAGTTTATAATACTGTAAGGACACGCTATACTCCAAGGCTCCTTACCGCACTCGAGGTTATAGCCTTCTGATTCGTGGCTTGTCTCTAATTCCCCCTGGTCGGCCGTAACGTTGATCTGTTATTGGCCGATAGGCGAACACGGTGACCCCCCTTCGGTGGTATCATTCAAGAACCTCAGGCCACAGGGTCATACCAAATATACCACATCGGCCTACCACTGCTTATCGGCCAACGAAGGCGAAAATGCAGCATCAAAGCGTATATATAGTCTGGCAACCTATACCATGAACATTCCAAAATCCACCCTTGCCTTCAAAATACCAAGGATTCAAAGCAGCTATGACGTCCAGCAACCCAACGACTAAACCATTCGATTCATCTAGATGGTCTGCATCCACGTACAACGCAAACGCGTCCTTCGTATACTCTGCCGCCTTCACTTCTCCGGTTCTGGATCTTCTAGCGGCAATACCTGGAGAACGAATCCTGGACGTGGGCTGCGGTAGCGGCAAGTTAACTATCCAGCTTGCAAAACTTGTCGAGCAGCAAGAAGGCGGGATAGCTGTCGGCACAGACAACAGCGAAAGCATGGTATATCACATTTTGTCCTGCTCGAAACAGGCAATACCGTAAAATGTATATATTATTGCCGGTAGTTTACCATAAAGCATGATGTATGTACGCTGTAAATTACAAGTGCATCTTAGATAGGAAAGGGAGGATTCGCACGTCTCTAAGGAAGGTGATGCACGAGGGCAACACAAGGCGGTCCTTGCAACGTATTAGTCAGACAGCGAGGTGCGTCGTTATCCCGCCATCATCCCGCCATCAAACCTGATCAGAGCTTGTATGAACGTAATTAATTAATGAAATGTTCGTCGATCAAAAGCTTCGTGTGATGGGTCCAGCCTACAGCGATTGGTATATATACCGCAGATTGCTTGAGTGAAACTGCTAGAATAACTATATAAAATACCCTGCTTTTATCTATAAGCTATGTATTATTTTTAAGTTATATGTAATTGTTTAAGAGAACTTGTTAATACATCTGAATACTTTGATTTTTATTTCAATTAAAACACATTCAAAGAAACATATGTATGGATCTCAGAGGATCTGGCTGTAATGTTTGAATAGACATTTAATGCAATGTAAAGCTCACGAAATTCTTGTCTTTTAATGTATAAGAGTATTCTTCCTTAGTAGAATTAACCACACGAAATGGTAATAAAACTAGTGATCTAATGGTGCAATTAGTTGAGTTACGATGACTTCTACGTTTTCATCAGACCAAAACTAAAAGTAACCGAATATTGCTGTTAAAAACAATCAAATTTAACTTAAACCATTTTTAATGGCATAATCCTGTGAATAACACTCCTATTTTGCAGCAGGAAAGTCCCAAACATCTATGTTTTGTATTGCATAAATTTCCATATGTTACGGTAGCACTGGCACAGTGCGCTTGGGGGTTTATGTAATTGCTGTTTTTTGGCATCCCGATTCCCGACACAGCAGCACTAGCTAATTCAAGTTGTCTGTTGACCATCCTAATGTGGCACATCAACAGTTCTCAATAATATATATGTTACTATTAGGCACATAAATACAATTTCTGAATTTCTGATAACATAAGACAAGGTGGAAGCACTCTGTTCGATTTGCAGTGAGGAGTATAAACATTAAAGCAAATTTAAAAAATTCGGAAATTCGGAAAACATATGAAAAACATATAAAATGTATGGAAATCATATAATATTTGAAGGTAAAACATGTACTGTGATATATTAAATGCAATGGCTTCAGAGGATGTGGAAAAGAAGCAAGTCACAACATGATTCATTAATATTGTTGTGAAACACAAGGAACCTATATCTCCACAGTGAAACAAATGCATGCATTGTATCTGAAATTGGAAATGGCGGCATTGCGTCGGGACATGATATTGTTGATCTCGATCCCTCATACCATATATGATATCATCATAAGTATTAGTACTTACGGTTTATTGTAGTACTTGCAGCTCACTGCATTATAGTAATTTGTAGTAGGACCTCTCTTGTAATTTACAGGCTCCATACATCATGCTTGAGTTCTAATTACAGTGTTTAATATATCAGGTCTACACTATTAGGTGCTCGAAACACGAAAACTGACGGGGTTTCAGATCCAAAAGGGCAGGAAAAACGGACTTAAACACGCCTTTGTATGCGACACACATGCATTACAACTTCCAGAAGAAATCTCCCAAATAACCACAACATTCGATGTGGTGTTCAGCAATGCAGCAATGCAGCATTGCACTGGTGTAAACATGACCCTCTGGCTGTCATTGCAGGAGTACGGCATGTTCTAAAGACCGGAGGAAGGTTCGTTGGTGATATGGGTGGTTTCATGAATTGCATAGGTGTGTAGTGTGCTGTCTCCAAGAAGCCGTAGCCTAACGATTAATCAGGTGTGTGCTCAGCACTTCAAGAATCTCTGATGCGAAGAGGTTATGAGTCCAATGAACTGGATCCTTGGTATTTCTCATCAGCTGAAGACTACAGAGGTCGGTCAGTGCTCAAGCTATTGATATGATAACACTAACTGGTAACACAGCTGCTCGTCACTGAGGGATTCAATGTGGAATACACAGCCTTGGTTCCACACATAACACCACTACTGACAGGCGTCTACAGTTGGTTGAAAACATTTGCAAGGGGATCCATCTTCCAAGATTTCAAGGAAGAAGAGGCGCATGAGATCATGAGAGAAGTTCAGGCCATACCGTAAGTTTCATATATTGCCCACTGTAATTACAGTGGATGTGCAATGTATGGATCACAGTAATCATAGTGGCATCCAAGTAAGGAAGGAGGGAGAAGCAGATGTAAGAGCACTGTCTCTAGGGAAGCTGATGCACACATGTCCCTAGCGACGGCTTCTTCATCCTGCCCAGTTTCTCTTTTTGGAAGTACTGCTCACGTCCAGTTTCAGTACTGTTATTAATAGATAAATGCCGGTGTGCTGCTAATCTTATGTGTGCTTCTTTGAACCTTCGTATTCCCTCCCCGGGTGAAAATGCGAATATGATAGAATATGAATGTACAATCAGTATATCCAAATTATATTATGCATATTAGCTTGAAAACATGCCCAATATCTTGCTATGGAGATCAGCTGCCCTAATATGTTTATATTGTCTCTACAGTGTTATGATCCTTATATGTTTTTTTTATGTTATACATACTACTACTACAATAATATGTCCTTGTGGCCTTTATATTTCTACTAGACATAGCAAAAACAGTTCTTCTATTATACCTACAGCTTTTATGGTTTTTATAAAGGCTAAATCAATGATAGTATAGTGCAAAACAGTTGTGAATAACATCCACTAATGAACTTAGGTGCAAGTCTGTAAGACTTTAATTTTTTCGTCTGACTGAAACTACATAAACCAAAATAGCATCCAATGAAGATAATGGTAACTCAGGTACATTGAATTACCTTTCTAGCTGCATAAAATGCTCTTATTTTATTCAAAACTATTAAAGTAATGTGTATACATTCAATGTTTTCATATTTCATAAACCTCCATATAATACGGCAGGTATGGCACGATTGTTCCAACAGTTTGGAAATGGGAGGTCTAGACGCATCAGCATGTGATGATATTATTAAGCGAAATTCAAACATCGCTTTTCCTCATGATGCAGCAGGCACCCCAATGTTGTTGTGTCATTGGTCAATGCTTTGCACACTGACACCACTGTGTCCACTCTCCCCAGTACTCATGAATTTCTCTGCATTATTTGTAGTGGTCTAAGTACAGTAGTATAGTAGGGATGTGTAAAATAAGCCTTAGTTTTAAGATATATAAATGAAATTAAAATTATGGAGATTATGAAAAACATAAGTATTATGGAGAGAGGACATAGGATCCTGTTACATAACAAGAAGAAAACACCGATGATGGATATTTGATACAAAGAGAAGCAACGGAGCAACATGACATCAAAATTTGATGGAAGTACAAATGTAAATGCACACCCAGTGCGCACCTATCCTGAATACGGGTACGTCAGGATTTGGAGTGGCATGCATTAGCCTTGCACAGCACGCACAAGCAAAAGTATACCTCACTTATGGTAAGTATATAGTCTTATGAGTCTACACTATGATTACAGTAAATAATGCATGCGGAGCCCCACTATAACTACTGTAGCCCATACATTGCGCTCTCACTACAATTACAGTGAATAATGTATGACCCATACAGCATCTGGTGAGAAGTTGAGGATAAGTTGCATATCGATTGTCAAGATTCCAACAGAAAGTGGGCAATAATGTATGTGAGACTATGATTTGTGGCAGTAAAGCAGTAGTAGATTCGAAGGGTAACATATATAAGTGATGGTAAAGTAAGATCCTATGTCCTGCACAATAAAAGGGAGAAAGATATACACATCAGATCCTAGAGTACAAATTGTAAACAACAGCAGGGATTGCTAAGGCAAAGTGAAATCTGTACCTGAAACAGGATGCCAGGAGGTGGGTGTTCGAAGGCAGCAGCTCTGTACTACTTCTTTCATTAGGTCTTCCACTACTAAAGCTAAAAAGCAAAACCTACCGATATACTGTCCTCTGGGATAGTTGCGATCAGCACATGAGAGCCCCTGCGCTCCCATTCCAGATGTCTGGATGCATTCCTCTTTTCCATAAATTGCCACTACAATAGGAGTACAGATTTGGCAACACATCGTTCCAGGATAGATATCACTGGCACTGAATCAGGTCCATGAAGGGAAACCAGAAGTAGAATGACAATCACACCCATCACATTCATATGTGATGTACACACATCACAGCTATTAGACAATATTACCACCTAATCAAGGCTATAAGGCTGCATGAAGTATATTAATAGTCTGACAAGCTACATTATGAACAACTTAACGAATCGCTTCCTTATTTAAGATCCCAAGCAGCTACAATGTCCAGCAATGCCACAATGATCACTGAACCATTCAATTCGACTGGATGGTCTGCATCTACATGCAACGCAAATGTGTCCTTTGTGTACTCCACTGCCTTCACTGCTCCAGTTCTGAAACCTCTAGCTGCAGTTCCTAGAGAGCATATCTTGGACATGGGCTGCGGTGATGGCGAGCTGACGACCCAACTAGCAAAGCTCGTCAAGCAGCAAGAAGGTGGATAGCAGTCAGTATGGACAACAGCAAAAGCATGGTATGCCACATTCTACCCTATTCAGAACATGAAAACAGATGTGATTCGAGATCCAAAAGAGCAAGGGGAATGGGGTCAAGCATGCCTTTGTATGCAATGTACACACATTACAACTTCCAGATGATATCTCCCAGATAACCATCATGTTTGACGTGGTGTTCAGCAATGCTGCATTGTACTGGTGTAAACACGATCCTCCGGCTGTAATTGCAGGAGTACCATGCATTCTGAAGGCTGGAGGGAGATTCATTGGCAAGACGGGGGCTTCATGAACTGCATAGGTGTGTATCGCGTTGCCTTTAAGTACATAGAGGCTAATGACCTAACCAGGTCTATGCTCAGCACTTCAAGAGTCTCTAAAGTGCAGAGGTTATGATTTCAAGGAGATGGATCCTTGGTATTTCCCATCAGCTGAAGACTATACAAAGGTCAATTCAGTGCCCAAACTATCAACATGGCATAGCACTAACTGGCGACATAGTTGCTCGCTGCTGAAGGTTTCAAGGTACAGTATGCAGCCTTAGTTCCACGTGTAACGTCTCTGAACAGGGATCTATGAGTGGCTACAGATGTTTGCAAGAGGATCTGTCTTTTGAAATTTCAAAGAAGTGGATAAGATTATGAGAGAGGTCAAGGACAAGCCATATATTGATTGCCAGGATTCCAATGGTAGATGGGCGATGGTGTAAGTGAGGCTAAGATTTGTGGCAGTGAACCAGTAGTAAAATCAAAAGTATCATAGTGGTAAATGTCGATCTGCAACAGTAAAGTAAGCTGCTATTGCATGAGAAAGGAGAAACAATGGGTAAGTAAGATCCTAGAGTAAAAGAAAAGGGGTAGATGATGGCAGGCACTGGTTAAGGTAAAGTAAATTCATACACAAGACAGGACACCAAGAGGTGGCATATGCACTGATGCACAAGCGACCCTTTGGCTGCCATTGCAGGGGCATGTCACATTCTAAAGAGCACAGGACAGTTCGTTGACAAAGGTGGTTTGATAGACTTATACATATTATGTGTCTTCTCAAGTACAAATCCAAGATGACAGCAGAGATTGTTCAGGTATGCGCTCAGCGCCCCACAAACCTCTAAGGTGTGGAAGGTATAGGTTCCACCCACCGAAGACCATACAGATATGACAGTTAAGTGCCTAAGTTATCGACATGGTATAGCACTGACTGGTGACATGGCTTCTCATTCATGATAGCTCCAAGGTGGGGAATGTGGCCTGGGTTTCACACATACATATCTACCAGCAGTCATCCATGGCCACCTCCCATTTTCCGAAATATCAAGGAAGTTAGGTGAGAGGCTGCGAGTGTGAGACTAAGACCAGCTTCATATTGACTTCAAGGATTCCAGTGGGAAGTGAACCAGATGTATGCGAAATACGTCGTGGGTTGTAAAGCACCTAGATGTGGAAATTTGCAAGAGGTGCCAGATCCTGCAATCGCAGACATCCATGACGTCAGCTAGTGGGGGGGGGGTACTCTATGAATTAGGTATGGTGGCATCAATGGCAAGCCGGCACTGCTAAATGAGCTACAGGCATACCTGCTCTTCCAAATAACAAGTTCAACGGTGCTGATAGGTTTGTGATAGGTTACAATGACCATAGGTCTGAAGCTCAAGTAGGACTCTTGAGTACACTGTTTAAGTTGAAATTAGCTTTTTTATTGCATGTTTTTTTATTGGGACATATATCCATGTTTTCATGTAAAGAGCACCTATTTATTTTAGATAATACACATGGTTTGTTTAACTTGGAAATAAAGTAAAGCTTCGAATGACTGTGCCATTAACGATACCACAATTATAGGCAAATGGAATATGTAGACATTATTTACAAAACAATAAGCACTGTTAAGTACCATGTATATGTCTACCAAATATTTTGCTAGTAAACACTTAGATCCATACTGGCAAATCAATTTAACTTCAAAAAGCACATGTAGACCTCCGAAGGTAAGGTGTGTGCACTCAAGAGCAATGTAAAAAGAAGTACATACATCAGTTCTCATATAGCCCACAAATGACAACCTTGCAGTAGGCAATGTACACAAGACACAGGTTTACATTGTTGCTGATTGGATATATACCTAAGCTCATTCAACTCTTCGAGGTATAGACATTCCAACTTCGCTAGAGTGTGCATTCCCATGGTAGGCAGATTTACACACTACAGTACTAAAAGAGACTAATTTCTATGTACTTACATTGAGGGGTGTCAGCCAAATTTATCATTTAACAGCAGTGTTATATGATATCCCATATCATATAAGGTCTGAGTTTTATGAGTGAGGCATATACTATATGTATATACAGGCTATTCATAAGTACTCATTACTTTATGCTTATTATTATTGTGATAGTATTAAGAGTACTCATAAGTACTCATTACTTTATGTTTCCTATTATTATTGTAATGGTACTGTGGGTAATCATAAGTACTCATTACTTTGTATTTCCTATTGTTATTGTAATGGTACTGTGGGTAATCATAAGTACTCATTACTTTGTATTTCCTATTGTTATTGTAATGGTATTGTGGGTACTCATAAATACTCATTACTTTATGCTTTCTATTATTATTGTAATGGTATTATGGGTACTCATAAGTACTCATTACTTTATGCTTGCTATTATTATTGTAATGGTATTAGGAGTACTCATAAGCACTCATTACTTCATATTTCCTATTATTATTGTAATGGTATTAGGAGTACTCATAAGCACTCATTACTTTGTATTTCCTATTGTTATTGTAATGGTATTGTGGGTACTTATAAATACTCATTACTTTATGTTTTCTATTATTATTGTAATGGTATTATGAGTACTCATAAGTACTCATTACTTTATATTTCCTATTGTTATTGTAATAGTATTAAGAGTACTCATAAGTGCTCATTACTTTATATTTCCTATTGTTATTGTAATGGTATTATGAGTACTTATAAGCACTCATTACTTTATATTTCCTATTGTTATTGTAATGGTATTATGAGTACTCATAAGCACTCATTACTTTATATTTCCTATTTGTATTGTAATGGTATTAACAATACTCATAAGTACTCATTACTTTACATTTCCTATTGTTATTGTAATGGTATTGTGGGTACTCATAAGTACTCATTGCTATTACAGATTACTAGTTGATCTGTGCTTCACATATTTCCCATGCTTCGCATTTGTCACGTACTTCATGCATGTCATGTTCGTCACACATATTCCTGTGCTTTGCATTTGTCAAATACTTCCTGCGTGTCACGCTTGTCACATATATTCCTGCGCTTCGCATTTGTCATATATATTCCTGCACTTCACATCTGTCACATTTGCTGCGCGTCACGTTCGTCACATATATTCCTGCACATCACATTTGTCACATTCTTCCCAATCATCACGTCTGTCACGCATATTCCCGCGCATCAATGCATCATACATTTCCCACACATCATATTTGTGACAATTTTCGCGCATGTCACGTCTGTCACAATTCTCCCACACTACGCATATATCGCACTTGTCACGCTTTAGCGCATTTGTCATGCTTTTATGCGCGTCACGCGTCACGTTTGTCACATTCTTTATAAGCGTTATGCTCTTATGCATGTCACACATCTCACATCTATTTGTCACGCATTTCACACTCGTCACACGTGTCACGTCTTTGAGGCGCGTCACGCCGTGACAATCTGCATGCATGTCACACTTTTCACATATGTTACATGTCTTTTTTCTAATGCATCATGTCTTTTTCATGCATGTCACATTTTTCAAGTGCATTGCAACTTTTTCACAAATACAATGCTTTCCAATCCCATCAGATTTTTCTGTCTCTACCACTATTCAAGTTGTCATGAGAGTGGAGTATGTAGTTGAAGGCTTACCTACACTGACAGAGCATGAGAAATTTGGAAATGGGATGATATGATGTTTAATAATCAGAACTAGAGATGTAATTAAATGACAAAGTAAAAACTATAATGGTTAGTCTGAATATGAGAGATGATGAGATCATTATGATAGAAATGAATATTTTGGAAATATTTAACAACTGAACAGAAAAGGACATATACTGAAAGAATTACATATGGATAACATATCTGAAAGAATGGTTGGTATATGTGATTCCACATCACATTAAACTCATATGTCTCAGTCATTAAATGATCATGATTCTTGCATTAACCATTGGTTATTCTTATATCTTCAACACACATTATTAAGTCACATGAATGCTTACTCTATATGATTACATGACACTTCTACACTGTCATGTGTTTCACATCTCTGATTTATGTTATATAGTTCTTTTAGTATTAGTATCCATTCATACATATGAAACCCCCTCCTGTACTTCTCATCACTTTCTTGCTCAGTGATCATTACTTGCTTTTCTATTCTTTAGTTTAGAGTCAACTACATCATCACCTTCTTTTCTTCTTGTTCTCTTTTCAGAAAGACCACTTTGTCTTTTCTCCTTTCTTGCCTAAGAAAAACTTACTATCATTTTTCTATAGTCATGTGCAGTATTGTCATACAGGGTCTGAATCAATGACTGACTTGTCAATGCAAGAGGCTGAATTACCCAGCTAAGTAATGAGATATGGGTTAAATGTGGCATCACTGAGTGCTCTGATTCCTTGGATATGAAATGTACAGAACATTTTTCATTATAGACCTGTTGGAACCCCATCAACATGTCACAATCATGATACACATGCAAGCACAATGTGCTTGAAATGTGTTATAAATCTCAAAGATGTGACATAAGTAACACTTATGATGTGTGTGAAAGCATGATGAAAGCCTCAAAGACATGATGACTATGATGCATGTGCAAATCATAAGAAACAGATGTGACTTATGTGATGAGTGTGACTTATGTGACGCGTGACGCGCATACAAAGCACGACAAATGCACTGTGATGAGCATGAAAAGTGTGACAAATAGATGTGAGATGTGTGACATTCATAAAAGCATAACGCTTATAAAGAACATGACAAACATGATGCGTGACACGCATGAAAGCATGACAAACATGCTAAAGCGTGACAAACGCGCTAAAGCGTGACAAACGCGCTAAAGCGTGACAAACGCGCTAAAGCGTGACAAACGCGCTAAAGCGTGACAAACGCGCTAAAGCGTGACAAACGCGCTAAAGCGTGACAAACGCGCTAAAGCGTGACAAACGCGCTAAAGCGTGACAAACGCGCTAAAGCGTGACAAACGCGCTAAAGCGTGACAAACGCGCTAAAGCGTGACAAACGCGCTAAAGCGTGACAAACGCGCTAAAGCGTGACAAACGCGCTAAAGCGTGACAAACGCGCTAAAGCGTGACAAACGCGCTAAAGCGTGACAAACGCGCTAAAGCGTGACAAACGCGCTAAAGCGTGACAAGTGTGATATATATGTAGTGTGGGAGAATCGTGACAGACGTGACGCACGTGAAAATTGTGACAAATGTGACACGTGGGAAACGTGTGATGAATGTGATGCGCGGGAATATGCGTGACAAACGTGACGAGCGGGAAGAATGTGACAAATGTGATGCGTGGGAATATATGACGAACGTGACGCGCAGGAAATTTGTGACAGATGTGACACGCGTGCAGTATGTGATAAGTGCGAAGCGCGGGAATATGTGTGACGAACGTGATGCGCGTGAAGTATGTGACAAATGCGATGTGCGGGAAAAACATGAGGCGCGGGAATATGTGTGACGAACGTAACGCATGGGAAAATTGTGACAGATGTGACACACTTGAAAAGCGTACATAATTCTATTAGAATAATAATAGGAAGCATAAAGTAATGAGCACTTATGAGTACACATAATACTATTAAAATAATAATAGGAAGCATTATGGTAATAATAGAAAACATAAAGTAATGAGTACTTATGAGTACACATACTAGTATTACAATAATAATAGGAATCATAAAGTAATGAGTACTTATGAGTACACATGCTAGTATTAAAATAACAATAGAAAACATAAATTAATGAATACTTATGAGTACACATATTAGTATTACAATAATAATAGGAATCATAAAGTAATGAGTACTTATGAGTACACATGCTAGTATTAAAATAACAATAGAAAACATATAGTAATGAGTACTTATGAGTACACATATTAGTATTACAATAATAATAGGAATCATAAAGTAATGAGTACTTATGAGTACACACACTAGTATTACAATAATAATAGAAAGCATAAATTAATGAGTACTTATGAGTAGACATAATACAATTGTAATAATAGTAGAAGCATAAAGTAATGAGTACTTATGAATAGCCTGTATATACATATAGTATATGCCTCACTCATAAAACTCAGACCTTATATGATATCCCATATCATATAAGGCCTATGATAAATGAGAAATTTGGCTGACACTTATGTTACATTTTCTAAAAAACAGATATAAATTCACGTTGTTACACATTGAAAATATACCTCTGTGCATTTGACTCTTTGAGGTGTAGACATTCCAACTTTGTTGTTGAGACTTTTGGGTGATACACATTGCCGAACGGCACTTACATGAAACTTCTGACTGCTGATGACACTGCTGTCATTCTCGCGTGGGTGCATGAGACATCCAAGATCGGTGGATCTGGCACCTCTTGGAAATTTGAGTACTTGAGTTCATATCTATGTTGGTGAACCTTTGACATGGAACATTTATGGACTATTCCCAGTGAAAAGATACGGTTTGAACCAAGCAAGTACTTCGAATTGGACAACCCCTGTCACAGTCATGGTCATAAGTGTGACAGATAACCATACAGTAAGCCGTGACAAGTATCTCTCTTACATCGGAACTCTGACAACTCCAATTTCACTCTGTGTTTAATTTGCTCTGCGTGTATTTGAAAAATTATGAATGTGACTAACCAAACCATTTCACATCTTACCACTAAAACCCCTGGAAGACCCTAGAGGGAAGGATTTGAATTTCAGTCTTGAGATGCCATTGATTGTGCAGATCAGAAAGAGATGGCATAAAAGTTATAAGAATCGCTTGCCCCTCCCTCTCTTATGTCCTCCATCCTTCCCCTCTGCTCTTTTCAGCCTTTTGCTCTTTAGCTCGTTCCCTCCCAGGGCCGGCACCCACATTCTTTAATTCTTCTCTACGACCTCCTCAATTCGCAACACCCTTCAACTTTCTTAGTTAAACAGACCTGCGGGAGGAGACTTTACAGTTGAGATTGCATCTAACCATGCTAAGACCATGCTGTCATACAACAGCATCTACATGTCTGACTGGCTTGATGGTTCTACCTACCCCAAGGACTATGTGTGTCCCCCTTCCCTTATACTTGATTCACCCCTGTTTTGAATTCTAATCGGACAATTGTAGAATGTCCCATCATGCATTACATCACCTAACAGTGAGCTAACCCCTTCCCGAATTCTACTATACACTGTATTCACATATGCATTACCAGTGCACACACAGAACCAGTCTATGGCAGCCGAAACTGCATTTGCCATCTCCTACATTGTACATCCTACACTTGTCATGGAATCAGTGCCCATGCTGATGTTGTTTTGCAGAGCGACATTAAACAAGTAACACCTGATAACCTTGCAGTCTTCAGTGTTCATTACCAGTATGTCTTTTCCTTCCTTAATTCTGCGAGCTAGAACTGAAAAATCCAAAGCACACCATGGGAACGTGTAACATCGCATTCCATTCCAGCAGCAATGCCTGCATGCCCTGATGGAGGATATCTGTGCGGTATGTCCCCCTTCCCTCCCCCCCTCCCTCCTTCCTAACCACCTTAAACACAGTGGGGATGGGTCCCAAATGGGTGCGGCCAACCAAACATGTACCACCAAGCCTTCAAATGCAAAGTAACAGGCACAACATCCACAGCCCCTGTCGCATCGCCTCAACCTCTGGTATGGTGTGAAGATGACCCAAGTAAATGTATTACTGGAGCCAAGCAGATGATTTATTGGAATCAGCAAGATGGGAATAATATTGAAGTTGATGGGTATGATTTGAGTAGGGAGTTTAAGAGTCCAATGTATAATTCAAAGTTGGGTTTGTGGATGGTGTGCAGAATGATATTTTTGGGAGTGGGTCTTCAGGTAGTAGATCTTTGAGCAGTGGTTCCTCCAACTCTGCCTCATCTGCCTCATCTGCCTCTGCCTCCCCTGCCCCTTGGTCAAGCAGTGGATCTTCGAGTAGTAGATCGTCAAGTGGATCATCTGGTGGCGATTCTTCCAATGCCTCAGGAAGCTCCAGTCCCAGCTCTACTTCCCCTGCCTCTACCTCCTCTTCCAGCTCCTCTTCCGACTCCTCTAGCACAATAGTGGCAGAAGCAGCAGCAGCAAATGACCCTCCCAGCTCATCTACCACCTCTTCCCCCACTGGTTCATCCAGCTCCAACTCCAATTCCAATAATCTCAACTCTGGCTCTAGCTCTAGCCCCTCCTCCAGCTCCTCCACATCATCTCCTTCAACATCCTCTATTTCTTCAACACCCTCTACTTCTTCCACCCCAACCTCGTCCACTTTATCTACCTCATCCACCACCTCAGTCTCAGCTACATCAAGCAAAAGCAGTGCACCACAATGCAAGCATCAGCACCGCCAGCGCCATCGTCGGTCCCCCATGCATGAGCCTGAACCTGCTCCCATCCCTGCTCCTGCTCCAGAGCCAGTGGCAATTTCCCCCCCTCAGAACCTCATATCTAGGATGAGGCAGTACCACAGGAGAGCAGCTTCTCATTCTTGGTAGATTCCCCTCCCAGTTCACAGTTCATTAATCCCAGCCAGACTGGGGTTGATCGTGCTGTGCATGTATTTATTGGGCGTGGGAGCTGGATTCTATTACCTCCTGCCTTTCCTCTAGGTTATCACAGCACCATGCGCTTCCTGCTTATCATCTCTGCTGAATTTGTCATAGCTCGCATATTGACAATGTCAGAGGCTGCGCCTTTGTATACCCCTCCCTCCCTCTTACCTGACTACCGCCCAAAAATTAGTGGTGGTGGTGTTTCCTAGATGCTTTTATTATTCTAGATCCTGTTTTTCTCTCAACTTGAAAGTGTCTATCCATGGATTGGATTGGGTTGTGCTGTATTGTACTTAACTATGTTAGTTAGGATACTTACTGATACCTTTCTTGTTGTTGTGCATCTATTGGATAGGTGATGTAGTTAATGGTTGTTGGTTCTTTTTTGGTGTGATTTGTGAGGGTGCATGTATACAAACTTGGTGGTATCCAGCATCCATCCATTCGAATGAGAAATAGAAATAGATTCCTAAAGTTACAATACATCACCCCTCAACTGAGCCTCCCCCGCAATCCCACCCAAAAAATCCAGTGTCTGATGGAAAAGCTCATCAAAATCGCCAAGGAGGCTCCAACAATCAAGCAGCGTCACTACATCCTCCTCTTGCAGTTCTAGCACACCATCCACCCCATTCGCACGTCTCCCACTCTGACTCATAGATACATGCTCTTCTTCCAGCCACACCTCAAGTACCTCTTCCCCGCCCACTATAATACTGTGCAGATGCGCTATATCAGTCTGCATAAGTGGTGTAGACTTGGATGTAACATCTAGGATGAGGTCGACCCCAGCACCTTCATCTGAGTCCCATATTTGACACTGGAGAACTGCGAGCCAGGCTTGGTCCAGGTCGTCTAGGAAGTCAATAAGCTCTGTGAGAGTTGAGTGGGGGTCTGCTTCTGTGGCTGCTGGTGTATTCCCATTTGGCGTTGTCGAGTCTGGGGAAGTGTCTATTGCATCTTTGGCACCGTCTTCTGGTGTGGTTGGGGAGGCTGTGAGAGGGTATCCACATACTGCTCCAAGAACATCCCCTGTTAGTCGGAGCATGTATGTTGTGCATAGGCTTGTGCTGGGATCGACTGGGGGAATTTAGAGGATGAAGGAGAGGAGGTGTCAGACAGCTGACAGGTAGGTGTGTAGTGTTTTGACTGAGGACGTTGGTTGTGATCTATCATTTTACCATGATATAGAATTGATAATCCCTGTACATAGATTCTCTTCAGTCTCATAAGAGAAAGAAATAACAAGCAGACAGACATACATCATAATATCAAGAAATACCACCGACAAAAGCAGGAATCAACACGACAATATAAAAACATATATGAAAGTCATGAAAGATCATCTACTCAAAAGGAGTACAAACCACTTCTTATATACCCTCATCAGTTCCAGGAACTTTTTGTCTAGGTACATTGTAAGTCAATGTTCTTGGAGAAAAGCCAATAAATGAACCGACAACAGAGGCTCTATCTGCAACGACTCATCCGGGTCCTGCTGAGAAGGCTTTGAATGAGCTGACTTCTTGACAAGCATTTTGTTCTTAAGGCGAAGGAGTCATATCTATGAAGTGTTAGCATTGTCACCTAGCACACAAAAGCCACAGAATTATAGACCTGCTTGTTGTACTCGGCGTTTTCTTTCTTCAGTGGCTTGAGCTCCAGCCCTTCATACTTCTGCTTGAGCTGCCAATTCATATCACCCTCCCTCATCCACCGTCCTACCACTTCATCATGTCCCTTTTCCTTTCACCTCCATCTTTTCGTTCTTTCGCCACTAATTGCTTTTTCTTGTCAACTTCTCATTGAAGATGCACAATGTCATCAACTTTTGTGGCTTGATTCTCTTCTTCCTCTTGTAGTGTAGAGTTTTCTTTCTTCAATTCATTGCAGTCATTCAAGATGGGGGCAAGGCATTCTTCCAGGCTTCTTCAGACTCAAGTAATCCTTCCTGCCCATCAACATGTTTAGAACAAAAGTGTAAAGAGGAACTGCAAATGTACTCATCATCACTCCAGTGTCAGTGCTGCTTCCCCTCGACCTTTGCATGACACCACAAATCTCTTTGACTGCACGCTTCAAACTAATGCCAGGTGTATCCTTGTCAATCCTCCCCAACTTCTTCAATAATCTCAGCCCTCCTCTCAGGTGCGTTCACTTCCTCATCTGAGAAGAAATCCATGAAGAGTTGAATCGGTGTCCCCTTCAGTCATCGACATGAGTGGCAAGTATTGTGAAGTATCGTGTCTCATTCCATGCAGTTTCTACACATTCCATGTCCTTTATATATCTTCATGTGAGCAAGCTGTGATAGTTCCAGGTTGTATTGCATACCCACTGCAGGGAAAGAAGAGGAATGGGTTTGCTGTTGTTTCATGTGAGGAAGAGGTATGTAATACTCCGGACTCTGTCCATCACACATATACCCTTACTGTATATTCTTTTGTCATCTCTTTCTATCTCACCTGAGTCATTCCTTTAGTTTATCTTTGGTCTCCATATTCCATTATCTCTGCTAACTAAAGTCACTCCTTACCTATGTTTTTACCTATGTCTTACTTCTAGCCTGACAGATAGTTAACATATCTCCTCTCTACTTTACCCAGACCTCTAGTGTATCTGTCAGTCCACTTCATATATAAAGACTGTAATGTAGAACTACTTCAATAGAGAATCTAGTTTTCCAAACAGTGATATCTTGTTCAATTACTTAAATCTCTCTCATGTGAACAAAGACATCTAGCCTTTGTCACAAGGTAATACTACAGTTTGTGACACTTAAACACCACAAATTTATTAAGCGAATTTTCTAGCAACCACAAACAACTTTTAGCTACCAAAAATCATCAGAATAGGATAGTTATGATGTAATCTACAATATTCCACAAGCAGATTTTTGAAATTCTGATTTTTTGATTTTTTAGCCCAAAAATTTGGCACTTGGCCATAAAAAATAGTAAAAATCATGAAAAATGTATTTTTAGTATGCTTTCATTGATAGCAATATGATTCCACAAAAAAACAGCCTCTGAATTGCTTCACTGGGCACTAAAAAATTGCTTTTCTAACCACTATGCCCAGAGGTAGACCTAAGAAAAAGAGCCAAAATACCAGTGGACTTTGCAATAATCAGCCAAAAACTGATCCCCAGAGTCCCTCCCCACTACATATCACTCATATATCAAATAGTATGTATGTTTTAATAATATTACAAATTTAAATTATTGAGCATACACTTTGACAACACTGGGGGTGGGCAAAATATTGGTATCATGAAGAAGATAAAAGAACCTTTCAAGATGCAAAAAAAGTGGTTGTGAAATATCTAGATGCTTGTTCTCTGGATGTTATTTGTCATTTTATAAACCAAACATGGCAATTTATGAGTGCATATAGGTGTGGTTTAACAGGTGAAGCAGCAGTGCTGCAGAATGGGCTGTTAGACAGCATCATCAACACTGTCAAGTCTCAAATCATACTATGATGGCACTTGAGGCTATTAGCAGAACTCAATAAGTCCCAATCGCCTGTTGCTTGAACTTTTGAGATGCTGATCATCCATGTGGTGCACTGATGCCAAGTAAGGGGTAAAAGAAATTAAAGCAGAGCTTAAACGTACAAAAAAGGGCAGTTTGTTGTTGGGTATCACCTGCAGGCACTACCACCTACATATGCACTTCATGAAGGATCAGTACTCAGTAGAGCTCACAGCAAGTTCACACCATGATGGAGGGCTCCCAGGCTGTCTTGCCAATGGGAGGTAAGTACCATATTGATAATTCACTCCCATGCTTACACATCTATAATAATATGTATAGACAACCCTGGTGAGAACATTAGCCTGCCAGCAACACCACAGCATACTCCTCTGTATCATAGTGCCAATCATCTGCCCATATCCTTGCCTTCAATTTCATCATTTGGATTTTTCATGGAGGGACAGGTTCCAAGGTTTTCTAGACAGGCTCAGAGCTCTCTGCTGTCTCCCCTAGATGTCTATCCACTACATAGGCAACCAGCAAGAATCTCTGGGAAAGAAAACCTTCTGCCTATTCAAAATGTGCATCTAGCTGCTCAGCAAGTCATGAATCATTCATTTGGGCATGGTATGTACTTTACATTGGTGTATTAATTGATCTAATACATATATAGGTGTAATTTCTCCTTCATCTGTCCAACTCCTTGCATATTCTTGAGTTCAGCTTGGCTAAAACTCTCCAATGCCTGCTAGGGCGCAGTATCACCCTCTCCCTCCCCCATTTCCACAGCTATTCCATACCACAACGCTGCCACAGAGTCCATCTGCTGCCATTGTTATCCCCTCTCCTGGTCTGCTCATGGGTCAAACTCCCCCTCTGCTAATGATGAGTTGGCCCCACCTCCTCTCCCCACACCACCAGCTGCTCCCTCTGACAACCCTGTGACAACTGGCAAAAAGGGTCAACAAAAAGCTGCAGCTCATATGACAGTGGAGCCACATGGTACTGCAACAGAGCCATGTGATACCACAGCAACAAAGTGTGCACTGCATGCCAAGCCTACTGGTGCTGGGAGCAAGAGTGGTCCAAGAAATTGGCAAGTATCTGGCACATCCAATGATGAGATCATGAAGCTCAGGGATGATGCTCAGCAGGCTGCATCTCTACCCAAGCTGCAGTCACAGAAAGCTTCAAAGAAGGGGTCAGAGGAGGGGTTGAAGAAGGGGTTGAAGAAGGGGTTGAAGAAGGGGTTGAAGAAGTTGAACAAAGCAGGAAAGGAAGATGCAGTAGCTTCAAAGGAGGAGGTGGATTGGTCTGAGAGTGAGAATGAGGGGGATGATGCTGGTGGAGACAGCAGTACTGGTTCCTATGATAGTGACAAGGTGAATGCATGGCTAACAGAGGAGGACAAGCTCAAGATCATCAAGTTTATTACCACCCCAGAACATTGGGCAAGGTTTAAGTTGAACAAGAGGTCAGTTTTCATAAAGGTATGTGGCCACTTCTACCACATAAGGTTCAATGCTGATAAGACTAACTTTTAGAGAATGTTTATTTATGTAGTATTAACACCACCAACAAAGAACATATATTCCAAGTTAGATTTATATTTAGTTCGAGGGTGCAAGAGTTTCAAGTATAGTAAAATGAACAATGTATTTAATAGTAGATAGTGCGATTGCTTTCAGATACTTTCAGAACAGACTTTCAGATTTCAGATTTATACTCGGAATTCCAATATCAATTCAGAACATACTCTACTGCGAGAACAGAAGTGCAGCCAGTGCGGTGCTTAAGGTATTCTAAAGGTATGTCTAACTACTTATATATTTAATTACATGGCAGCAATCTCATGTGTGATGGTATAGGTAAGGTAAATAGTACGTCATAATGTCCTAGTGCATCCTAATGGTCAAAGAGGTATGTCTACCCCTCCATACGAGAATCCATGAGGGCGTGCGCAGTTTCAGAGACACATCAAGTGCCGTGCCATGCTATTAATAGGCACGCATCAAGACACGTGCTAATACATGTGCTAATTCTGGCCAAGTACTCGGAGATAACAGATACTGGTGTTTCCGGTATTGGCACGTCTGATGGCACTTCCCAATGTGCTGCGGGTAGTGCCCGGTGTGTGTTTCAAAGTCCTGGGGGCATGCGGTTTCCCACATGGTGGCAGTTTTACACAGGAGAGATGCATGGATGTTCCGGGTTATTCAAGAGATTGCACAATAGCTCTGAGTTGCGGTATCCAGTGGTACTAAGAATTATCTAGGCCGAAGTATTTCCCTGACATTGCGTGATTGTCTAACTTGGTACCATGAGCATTATTCAGGGTATGGAGAAGTACGAATACATTCCTGAGTATTATCTTTTGGGCTTTTCTTTATAGTATAGTTATCTAGTACTCGTAATTTCTATAGGAATCAATAGTCCAAATAATTGTCATTGTGTCGAATCCCTTGGTTCGTATCATGTAGATACTTTGACTGGCAGCGCGGGACTCAACCCCAGCCCTTGGACTCTTCCCTTGATAGTGTTATTCGATATAGAATACTCTAGTTGGCAGCTCGGGACTCACCCCAACTCTTGGACTCTTGGACTTGATTCTCTAATTGTATTACTGGTACTTAGATGTCTATTATATTTCGAAAAATATCCCTTATATTTTACTAGGCATATCAATGCTCACACCAATATGGCAGATAGCAAGCCATATCGTTCCTGGCAAGGAGATGAAGATTATCAAGAATTACTGGTCCCTGAATGTGTTACTGAAGTACAAGGCTGTATGAGAGTGGGAGAAGCACACAGGTGGTGGGGACAGAGACAATGAAGACAATGACCATAAAAAAATGGTATTTGGTTATTTGAAGCAGGTTTTGAAGCAGCTCAAGGAGTTGGAGATTTATACATTGATTGATACTGTGTATGTATTCTTCCTCTCTATTTACTGCAGCACTGATATATCTTGAGCAGTGCATGTGATGATAACAATGTTGAACATTGCAGGGACTACAACTCTGTCAATCCCCTTTTAGATGATGAAGATAATCATGCACTGAAATGTCTCAAATGTTCCCCTGGCATTGAGCATTCCTCAAGTAGCAAGTCAGTTGTCAATCATGACCACTTACTGTTAAACTTTTTCTATCTCAACCCCGTGAGACTACCTCTTTTTCATGTGACCCTTTTATTTATATCTTCCTACTTACTCATCACTTTCTATTTATAACTCTCTACTTACTCATCTCACCAATTCCTGCCCTCCTGGTTTGTTATACTATGGGCATGGACTTGCTTACTGATATGCTGTGCATTACTGCCCATTTATTTATAAGACTGCTGTGCATTACTGTGCATTTATTTATAGACCTCTGCTGAGTCATGGAAAGTCATGGACTCTATTTATAGTAGTATACCTTCTGTGAACAAACCATGCTTCTTTTGTATAAATAGCTCATGTATTCCAATCAAGCTTCTTCAGCTTGATCTTAGTTTAGCTATCATCCAATATAGCTGGCTAATCCTCTCTATCCTCTTTGAGACCACCTCAGACCCAGAACACTGCTACTTCTCTAGATTGCATCTCAAGCATTGCTGTGAGATTGCTGCAAGTCCATTTGTGTGTATATGCATATACAACAGTTTAGACTTTGACTTTGTCATATGACTTGCAAGTGTAGTGACAAGTCATGTGATACATACCATCACAAGACCAGCTCGGATCGTA
This sequence comes from Cyathus striatus, assembly GCA_025738555.1. NCBI lineage: Eukaryota > Fungi > Basidiomycota > Agaricomycetes > Agaricales > Nidulariaceae > Cyathus > Cyathus striatus. The sequence goes on from JAOVFP010000021.1 coordinate 560,545, forward strand.
ACACTTACTTTCTGAGGCTGTTGCTGTTGAGGTTATCAAGAAGAAGGCTCAGAGCTCTGCAACTATAGCATGTGAAACCTTGGAGCTAGCCTGGAAGTGTGATCAACATGAAGAAGAACATCAAGAGCAGTGGAAGGTGGTGGATTTGGAATTGCATAACAAGACATTGGAGGTAGTAATGCAGATGCTGGCTCACAAGGATGAGAGTATGAGGAAAATGGGTAAAGAGATAATGGATGATTTATATCGCAAGTAAAGGTGTACATAGTAATGTATTTACATACTGCTTTATACTACTTTACTGCTGTGTTAGAAAGAGTTGAAGTAAGTTTTTGCATTGCAGTAGCCCTTGTTGGTACAGTTCAGTGGCATTGATATTGATATTAGTAACCATATCTGCCAGTGCCCTACCAATCACACCTTCAACATTGTCATTCTCTCTACCATTGAAGCCAGCTATTGCTGTGTGGTCATTTGCAAAGCCTTCTAGGATATTGTGGAGTATCAACAGTGCTTCAATTTTTTGATGTATAAAATCAAGATCTCATCCTGGAACAGACCAAAGAATAGGAAAGCACCCTTTAAGGTGACCAAATGCATGCTCTACAGAAATTCAAATTGATGACAGTGCTTGATTCCATTGTTTGCATCTATTCACTTCAGCTGGATTGTTGGTGAGATCATAATTGCTGAATTGAAAATGGGGTAAGTGGGTAACCTGTAGGTTGTAAGTTCAAAGTAAACTATAAATGTTACAATATGCACTTACCTTTATCTACAAGAATGTATTCATGAGGCCTGAAATAGTTATTTCAGTTATGCCATAAATCTGAATTCTTGAATACATGACTGTCTTGAACAGAACCAGGCCAGCCAATTTCATAAGAAGTGAATTGGGCATGGTTGTTAACTGTAGCTTGAATATTTAGCTTTACGACATGAGTATTAAGTGGATTACAAGATAATATGAGCATGCTTACTGCATAAAACTTTTTATGACACCAGTATGCAAATGGATTGCACTTTGGCTTATCTTGCAGATGGATATAACTTCCATCTCCTGACCCAAGTTGTCCAGGAAATGATATGCTGCACTCATCCATCATTGCAGCTTCAGCATCACACTCAGCTGGTGTGGGCCAATGAAGGAACTGTGGATGTAGCCTGTGAATAGCCTTAGTAACACACAAAGTGTATTTGTACACTGAACCTTCTGTGATAGCCATAATGGCAGCAGCTTTTACAGCAGTTTCATCTCCAACATGACAGAGAAATGTCACAAGCTGGTGTTCCACAGGGCATTAAGGTTGACCTTGCATACTAGCAAAAACAACATTGTCTTTAATTAGATCAACCATCTTCAAAAATGAAGCACAATCCATGCTAACTGTCATTTCAGCATCTTGATATCAACCATCTATGACTACATACCATATCCATGACTTAAACCACCTATCTGAGAACTTGGTCATGAGAAGCTCAAAGAATTGAGTAGCTTTCTCTTGGGTATACAGACCACACCTTCCATATCTTCCAGACTTCAGTGTTTGAAGGTATCTTGCTTCATTCAGAGCAATCTCTGCAAACCCCAATGCAGCAAGCTCATCATCCTCATCATCTGCATCTGCAAGGAGTGAGATTGCAAGTGTCCTGAGGTCTTTATATGCTTTCTTGTGAGCCTTATATCATTCTGTGTGAGAAGGAGTATGGTTCCTGTTGCTCTGTCTTGCTATCTGCAAGTGATAGTGCAAAGAATTTCATTACAAATGTTGCTGCAAAGTGCTGCAGTCTCAATCATCTCACTAACAGATTATAGGGACCTAAGCTATGGCTGGCTACAGTTGCCTTTGAATTTAAACTCAACAGCTCAGCTGGTATTATATCAGCAACTTGGCATCAATCTAACCATGTGGACCACATATTGCTTACTATTTTGCTTCTGTTCTTGAAGTTTTAACAGCAGGTTTGGGACTTATTGAGTTCTGCTATTGTATCCTAAATTAGGCTATGTAGCATGTCAATTTTTTGCCAAAAATTTGGCACAGCTATTTTATCATGGGAATTTCACAAAAACATCATTTTTGTATGTATTTTGACCTTCTGATTCTGAATCTGTAATTTGTTTGCCCTAAAAAATTCATTTTCCTACTGTAATAAAATTTGTAGTGTTTAAGTGTTGCAAACTGTAGGAGAGAAGAAACTCAGGCATGCTTGACATTTGACTTTGACTATACAGATTCAGCATTCAGGATGATTAGCATGAGTCATACACAACTCAAGCTTGAAGCTTTTGTTACATACTGATTCTCTTCCTACTTAGAAGTGGTTGTGAAGACACCTGGAGGGCATGGGAGAACTATAACAGAAACCCAAAGTGAGTATGGGTGCGGAACGTAGAGTGGGAGTGCAGAAAGAACCATGGCTTCAGCTTGTGTGCTGCACCACCTGGATATCCCCAGGGAATGGTTCATATTTCAAGGAAGATAATACTTGACAAAGGAAGACATTCCAAAGTATAAGAGAAGGCTTTGCCACTACACTAGGTAGTGGGAGAGAAACCCAAAGGATAACCTGGAGTGGGTTTCAGAACTTAGAGTAGGAAGAAAGTGTACAGAGTTGATACAAATACTGAGGACTACCTAGTACATTTGGAAGACTATTTATATGTACTAGTCAGACGTAGGTACGAATCCGGAGACAGAATACTAAGTGTAAGTAAACAAAATAAAGACTGGGCAAAGAGGAGTAGTGGCACAAATGACGCACTCAGAATGAAGAATAAGAAACTAAACTACAAAGGCCATAATGAAACATATAAGTATGAATGGAAGAGAGGAGTAATAGAATGATGACACAGTGAGGCCATCATAAGAGAAACTAAGTATCTGGGATACCCGATAGAAAACCTGACGGGTTCCGGGTATGTTCCCAGGTGGGAACATCAGGAAGTGTAAACCCGAAGTGGGTACATTCTGGGAATGGACTGGGTATGTTGGAAGGTCACATGGGAATGTTGGCACGATGTATCTGGACACAGATATAACAGCTTTGAAGCTTCAACAACAGTCCAATGGCTGACTTGGGGGGCAACCAATAGTGCTGCTATAGTAAAGTGGCAGTGAAGCAAAATTTTACATCACTGTGAATCACTACCACTTTACTGCACTCTGCAGCAGCACTATGTACTATCATTTGATGGGTATTGGAAGATTGTCAGGATCCATCACACTTCACATTGGGTGACTTTCCATAACATTTGGAACATTTTCAGATTTCAGAAGGGTGCCAGTTGGAGTCAGAACCCTTTAGCTTACCTCAGCTATTGTTACAGATTCATTGAACTTCTGGAGACTTCCCAGTGAGACAGACCTTCATATTTAAGTACTCTGACACTTAGTAATTGATGCTGAACACCATAGATGGTGATTAATCACAAAAATATTCCCAAAACTAGTTTCCAGAACTGGAAGAGGGGTAGCTACCCTCCTTCCAGACTTTGCTTTCAGACTGCATCTGATAGGTTTTGGAGAGTGAAATATTTTCTGGGGTCTTGCTTAATCATCAGGGAAATGTTGGCTAACATCAGCAAATGTGTCTGAAAGCAAAATCTGAATCTGAAAGGCTTTCCAGACATTAAGGAAAGTCACCCATTATGTCACAGTCCCTGTGAAGTCCCCTGTGTTGGATTTTAAAGCACTTGTTCACTTCCACTAGCCAGCACTCTAGAGCACTTTATCCATCCCTTGACAGGATCCTACTATTTCCTAAAGCAGTAGTTTAAGGAGAGCACCTTGTGAGTGCCCATCACATCACAGACTCCTTCATTGAATATGAATGGCTTGATTTTTTTGGCTTGGGTCTCTGTGTTTTCAGTCTGTTGCCTGTTGTTTTCCTTGTCCACCTGTTGTCTCTCCTCCCTGTCAATCTGATTCTGCTCTTGTTCTATGTTTTCTACTCATCATCTTTCATCTTCTGGATGTCCTTGTGGCTCTTCCAGCTGTCTGGCATTATTGTCTGCCTCAATCTGTGCTTGCCAAGCTGCTAGTTCTTTCTGGTGCTGGAGTCTCCATATTTTTTTGAGCATCTCTGCTGCCACTTCATCTGTCATGGAAGGATTTTCTGCATCTCCCATGAGGATGTTTCATTCACATGTGTGGTCTGCACTCCAATAGTCTAGACACATGTCATCTGACAGGTCTCTGTCAATTCATTGCATTGTGGTCAAGATGTAAAATATTGTGCTGTAAATGTGTATTATTTGAATATAGAGTGAATTTCTAATGAGACCTCTGCATGAGCAGAGTTTGACTCTGGCTGGGTGGTGGTATGAGGGAGAGAAAGTTCACATGCCACCTCCCACTTGGAGTCAAAGACTATGCACTCTCACCTCAGACAAGGTTGAATTGGGGTTATGTAAATATGGTATAAACCGATTTTGTTAACAATTAGAATGATGATCAAAATTTGTTATTATGTCAGATTTAAGTCCATATTGTAAGTCGGAATGAACATTTGCTCCATGTCCCAATTGTTCAAACTGATTATGAATATGTCATGATCCCATATCTGTTGTTAGCCAATCAGAAAATTTTCAGTAAGGATATTTGCACATCACATACTTTGACTCTGTTTTATTATCTGTACAATAAACCAATCCACATTCCCTTTCTGAAAATTTTTATAAATATGTATGGTAAATATATTTGGTAACATATTCTAAATTTTAACTAAATATGTTTGTACCATATTTACCCTTCCCTGATTTTACCCTGTCTGAGGTGTCTCTCTCAGTTCCCTCCAAGCAAGTTCAGCCATTACTGCACTCTGCAGCAGCACTATGTACTATCATTAATCAGAAGCTCGTGTTTATTGCATGTTTATCAGAAACTCATGCTGTTACATATGTGACTGTTACTAACTTTAATCTCCAGTGATCATGTTTTTTGCTAATGCAGGTTGGGCGCCAGGCAAGGCTTTTAGGGTATCCTCAAGACTACTGTAGACTTTTGACCAACTGTTCACGAGATTTTGGCATGACAGCCATGAACAGTTGGACTCTCTGTTCATGGCTCTTTGTAATGTGTGATGAAATGTTTATCTGTTCATGAGAATTTTTGCAAGCAAAGCAAGCCACCGAAAAATAGACCCTAACCTCTATTCAAATAGGATATACCACTGTTCAAATTACTCTGTGATGTGTGATTGAATAGTTGGTTGAAAGTCTACAGTAATCAGTGTACTATGTAGCATATATATACACCTTTAACTATGAATGCAATATACATACAGGAATGTTATATGTACAATTAGACTAGTAAGGGAGTATCATAGTTAGCCTATATACTTGCAGCCATTTGCTGAATGATGTAGCACTGAAGTTGCACCAAAGTTGACAGCACACACACAGGCTACAGCTGAATTGACCAGCTCATCCATCCTGGACCAAGGACATGGCAGCCCCAGCAACTATCCCTAAAGAAGTATATGACACCATGGGGACTGGTGGAATAACACCTGTGGTTTCACTGAAGAGAGCGAAGGGATTGAGGGGTATCAAATATTTCACTGAATATATGATTACTATTTACATGTAACCGCAGTGACTAAACCACCCTTCCGCCTTTACAGGCATTAACATTAAATATAGCATCCTATACCATTGCATACAGATCTGCAGTATCCTCCCCTGTGAGCCTGCTGAGAACATAGCTGCAATTGGAGCAAAGCCATGCCTTGATGCAAGAAAATGCCTCTTCGATTGGACTGAGATCTAGCAAGTATGAGGGGAGAAATTCAAGTCACATTCCACTACAAATCAAGTTTCAGCAAGGCCTAAACCACTTCTACAAATGTAGCCACACTGTTCTATCATTTCATGCACACCTGGAGACTTGTGGATTCTATCCATTATAATTAATGGGTTGCACAGTGGGAAGTGATTCATTTGACCAAGTGGGCCTTCAATAAAATGCGAGAATCTCTCAGCAGCGACCAAGTTTTTGAAAATGTTGAGATACAGAATGCCATCAAGGGAAAGAGCAGGCAGCACCAAGTACTCACAGGAACATAAGTTGCTCAGATCATAATGGACATATGTACAGTACATGTACCACTGACTGAGTATGAAAAAATCACATTTCGATGCTCTCCATCTATTCAAAGCCCATCCATACTCTTGATACGGAGAAAACCTATTCAGGTGGCTTTCGTCGACAAAAACAAGCTGTTCAGCTTCATAAAAGGTACTGATTCGAAGTCTATATTCTAACCATTGTCCCTCATCACACCCACATGCAGGACACCGTACCTAAAGCAACATAAGACACATCATAACATGTAGTTGTCATTTACATTACCTTTTCCTTGCATATATGCTGAGCTGTAAAGTATGCTGTATCATTGATAACACAACAGAGAGCCCACAGGTCACATTAAGTTCAGTTTGGAGCTCTTTGAGTGTGATGTCAGGGCATCACTGAATACATGGCTCGAGGAACTAAGTATCATCTGGATCATTACAGAATGACTGAGATGCACATAATTAGACACTTACAGCTGCATCTAAGCCACTCAGAATCTGTTTCCTGCCTTGTTCAAGTGGAATATTCTCCACATTGCCTGTTCTTCAATACAGCACAAGCATGCATCGCTGTGGACTTTGCAATGCCTGTGAACCACCGAATGTCGGTCCTAGGAACACCATCCTCATCCATTCAGACAACTATGTTCTTGACATCGCGGGAGATGAAGTGTCAGATTCCAGGCATGAAGACAGAATGCAGTGGGTAGAATGAAGCTTAAGGCCCTCCATCCTCAAGAGTGAGATAGAGCTAGCACCGAGTGGGTGGAGTGGTGGAGGGGAGGTGAACCAGTTGGTTGGCTTGAGACTAGGCTGATCAATTCAGCTGTGTGTGCTGTCAACTTCAGTGCTACATCATTCAGCAAACAGCTATAAAGCACCTGTTCACTTCTGCTAGCCAGCACCCTAGAGCACTTCATTCATCCATTAATGATTAGCTAAGTGACAGCATCCTACTATTTCCTAAAGCAGTAGTTTAAAGAGAGCACCTTGTGAGTGCCCATCACATCACAGTGCTTCACCTCACTTCACATTATTTCACAGTGACATGAAATTTCACCTCACAGCTGCGACAGCACTAGCACTACACCTGATTAACAGCATGATCTTGAAAGACTCAAAAGTATCACTCACTGGTGCTCAACCATTGCTTTATATAAATGGATTGCTGCATTACTAGTACTATATCAGTCTCCATCGACTCCCAGACCCAGTTTCTCTCAAAAAATCTCTCAGGTTTCTCCCAGGCATATCAGGCCATACAGTGATTTTTATACATAATCCCACTGTAATTACAGTGGAATGGTAATGTATACATCACAGTAGTTACAGTGGCAGCTTGTTATAATGAAAGTATGTAAGATAGCGGGCACAAGGTTCCAGCACCCTTACATAAGCTGATTATGTAAGCGCCAAGAGGCGCAAAATGTCGGGTTCAGAAAAATCCAAAAAATTATGTGCTAGGAATCAGCTCGGATGAGCTCTGTGGAGTATGGATTTTGTGTAATATAATTAATATTGGCATTAAAAAGTAATATTGAGTATATATCATTGATATTCACTCTTAAGATTATTAAGTAGATGCCATTTCACAGTGAGGAGGTACCTTGAGCTTTCTATTAGCCCACGCTGCATCAGGCAACAGAGTCAGCTCCTGTCAGATGCTGATCATATATGCTAATTAAGCATGTCATCTGCCAAGTGGTTGGTATATCTAAATTTAAGTATGAGAATTAAGTATTGCCATGCAGCATGCGTACCAAAGAATTTGGAGTTGTGGGATGTCATCCAGACATGCAAGGACATTATCTCTTCTTCCAGGTAAAATTCTTTGGAGTCCAATGATTCAAGATTCTCAGAAACCGTTTCTTGGAAGTAATTAAGCTTCTGATGACTGAAGTAGTACATACTTACTCTTGACTTACTCACACCATATCCTCGTATGCACTTGTCATCTTCACTGTAACTTCCACAGTGACCTGCAGCTGGTTTCCCAGAACCATTCTTCAAGTTTGATAAGTGGTTTATTGTGTTTTTGGGATGTCTACCTGTGTTTTTCATGTCGATATCCTCTTGTTTCCATTCATATGAAGTGGCTGCTGTGCTTTGAATAGTCACGTGACTTGATTATGTAAGCCGCAAAATGTTAGGGGACAAAAATCTGAAGGGGCTTCCAACCTATCTACAGCGCAATAATAATGTATTCTGAACAAGTTTTCTTTAAAAATTTTGTAGTCAAAATTATGAAGTCAATTAACTTTTTTTTCGATTTCTTTTTTGAACGTTCTGCTTTAAATACACTACAGAATAACTTCTTGGAATTAGATTTGCGCTAGAATAAATGTTGAAGAAGGTATTTCAGGAATGAGTTGAGGTTAAGTTTGTATTATGTAAGCATGCTGGAACCTTATGCCCGCTATCTTAAGGCCGTTACTAAGTGTGCTGATACACGTGTCATTGGAAGCTGATGCACATGCACCATTAGCAACAGACTATTAATCGCACCAAAATCACACCAAAATCACACCTTCTCCCACCCTTTGCGCTGTGTTTCCAAAATAAGCATATTTCATTTGTGCGAGCGGGATTGATTAGGTTTTCTTCTTTAAACCTTTGTCTGCTTTTCTCCGTTTTCAATATAAAAACATATGATAGAATTTGGGATAACATAGAATACTATTTTCTGTAGCTAACCACATCTCACTTAAATGCACAGCATACAAAGTTAGGTTTGCATTAGTGCCAATAGCATTTTATTTCAATACTTTCACATGTCTAAACAAAAAATGTTCATTTCTTTTCATCCTGAAGAACAAATGTAAACCAATTGTAGCTACATATATTGATCCATTGTACAGCCCAGAGTTCATTAATAATAGAAATGAGCTTCCATATCATTATAATCATCAAATTTATTTGAAAACTGTACCTAGTAGGTGAGGACTGCATTTGTTTTAACGAAGTTCCATATACAATTGAGCAATCTACTCACAAGACTTTGAAGTTTCGTCAGACCGAAACTCAAAGTCATTCTATGAGCTTCATAAACGGTATTATCACTCTTTTATAACTTAAATATCAAACATTTTGCTGTTTTAATCCATTATTTCATTCAAGAACTGACTATAAGTTGTTTGTTTTCTTCTTTCCGAAATCTCTGCATGATATGGCATCCGGCGCGATGGATACTATCACGTGGAATATACGCTTAACACTGATAGCTTCGAGGCGATCTTATCTCGGATATTCCCGGACCCCGATAAAAGATTCCCCCTGCCCACCGTTCCTGCGCAATTCGCGCCTCGCCCCGCCCCTCCACATGTCCCAACTTCTTTACTTTGTATAAATGCGTAAATAGATACATGAAATAATAAATTTAACTATGTAAACTTCGAGATAGAGATATTTTTGATTCTTAAAGTAAGCAGTATCTACAAACAATCCACAAATTAGGAACATGAAAGGTGTTCCAATGTCTACAATGCCATAAGCAGGATAAGCTTAAGGTGTTGTTCAGGTTCAACTTCATAACCTTCCGAGAGTTCAGCTTCGAGGGCGCTCACCACTGTGCAGCTGTATGTACAGGGTGCTCATTGTGCCATGCAGTTGTTTTGGCAGCGGGCCCAGATCTATCGGGTACTCGTGCTGATATGGTGTGCTGTTTATTTCAACTTATGTAAGGACAAGCACTGTAACTACAGTCAAGTATACATTACGTTCTCACTGTAATTACAGTCGATTATTACAAAGATCACCATATCTAGTGGGCATATCGCAACATGTCTCAAACAGAAACAGGTAGGAAACTCATATGTTCACGATTCGCAGGTGCTTAAGGCGTGCGTCTACGATAGCTTTTACAGATCCACAAACCCTGAGGGGATTGTATGAATCAACGTTGAAGTTACCGGATGATGATGTCTTAAAACCTTTACATCTTAAAGCAGTTGGTATCCAGTGCTACACGTCCAACCAACAGTTGAACAGTTTGGACATTTCCGAGTGGTCTATACAAGCATTCCAGTTGGCTGTCATACTTACTCCTCAACACGACCAAGAGCTGTGAATCTCCATACTTAGATCACTTGGTCAGGCTTTCATACAACATTACGGCCTGGGCCGACGTGTCGAAGATCTAAATCAGGCTGTTTCCACACTATGGGAGGGTGTTGATTTAACCCCAGAGAATGATCCGTCACTTCCTGATGAGCTAGCGTACCTCGGATATGCTCTCGAGACTCGATTCAAGCAAACTGAAGAACTACGAGATATCACGGAAATTATAGATCTTCATCGGAAGGCTGCTTTCCTTACTCCAGAAGGAAGTCGCTCTCGACTTGAGAATCTCTTCACTCTATCAACAGCTTTACACGAAAGATTTAATTATACATATGGATTGGGCGATCTCGAGGAAGCAATCGAAATCACGCAAGACCTGGTCAATAACATGGATTCGGAGGATCCGGATTATTCCTCATCTCTCAACAAACTTTCCTGCGCCTTGAGAGCCCGCTTTGATTATAGCGGAGACTTGAGAGATGCAGGCCAAGCTATCGATGTTCAGCGAAAAGCAGTCGAGAATAGGCCCAATGATCCCAGTTTTCTGTCGAATCTGGGTAACGTGCACCAAACATATTTCATGCAAACCGGGAAGCTACCACATATCCACATGTCCATTGAAGCTTATCGGAAAGCGCTGTCACTGGCAGGAGATGATCCTGCCATTCTTATAAATTTGGGAGTGTCGCTCGGATGTCGCTTTCTCGCGACAGGTAATGTTGACGATCTTGAAGAGGCCATAGCGCTTGGACAGCACGCTATTCAGATCTGTAGAGATGATCCAAAATTACAACGGTTCAACGTTGATCTGGGTAGCCTGTTTAACATTCGCTCTGAACTTACACGGGATTTGCGTGATATGCATGAAGGGGCCCGGGTGCACAGAGAAGCGGTGATTCGAACACCTATTGGACACAGAGATTTGCCCAGATTCCTCAACAACCTAGGAAATTCTATATCATACCTATTTCACACTACGGGGAACGAGTCTGATCTCTCTGAAGCAATCTTGTGTTACAAAGAAGCTGTTTCTCTAACTTTCGATGATAGTATTATACAGATGTACTGCCTGACTAATCTAGGAAGGGTGTTGCAGAGTAGATATATGCTTGCACACCAGCAACACGACCTCGATGATAGTCTCAGCGCGTTAAGGAAGTCTGTTTCACTGTGCCCGCCGAATCATACTCAACTTCCATATAATCTTTACCAACTTGCAGGCGCATTGAAAATTCTGTTTGAAAATGAACACCAACTTGAGACCATAGACGAAGCAATCTCAGTTATGGAATGGGCGATAGACATCACTCCTGATGGTAACGCTGGGCTGCCCTCCCTGCTTGATGTATTGGGAGGTTTATTCTTTGCTCGATACAAAATGACACAGAGCAATGATGACATTGAAAGAGCTGTTTCGTTATACCGCCAAGCTACACAGATGCCTGTTGGGTCCCCATTAACACGTCTAAGGAGTGGGCAACAGTGGGGGACGTTGTCTCTTCTCATGGACCCAGAGCAATCCCTTCATGCATTCGAAATTATTTTTAATGACATCGTCCCACAATTGGCATGGATTGGACGTACTATGGAACAACGATATCTCTTACTGGCAACTCTAGCGCCCATTGTGAGCATGGCAACAGCTGTAGCCATCCGATATGAACAACTTCACATGGCCGTGGAGTGGCTAGAACAAGGTCGCTCAATAGTATGGAACCAAGTTAATAGTTTCTGCTCACCCTTAGACGATCTTCGAAAAGTGAACCCAGCCCTTTGTACGGAACTAGAAAAGATAGTGTTCGCTTTGCAGGAAGCTAGTATGCGAACAAACACATCCGATTTGTTAGGAAGTAGTATGGTACGCAATATCTCCATTCAAGATGACATCCTTCGGCATCAAGGTCTTGCAAAGCAATGGGATTCATTACTTTGTCAAGTTTGCAGCATAAGTGGCTTCAAGGATTTTCTCTGTCCAATATCGTTTCCTGAGCTGGTTCTGAAACTACCACCATCTGGTCTAGTAATAGTAGTTAATGTCGACCCATTTTCTTGTGATGCTTTGGTTCTTACCCGTGGCATATCATTAGAGAGCCAGGCTAATATCGTCCCCGTACGCTTGCCTCAATTCTACGAGAGAACAGTCATTCTTCGCGAGAGATTATATAAACTACTTTCCAATCCATCAGCTGGCACAAGAACAGGACGCACATGTCACGAAAGTTGAAACCACATTGCAATATATTTAGCCTTAAGTATCATTGCAAAATGCTTGAAAAGCATCTGCTCAGGTATTGAAATACTAGTATGTGGCAATGTAAGGCATGTCTCATCATACTAATCCCTTGATTTGATACAACCAATTATAATGTATCCTTAAGATTTTATCTAGATTATAATGCAAGGTAATATTATGTATCATGTATCAACCCTTATCGTATTTGTTATCTGTCAGGTCACCAGTCACCAGTGACTAGTGACTTACAGAATGAGTCACGAGATAATTAAAATAAAACCGAGAAGTGCCGAGATTATCACTTCAAGATTTGTGACATGGCTTGAAGGAGAAAGACCTATAGACTAAGAGTGTAAAGAATCCAGACCTTTCTTAAAGAGGCTGCATTTGGGTCCAGTTTTTGCAAGCATCTTTGTCTAGGCTATGGAACAAGATCCGGTGGATGCTGACTAACAACATGTTCAAAACGCATAAAAGGACGACACTCTCGCTGGGTATTGCATAACTTAAGAACGAAGTAGCTTTAAGTTGTAAGTGGATAACTACAGAGGTAAGTAAACACCAGTAAGTGATGTCATCTTATCTATGTTATGGTAACAGTGGGTAGCAGGCTAGTGATGTCTATGTGACACGGTATGTAGCATTACTTAGGGGTAGACAACATACAAAGCATGTGTACTAGAATGGAAATATTACTTAACTTTTCTCGAGTTTTAGCTGATGAACATAGCTATTCTCTGCATACTCAATTAGACAAAAAATATTGTCATTTTATTATTATTACCAAAATGGGATACAAGCTGAAAATTAATTGTGTTGTTATCAACTTCATCTTAATAGTCCACGTGAAACTCAAAATATATTGTAACACTTTCAGCCAAGCTTTATAATGCTGTGAAGGCTTTCGTCCTCGATTATATGCCTTGTAAAGTAGGCCATGCATTAAGGAGCTATAATGCGCTTCAATGCCTTGCAAGTAAAAGTTAAGTTTCATGACACAGGTTGCCTTGCTATTAACCGATGTTCCATCAAGGAGCTCCTTCGGGATTTGTGGTACGAGATCGTGAAGCCCATCCTTGATGTGCTTAATCTAGAGGTAAGTAACCCTTTGGCTCCGTGGGCATTACGATGAACATGAATATCACAGCCTACATCAGATCCCCCTCGAATATGGTGGTGTCCAACTGGTCCTCTTGCTTTTCTTCCTCTTCATGCCGCTGGCGATTACTACTACAATGACAAAACTCAAAATCCTGGATCAAATATCATGGAATATGCGATTTCATCTTACACACCCACCATCACGGTTCTGACACAGAGTCTATCTAAGCACCACCAGCAACAGTATCAGGAGTTCAAGGGATTGCTTGCCGTCAGTGAGCCAGAAGCTCCCGGACTTTCACCTATCCCAGGTACAGCTCTAGAAAATATCATCCTGAAGCACATATTCGGCTTATTTTCTCAAACATTCCGTAGGCTGGAAGGCGTCGAAGCAACAGTGGAGAATGTCCGGGATGCCATGCCTTTGTACAGCTGGATCCATCTCTCCTGCCACGCTCTCCAGAATGACAGTCCTCTCAATAGTGCATTTTATCTCCATGATGGACAACTGTCCCTTGGAGATATAATTAAACAACCACTTCCTCATTCACAATTTGCATTCCTTTCGGCATGCGAGACAGGGAAGGGAGACAAAAAGCTCTCCGAAGAAGCAATTCATCTTGCAGCAGGTATGTTAGCGGTGGGGTATACCAGCGTTGTCGCAACTATGTGGTCGATCAGTGACAACTATGCCCCACGGGTCGCGGAAGATTTTTACTCATACATATTACAGAAAGAGAAAGAGAGCTCTGCGAAGTATAATTATCCAGATTGTACTAGAGCAGCGTCTGCACTTCATCATGCCATAGGACGCTTTCGGCATCTGGTTGGCGATGACGAAGATGGCCTCTTGCTTTGGGTTCCATATATACATGTAGGCATCTAGGCATTTAGATAAGTACGTATTTCTCATATTTTGGTATACCTTGAGTAAGTATGTGGTTCCCATCGAAGGTATCTTGCTTCAATCCCATTTTTATGCTGATGGAGCGCTGCCGACTTCTAGCAACTTTATCTACCTTCGAGTTTCATTAGATGCGCTGGCATGCGGTTTCACTGTTAGCTAGCGATTCCACATGTTATCTTTCGTGGTCGCCACCTGAGGCTTGAGCGATAGGCACCAAAATGAAGCGCGATGTCTGCACGATCATTATCACAAGAATGACGTTTGGATACGGTAAAATGACCCTTCGTTCAGGTGTAGACCTATGCAGTGACATTAGAGAATATCAATTATGGCAGGGGAGGATTTGCGCGGTCACAAGCAATATCAAGAACAGCGATCTGTGTTGCAGAGAATGACCGAGTACAAAGATATGACAGAAATACACTTCAAGGATGATAAGGAGCGATACATCGAGTTCCAATCATTCAAGGGTATAATATAAGTTGGGGGTATATTCCATAGCCTTCCCTGGTCCGTTAGTGAATCAACTAACGCACCAGGACTATCAACAGCTCACCATAACACCAATTCACACTACAAGACCTTTCTCTTTGACGGCCTGACCGTTTTGTTCTCCACATCTTGTAGCAACCTCCTCGAAGTAGTATTTTCCTACATGCAACATGAGCCCGGTAATATGAGAGAAGGCAACAAACGAACCGACAACGGAAGCTCAATCTGCAATGACTTGTCAGGGTCTTGATGAGACGGCTTTGAATGAGCCGACTTCTTGACAAGCACTTTGTTCTTGAGGCGAAGGAGTCGTATCTATGAAGTGTTAGCATTGTAACCTAGCGCACGAAAGTCACAGGTTACAGACCTGCTTGTCGTACTCGGCATTTTCTTTCTTCAGCTACTCGAGTTCGAGCTCGAGCCCTTCATACTTCTGCTTGAGCTCCCGATTCGTATCACCCTCCCTCATCCACCGTCCTACCACTTCATCGCGTCCCTTCTCCTTTTGCTTCTGGCTTTTTCATTCTTTCGTCACTTATTGCTTTTTCTTGTCAACTTCTCATCGAGGATGTACAATGTTATTGACTTTCGCGGCTTGATGCTCTTTCACTCGAACATCTTTCTCTCGTAATGTAGAGTTTTCTTTCTTCAATTCGTCGTGGTCATTCAAGACTGGGGCGAGGCGTTCTTCCAGGCTTTTTGCAGACTCGAGTAATCCTTCCTGCCTATCAACATGTTGAGAACTAAAGCATAAAGAGGGACTATGAACGTACTCACCACCACTCCAGTGTCAATACTGCTCCCCCTCGACCTTTGCACGACACCACGAATCTCTTTGACAGCGCGCTTCAAACTAATGCCAAGTGTATCCTTGTCAATCTTCCCCAACTTCTTCGACATAGTTTCTGCCCTCTTCTCAGGCGCGTTTACTTCCTCGTCTGAGAAGAAATCCATGAAGAGTTGAATCGGTGTTCCCTTCAGTCATCGACATGAGTGGCAAGTATTGCGAAGCATCGCATCTTGTTCCATACAGCTTCTACACATTCCATGTCCTTTATATATCTTTATGTAAGTAAGCTGTGATAGTTCCAGGTTGTATTGCGTACATACCGCAGGGAAAGAAGAGGAATGGGTTTGTCGTCTTTTCGCGCGAGAAAGAGATGACACTAGGAGAGAAGAAACTCTAGCATGCTTGACATTCGACTTTGACCATACTGATTCAGCGTTCAGGATGATTAGCGTAAGTCATATGCAGCTTAAGCTTCGAAGCTGCTGGCTAACTTGGACCAACTGATCAGTGAAGCGAAGTTTTACGTTACTGTGAATCACTGCCACTTTACTGCACTCTGCGGAAGCATTAGTTGCAAGTTCCTTATGTAACTTCCATTGCTTCAAGATTATTTAACTTCAAATTCTCTCCAAATTCTCCTATATATAAGTCCTTGAATCCTGCACTTACTGATTGTTTCCTTAACCCCGAACCATGTAGAATTATATTAGCTATTCAAATGTCACAATGATTATCATTCCATGCCGCCTCCACATATGCTTTCAGATAGTTTACTATACCATTTATGTATTCTACAGACAATGTGCTCCGCTTTCTATGTATTTAAGTAGTATACTATGTACTGTATTTACTTATCCATTTGCCTCTGGCTTCCTCCCCCTGCGTGCTTTGAGGCCAAATGTAACGTCGTCGTCATCGTTGCGTCGTTTATTTCAACAAACCACAGGCTAAATTATACCTGAAAACCGAATGTTGATCTTATGTTTGTCTTATGTCACAGTGCTTCCGAGTTCGCACTGCGCAGCACCTCTGACAGTGACACGCGTGGTTCAGGAATTCACTGCCACCTGATTAACAGCATGATCTTGAAAGACTCAAAAGTATTACTCACTGGCGCTAAACCGGTGCTGTATGCAGTGGACGGATTGCTGCATTACTAGTACTATATCGGTCTCCCTCGGCCTCCCAGGCCCAGTTTCTCTCAAAAAATCTCCCAGGTTTCTTGGCAACATGTCTCAAACAGAAACAGGTAGGAAACACATATGCTCGCAATTTACATATACTTAAGGCGCAGGTGTACCGTACAGCTATTGTGACTACAGATCAACAAACCTTGAGGAGATTATATGAATCAACATTGAAGTTACCGGATGATGATGTCTCAAAACCTTTACATCTCAAAGCAGTCGGTATCCAGTGCTACACGTCCAACCAACAGTTGAGCAGTTTGGACGTTTCCGAGTGGTCTATACAAGCATTCCAGTTGGCTGTCATACTTACTCAACACGACCAAGAGCTGCGAATCTCCATGCTTAGATCACTTGGCCTGGCTTTCATGCAACATTACGACCTGAGCCGACGTGTCGAAGATCTAAATCAGGCCGTTTCTACACTACAGGAGGGCATTGATTTAACCCCAGAGAATGATCCCTTGCTTCCTGGTCAGCTAGCGTACCTCAGATATGCTCTTCAGATTCGATTCGAGCAAACTGAAGAACTACGAGATCTCACGGAAGCTATAGAACTTCATCGGAAGGCTGCTTTCCTTACTCCAGAAGGAAGTTGCTCCCGATTTGAGATTCTCTTCAATCTCTCATCTGCCTTGGACAGCAGATTTGATCATACACATGAACTAAGCGATGCGGATGAAGCAATCGAAATCATGCATGACCTCGTCGATAATATGAATCCAGAAGATCCGCAATATTCTATATCTCTCAACAACCTTGCCTGCACCTTGGGAGCCCGCTTTGATTATAGTGGAGACTTGAGAGACGCAGGCCAAGCTATCAATGTTCAGCGTAAAACGGTCGAGAATAGGCCCAATGACCCCAGCTCTCTGACGAATCTGGGTAACGCACATCGAGCATATTTCATGCAAACCGGGGAGCTACCACATATCCACATGTCCATTGAAGCTCATCGGAAGGCGCTGTCACTGGCAGGAGATGATCTTTTGCCTCTCATTCTTATAAATTTGGGAGTGTCGCTTGGATGTCGTTTTCTCGCAACAGGTAATGTTGACGATCTTGAAGAAGCCATAGCACTTGAACAGCGCAGTATTCAGGTCTGTAGAGATGATGATCCAAAAGTGCGACGGTTCTACAGTGATCTGGGTAATCTGTTTTACTACCGTTTTGCACTTACACAAGATTTGCGTGATATGCATGAAGGGGCCCGGGCGCACGGGCCGACAGTTTTTGACGGTACGCACGGTACTGAACGGTACTCGATGTACCGTGCATGTACCGTGCAGTACTGATTAGTACCGTAAATGTACCGTGCATACCGTGCATACCACACAACAGATACTAATTTACGGTATAAATTGTAACCTAAACAAGCTATGTAAAATCAATTAAATACTTATTTATTATGCTATAACACTGGTTGATGAGGGTATAATGTATGGGTTATCAAGATTCTTCTTGCATCTTACCCTCTTATACCCAATGAATTTAAGTATAGTAGTGTATTCGTAATATAATTAGGTATTGCTGCTGTACAATTGAGCTTACCACACATGATACTAATAATTATAACATTTCTCATGAATTAAAACGCAAAAATTCGAATTAAGATGTACTTGGAGAAATTTGTAAGTTTCATATATTGCAATGACATGTATTTATTTAATGTGGTACCGTGCATAAGTACCGTGCATACCGTGAAAGTACTGTGCACTGCCACAATGTACCGTACAAGTACCGTACACATCAAAAATCATGTACCGTGCAGATACCGTGCACAAAAATCTGTACCGTACAGTACCGTTCATGAACAAAATACCGTAAATTGGTACCGTAAAGTACCGTGCGTGTACCGTGCAGTGTTGTAGATGTACCGTGCAGTGCCATCAATGTACCGTGCAGCACTCAATTTATGTCAATAAATAAATATGTATGTACTTCACTCTCACCTGCCCTCCCGCTCAATATGCTTATCAATTAAGTATGTTGCTCATTAATGCCGACCTTCCCGCCCATCGTTTCCCACGCCTCCGCTTAACAATTATGTTGCTTAATTGATGTCAGCCTCTCTGCTCATTGTCTCCCACGCCTCCGCTTATCAATTTTCTGCATGACAACCTTCCCGCCCATCGTTTCCCACGCCTCCGCTAATCATATTCAGTCCCCGCTCACTGCTGCCCGCCCCTCTTCTCAATAATTCCCACAGTATTTCCTTTGCTAAATACTCACCCTTAACATTTCCCACATATTTTAGTGTTGCCCACTGCTGCTTATAGCTTCCCATGCTTCACCATTACATCAATTCATTGTTCCCCACCCTCCGCTTTCGTTTTCCCACGCACATATTGCGCATTCATTGGACTTTCCCTTAAATTTATAACAAATCAACAGTACATATGCTTCATAAATTATAACTGTAGGATTCACTGTACAAAAGTATTAATTATTCCATAGTGGAAATTTGAATTATTTCGCATTTTCATATGATTACCCTTTCTTGTAATACCTAAGGTACGCCATGATGTGTGGAGTAAAATATATAACATATATTACAAAAAGATTCAAGGGAAAATATTAAATTCTGAGCTAAATAATGCGAAATTACTTGCTCACTGTTGAGCATGATGATGAGGAAGGGTGCCCATCAACACATCACCCATCAATATATGCGGCGGCCTTGAGGAAAGTGAGTTTGATGGCATTGATGAATGTCAATGACAGCAATTGCAACATTGACAAAGGTGAGAAGAAGCGTGGGAAATTTTGAACAACACAAAATGTTGAAGGAAATGGCGGGCGGGGGACCGGACAAAGGGGAGATAGGAGAGTAGTGTAGAGTGGTTTTGAAATGGTACTCCATTAATTACGGAATTTTCTTGCTCAGTTAATATAAGTATGGTACAATAATTTTGATTCAGTACTCCGGTTATCATGGAATAATATTGCACCAATGATGTACCGTGCATAACGAGAAATGTACCGTGCATAACCAAAAATGTACCGTACATTGTACCGTGCGTACCGTAAATAGTACCGTACAATTTTTGATGTACCGCACAGTACCGCGCAGTGTACCGTGCAGTACCGTTAAAAACCACTAGCCCCGGGCGCACAGAGAAGCGGTGATTCGAACACCTATTGGACACAGAGATTTGCCTGGACTCCTCAACAACCTAGGAAATTCTATGCAAAGACTATTTCGCGCTACAGGGAACGAGTCTGATCTCTCTGAAGCAATCTCGTGTTACAAAGAAGCTGTTTCTCTAACTTTCGATGATAGTATTCAATGGATGGACCATCTAAGTAATCTAGGAGGGGCGTTGTGCAGTAGATATATGCTTGCACACCAGTCATCTGACCTCAATGATAGTCTCAGCGCGTTAAGGAAGTCTGTTACACTGTGCCCGTCGAATCATGCTCAGCTGCCAAATAATCTTTTCCAACTTGCAGTCGCATTGAAAATCCTGTTCGAAAGTGAACACCAACTCGAGACCATAGATGAAGCAATCTCAGTTATGGAATGGGCGATAGATATTACTCCTGAAGGGAACGCTGGGCTGCCCTTCCTGCTTGATGGATTGGGAGATTTATTCTTCCTTCGATACAATACTACACACAGCAATGATAATATTGAAAGAGCTGTTTCGTTATATCGCCAAGCCACACAGATGCCTGTTGGATCCCCATTACCACGTCTAAGCAGCGGGCGACAGTGGGGGTTGCTGTCTCTTCTCATGGACCCAGAACAAGCCCTTCATGCATTCGAAATTATTTTTAATGACATCGTCCCACAATTGGCATGGATTGGACGTACTATGGAACAACGATATATTTTACTGGTAACTCTGGCAGACATTGTGAGCATGGCAACAGCTGTAGCCATCCGATATGAACAGCTTCACATGGCTGTGGAGTGGCTAGAACAAGGTCGCTCAATAGTATGGAACCAAGTTAACAATTTCCGTGCACCTTTAGAGGATCTTCGAAAAGCGGACCCATCCCTTTGCACAGAACTAGAGAAGATAGGGGTCGCATTGCAAGAAGCTAGTATGCGAGCAAATTCATCTGACTTAGTAGGAAGAAGTATGACACATAATGTCTCCATTCAAGATGACGTCCTTCGACATCAAAGTCTTGCAAAGCAATGGAATTCACTACTTTGTCAGGTTCGCAGCATAAGTGGATTCGAAAAATTTCTCTGTCCAATACCGTTTTTTGAGCTGGTTGTGACATTACCACCATCTGGTCTAGTCATAGTAGTCAATGCCGACTCCTTTTCTTGTGATGCTTTGGCACTCACCCGTGGAATATCAGTGGACAGAGTTGATATCTTCACTGTCCCCCTCCCTCGGTTTTACGAGAAGGCTGTCATTCTTCGCGAAAGATTACATAGACTACTTTCCGATCCTTCAACTCAGACAAGAACAGTACGAGCAGGTCGCACAGCTACAAGTTGGAAAACACAGTTTTCTATCAAGGATATTCTCCATGAATTGTGGTATGAGATCGTAAAACCTACCATTAATGCGCTTAATCTGGAGGCAAGTATTTATTATCTCCTTCATGATTTCGGTTTAATGAATATGGGATATACTTATAGCCTACATCTAATCCTCCTCGAATATGGTGGAGTCCAACCGGTCCTCTCGCATTTCTTCCACTTCATGCTGCTGGTGATTATTACCAACATGACAAGACTCCTAGTTCTGGATCAAATATCATGGACTATGCGGTTTCATCATACACACCCACTATTACAGCTCTAACGCAAAGTATATCAAAACACAACCAACAAAAATCCCGACAGACTCAAGAGTTCAAGGGCTTGCTCACAGTCAGCGAACCAGAAGCTCCTGGTCTTCCGCCTATACCAAGTACAGGTCTAGAAAGTTGTTCCCTAAAGAAGCTATTTGACTCTTTTTCTTACACACTGCATAGCTTGGATGGTGTCGAAGCAACAGTGAAGAATGTATCGGATGCCATGCCTTTGTACAACTGGATTCACCTTTCCTGTCATGCTCTGCAGAATGATAGCCCTCTCAAGAGTGCATTCTATCTTCACGATGGACAGCTATCTCTCAGCGATATAATTAAGAAACCACTTCCTCATTCACAATTTGCATTCCTTTCAGCATGCGAGACGGGAAAGGGCGACAAAAAGCTGTCTGAAGAAGCAATTCATCTTGCGGCCGGAATGCTGGCAGCGGGGTATACCAGTGTTGTTGCAACTATGTGGTCGATTAGTGACATTCATGCCCCGCAAGTTTCAGAGGAATTTTATTCGTACATATTACAGAAAGAGGATGAGAGCTCCACGGAGAATTCATATCCAGATTGTACTAGAGCAGCTGCTGCACTTCATCATGCCATAGGAACATTTCGACATGTAATTGGTGATGATGAAGATAGCCTCCTGCTTTGGGTTCCATATATTCATGTAGGTATTTAGGTAGACCAGTGGTACTGTGGTACGAAACAAACGTCAGACTCTTTCTTAAGTTTTTGATGAGCTTTGCGAGAAGCCCTAATCCATAGACGAGGATTATCAAACCTCAGAAACTAACTCTAAGCATAAAATCTGCAAGCGACGCATCCCCTTTTCATCTTTTCAAAAGGTGTTGTCTTGGAAGATGAAATCAGAGAATAGCAATTACATCATTGGTTACTAGCTTTACTTTGATACCGAGGCCATTAATTGATAATGCCAATACTTATTCCAAGCCCTCCCTGTGGTCCAGTGACATACAGCAGTGCTAAGCCGGTTATTCTGAACATCGACCTTGCTCAAGGTCATCTGTTCTCTGATTTCATCCCCATAACTCGAATGCTGGAACTTTGCATTCTCAACGATCGTCGTTTAATTTTATGCAATTGCGTACGTTGACCGGACTTGCGTTTTCGCTGCGATCGTCTACGTCAGAGCACGTTGCGCCACTATCCTCTGGATTACTTATCACCCTGCTTCTCTCTGGCCACCTAAGGGTGTGCTATAGCCTATCATAAACGGCAGCTAGATAGTAAGAGCTATGCCCATCTCATCTCCCTTTATCTTATTACCTCAGGGCTCAGAAAACGAAGGATTAAGCCGAATCAAATTATGTCTATGCTCTAAATAATATGCCTGTGTACATCACAACTACTAGCGTGAAAGATGACGAAAAATGTGAATAATAAGATAAAGATGCGCACGCAATGCGCAAGACAATACTGGTATTACATACAATTACAGTTACAATTATACTAGCAGGGGAATGATATGAGCTGTTGTTTGTGATACATAAATGGACGATGCAATGAAATAGTAATAAAATAAAGGGAATTTTCATCTATACTTGGGTGTGGTGGGTAATCGCCATCCTTGCTCTTTCAAAGAACTGCCTCCGAAGGTGAACCAACGGGTGTGTGCACCCTTCTTCCAGATATCCGGACGTTTACCTGTAAGACGAGAGAGGTAAACCATAAAGTTACGAAAGAGAAACGCGAAACAACACAATGAACGAACCAGTGGTAACCAGCGAAGTGCGTACCAGTAGGACTACGAGACATGCATCAGTACGTGTCCAACAATCAAGAAAACCGAAAACACATACATAGAGACATGAGTCTGGCGCTTGGCGAACTGCACAGGCGTACCCGCCTCCCTCAAATTCTTCGTATCGACCTGCCTGAGGTTCTTAACAGGCGTCGGGCGGACGACAACGGCCTGAGAGACCATGGCCAACATGCAGAACACGAAGAAGAAAACAAATGAAGAGAAAATGCCGAATCTCATAATGAAGAGGATGATATACGCTCGTGTGCAGCTGAAAGAGAGACAGATAGTCCCTTTACCCAGGAGATGGTGGTATGAGTGAGGAGAGAGAAAGTGCCACCTCTTGAGAGTTTATATCTATGGTACCCCGCCGATCCTTTGAATTGTGTGGCGCGTGTACTGAATTGGGGTGGGGTCTCTTCGACAACGAGGGTATAATCGACCAATAGGACTAAGTGGATCATTATTGGTCCACTGGTTACACTGTTAGTGAGGAGCAACGTCGTATTGTCCGCTCTTACAATCACACACCGATCACTATCTGGTAACCTTGACTTGGAATACTGCAAGGGCACACGTTATACTCCCAGGCTCCTTACCGCACTCGAGGTTGTAGCCTTCTGATTTGTGACTTGTCTCTAATTCCCCCCGGTCGGCCGTAACGTTGATCTGTTATCGGCCGATAGGCGAACACAATGTTCTACCCCTTCGGTGGTATCATTCAAGAACCTCAGACCACAGGGTCATGCCAAAATATACCACGTCGGCCTACCACTGCTTATCGGCCAACGAAGGCGAAAATGCAGCGTCAAAGCGTATATATAGTCTGGCAACCTATACCATGAACATTCCAAAATCCGCCCTTGCCTTCAAAATACCAAGGATTCAAAGCAGCTATGACATCCGGCAATCCAACGACTAAACCATTCGATTCGTCTGGATGGTCTGCATCCACATACAACGCAAACGCGTCCTTCGTGTACTCTGCCGCCTTCACTTCTCCGGTTCTGGACCTTCTAGCGGCAATACCTGGAGAACAAATCCTGGACGTGGGCTGCGGTAGCGGCGAGTTGACTATTCAGCTCGCGAGGCTTGTCGAGCAGCAAGAAGGCGGGATAGCTGTCGGCACAGA
The DNA here is from genome assembly GCA_025738555.1 of Cyathus striatus. Taxonomy (NCBI): domain Eukaryota; kingdom Fungi; phylum Basidiomycota; class Agaricomycetes; order Agaricales; family Nidulariaceae; genus Cyathus; species Cyathus striatus. The sequence goes on from JAOVFP010000021.1 coordinate 585,060, forward strand.
CAACAGCGAAAGCATGGTATATCACGTCTTGTCCTGCTCGAAACACGAAAATTGACGGGGTTTCAGATCCAAAAGAGCAGGAAAAACGGACTTAAACACGCCTTCGTATGTGACGCACATGCATTACAACTTCCAGACGAAATCTCCCAAATAACCACAACATTCGATGCGGTGTTCAGCAATGCAGCATTGCACTGGTGTAAACGTGACCCTCCGGCTGTCATTGCAGGAGTACGGCGCGTCCTAAAGACCGGAGGAAGGTTCGTTGGCGAGATGGGTGGTTTCATGAATTGCATAGGTGTGTAGCGCATTGCCTCCAAGAAGCCGCAGCCTAACGATTAACCAGGTGTGCGCTCAGCGCTTCAAGAATCTCTGACGCGCAGAGGTTATGATTTTAATGAACTGGATCCTTGGTATTTCCCATCGGCTGAAGACTACACAAAGGTCGGTCAGTGCTCAAGCTATCGACATGATAATACTAACTGGTAACATAGCTGCTCGTTGTTGAGGGATTCAACGTGGAACACGCAGTCTTGGTTCCACGCGTAACACCACTACCAACAGGCGTCTACGGTTGGCTGCAAACGTTTGCAAGGGGATCCATCTTCCGAGATTTCAAGGAAGAAGAGGCGCATGAGATCATGAGAGAAGTTGAGGATAAGTTGCGTATCGATTGTCAAGATTCCAACGGAAAGTGGGCGATGATGTATGTGAGACTACGATTTGTGGCAGTAAAGCAGTAGTAGATTCGAAGGGTAACATATATAAGTGATGGTGAAGTAAGATCCTATGTCCTGCACGATAAAAGGGAGAAAGATAGACAAGTCAGATCCTAGAGTACAAATTGTAAACGACAGCAGGGACTGCTAAGGCAAAGTAAAATCTGTACCTGAAACAGGATGTCAGGAGGTGGGTATTTGAAGGTGGCAGCTCTGTACTACTTCTCTCATTAGGTCTTCCGCTACTAAAGCTAAAAAGCAAAACCTACCGATATACCGTCCTCTGCGATTGGTACGCGAGAGCCTTCGCGCTCCCATTCCAGATGTCCGGATGCATTCCTATTATAGGAGTACAGATTTGGTAGCACATCGTTCCGGGATAGATATCACTGGCGTTGAATCGGGTCCATGGGAGGAAACCAGAAGTAGGATGACAATCACACCCGTCGCATTCGTATGCGATGTGCACACATTACAGCTATCAGACAAGATTACAACCTAATCAAGGCTATAAGGCTGCATGAAGTATATTAATAGTCTGACAAGCTACATCATGAACAACTTAACGAATCGCTTCCTTATTTAAGATCCCAAGCAGCTACGATGTCCAGCAACGCCACGACGATCATTGAACCATTCGATTCCACTGGATGGCCCGCATCTACATGCGACGCAAATGTGTTCTTCGTGTACTCCGCCGCCTTCACTGTTCCAGTTCTGGAACTCCTAGCTGCAGTTCCTAGAGAGCGTATCTTGGACGTGGGTTGCGGCGGTGGCGAGCTGACGATCCAACTAGCAAAGCTCGTCGGGCAGCAAGGAGGCGGATAGCTGTCGGTATGGACAACAGCGAAAGCATGGTAAGTTACATTCTACCCTATTCAGAACATGAAAACGGACGTGGTTCGAGATCCAAAAGAGCAAGGAGAACGGGCTCAAGCATGCCTTTGTATGCGATGTACACATATTATAACTTCCAGACGACATCTCCCAGATAACCATCACGTTTGACGTGGTATTTAGCAATGCCGCGTTGCACTGGTGTAAACGCGATCCTCCAGCTGTAATTGTAGGAGTACCGTGCGTTCTGAAGGCTGGAGGAAGATTCGTTGGCGAGATGGGGGTTTCATGAACTGCATATGTATGTATCGCGTTGCCTTTAAGTATATAGAACCTAACCAGGTCTACGCTCAGCGCTCCAAGAGTCTCTAAAGCGCAGAGGTTATGATTTCAAGGAGCTGGATCCTTGGTATTTCCCATCGGCTGAAGACTATACGAAGGTCAATTTAGTGCCCATACTATCGACGTGGCATAGCACTAACTGGAGACATAGTTGCTCGTTGCTGAAGGTTTCAAGGTAGAATATGCGTGCGTCTTCTCGAGTACAAATCCAAGATGACAGCAGGCATTGTCCGGGTATACGCTCAGCGCCCCACAAATCTCTAAGGCGTGGAAGGCATAGGCTCCGCCCACCGAAGACTATACAGATATGTCAGTTAAGCGCCCAGTTTATCGACATGGTATAGCACTGACTGGTGACATGGCTTCTCATTCCTGGTAACTCCAAGGTAGGGAATGCAACCTAAATTCCACGCATACACCTCTACCAACAGTCATCCACGGCCACCTCCCATTTTCCGAAATATCAAGGAAGTTAGGCGAGAGGCTGCGAGCGCGAGACTAAGTAAGACCAGCTTCGTATTGACTTCAAGGATTCCAGAGGGAAGTGAACCAGATGTATGCGAAATACGACGTGAGTTGTAAAGCGCGTAGATGTCGAAATTTGAAATTTGAGTACTTGAGTTCATATCTATGTTGGTGAACCTTTGACGTGGAACATTTATGGACTATTCCCAGTGAAAAGATACGACTGTGTTGTGAAAGAGGGTTTGAACCAAGCGAGTACTTCGTTGGACAACCTCTGTCACGGTCACAGGCACAAGTATGACAGGTAACCATACAGTAAGCCGTGACAAGTATCTCTCTTACTGTATTACATCGGAACTCCAACAACTCCAATTTTACTCTGTGTTTAATTTGCTTTGCGTGTACTTGAAAAATTACGAATGCAACTAACAAGACCATTTCACATCTTACCACCGAAACCCCTGGAAAGACCCTAGATTGTTACCTTACAGATATCAGTCCATGGTACTTACTCGTGTGATGGTGGCAAGTGCGTGTTCGTTTTGTGTTCGTTCTGCTAAGATATATTCGTCTTGCTAATAGCGTAGGTATAGTTGTTTCTGCATTATCATTGATTTACATCCGAGCATTGTGGGTATTCGTAATTATACTCATGTGCCGAAGTCACTGTTAAAGAATCAGTACCCGGCGTGCCGATTCTAATCTAAGGTCGTGGTAGGCTGAAACGGAGTTCCATTAGTTTCTCATAAGCGTCATATGATAACACAGTATTTCACAAACTCCTGGGATGACGTGACTCACTAGATAACATACCATCTAAGTTCTGATTCCTGTCACTTCCTGAAGTATCGAACCACCAGCGTTATGGCTTTACCAACATTTGATGAACTTCCACATTTCAACTCATTTCCAGGTTGCGCCTGGGGAGTCTGGGGACCTGACGATGAACTTGGAACAATCAATTTGCTCACTGATGAAGTAGTTCGACAAGCTGCCAAAGAGGAAATTAGGTAGCTCACTGATGAGCCTTTTCGCGCGCTGTTGTTACTCAAAGATCTCTCAGAATTGGAAGGACAGTCTCGCTAGACTTGTACGTCAAATTTCTGCCTCGAAAATGATATCTACGTATGACATGATCGACAAAAGACCCCTTAATATTCCAGCAAAGGTGCACTCCAGTTTAATTATAGAGACCCGCAACTCCTAACCAAAATCTTTGCACACAATCGGCTAGCCACTATTTGGTCGCATATCGCCCGAAGTTAATCTGCTTGTCAATCCCCGTGGTCGGAGGGATGATGAAATACACTTCGTACGAACATTGCCGCGTTTTTTATTAACCAACTCCAAGGATGAAACTCCTTCCTCTAGAACACACAGTCAGGTTCGCAATGGGATGGTTTGCGCCATTTCGGACTTATCAAAGAAGATGTGTTTTATAATAAGTGAGTTGATATCTGCTCCCACCGCGGTCGTATAGCCACTGAACATGCAGCCTGAAGTATCCCTGCAAGCTCCATCCCCCGAGGAACAATACCTTTACCCAATCCAAATGATATTAAACCAATTCACAAAAAACTTGGGATCCAAAGTGAGCCGTTAGTTTGGATATGGATCTCTGAATGAACCGACGAGAGTCGACTCGCATAGATTGGGCTACTCATGGAATCTCTGGACGAGGGGTTTTGTTGGATCTAATTAATTACTATACAGCCAACGGCTCTGATCTTCCATACGACCCATGGAAAAGTCATCCCATCACTGTGCCGGACCTCGAGGCAGTCGCAAGGCATCAATGCGTCACCTTTCGAAAGGGGGATATACTTTTCCTTAGAGTCGGTTTCATGCAGAAATATTATGGAGTTTCTGAGGAAGAGCGAACGGCGTTAGAGACGCATAGCGAGTTGTGAGTGTTGATTTTATCTATGATACTCACTAAGTATATGTTTGGCAAGCGCTGGAATAGAGGCTACTGACGATATGAAACGATTTCTGTGGTAAGAGTCGATTCTTGTGAAATTAATATTTGTGGCCCTTAGAATATCAGGAATAATCATTTCGCTGCAATTGCCAGTGATCAACCTGGCCTTGAAGTATGTTCCCAAATTATTTGATGAGCAACAAACCTAATGTTTCGTGTAAAGCAAGCGTTTTTTCCCCCAAGAATGGAGATTGCATTACATCAGGTATTATTTATCTCAACCTTACACATGCAATAAATAACCGTAGTAGACTATAATAGGGTACTTTTCCAGATATCTATGTGTCCATCTCAGTTAACGTTTGTGATATAAGTCTGTGGGGAATGCCTCTAGGTATGTCGATGCATTACTTCAAACACCATCCAAGAAGCTCACTTGTACATAGGCGAACTTTTTGATCTTGAGGGGCTATCAAAAATCTGCTCCTCCCTAGGCCGTTATACATTTTTCGTGTCATCCTGGCCACTGAACATGTCAGTCATTGCGATACTACTAAATAAATTACAGGCTAATCATGTTTTCCTTAGCATCGGTGGAGCTGCTAGTCCCCCAAATGCAGCCGTAAGTAGTTTAATTCCTACGATTGATCATTCACTCACAAAAATACAATAGGCATACTTCTGACAATAAATCGTATCCAACCCAGCTCGTTTTCTTATTTCGATTTAAATCCTGTAAAACCGCTCCAGAAGAACTGTCTAAATGATTTTCATGCTATGATAATTAAGGCTTAATGAGTTAAATTTCAACCAAGCGCCTGAGAACGCCTTGATGCCATAAAATAAGTCTTGAGTCTAGATGACAGATTGTGTGAGACCAACTCCTCCAAGCCCCGTACTTGTTCTCATCTTAATATACACATTCATAGTCAGATGGTAAAAACCACATGCTCGCAGTCAGGAGCGACACACCGGCGGCGGCGAGCTCTATGGCCGGGTTTTATTATATAGACGTATCTATCATACACCACTCAGGGAATTGAATATTAGAACGGAGTGAATGTCAAGCGTCAGTCGTTTGAAAAAAGTAACAACCCACATCATTCCTTCAACATCCAACATGCAGCTGCCTACGTTCGATGAGCTTCCTCACTTCAAAAACTTTTCCGGATGTGCTTGGAGCGTCTGGGGTCCCGAAGATCAACTCGGCACTGTGAATCTGTTAACTGAGGAAGTAGTCAAGCGCGCTGCGCAAGAAGAGATCCAGTAAGCCCATTATTTAGAGTTCAGATTGGCGTTTGTGTTGTCATTTAAACTCGACTATGTTTCGTAAGGACGGGAACGTCGGTATGCTTGAACTGGTATGTCCTGTGCCTCAATAAATATGTTGTCATTTGTCTAATATACTTTCCAGGCCAATCAACTTTCCGGAGAAGGTATGCGGACCATTTCCCCGGAACATGACTAGCAGTAATCGGAAAAAAACATTGACAGCCTGTCTTTGGCCGTAAGCCACCTGAGATCAAGATGTTAGTTACAGGAAAAGTCAATAACATGCCTAGGGATGATGAAATCCACATTGTAAGTCTTGTTTACTTTCACTTCGCGGGTTAGACTAGGATATCATCTGTCGGGTTCTGTCGGGAAACAGGCTGACATTTGGTTCAACCGCCACAAAGACGGAATAACCTTTGACCTCACCTTTTTCGTTGAATCCGAACTGTGATTGATATTAAGCTAACGTCACAATCGACACAGAACACACAATCTGGAACACAATGGGACGGCTTGCGACATTTTGGTGTCATCGAGCACGGCGTTTTCTACAATAAGTAAGCTCAATGACTCATGTATATGTTTAACTGACATTGTGAATATCTGCAGCACGCCTGCGAGTACTTTGCCAAAGGGAATTATACCCGTTCCCAATCCCAACGAAATCGGGCACGACCATGCTAAAATAGGAATTCAGAGTATGTGTTATTTTCTGCATTCGTTATCTCATACCAATCTGTATTCAAAAATGCCACACACACACACACCGATCGTTTCCCAAGTTCATTTCCCAGTTTCTTCTTCTCTTCTGATGTCATCATTCACTTCCATGAATATCTTATCTTGATGCTAACACCCTTCCTTTTCATTTCCGGAATACTCGTAGACTGGGCCACCCACGGGATATGCGGACGCGGTGTGCTCCTCGACTTGGTACGGTACCACACGCTTAATGGCAAGACACTCCCGTACGATCCGTGGACTAGCCATGGGATCAGTGTTGGCGAGCTTGAAGCATGTGCTGCGCACCAGGGTGTATCGTTCCGCGCTGGGGATATTCTCCTTCTGAGGGTTGGATTTATACAGAAGTATTATAGGGTTTCTCAAGAGGAACGCGATGCGCTTTCTGGCAAAGCAGAGACTTTGTATGTTCTTTCCTATGTGTTGGAATTGGACTCATTTCGCCAGTGCGGGGATTGAACAGGGGGAGGATATGAAGAGGTTTTTGTGGTGTGTATTTTATCTGTCTTTGTGAAGGTCGAGGCTGATACTTTGTGGACAGGAATAACCACTTTGCCGCGATAGCGAGTGATCAGCCTGCCATGGAGGTACTAAGCGTATCGTTAATACGGTGCAGAGATACCTATTGAACCAAATCCCACATAGAAATGGCCACCAGAAGGAACGCACCTGCATCAGGTATGTAATAATTATAAGTACTTCATCCGCCCGGTTTCTCCCTCGTCTGGTGCGGGGGAGAATCGGCTGGTGGTGTAGTCGAGGGAAAATGGGAGGTGGAATTTTAAAGCTGATAAGCTAATTGCTGGTCCATTTAGACTATACTAGGGTACGTTTACTCGTCCTCGTTGCTTGATGTGACCAAGTACCTGATCGCATGTATTACACTTATCTGATCAACCACCATCGCGCTCTTAGAATGTGGGGCATGCCGCTAGGTTAGTGCATTACCCTGCCTCGAGGCTCCATTGCTTATTTTACCATGGTCACCGTGTTCCTGTTTATTTTCTATAATACGACGCAACTGCCCGTTGACGGAATATGGGTCCCGACACACAGGCGAATTCTTCGATCTAGAGAGGCTCTCGGAAGTATGCGCACAAATGGGGCGATACACGTTCTTCTTTAGTTCTTGGCCACTCCATATGTGAGTATGCTTTGCGCCCCCTGCTGGCTGTGGATGATGATCTGAGGATGACTAGCATCGGAGGAGCTGCGAGTCCTCCCAATGCCGCGGTTAGTCCGGACAGGTTTAATGGTTGCTGCATTGTGGGCTGAGATATATTCACAGGCATACCTTTGATACCGGAAGTAGTATAAAGGATTCATTGTATTATTTGGTAAAGCTGTGAGATGACAATGGAGAAGAGAGTGGCTTTGGAGGTGGCTGGCTGGATATCAGTAGCATGTATATCAATAAATCCAGGAGTGATATGTGATCATGATGGAATGTGAGATCGCCGGAGAGTGAGAGTAAGAATAGGAAGGCAGGGGCGCAAAGAAGAACACGTGACGAGTGTTGCAATCATCTCGTGTTGGGAGCACGACCAGCTCAGCTCTTTGCCTTGTCTGTCCTAACCACAACCCGCCACCCGCTACTCACCTGTTCCTCCCCCCGTCCTCGTCGTCTGCCACAATGAGCAGGCGCGAGTCGCGTGCCTCCCTCACCTCACGCCAGAATGATGCTCTCTTCGAGTTTGAAAGTTGTACGTTCATCTTCTCTATTGTTCTCCGCTCCCACCTCACCGTGGCATTCCAGTCAAGAAGAAGTTTCTGCTCGCCAATAAACATATCACCAAGTACTTCCAATCCTTCAATCATGTCAGATAAAACACTAACTGCGGACACAGACTTAATTCAACACTGAGCGTCCGCATCGAGGAGCTCAATGCCCAAATCTCCACCCTGTACGTCGAGAATCTGCGCTTGCGGGCATCCGAGATCGCCCTCGCAGCCCAGCTCAAACGCGAGAAAGAAAAATCACGAAAAGTAATGGCAGAGGCCGAAGCTGCGGTTAGTTCTCCTCCCACCTTCATTCATCAGGGGGTCCACTCACATTCACATCTCGCTAGACACTAAGCCTCACGAAACACCTACACTACATCCGACAGTCCCTTAATATCCCAGAAGCGTCACCTACACCACCCTCCCCACCGTCCCCGCGCGCCCGCCGTCCCTCAGCACCAAATCCCACAAGCCCCACATCACCGCAGGCCAACCGCATCTCCCGCGCACCCGGCGTCCCAGGGATATACGAAGATGAAGAGCCCCTGCCCTCTTCATCAGAGCAGGATCCTGAACCAGGCAAGTCACCAGGACGACGCAAGTCCACCAGATCCAAACCTCGCCTATCAGCGTCCAAGCTCCCTTTACCCACACGCACGTCTTCCCCCCCTCCTCCCCCAGTGCCGACGACATCGACACATACACATATGGACCTGGCGTCCCTTCCGACGCCTAGTTCCAAACGTAAGCCTTCAAGAAGGCAAAGTGGCCTGCTCACAGTGAACACAGAGGCACTCTCCGTCCCTCGACCTGCGAGCCCGGCGTTTGGCTCCCCCATTCGCTTGCAAGCTGGCCGCGCAGAGGAGGAGGAGGAGCAGGCCGTTGCCCGCGAGGTCATGTTGATGGACGAGGAAGACGCCATGGACGTCGATGTGTTTGAAAGCAATGCCAAGAAGGAAAAAGAAAGGAAGAAGAACAGTAAGAAGAACATGAACATGTACACGCACGAAATGAACGAGGTTCAAGATATTGGCGAGGGGGGAGCGAGGAGTAGAAGTAGTAAGAGGCAGAGGGATGAGGATGATGGTACGGATGTCCCCAAGTTCAAGCTCAAGGATGTAACCAACTCGAGATCCGCTTTGCAACCTATCGATAATACAGGTACGTTTTTTGGTGTCACCATATGCAAAGCACTCACTCTTGAAATTAGTTCATGAACCGGAAGAACCGACGTCTGCATCGCGTCCTTTCCTCGCTGCCGGCTCAGATCCCACGTCCCGCCCGAACTCGAGGGGATCGACGAGCCCCGTTCCTCCGCCAGAGTCTGATCCCAACTCTGTGGGTGGAAGAGAAAGACGAGTGCGAAAGAGTGTGAATTACGCTGAGCCCAAGCTTAACACGTACGTTTCCCCTCCTCCCTTTCTTTCCTTCTTGACCTCATTTCGTTGCAGTAAAATGCGTAAACCGGACCCAGCACCAGGAGGCGAAACGATAAAGAAGAAACGGACCTCGGCAGCTGCGATTATGGTCCCTTCCTCTTCTTCCTCTTCGCGCAAGCAGCTTGAGCAAGATGGAGATGAAGGGGAGGAAACGGAGGCTCGGTCGTCACTTGAACAACCGGCCCTACCACTCCGTAATGCGAGAGGCGGATACGTTGACCCCGAACTCTTCCCCCTTCCCCCATCACGCCCCTCATCGTCCATCGCAGGCTCGTACTCCCCCGGCCCACCAGCAAAACTGAGCAGTGCGTCTTCCTCCTCTGGCTCCTCCGGTCCCTCGCTAAGCGTGCGCAAGCGGAAATCAAGACCGCAAATGACGCCGAATGAGGAAGACGAGAGCGATGGAGCAGAGGCGGATGGGGAGTATGTGCCCCCTGGCCAGAGGGGTGCGTGGATTAATACGGAGGGAAGGAGGAAGGCTGTGTCTGTTAGGAGGGTGCTTACGAATGTTGGGGGAGATGAGACGAGGAGGACGCAGGAGGGGGAAGGGAGGAGACATAGTATGGCTGTTTGATTTTTGTGTGTGCTGCGGAGGAAACTCTGCTCCGTGCGTTTGTGTGTGGGGTGTATCCCGTGCCGAGGGATTTTTTGGTGCAGGGTCGAGGGGATGAGGATCTATTGAGATTCGATCCCCCTTCACTTCACTCGACTCGTTTCATTTCATTTCTCTCTTCTCTCTCTTACCCTATTCCCCCCTCTCCTTTCTTGCTCTCCTTGCTTTCACTTGTTACCCCCCATCCTATCATACAATAACTGCAACTTATTTCTACATAGAAGACGTGTCCATGCATGAATTATGAGTTGTTTACGATTTTTTCTTCTTCTACTTGGGATCTCACTACTTTCATTTTTTTGATATCCCCTACTACCTACGCACACGCCTACGCGCTACCCCCTTGATTTATCCAGGGAAATGGAAGATGTCATGTATATATATTTTTATTTGTTGGAATGAAATCAAATTGGAACTGATCGTTAATATATCATTGTGGGCTACAGCGGGTATCCCGGGTGGGTGAAAAACGGAGAGCATGTCCCATGGTTTGTAAAAAGTACAGAAATGAAAAGAAACCAGGCAATAAAAATAATCCAAGCAAACTAAACCTCCTCCGGATCTAAACTAGGATCCCTCAACCACCCATCATAATCCACATCCCTCTCAAGCAACTTGTCAACTTCATTAACCTGATGATCCACATCGACCTGCGAGCTGTACCCCATCCATCCAAATTTCCCTCCTTGCCCAGCACTCCCATTCTGCGTCGATGCAAAAGGCGGATGAAAGTCCTGCGACAGCTCGATACTTTCAATCCCTTTATACCCCTTAAACGAGCTCTCCCCTTCATCTTCCTCATCATCACTCTCTGCGAGCGAGGAAAGACTCTTCGTCGGGGACGACGTATCATAATCCACACCCGAAAGCGCGTACGGGTCCTGCTCGTCAATCGAGAACGGGTCACTACTAGACGAAAGCGAAAGCGGGATATACGAATCTTCCATCCCTACGAATATATCATTCGGGTGCATAAGTACACCTGCTGGTGCAGGTGGTGACGATGGAGTGGGGAAGATGGATTTAGATTTAGCTTTGGATGTGGGGTTAATGGTGGGATGTTTGGGCGTTATCGGGCTTATGGGCTCTCGTTCGGGCGAGGAGGCCGCTTCGGGTGATGACTCTATTGCTTCGGATTGTGCTTCCTGAGCGGGGGGAGGTGGTGAAAGTGGAGCTGCGAGCGCAGGTTTGAACTTTGACTTTGACGTTGGTTTAGCTCCATCCGCGGTGGTAGTAGAGGAAGAGGCAGGTTTAAATTTCCCCTTGCCCACATTCTGCGACTCCACAACGGCAGGCTTGAACTTTCCCTTCGACTCCGGCTTCGTAGTCGTAGTCGCAGTCGTAGACTTGAACCGCTTCGCAAGATCGCTCACACCCATCATTTTCTTCGTCTTCGGCGACGTAGGAGCCACAGGCGCAATCTTCTCCCTATCCTCCTCCACATCCATCCTCCCAGCAGACGCCGATGGCGTCCTAACCAACTCCCTCCTACTCGACTTTCTCTTAACTCTCCCACCCTTCCTCGAGGACGCCAACAACTCCGTAAGCGTGGGCAATGAACTCGCTTTCTTCCCCTTCTCCTGCTGAGGCGTAACCGGCTCCACTCTTGATCTCTTCGCAGGAGCAGGAGAAGGCGAAGCCTCGCGCGGGCGTTTACCTCGACTAGGAGGCTTTGCACTCGCAAGACGCGCAGCCCTACGCTGAATAGGCGACGAAGGCATAAGTGACGACGAAGGGTCCGCTATTTCCCCTGATGAAGTCGGATGCACCGGTTCAATAGGTGACGATATGGGTGGTAAAGATGAAGGGAAAGCAAGAAGAGGAGGAGGGGGTGAAGCATGCGCAAAAGGGTTCGAACTGGCCAACTGCGGCGAGTTGTTGCCAGCTAGCAATGACGAATCCGCAGAAGGTCCCGGCTCGGGACAAGTGACAGATATCACCTCCGGTTTCTGCTTCCCCTTTCCCTTCCCCTTCTCCATCTCTCTTTCACCATCAGCTTCACCTTCAGCACGAGTCACATGCTCTTCTTCCTGCGCTGCAGATTTAGGTTTAGGCGTGGACGTGATCAAGTCCGAGGATGGAAAGGAGGGTGGTAGGAATGACTGTGTAGGGTTTGAATTAGGATTAGTATAGGAGTAGTATGATCGATTGAATGAATGGGACTTGCCATTTCTAATAGATCAGTTATCATCTGGGGTGCAGGGGGAGGACTTTTTGAGGGATGCTGTGATTGTGCTCTTGAGGAAGGTTTGGATTGTGGGCGTCCTTTTGATGGAGGCTTAGACCCACTGCGTTGAATAGGAATAGACGCCTCTCTTGCTTTGCCTTTTGAAGACGCCTGACTCGTATCATCCTTCTCCTTCAACGAGTCATCAACAATAATAGTATCCTTTGAACCCGTAGCCTTCGGCTTCCCATTACCAACGGTATTCTTACTTCCCCTCTTGACAACCGCAAACCCAAGCGGGGCTCTGTTAGCTAACAGATCAGCTGACGAAGTCAGCGTAAGGCTTCCTTGGACTTTGGGTACGGCGTTCGATGAGGTATCATTCGTAACGAGTAGCGTAGGTTCCTTTGAAATGGAAGGTTTCAACGGAGAGTTCTCGTTGACTTTCGTAAGACTCGAGTTATCCTGTGCAGCATTGACCTCCTGTATCACCTCCTCCTCTTGCGAAGGAACATGCACAGGAGCAGGGTAAGACGAGCTCGGCTCCGGTCTCTCACTCGCCCTTGACATATCCGTATCCCCCTCGACATCCGGCGAAGCAGCCTGCACAAGGACACGCCTCCACCTCTCAATCTTCATCATCACCCTTTCCTCCTCCTCCCTCCTCCTCTCCGCCCTCTCCCACGCCTCCCACTCGGCTTCAGAAGTCAACCCAATAGGCGGCATCGGCGAAGGCGAAAGCAGCTCCTCCTCTTGTGGTTTGATGCTTTCCGGGTGAGAATCAACACGTTGAGGATCCATCTGGCTGAACTCGAACAGCCTCGAATCCATTCTTATATCATCTTCGATGTCCCCTTCTTTGCGTAGACCTATCCAGCGATACCGACCGCGGGTACTTGGCATACTTAAAAGTCGCGTTATCATGCCCCACCGGCCGTCTGCTGGGTTCGCATGTGCTGCTGCGAGAGCATCTTCTATCTTTTTCTTTAGTAGTATCGTGTCGTTGGTGTCTTCTTGTTCGAGGGGCGTGCGGGACGGTGAGGGGAGGTGAGAGAGGATAGAGCGTAGATCTTCGAGGTGGGATAGGTACGTTTTGGGGGAAGCTGGGGGCGTTGGGCCCCGTTCGTGTTCTCGTGTGTTCATGATAGTATTATTCCCTAGACACTGTTTGAGAGAATCCTTTTTTCCGTTCAAGATAGTACAATGTTTTTGTTTTTAAAATTCAAGAAATGAAGTCGTGAAGGTGGTGGTTGCGGTATGCTATTGCATATGAGCAAGACGAGGGAGATGAACGCGAGAGAGAATGCTTGCCGCGAAGATCAACTCAACCGAACTGTGAACTGTCTTGCTGGGGTTAGGGTTGGTTTATGTTGACATCACGTGATTTGGGCGCTAATATAGTGCGGCGCAGTCATTGTCATCTGAGTCACACTAATTATACACTTCATCTTTGTCTCGCTCTTCTTGAAAGCTAAAGCTAGGAATTGCTTTGGCTCATCAATGTACAACTCATAGTGGTCAGAGTAATAGTTTTACATTGATGTCTAACAACGATGCTTCATTCAACTTACTGAATCTGGCGGTGGTCACTGGCACTATGTAAGTATACCGATTTTCCAACTACCTACTTTCTTACCTATCCAGCCTATAATAAGTCCTATTCTATTATCAAACAAGCTATATCGCAACAAAGTACAAAGTTGAAGCAGAAGCTGATCCAACGATCGTATGATGCCTACTTGTTGATATCAGAAAACTTAGCTAGCTCGGACTCGCCGGAGGCCATTTCACTCACAACAACCTGATATCATAAACCACCAAAATTGGCTTCACCTTTCAGTATTCCATTCTGGTACAATCTCATTCTCAGAATCGAAGTATAGCCTGCCAACCTCACGTCCTAACGCCGGTAGACAACCGACTCGGGAGTCAGAGGCGGTACGTATATACTTATATACACTACCGACTCCCACCTACTGACATTTTAACCACTTGTGGTGTTCCTTTTGACTCAAAATTGACACGTTAATAAGGAGGCACCCACGTATCTTATGGACATCCTAATATCAAGACGTCGACGATGCGATCACGGTGTGTATAGGCATCTCACCCTTCTCGTGAAATGATAAACCCAGGTATTTACAGCATCCAGTTGCAATTACCAACTGAGGCTGGCTGAGCTACAGCGGCTTGACCAAAGAAGTTGCTGGAAACCGATCATATGTGGGTTACTAATTGGAGGTGAGTTGAACCCGTTGAGCTTGAGGATAATCGAACCAGAATGTTTGCTAAGATCATGATCACCGTACGCATATATTCAACCAGTTAACCATGTGAATGAATCACTCATATTCGTCTACAGCTGGCTTTAAAGAAGTCACCGACGAATGATCTCTTATAGCAATGATGCTGATACGGTGATTCGCAGTGCGCATATATTCCACCAGCCCCTATTCACCAGTTGCTGTTGATAGAATAAATCATACTCGTCTACAAGTAGGTAAGAAGTCACTAACAAAAGATCTAGCCATGTTACATGATAAATTGGGTGAGCTATTGAAGGTCAATTGGAGTACGCATATATTCACTGATTTCTATCTACTTATCAATAACCGAAGTTCTCGTTGATAGGATAAATCATGCCTGTCTACAAGTAGGTAAGAAGTCACTAACGAAAGATCTAGCCCTGTTACGCGATACTCTAGGTGGGCTATTGAAGGTGAATTGCAGTACGCGTACATTCACTGGTTTCCGTCCACCAATTAACCAAAGTTGCTGTTGATAGAATAAATCACTCATACTGGTCTACAAGTATCTAAAAAGCCCCCGACGAAAAATCTACAGTAGTAGTGTTGCCACGCGATAAAGTGGGCCATTCTACTACTTAGCTTCCATCCACCAATTAACCAAAGTTGCTGTTGATAGAATAAATCACTCCATACTCGTCTACAAGTATCTAAAAGCCTCCGACGAAAGATCTAGCAGTGTTGACGGTATGTGAGCTATTGAAGGTGAATTGAACTGAAAGTATGATCTCAGTATGCATATATTCTACCCGCTTCCATTCACCAACTAACCGAAGTTGCTTTTGGAATAAATCACTCATACCCTTCCACAAGTGGCCAAAAAGCCTGGGCCCCAGACGAAAGATCTATCAGCGCTGCTTGATATAGTAGGTGAGCTATTGAAGGTGAATCGCAGTACGCACATATTCTACCCGTTGATAGAATAAATCACTCATACTCTTCTACAAGTGGCCAAGAAGCCACCGACGTAAAAATCTAACAATGATGCGCGATACCAGCCACATATCCTTGATATCATAATTCTCGGTCAACTGATAAATCCATATACTCGCGGCGGCCACTCACAATCATCAACTAAGACTAGAGGAGAATCAACGGAGGCGGACATTAGCAATGTACGTACTGTGGGCGTGACTTGATATTTGATAATTGCATTCCCCATCGGATCGTAGTTGTGCGCGCTTGCTTCCTTTAACAGTTCCGACAACCGCCCAACACATCTTGAAGTTCATTTGAAACGAAAATCCAACAATGATGCATGATGTAAAACCATATAGCCCATGTCAATCTTGATATCGCAAGTAGCTAACACGATGAAACATGTACTTCATAGCATCTCGGCAAACTGATAGAACGACATTCCTACAGTACAACTGAGACGGGGCCTTGAGGTGAGTCAGATGGTGTTGCTAATGTAGGTGGTGCGGAGGGTGACTTTTCCACTCGGCTATGTACCAACTCCAACTGAGACTGAGCCTTGAGGAAAGTTAGAAGAAGTTGTTAACGCAGGTGGTGTAGTGGACGGTTGTGGTTTTTTGAATCACTATGTACGTATGTGTCACTTGAAGTCGAGTTGAAGTTCACTATTGATTTCTGCTTAGCTGTTTATAATATAGTGAGTCCAACGCAGCTCGAAGTAATATACGAAAATCTAACAATGATGCGTGATGCCAGCGGCTAGCCATATAGCTCATGTCAATCTTGATATCAAGAATATCTGGGTGCGGCGATGTACCATATACTTAATTGAATTTCAGCAGACTCATAAAACCAGATTCCTACAGAAACTGCAGTCATGATTACCAACTGGGACGTCCGACGCACCTTGGGGTGACAACGCATGACTTTCCCAGTACAGCACTCAGCCACGGCTACCAACTGAGACTGCGCATCGAGACAAGCTAAGGAAATAGGATATATAGGTGGCGTGGTAAATGACTATAATCGCGGTGCCGGGTGTACCACCGAGAAGGATCAATGCGTACGTGCGTGGTAGTCGAAGTCGAGGTGAAGTCTACTAATATGCATTAATCTCTTCCGTTCAAATGTTTATGACGTATCGGTAGCGAGCTTTCCTTTCCGCAGTTCTAATCACTCCTGTCCACAGAAAACTCAGCGAAGCTTTTGACAAGCTTTTGAAGTAAGTAATAAACGACAACCCAACAATGATGCCATTGTGATGTCAGTCACATAGCTTACATCATGTTATCTTGATATCGCGAGTGGCTGAAGATGCTATGGAGCGTATATTTAATAGCTTCTCAACTAACCGATAAACCCACATCCTTAATATAGCCACTGGTTACAATTATCAACTGAGACCGGACGTTGAGGTGAGTTAGATGAAATTGGAAATGTAGGTGGTCTGCAAAGTTCGTGCAAAGTGACTTAGCATTGTCCGTGGTGCCCACAACCGGGGTTGGATCGCGGATCCGTGTGTCACTCGAAGTAGTCGAAGTCAAGCCGAACTTCGAAGTCTGCTATGTATGTTCTGTTTGGTTGTTTATGTCATGCGAGCTCCATACAACTTAAATTCAGCAGTGAAAATCCAACTACTTACAATATATGATGTGATGCAGTTGATGAGCCATAGGTATACCTCATGAACGTGATCTTGATATCATGACTTACTGATATCGCGAGAGTGGCTAGTGATGTTACTATGGGGCGTATACTTAATAACCTCTTAGAAAACCGATAAGCCCACATGCCTACAGCACTTGGTTACAACTGAGACCGGACGTCGAGCTTAGTCGAAGATTGGCAATGTGGGTGGTGTACTAGGTTGAAGTGAGTTTGTTGGTCAGCACCGGTGTGTTGTTTGAATTCTTAGCTGCCGCACTCCCTAGACTCAGGTGGAAGTAGATAAGTATACGTATATACAACCAATTTTAATTCAACACGTCTAACCACTTCTTTCAACAGGGAGAAATTTATTCTAATGCATGCAAGCGAGACCGAGGCGAGACCAACAAAAATCCAACAGTGATATATGATGAATCTTGATATCAGGAGTAGTTGACGATGCCGGTATAGGAGGATGCACTAGCCTCTTGAGGTGAGTCAGAGGACATTGCGATCTGTAGGCAGAATATCAAGGGAGTAATTGTGTGGGCAAGCGTCAACGATCACGGAAGCATCCCAAGTTCAACTCCGACTGAAAATTACATATTTCTATTCCGCTCCGAGATCTACCGTTTCAGCGTGAACCCTAACGAAAATTAGATAGGCAAGCCGAATATCAGGAAGTGACTGACGAGGTCATCAGTCGCTCACAGCCAACTGATAATCCCCAGTTACAACCGAAATTACCGCTAAAGGAGACTCCGAGCCATTTATATTCTAGGGTAGCCCAGGTGAGTCAATGGATTCAAGTCAAAAGCGTACATACATATCCTGTGAGTGGGGACAGAAGAAAAACTGTCTCCAATATTTGGTATGCCCGACACGACCGAAACTATACATTGGACCGACGATCGGTTTGTTCCGTCTCGTGGTGCATTCCGTTACATTAAAAATCTTCGATAGTAATCAGCGATTTTTAGGCGCCGTGGAGATAGGAATATTCGGTCACTGGAAAGAGCCTTTCAACAGAAACTGATCCTTGTGGCGCACAGGCACTCTGCGATGATTTGGAGGAGTCAACCATAACTACACGTGTAGGTGAACCCAACTGCCCCAGAAGCACAGCTGGAAACCGTGACGTGGGACGGCTCCAAAGTCTTAATATTATCGAAATACGGAGTCCATGTCTGCATTGCATAAGTTTAAATTTGTAAATTTCGCGTTCGACCACTATCTCCGATATTGGACATCCTGCCCAGGTGAGTAACTTCGACAGTAATCTCTATGGGATCTGTGGAGAGAATATATTATTAACTCATGCGCACAAGTTTTAGCAATGTTGGCCTCCTATGTTTCACCGATTATATTCACTCACAAACTGAAATCAAGTCGATGAACCAGATACTAGATTCGAAGCAGATGATCTGAGTACCACTCCTTCCAACTGTCGGGATATTTTGTCTGCCGTGGTCCGCCAAAAAAAAACCAAAGACCATGACAACTCTGTTGCCTGTGCTTGATCATAGCTTTGAGTTATTTCTTCTGGAAAATAAGTCCGCTACAGTGGAACCAAGCTTCCCAATTGACTACTAATCCCCACGGAGTGATTTTGGGTCCGTGACACTGGAGACACATTATGAATAGCCATCCAGAAGGTGATAGCATCAACTTGAAGATAGCTCACCAGACACGATGCTGGTTTCGGAATAGCGCGAGTTAACGCCCAACGCGATACCAACCTGCCAGAGTGCCCCATATATTCCTAAGTCTGAAATCTTAGAATAACACAATGTGCAGTTTACACCTCCCGATAACCTTCTACATGGCAAGTGTACGGTGTAAAAATGACGCTGTTTTAGTCAAAATTTATACTTGACCTCGAAAGGCTCCCAATATCATATATTTCTTAAGGTTCAGTTTAAAAATTGGTACTATTTTTCAGTTTTTGAAGCATATCCTGAGTTTCAGTCTTTCTAGAAGTGATACAGTTTGTCTCATATATACAGTGCTGTAATTACGATCTGTCATACCTTCCATAACAACTTATACTGAACATGCACCTTTAGTAGTGATACGTGCTATACGTTTACCAAACATGTATTACGTCATTGGTAGCATGCAACCTGGACCACTGTCAAAGTTCACCGACGTGTGTCAACCAATTTTATGAATATGTACGGTCGAACAGCACGGATCTGCCAATCACGTACCAAAATGCTAAAATCATTAAGGTCAGCTAAGCTATGAAACATATGCTTGCTTATATTCTGAAGTACCGTTAAATATCTACCTAAATGGGTTTTTATTTAGTATGTGTGCGATACTTCTATACGATGCCTTTGAACCGGATACTACCATTACGCCAACTTTACCCCCGAAACGGCGGGTGATCAAGTTAGTCCCGTTTATCGGGACCTTAATCCACGCTGCTAGCCCTTACACGCGAGAAATGGAACACATTTTATTGCAGGAGGGCACCCCCTCGATCCCTGGCTGTTAATTCAGCCGATGTCGATGTCTATGTATTTTTTGTAGGCTTGTAGTACCTTTGAAATTGTTTCAGAAGTTAGTCCATTCAATTCTTCGCTGTTAAGCCCTGTGAGGTCTACATGTATATATTTTCCTACCCCAAATCATTGCCTCCGTTGCAGTTGCATCACAAAATAAACCGGGCACAGTAAGCTCCAAGACAGCGCGAGAATGATAAGGCCAAATGATTACTTCTGTACCTCGAGAAGTAGATTAGTATGCTAACTGAAAAAATATATTAATAGCAGATCCGCGGTTGGGAAGTACCTACAATTGGTGCTGTTAATATGTCAAATTTCTGATCCTTGAAGAACAAGCTTGTCGAGAGTTTCTTCTTGCTGTAGACACTGATATTTGTGGGCATCCTCTCTTGATGAGATGTCACAGAACTGTCAAACAGCAGGCTATTACAACCGGAGGACTACCATATTCTTGTAAATCCCGCATTATCATCTATCATCCAAATAGCTTCGGCGGGAGATATGTTCTGTTTGCGAAAGGACGGGTTCCAGTTATATGGCCGATGAGTCCAGTATAGAGATGGGTCGGGCTGCATCTACTTTTTGGGCTGCGACGTTAGTTCATGGACTGGAGCTGTGTCTTCAAATCTTCCTGAATCTTGTACCTGTTGTAGTGGTAACGGGTATAGTAAGGTCTTTTCTCTTGAAGTCCTTTCCAATTACGCAACACATTCCCTCGATGGCGTGGACAAAAAATTTTATGGCTGCGCCTCACTTATAGAGGAAGTTATCGGTCTGCGCCTTGGTCGAGTGATGGCGAGAAGTTCGTCCATGCCTCCAGCAAGCCGTTTGGTTTGCCCCGCTCGTTCGCAAGTCATTAAAAGTTCGTACACCATGAATTTTTGCTCCCCAGTTTTCTCTTCGTCCCCGAGATTTCGTGGATTGCTATTCATTTTATAAGTAATTCTGAATCCATTGATATGATAAGATCGCAAGCGGGCGCTGCTGCCCTTGTATTCCAGCGAGCGCGCATGTTTTCAATGATCACTTTGTCCCTACCTTGTTTATCACACATAGCCCGGATGCCTCGTGGTTATAACAGATTATTTGAATTTATTCATACCAAAGCCACGCTGGCGGCCGTCGTCGTATCTGATGAGTAGTTTGAGGATTAAAAGTAGCCCAGTCGGAGCTATTTTTACTTACCATCTGTGGGTAGCACCTTGTGTTCTCATGCTGTGTTGTCGCTGCCTGTCGCATTGATCCGGTTGAGGTACTACCGTGAGTCTCGCAGTTGCTGTTAATGAAGTAATACGTCGAGTCGTGGTTGCAATCTAGTCAGACCCTATCGATGATTGGACATCGCGGAGGCGTACCATCTAGATTTAAGTCAATGTTTTCTTTCATTTTCAGTCCGTGTTCCGTGTTCCGATTTAGCCATCTTATTCGGACTCGATGTGATGAATTTTCAAAGGATTCACGGGATTTCATTACCGAGTCATGCAAACCGACCTTCATTGCTTGACGCGTCAACCACGAAAGACAGGGGGGCTGCATGTTTTCCCGCAGGCGTCGGCGGCGCAATATAGAATAGGTTACTATTCAGTAGTATTCAACGTGCTTGTGAAAAAGGCCCATCCGATCTGATGCGCTATCGAGTAATCCGACCGGCGCCTTTGGACATTTTCAGGCTAGCTATTGGAATTTGAACCCCTTGTTCCTTCCCCCTTGCTTCGCATTCAAAAAGGTTAAGTACTAGTAGCTCCATGAATCACTGCGGATGTGCCGCGGGGTTTCTATCCTCGGTCCAAACATAAATTTCTGGTATGACCACGATTGAACAGGGTTTGAGCACACGGCAGCTGTCTAATCCTCGACACTATCGATTTATCGATCAAGTTTGAATGGCAGACAAGTGGCAGAATGCTTCTCAGTGAGACTTGATATTGGTGAAAACACTCACGGCAGCACGTTGTTTCTCGGAAACGTCTCCGCTCAATGTGTTTTTCCTTGCGGTTTCATACAATGATATGTTAAATATATCCTTGTGAAGAAGGGTGATAACGATAAATTTTTGAACGAGTAAACATAGCACCGGCGATTCGGAAATAAGCTCGTGGATCTAGCATTGAAGTCTGTTGCTATTACTCGACCTCGTGAGGGATCGTCGGTACTGTTGCCTATCGCTGAGACATAGATACAAAGTCATAAACACCATAGAAATGGTTAAATACCATGGCAATGTCAAATGAAGTGCCGGCTGCGTTTTTGTCGCAGTGAATGTTTTGATGACTTAGCGAGACATTATGTGTGGGACTCAATAAACGGCCCGTATTGCTAAGGATTTGATCCGACAAAGAAACTGTATGCATAGCTTGCGGATAAGAGTAAATTATCAGCAACTCCGAGTCACACACATCACCTAGGATTAAGTAACGGGGAAACTTTGCCAGTCAACTGAACGGAACAACCCTTCGAACTACAGTGGCGTAGAAATCTAACCGACACAGCTGAGATTTGTAGGATGGGATTAAACCAAGTCTCATCGTGTTTCATTTGTGTCGAACCACAGAAGAGCTTCACGACAGGCTGTCGATGAACGTAAGTATAGCATTTTTTTGATTGCATGCATTACGGGTCACTGCAACTAGTCGAATGCGAATGATACTTTCTTCCGGGCGGGCTTCCCTGGACCACCATCTGGACGTATACTTTGATCACCGTCACCAGTAAGGGTCTTTTGAGATGCCCGCTTTCGTTTTTTAGCTTTATCTTTTTTAGACCGTGCCTTCTGGGCAGCGAGCAAAGCCTTTGTTTCTTTCTAGGAGGTGAAACGAGGATTCAGCGAAAGACACTTTGACAGGTCGACCAAAACTACGCTCACGAGCTTTGCCTTCGAAGCTGAAATACTGGGCTTTGTCTCAGGCTTCGGTTGTCCAGCCTGGAGACAACAAGGTAGGTCAGCATGACGTACAGATGTCTGCAAGGACTGATCAAACGCGCCTGTGCCTTGTGATGTTTCTCAGCTTTCTCCAAAGCTTTCTGCTCCTGTGAGTCAGATATTGATGAAGCCAATCGCAACGAGTCCTGTGGTCGAGCAAGCAGGTAAGTTACGGCAACGAAAAAGGGTTTTTCAAAGGTTCACGGACGTTGAGTTCGAGAAACCGCTTTGGTTGTTTGCCCTTACCAGACGGTTTCCCCTTTAATCGTGTATCAGATCGCCCCATTCATGGATAAGGAAGAGAGAGAGCGGCGAACACGCAGAATCTGGGAACGCGAGGTTCGATGGTGGCTGTAGCTAACAGCGCGTCGGTTGGTCGACCCCGACTCATACTTTGTTTGCACTTGTTGTTTAACTTTTTTTCTCCGCGGTCCGTTTTCAATCCGGTTCGGTTGGGTGACGATCAAATTCGCGGCTGCTGCATACCTACATCCACTACGCCTACAAATGCGTAGCCATCTCTGTCTCATAATCGCGCTCAACATACCTATGCCACAGATTGACCGTCCGTGATAATGTTTACCAGAAACTGGGGCTGATTGTTCACTACTCTACGTTCTAATGTACCAGTACCGAACTGCTTCATAGATTCTTCAGTATCCCCCTATACATAGGATTTAATATTTCCTTCTTAGTTATACTCAAGTCTTGTGGAGTGGATATGGAAGCTTGAACTTCCACATATCATTCAAATATATTATAATATGAGAGAGAGACCTGTAGATGTATCCTATGCCATACCCTGCCGTGCAAAACTATATACTAGGTTACATGTCAATCTCTCCTAGGATCTGTCAGTTCCAATTCTAGAATCATATCAAAAATTGCACTAACGATCAGGAACCTAGTTTGAGTTTGGGCTGGGCACGATATCCCCGTTGCAGATACCACCGCTACCCAGAACGGAACCGCACCAAGTTCCAATGTCAGATCTTGAATCTCGTAAGTTGACCCGGTCTTCCAAAGGTATATAAGTCGTAGCTAGTCGTAGAAGTTTAACAACAACCTTCGCTTTCCTTTCCAGTAATCAACTCAGCCTTCTCATTCACCTCCTCGGGTAGCTCTACGTATACTTATTAATCAAGATGTGTCGTTTGCGCCAGTGCGTGCATTTCACTGCGTCTATGTCGTCACACGTCTTACACTATCTATCAGAGTTTGCAATGTATACACCCAATGCGGGCATGCCCAGCCCTTGGTGAGTCGACGTGTAGAAATTTCAGGAAGTAGACCCGTACTAAATCTGCCCATTTTTCAAGCCCGACGAAGTTGTACGTCCTCGCCAGCAGACATGATTCCACTCCTAACTATATCATTTACTCTAGATTCAATGCGACAACCCGAACTGCAAGTTCAGCACCACGCACCCCGCTACCTGCGTTCCTCCTCAGTGCACCCGCACTTGCTGGCAATAGTCAGTTTGATCTCTCTTGAGTTCGCTAATCAGCACTGACTGCTGTTTGACATATTCGCCTTCATTTATTCATCGCCACCGATGCATCCACGCCGATTCATCAAATTTATTTTTGTCCCTCAATACTTGGTCTAAAATTGTGTTGATGACATTAGTCGTCAGTACCCAGAACAGTACTGTGAGTCATTGACATCTTGACAAATACGTATCTTTGATTGACCACATTCGATGATAGCTCCTCACATCGATCGCTTGTGCCCGGCATGTTCTGGGGGCGCTCGTCGTCGCTAAATTATACTGCGCCGCAACCACTCTAGTATACTAGACTAATGTATAGATATCTTTAGTATGTAATTAGCTGTTATGTTAAAGTTATAGTGTTTCCAGAGCCCTTTATTTAATATACTTATATATAGAAGTTTGAAGTCCTGCCTATTGCATCGTAAACTCTATTGGCACGTTGGCTGCGTTCGAAGCCTTTTCTTTCGGGATTGTCAGTTGTCCGACAGTCAGTGGGATTGAGAGTACACACGATAGACTTATAAGCTGTCATTCAGGCCGCCGCTGAGATTCAATCAAAGTGGACAGGGTTAAGTTTCTTCTGGCTGAGGCAATGGCGCTAAGAAACGCCAATAATTCTAACCCTTGTAATTCGCTGAGATCGAATGAAAAGTTAAATAATGATCACGGGAAGCTTAAGCCTTAGACCCATTCGATATTCTCGACCCTTTAGAGCCCTTTAGACTGCCGTTGATAAATTTAGGCATTTTAGGAACAGGCACATTTTTGTCGATCTCTCGCAAAACCAATCTTAATCCAGTTACTAATTTGCCCCCGCGCCGAAACGGAAGATGTGATCAAAGTAGCTCGCGTACACATGTATCATAGATAAAGTGTGTGTAGCAGTGCCGATCTGCTATAAACAAAGAGATCCGAACGGTCGAATAGTACGGGTTGCAGTGTTACGAGATGAGCTGCCTAGCTATGTGACAGATTCCGTACATAGGAATGTGAAGCATTATGACAAAGCAATGCCCCTCCCGCTTGATCTGTAGTCCTCACCAACCGTCAACGCATCACCTAACGTCGCATTCATGTTACATCATCGAAAATGATACCAGTGTCTATAGCCAAGTCGCCGCGAAGTGCACTAGTTGTAAGGACAGGACTAAGCTAAGCAAGGATTTTGAGGTGTGACGAAACCCTCATCTCGACGAATTAAGGATAGCTTATTTCACAATCAACAGACGCTCAGATGTTAAGGCGTTCCAAACGCGGGTTTCCAGGCTACTCAGCGTCGGCAGATTCCAAAGAAGGTATGACGAAAGGAACTATGTAATGACATTTCAAGCGCTTGCGCCTCCAGTTAACTTATCACAACTCCGTTCTGAGAATTAAACTGCCCCTTCCTTGTTATTCCATGCCGCTCTCACTAGATTTGATGTTTTAGGCTGGAATGAGTGACGTCGGTTGCAAGTTGAAACTGGCGAAAACACGTCTGAAGTTTGAACGGGTCCTGTAATTGTACGCGCCACTCCTTATGGGCAACACCACCCAGTATCAAATTTAAGGATCTCTCCCGGCAATTACCTACGATTGACCTACGAGTCACGACATAGTCCTCAATATGCACTATTGCGTTAAGGAAATTTTCAATGCCAAGGACGTATTACGAACCTCTCCCTTTATTCTTGAAGTCTTATGATATCTCTGTAAAACAAATGTCAGCCACTGATTTGAGCGAGAAGATAAAGTTCGAACTTAATTGTAATGTAATGTAAAGCGTCCCGACTCCCGAGTCGGCCAAGCGCTGGCAGAAATTCGGAAGTGACATGTGCCATATGACACAAAACTAGATGAAGTCATTTCTCTATAAAAATATATAGACCAAGATGTTATGTATCCCTCGACTCCACGCCTGCAGCAGAAGGTTGTGTGTGCTTATAGTGCAAGCGCTTTGGAGACTCCGAACGAAGTCCGATGACGCGAGGTGAAGTATTTTGGTGTGATAATGTCAAGTTATTTTAAGCGGCGAGTCACATGTGCTGAGTATTTTCGAACTCCGCACGCGGCATTCCAAAATGCACTAGTTGACCAAGGTATCAAGTTTCTTCCGTTCCCGACGCTCACCTTCTTCCATCGGGGATACCATTGCAGCGACAGCTAAACCTCTCTTCTCCCAGGCTGTCTGCTCTTCATCTCATTTTCTCGCATATAGATTGCGATTTAGTCTCCTATGTCAATAGAGGCAACTGAGCGCGATCCCCTTATTCCAAGGGATGAAGCGGGACATGAATGTATCAACGGGAAGACAGATGTCATACGTCGTCCAGGACCTCTTGAAATCTCAAGGTCCACGCGGTATGGTATACTAGCGGGTGTATGGATGGGCACTTTTCTTTCTGTGAGTACTTTTTACTGGTCGCGTGCCTAGGTGTACACTCATGGTACTTACCGCGCACATAGGCATTGAACCGTGAGTGTTATAATATAAGCGACAAAACCTACGTGTACAATACTAATTCGTTGTTTTAGAAACTCTGGTTCCAACAAGTATGTTTACCACCCTGTTCTCTGTCACTTCTTAATCCTTCTTCAGTGCTAGCTTCCATCTCCTCGGACTTCAACAAATCTAATCAAGCGAGTTGGCTAGGGACATCGTGAGCTCCTTGCATTATCCATACGTTCATTCCCTAATTTCCTTTTCAATAGCTATCTCCTTGCCACATGTACTTTTACGCCGCTATACGGTCGTCTGTGCAATGTTTTGGGTCGTCGAGGTGCCAACCACACAGCTCTCATTTTTGCATGTGCAGGAGTCATGCTTTGTGGATTTTCAACTAATATGGAGATGCTGATTGCAGCGAGATTTGTAAGCTACCAGGATTGTCGGGTTTACTGAAGACATGTTGACGCCGCTAAGCTTTCTGGAATAGGAGGTGGAGGATTAATGACTACATCATCGTTCGTGGTCAACTTTGGCATTCCAAGGTCTATTTCTAACTATTACTTAGCATCATTGTCAGCGACATGTACAGCATGAGAGTGAGATCGACTCAAGCCTCGTCGATTTTTTTACTGATCGTCTGGTTTCCTTATAGAGTCGAGGACTTACTCAAGGAGTAGCAAGCGTTTTCAATGGGGTTTGAAACATATATTTGTCCTAACTTACAATTTAAACTTACGGGCATACTATTAGTTGGGGCTTGGTCTCGGAGGTCCATTTGGTGGAGTTATAACTGACTGGTAAGCGGAGTCGGTTTCTCTTAGCTCCTTATTTACTGAATTGTGTCTAGGATAGGATGGCGTTGGGCGTTTCTGCTTCAGTTACCAATTTATGTTGCTTCCTTCTGTTTGACATCTTACAACCTTCGCTACGTGACTCCAGTATGTCAAACGCTTCGCATATGTTTCAAATCTGACGCAATACCATGTGTAGGGTAAAGGAAAGAGCGCAAAAGAGGTACTGAAAAGGATTGATTATGGCGGCAGCGGAACCTTGATGATTACGGTATAGTTGTTAAGACTTCCATATGTGTTATTCTCACCCTTAGTAACAGGTGGCTTCCATCCTCTTGCTCCTCAGCGGGAGGTATAACGAAGGATTGCCCGTATGTTCCGCACTTTGAACCTTACCCTACTTTCTAACCCCGGTTTAGTGGTCAACACCTAGTGTAATAGCTTCAGCTGTGTCTGCCTGTGTATTTGCAGTTGCATTTGTTGTCATAGAATTATTCGTGGCCCCTGAGCCGGTTCTCGCACCGTTTTTGCTGCGCCAAAAAATCCCTGTTCTCGTGGGAATGTCCAACTTCCTGGTTGCGATTTGTAACTTTTCTATTATGTATTTTTTCCCCATGTGGTTCCAAACAGTCCTGCTTACGAACGCTGCTACTGCTGGTGGGTTCTACTTATTTTTACTTTAGAATGTTCTTAGCTTACGCCGAATAGGGCTACATCTATTACCGAACAGTATATCGATGTCTACAGGATCACTGTTCGCGGGTTGGATGATGCATACAACCGGACGTTACAAGAAAATAAATCTGATATTTGGCATTTTCCCGTTCGTTGCTGCTATCCTGATCTATCATATGCAAGAAGACTCTGGACCAATTCAGTCATGGTTCAGCATTGTACGGAAATTTCTGTAAACCGAAGTACTTGGTTGTGTGGCTAATGTTTCGCTAGATTCCACTTGGTTTCGGGAATGCTGTCGTATTGCAGACTATGCTAGGTAAGCCAATGTATATTAATTGTACTTTAGCGATATTGACAACTTTAATTAGTTGCGCTTCTTGCTCATGTACCAGGTGAGTTCGGTTTGGATATCAGATTGTAGTGCTTCGCAACTCATAATTCTTGAAGAACATTATATGGCAGTGGCAACTGGGTTTGGGCAGCTTTTCCGTGGCGTTGGTTCGTTACATCATAATGAAAGCTTCTCTTTTCTCACAAATTACTTTGTGTCTCAGGCCAAGTGGGTGGGGTCGCTATTTCTTCCGCAATATTCCAGTCGCTGTTGGACAGCGAACTTCGGAAGCGCATTCATACACCTGATGCGGAGGAGGTAAGTAAAGTGATACACCCCTATTTGATGCTCCATAATAAAGAAAATTTAGTTGATCCTGCGTATTCGTCAATCTGCGCGCTTGGTTGCTACTTTACCCCCCGACCTACAACGATCTGCGCGGGATGCATATGACATCAGCCTGAAAGCCGTCTTTACTTTTGCTGCCTGTGCTACGCTTCTTGCATATCTTGTTCGCTTACCTGTAAGTACTGTATACATTACTCAGGCAAGCACTAAGAACATCCCCAGATACCCGACAAAGCTTTGGAACACCGTCCGAGACCTACTCGTACCGAACTAAATGCGGAGAGTTTGGAGAGTTCTGTATCACCACAATCTGAATCACCACAATCTGAATCACCAATCTACAGTGACGACGAAGAGAACGGTGAAGAAGACTTACCAGCAACACCAAGAAAAATACCACGTAGACGTTTATCAACATACGAATCCACTGAATCTGGAATGGATTTAGAGAACGCGCGGATTGGCGGCTCCGCAAGACCTAATTCGGGTAGGAGCCCTCGGACCCCTCGTAGCCTATAGGTATATGCATATCATTCGCACGAAATCTTCATGGATATACCACATTGGAAGGTTAACATTTAGTTTATTTCTTATGTAGCAGCATTTATATCCTGCAAGTTTCTAACGACTATAGACGTTATATCACAATCTATACGGAGCATGGTACTACTTTGGTACCACTCTGACTTTACAACCGCAATATAACTCTCCCTGCTATTTTTCCAGCTTCCATGTCCGAGAAGGTTCTAAAGAACGATTAGAACAAAATATTCGAGGATATCTAATTCTTTTTTACCGATTTACGTCTTCCAGCTCACGAACTTCATATCGGCATTTTACTTTACCTCTAGCTGCAATTTCTAGTGCTTCAATTGCTTCCTGGCGGTTGCTGAAAGACGAACTCAGTAAGGACCATATTCTCAGGAGACAGCACGAACCCAATTGCAGACCCGTATATGTTGAGACTCTTTTCGAAAGAAAGAGTAAGCACAACGTCAACAATTATTAATTGTATCTGCAACTTGCCTTTGCAACCAACAGAGTAACCGGAATATTCAGTGAACTAGTTCCGCCCGGCATCCCCACTGCTACCAATGTTCCAGTCCGACGCAGATACATTAGTGCCTGGTTAAAAGGGCGCGGCTACACATTGTCATTTGATTCAGCCCCATTTTGCTGAAACATTGAGAAGTGATACTTACATCCCCGGCTACTATCAATGCAGCATGTGGTCCTTCTCCGCCGGTAGCGGCCTGAACATCCTTCGTGAGATCACCACTTTCTTTGAAATCTATCCATGCCTCAGCTCCAAGCGATAGACATAGCTCCTTCTTCGCAGCCCCGGTGTCTAAATGCGCATAGTAAGTGAAAAATAAGTTCGTGGAAAATATGCAAGCACACACCTATGGCAAGGACACGAGCACCCTGAGCTACCGCATATTGAATCGCTGCCGGTTGATAGTTTGGTTATACCATTCCGAGCTGTTGGTATGTATAAACCATCAATCGTACCTAAGTGTCCCAGCCCTCCTCCGGCTCCAGAAATTGCAACCCATTGCCCTAAAGACAATTTGGCTCTCTTCAAAGCAGAATACACGGTCAATCCCTATAAATAATGGATGGTTGAATCACATATAATGCCAGTCCAGCTGAAAAATGAGTTTCTCACAGCACACAAAATAGGTGTAGCAGATGCACTATCCATAGACTCTGGAATTGGAGTAACATAGTCTATATAGGACACCTGTGATCCAAATTATTTCTTAATCCAGCTACAAAGCGATCATCATTGCGTACCACATATTGCTGGAAAGTTCCATGAATCATAAATCCGTGTGCTTTCACGAAACTAACGGTGCAAGCTAATGTGTTGATGAATTCATGAAGCCGCAAGATGTAATGGCAAATTTTTACCTGAGTCGTTTCCCTTACGACACATCTCGCAGCTAAAGTGAGTTGTAAGTTTACATTTCCACTTGAGCAGTGTATTTCATACTTGTCGCAGACTGCAGCAATCCATTTTGCTCCCACTCTGTCTCCAAGTTTAATTCCAACATTGCGACTATGATCTCCAATCGCAACAACTCGACCAACTCCCTCGTGTCCTCCCACCAATGGAAGGATGGGCGGTCTTGACCATTCGTTGTTTTTTATATGCAAATCCGAGTGACATACCCCACTATACTCAAGGTGGATCAGGCACTCATTTGGAGCAAGCTCAGATGGCTGCTTCACGGGATAATCGGACTTCAAGATATACTGTTCACCATAGGCCTCCAAAACGGCAGCCTTCTGGGTCTTGGGGATAGTATTCATAGACATGATTAACTTATGGAGAGGAGCTTCGAGGAGTGGGGGGTTTGAACATCGACGTTTGATTCGACACTTTAATCAGTTAATGTACTGTTGAGAATCTGATTCGGCTCACGGTTACATCTAAATCCCGAAAGACGCGCAATAATCTATGTACAAGTAAGTAATATAGCTGTCCATCGTGATCAAACAAGTGATTTACTAAGATTGCGCCCGACACGGGCATTAGTAGTACTAATACATCAGTAAGTTTCAAATCCTTGCTCATACTAATTTACTTAAAGGTAGCTCGTCCAAAGAAGCGTGGTTAAAAAGAAAGAACATCTCGCACATTATGTACAACTTGGACCATTTGGCTAAGATTGTCGTTGTTCAGCGTATAGGCTGTCCCACAGGCTAGGATCGAGACCAAGAATAGGACACGATGTTTTCGCATGCTAGAAGCCTTCAACCACTTGTCCAGACCGGCGCCTGCAAAGTCAGACCATTTTGGTTTGCGAAGCCACCACCAAAATAGAGTCGACGCTCTATAAATAGAAGATAGAAGAGATCAGATATCGAAGCTGAAATGTATAAAAGTGAATAAATGATACCCAGGGAAAATGCTTGTGATTCTTCCGTCACCGCCAGCCCTATACCACGAAACACACTGAGTGAACACTGTACTCGAAAGTCGCTTTTGGATTTTATCATTGTACGCATCCGTCGCTTGACGCGTCACTTCTAGGGCCAAAACCTTGCGATCAAGAATAGGCTTAATTACTTGAAGAATGTACTGGACCTTCACGAAGTGTAACACATTAGCCATAAGGCAATACGTAACTGATAAACAATACATACTTGTACTTCGTTGGTAAAGATAACCGAAGTATGACCAGTAGCGGTGTTCGGACCTAAGCAAACACATCAACGACATTCATCGAAGCTATCTTAGATATCCCTACCAAAAATTGTGAAAAAGTTCGGGAAACCAGGTATTACTGTCCCGAGGTATGCTTTAGGTCCCTTTTCTTTCTCGAAATATTCCTGAATGGATTGCGAACGAGCATTCACTGGGAGCGAAAAAAGGTCCTACAGTAGGATGTACATAAATAATGCTAGGTCGAAGTATATTGACATGGTTACTTACCGCCGCAAATCCTGTCGCAAATATCAAAACATCAAACGCATATTTCTCTCCTACAAAAAATATTAACTATGAGTCAAAATATATAGCACCATATACACATACCCTTCTTCGTAATAATACCATCTTCTGTAATTGACTGAATGCCGTTCCAATCAAGTTTAAGGTTGGGGCGATGGAGAGCACTCAAGAAATTTGTGTCAAAGATTACTCGTTTGCAACCCAGTGCTGCCCGTAACTAAGATTTTACGCATGAGAGAAACATTGATCGGAGAAACTCACGAAATGTAGGAACAAGGACATCGTGATACTCCTCTGGGGCCGTGGAAATGATATAATCCTTCGCCAACTGAACACAATTATTAGCTTTCGCATCCACGATTGCCACAGAATGGCTATAAGAACGAACCTTGGTGTAGGACCGCCTGATAAAAGGGGTTGCAAAAATCGTCAAGTAAAATAGCTCAGTCTAGAATAATTTTCCAGCTAAAGAACATAAAATAGGACTGGAAGCTATTGAACTTACTCGCATGAATGCTATGAAACGCATCAAGCGCGCCATGAACGGTACGTAGCCAACAAGTATACGCCGGAAGTTTGAGTGAGTCATGCGCATCTAGAGTTTTGGTCACCAGGATGGATAAATTCTAGCAAGTTTGGAAGACGAAGTCACTGACTGGAGGCAGGAACCAATTCGGTGTCTTACAAAACTCTGTCACTTGCACACTAGGATTTTCTGTAATACGGGGAACGAACTGAGTACTTCAAAGACATATTAATTCAGTAACGATAATGAAAGAAAAAGTGACAAAGAACAAATTTAGCCACGTACGCAGATGCACCATTTCCAATTACACCCACTCTCTTCCCTCTCAGATCGACGTCCTTTCGCCACCTAGCAGAATGGAACATAACTCCTTTAAAAGTCTCCAGCCCAGGAATATTAGGATAACGTGGTACTTCTAAACCACCTATTGCAGATACGACAATATTGGCAGTCTCAACTCTGGTTAATCCAGTCTTAGAATCTTCGATCGTGATGTAGTACTTGCTTTCTGCATCGTTCCAGTCCAATGATTTGATCAAGCTGTTAAAGGAAATCGTCGAATATAGACCATATTTCACAGTAAGCTCGCGCCAGTATTCCAGGATATCTTCTTGCGACCCGTGGGATTCCTTCCAGTTATGGAGATCAGTCGAAAGGGAGTAAAAGTCCATTCCCACGTCCGATGAACATCCCTACTAACGTTTAGCTTAAAATGACAAGGAATTAGACATGTTGGTTCTTACTGGGTAGATGTTGTCCTAGATGGGTCACGACCCATTAGTACATGACACATGATCCATGACGGTCTTTATTTATTTTAAGAGCTCACCCTCCATGTTCCACCAATATCTGCCGCCTTCTCATATATCTAAAGGATTGACAGATAATTAGCTATGAAAACTGAAAATTTAAGTTACATACCTTGAAAT
This sequence comes from Cyathus striatus, assembly GCA_025738555.1. Taxonomy (NCBI): domain Eukaryota; kingdom Fungi; phylum Basidiomycota; class Agaricomycetes; order Agaricales; family Nidulariaceae; genus Cyathus; species Cyathus striatus. Next base: position 618,588 of record JAOVFP010000021.1, read on the forward strand.
TCTCGTATCCTAGCTGCCTTCTCAGAGCAATTGCACACGCAAGCCCTCCAATCCTAATGCAGTCTTACTAGCGGCTCTAGGATTCTGACCAACTGTGACGTACCCTGCACCGATAATAGCAATATTGGGACTTGCCGCGTTATCATTTCTACGGGAGGAAGACATCTCAGGGGGAGCGGGTTGAAGAAGGAACAAGTAATTCGAGGACAATGCGCGCAAACCGCTCCCTTTAAGTGGAATTTTAACCGAGCTTCTTTTCTGAATTTGTAGTCAGGAGATCGCAAGCCGGCCCTTCCTGAGTCCTCCATATCCCCACCTACAGATGATATGCGATGTCGAATGTCATATAAGACTCCACTAGAGCACGAAAGGGGAAATTTAACGTTTTCTTCTATCGGAAATCCGGAGGATATGCACTCCGAGATTTAGATAATGTATTAAAAGGTGTTCGCAAGTTTCGCACACACGCTACCTCCCCGGCTATTTTGACTTCAATGGCCGCAAACGCAAGTACCACAACTAACAATTCTGAGACCTACGTTAAAGTTTACCTTAAACTTGGCCTCGACTTGGCCTCGATCTGCAAGTACCATGACGATGAACCAGAAGCAAAAATCTATTCGTCAGATAAAACTCCCAAGTTTAAGAACGAGAGAAACTACCAGGTACCCGAAACAGCCATTTTGTGATTCTCCTTGACATGCATGAACGTTACGAAATCAGAGGGATATGTTTCGCATCACGGAAGCTGCATGGATAAGTTAGCGAACACTATCTTAAGATGCGGCATTCAAGCGGCAGTTGACCCGTAGAATACACTCTCAGGGCTCATGCCTTTCTGACAGTCAGGAAACTGGAGCTTGCGCAAAGCCGCAGACAAAACCAGACAAGCGGTGTAATTGATTGGTAATGCAACCAGTAAAATGGTATTTGAATGTTCATGTCAGCTGAGGATTCAGTTGACCAAGTATAAGACACTAAAAGTCTAAATCCCATGAATTTACACAATCACGAGCTCAGCATATATTTTCGTCTTTCTTGTATGGGGATTAAGGGTTGTCGAACTGATTTGAGCACAATGCGATCAGGATCGACCCATCGCGAGAACTGACGGGATTAAGCAGGTGATACGATATTATACAATATCAGAATTGAACATACCAACAACCTCCAACAACGTCTACACGCTTCTACCAGAGAAGTATTCTAATGTGTATATCATGTCCATCTATATGATGCTAAAGAGGGGCGCGGACCTTGGAACCGATTCGTCCCAGATAACCAAACGGATCTCGAAAGGCGTCGGTCGATTGGAGGAGAAGCGGAGACGAAATCATATCCCGGAGTAGATCCCATGACCACCGGTAAACTGTCCGAGAACCTTGGACCATGACGTTCCAAGTGACGAAAACGTGCGATAGGTGCTTTTGAGAATTGAGAGTTCAGGAAAGTGATGTTGCAGTCTATGGGCATCGACGTGAAGGAATGCCGCCCCGACCCACCTATGAAATCTCTCCTCCTACGCGTACAACGATTTTCACAGGGAATGGAGATATGCCCTCGGCGTTTGTAATTTGTGGCACTACATTGCGGCCTTGTTCGGAAGAGGTATGCGTAATCATGGTTTGTAGGGTTCTGGTAAGTGTCGAGGCAAGAGTAGATAGCGCAACCTGACGATCTGAAATGACATCAGTGGTGCCGCTGCCGCGGTAATAGCGGGGGACAACGTACCAGCCTCAGACTTCAGCTGACGATACTCAACATTGATAACCCTACGGTAAAGATGTCTAAGAGGCAATGTGCATTGAACGAGTGAGACAAGTTACGCACCACTGCTCCCATGGAATCTCTTCTTCGTATGTCTGAAACCATGACTTCTTGGGTCGTTTTTCCGCAAATATAACAATAACCTGCACAAATATATGAGCTCTGCATCAAGAAGTACATAATACTGCGCATATACTCACCTGTCCTCGTTTGTTTACACCGCCTTCGATAGCCTTCCAAAACAACCCTACTTTCTCGTTAACCAGCCGCTCCATCTCCGGGTCAGCTACACCCGGCTGAACCAAGCTATATCAATAAGGATCTCCAGTACCAGAAGTTCCATACATACCATCGTTACGTCTAGTACTTCGAATGTCTGGGGCCTCACTGTTCCAAACAGGCGATGGAATAAGATCGCGTGCAGCACACCATGAAGCCCTTCTTTTGTTGTCCAATCCAACACCTATTCTGATAAGTAAGAGATCCCTTTTACGAGACAGATGCTATTTACCAGGTCAATAGTGATCGTTGGGAAGCCGTTCATAGGAGGTGAGAAGGCAGTTTGAAGGTGCGAAGAGCATTTGCGCTTTGTTGTATCGGAGCTAACCCTAACCTAAAATGCCTTTTTTCCCAGGCTTATCGGGCGATGTAATCTATGGTAAACCTCAACTTCAACCCTGCTTCAACCGTTGCCTGGCAGTTGGTTTTCAGATGTTACTTAGTTGCACCCAGACTTAACTTCAGCTTCCTATTCGGACGAGAGAGGCTAACTACTTGTAACATGCCTACATCAACATTTCTAAAAGCCCTGCATATAAGTAACTCAACGCTGTGGCGAGGTAAGGATCTCGCGAAGTAAATTTTCGACGGTCGAAAACCGGGAGTCCAGGGAGGAAAACTGTTCCTGCATGTAAGTAAACTTTTCGTCCACCTTCACTTCTAATGCCGACAGGCGGTCATTCACCATCTGAACATGGTCATCAGAGTGAGTCGGATTATCTGCGACTTCCTCCTCTATAGTCTTCGACTCGTCGTGCTCCACGAGATCTGGTACAGGCTTTCCTGCTAATATGCAGATATGATCAAGTAGTCTATCCTCCAGCTCTTTGGTTCGAGTCTGTATTATCTCTTGTAGACGGTCAAGTTTCTCGTCGACACGGCTGGTAACTCCAGCTAGCTTCTTTTCTACACGAACAAACTGTTCGTCGTCGGGCATTTCAACAGGCGTATTGTCCGTGATCCTTAACATCATGTGTATAAGCGATGGCGGAGTGGTCACCAATTTTTCTGGCAACTTTGGATACTGATTTTGTTTATCACAGTCGTCACAGACGAGTACATCTCCAGCTAAATGACGTACACGTTTTGCATTAGTATCAAGTGGGATCATGAAGGTAGTGACACTTACGACATTCAAGACATACCCAGCATGGAAGGGAAATTACATTCTCGCAATAGAAACATTTAAACAGAGAAGCCGCTGTCTCTTCTTTTTCACGAGTAACGGCGGAATCATCGTGGTTTTCCTCTGACTTTTCTATTTCTGCCTGGGACTTAAAAGCTGCCTTAATGCGTTCAGAAGTCTTTCGTGCTACAGGTAACGCCCAAGTGCGGTTACAGTCATGAAGGAAACGATCCCCACGAAGGAGGCTATGCGACGACGTATGAGCGTCATAAACAGGAACTGTCGTAGTTGAATGGCATTCGATGCAGAAGTCTAAAGAATTATTGACGTTCGCTCTGCAAACAATGCATATCAATCTGCTTTGTTGGATTTTTCGACCACAAAGGTCGCAAGTAACTCCTCTGTGAAAAATGAATATGTTAGCACGGCGTATTAGTGAACGGAAACCAGGTTAAAACTTACAAATGGTAAGTAATTCTGTAATGCACGAAACGAGCGATAGAATAATAAAACTGATCCACAAATGGACATACAGTGTTCTCGATTTCCTTGAGCTCTTGTTTTTCTTCGGCTGTGAATTCTGTTCGTCGTGTATAACCACTGTAAAAGTTTAACCGCTTTATAACCAGTTCTTTAAAGCGTCGACCTTTCTTCAACTGCGTGATCACGTAGTTAGGAGTAAGGAGACGGCGCTGGACGGTATAACGAATAGCTGCGCAAGCAAAGGTCCATCGTGCACGAGCTCTGTTCTCTTCAAATTCTTTGCGCCTGTATCTGAAGCGTGCTAGGCCTGCTGGCGTCCTGGAAAGTTCGAAGGATCCACATCTATAATCATCTGTCTCACTTCCAGGGATAGGCTTGGTTTCAGCTACCCCACGTCGGGTATACCAGCGACCTATAATGGTACCAGCTGCAGTGTCCAGTGCTCCGATACATCGAATCCAGTAGCCATCTTTGTAAACCATGACGAAGTCCACTGTATATCCGGAACCTTCGTTTTCCGGTATCAATGAAGCGCTCATTTCCAGCGATCCCATGTATCCGTCGGCTTTCCCTGTAGTGGTTCCATCTTCGCCTGTTTCGTTAAACTGGATACGGAATAACCCTTCGTGCGGATCACCATCATCCCATGTGCAATAACCTGCCCAGTTTCCTTTTACAATGTTGGGGCCATCATCTGGCTGGACAATAATTTCAAATGGCTCGGGAGGTGGAAGTTCGAATGGTTCTTGAGGACCAAACTTGAGAATCTCAATTGGGATGTCTGTCGGAATCTCGGTAAGACCATCGTTGTCTTCCGGTTCATCGGGCAAGTCCTCCCAAACCGATCGGAGTGTAACAACTGAAATATTCCATTTGAGCCCGCCATAGAAGTTCTTGAACTGTGATGATAATGTCGTGAGACAATGGTGAGTATATAGAAAAGGCTGCAATGATGGCACACCATTCCAAAAGCAAAGTTTTCGAATTGACGTTCTGCATTAAGATGCATTTGCTTGAAGATAGCTGAAGTCCGACTTTAGTATGTTCTTTAGTAATGACAATTACGGCCCATACCGGAAATGTCTTGTAGTCGATTGTCAAAAGCAGAAAACACAAAGATGAGAGAGCTTGACGAAGCAACCATTTCCTCAAGATGAAATATATGCGTACGCGAAAGCTGAATAATCTTGATATGCCTCTGAAGCAGCAGATATATCAGCGGATAAATATGCTGACATCTCGCATTAATTAAAGCATGTGCAGTCATATGATGAAAATAACTCACTCTCTCAATACGACCAGGTCCAGTCAATAGAGAAACCGTTGCAGTAGAATCTATGATGTAAGATATAGACTCTAAATTTTCTCTAAGTTTCTTTTCTTCCGTAAGAGTGAATTCTTCAGTGAGTTTTGCGAGCTCAGGTACAACAGTAATGCCAGATTCAGTAGTAGTCCTTGTCGAACGTAACAATGATTCTAACTGAAAGAACGTAAAGCTGTCAAAATAAATGTCGAGTATTCTCTGATTGTCAGGTCGGGCTTTTTGCAACAATTTGAACATCTTCCGAAGTGTACGATAGATCTTGGTCCTGTAGTTGGAAATACTGGATTGCCACCCTACTTCTATTAGTGCGAACTGATTACAGATAAAATGAGGTGTCGTACCAGCAGCCCAATAGGCTAACCACTGAAGTAACCTGTAGTCGTTCCGTTAGTCACAAACAAGTGGCCATAGGAGTGTAAGTAGCACGTACGTCCACCTCTCGGGGCGACTAAGAGCAAAATCGTTCACTTCTTTTATATTAATGAATGCTGAACCGTCGTCATCTATAGCTTCTAGGATGGGCTGTAGATATGCCACATTAATATAAGATTTAGCCCACTCGTCATTCGTCGAGTGGAAGCTGTATTCCGGCGTTTCATCTGCGCCGGTCAACGGAGAAGACAATAATTGAGTTTTTCCGGAACCGTTAGGCACCTTCTCTGGCTCTTTAAATTCTTCGGTTTCTCCCATGAAAAAGTCACGCAACGCGAGAACAAAATGTCGAGCCTTTACAGTGCTTTTCCATCCCTAAAGAACTCTTAAATTAGTACACCAATGATAGAGAGTTGCGCAGTACATGAACTTGCCATTTCTTTCCAAATCCTACGCAGTTGCTTTTCGTATTTCAGCACAATTTAAACAAAAGCTACTTGAATATAAGTACTCACCGGGTCTACAATACGTTCATGACCTCCTGAAAAGTAGGCCAGAATTTTGTCCCCCTGACGCTTGAGTATATTCATCGCTTCTTCGATTTCCTTCCGCTGAATATCCAACTTTCCTGAGAAGAGAGCAAAGTTCTGCTTAAACGCAGTGTCGATATCCTCAGCCAGCTCTTTAAACAAACTCTCTTGGATCGTCGTTATGTCGACGTCTTCTTTCACGCTCGAAGACCCATCTGAATTTTCACCAGTTTTCTCAACAAGCTCATTCAAAATCTGGGTATTCTGGATGCAAGCCGTGGCTCCCCTGTTATCTTCGATAATACTGCGTACTTCTCTTTCACGAGGGGTGTCAAGGCGAACGAGAATTTCTTGAAGCCGTGACTGCATACTTTCAAGTGTCATCGTTTGGTCGTCGAGTTTCGCATTGGCCGAGTCCACGCCAAGCGTGGTGTGAACGCCGATAGCAAAAGATAACTCAGACTTGAGGTCCGCAAAGTGGCTCGCGTAGGCAGCAAGCCGTGCCTCATACAAGTGGGCCTTGAGGTATTTACCTAAGACTCCTATCAAGAAGTCGAAGCAGCGTAAGAATCCGAAAGAACGTACGAAGAAAGCTTTTTTTCATGTATACGTCACAGGCAGAACCGCAGTCCTTTATGCTTCGTTCCATCTCCTCCACCAAAGTCTGTAAGCGTCCTCGCAAGGGCTCTCCATCCCGTCCGATGTCATCTGGATCCTTGACTGTTCGAAGTCTAACAAACAAACTTAGTCTTAGAATGCCTATGAATTAAACAATGGTTTGCTTACTGGTAAAGTGCAGACATCATGCTCAGCATTTGGGTTTTTACAGCAAGAACTTTCGCATTATTCTCTCTACGCTTCAGATCCAAGCTTACAACAAGTTTAAATGCAAGAACAGGGACTGAAGGTTTTTATAAAGTTGAGACAATATATGCGAATGTGAAGCTAGAGCTTACCTGCAATAAAAGGATGTATGTCGGACAAGTCCTCAAGTACGTTGATGCATACTTTCGCCGATTCCACGAATGCATCGATAGCGTCCTCAGTGGGCATCTCCCGAACATGTACCGAGTGGTTTGCATCGTCTTTGACGAAAATCGATGCGAATACTGTGGTTTCTTTCTTGACTATCAGGACGAGTCAATCTTTAAATTTTAAACCTAGATATCATGCTTAGTCCGAACACTAACCTATTTGTGACTCATTATCCTTCGACTTATGGTGCTTCTCTGCTGTTTGGCGAGGTTTTCCAATGGATTCCTGGGTGTCCGGCATTGTCTTCGCAGATAGGAATCAGGGAACGTGTCGAGCAGCCGTTGTGACTACAGAAAGTCCTGCAACAATCCTGCAAAGTCATTTAAATAACTTCACGTTGCAGATCTAATCTCACAAGCTGTCGAGGAGTGTGAATTTAATGAGAATTTTGCAAGGAGTTCGCGTGTAAATCAAGTATAAGTGATTGGCGAGATTGACGCTCGTTAACGAAACATCTGATGATTCTGATGGGTGCCTTGCCTTGGCGATGCCGCATGATGAGCTTGATAGGGCTTGATATTTATGTACTAGCATCCTGTTATATTATAAGGGCATTCCATTTGTTTATTATCCTGTGCTTGTTAACGACAGAAGAATGAATAGCTCTTTTAAATGAGGCAGGTGACCATAATAATAAGAGGAAATAAGTATATGAACTTTGAAGTTTTCAGATAAGTAGGACAATGACACAAATTATGTTAAATTGAATATAAGACAAAAGCTAATACTGAAAGTACCTGTGAATAAATGTCAGCTTGTCGACCAATGATGAGGATCGAGTGGCAGGAGGCGACTGTTGGATATAAGAGGATACAGGAGATGTCCAAGGGGAATCGATGGAATCGCTATGTACGGCAACCATAGGCGCCGTCGCTGAAAACATGTCTGCTTTGAACGCCAAACATAAAGTCCGAGTAAGCCAACTAAGCGTCCAAGAAGTTTCAGATGCTAATTCAAATTGGTCTTCTGCTGACTTCAAGTGACCCTTCGAGTTTCAATGCATTTAAATCAACATCTAATTCTGCTTATTTTCTGGTTGAACCAAGGTTGAACTTGTGTTGAACAATCTTAGTCTATATTTATTGTATTTATTCTTACGTATGTACTAAAACTCAGGTTTATCCACTTGAAGTGTTACAATTCGGCTTATCACCCGGAATCGCAAATTCTAACTTACCAATGCTTGCCAATTGGCTCACAGCGCTATTGATCAACGTACTTAGCGATGTTACCACGTTTTGAATCGAGCATCAACTGCACTCCTTTCTACGTAATTTTATCGTCGCCTCTACCGATGATAATCAACCTCATGCACCCCACCAACATCCAACAAACTGCAACCGTTAAAACACCTAACTTCCTCTCCATTTTCGCTTCACTATTTCGAAGACCGAGTTAAACGCAGAACGATATTGAGTTCTAACTTCTCACGAACCAATCGACCTGTCAAGACTCAAACCCAGAGAAGCGGCGTTCAGGACTGCTTCATTGCGAGAAACAATCTACGCCTTGCCATTCGGAATTTTACATTTCCCTCATAAACCCCACACTACGCTGTGCTTGCGTTGCCAGCCCTTTCCTCCTTTCTGTTCGAATTTATGTTTGATTAGAAATACCGCTCGTTCACATCCAGAGTACACTCGTGTGGAGATATGTCGACTCAGGCGCCTGCTATTCGTGTTGAGCAGTACGTCAAACTGTCTTATGTCAACGACTGAATAACCTTCATTTCCTATACTTAGAACTGGTCCAATTGTACGTCTAAATTCATCTGCGAAGTCTAGTGTCACAAGCTTAAACCTATTGTTCAACAGCTAATAGGCTTTGGCGGACACTGGTTCCTTTTCGGTCTTTACGTTCTACAACTTTGTATGTGCCCGCACCCCTCACTACGTACTTGGCTGGTTGACAACGAAAAATGAAAAGCCTACTACACGCGAACGTATCTCAAATCGGACCAACTATTCGTCAAAATCCTCGGTCAGTCCACGGATTCATCTCACGATGCGATATTATTCCTTTTCTGACCTGCCGCTTATCGACAGTATATGCGACATGCGTGGGCATGTTCTTCCAATGCTGGGTAATTACAAATATCGCATGGAGACAACTCATCGTGGGTTGGGGAATTCCTGAAATTTTTGCAGAGGTCCGCATTACAGAGGCGTTGCCTCCGATTACGAGCGGGAGTAGTGAGTACCTTTGTTTTGTAGTTTGGTCTATGATAAGCTGAATGGGATGAAGTTGCGTTGGCTGTTCAATGTTTTTATACGTGGTAAGTTATATACCAGGCCCTCTTCTGTCCTCTTTGATCTCTGTATCTTACGTCTATTGTATTAGGAGAATTCATAAGTTCGGGCGTGGAAGTAAAATAGTTACTGGTGTTGCTATATTCATTACGCTGGTACGTACCCTATATTCGACTTTCCATGATCAGGCTTATAACGCCTATATAGCTGGCATTATCACAATGTGCAGGAGCTATATCTGTAACCGTCGTCGTAAGCCATTTCCCTCTTTAATGTATTCCAAATAGTAAGCTGATATATAAGTTGACGGTGTAGTTCAACAACATGGGACGTGTCCCAGGGTTAATGTACAAGCTTCGCTTGTCTATGGAGGTACGTCTTACTTGCTCGTACACAAGTACCGGTTTCTAAGGGAAGTCAATAGCTCTGGCTTTCACTATCGCTAGTATGCGATAGTCTCATAGCATTCACCATGCTCGCTTTGGTAAGTCTCCAACCTAGCCTATTATCACCATACAAATTCAACCTCCACCCACGCAGCTTCTCCGCACGCGTCATCGGTCCCCCCTCAGATCCACAGACAAAATGATCAATCACCTGATGATCCTGACGGTGGAAACAGGAGCATTCACAGTGGCAGCATCTCTAACGCAGCTAGCGGTGTACATTGCATACCCGACTTTCTACTTCCACCTTGCCGCGTACGTTCTTTCTTACTTCTATACTTCATGATGGCGATGGAAGTTTTATTTGTTGAAGGTTATATATGTTATATGCAATGTACGCTCTTCATCTTTTCCATCTTCACCAACTACATAACTAACCATTGAATACGAACTAGCTACGCAAATGTCCTCCTCGCAACCCTGAACGGCCGAGATCGCGCACGGAAATATGCAATGACATCACTCTACACTGCGGACATTCTCTCAGCCCGTGCTCGTGTGCGCCTTCCTGCACCTGATTCTGATCCCAGTGCAATCGAATATCAGAATCCAGACAGAGTAGAACAAGGATTAAGTGAAATTGCCAGGAGGGTTTCTAAAAGCTGTGCAGACACCACGCAGGATATTTTTGTGAGTGTTTTTTTAGATATAATTTGACGGGTTTGTTGATTGGCGTGGGTGGGTAGTTGACTACGGGATTTTCGGGAAGCGATGATGCGACTTCAAGGAATGAGACTGTTAAGAAGTAAATAATAGTTGGGGTCAAATAAAGTGGTATTGTAATGTAGATACTTTAGTGAACTGCTGTGAAACTCGCTGTCTAATTTGCTGTCTAATTTTCTGTCTAATAGGTATTACTATACATAAGTAGGAAGAACTTACCCAATTATAATCTGTTATGTAGTACATGCTAATGATTGATAGTGGTGTCGGAGAATATGGCGTTGAAAAGTCTCGACTTCGAGATCTTTGCAAGCACCAGCCCATATTATTAGAACATAGACTTAGGTTTTCGCAATCCAGGATCAGGATGTAGCGAAAACCTACATTCGGTGGTTCCGGAGATTCAAATATTCAGGTATTGGAAATACCTTGCAAATACCCTGCATAATTTACATTGTGTGTGTACACTGTGCACATAAGTACCTTATCATGGGATATGCCACTTGATGTGATATTGGAAATCATTATGTATGTATCAACACAAATTTCTGACAATCATCTCGTATGTATCCATTTTTGGGAACCAGAAAAACATTTACTTCACTTGTAAATGTTACAAATCTATTTATAGATCACTGGCCTTGAGGGTAACTTTAACTTGACTTTAACTCAAGTACGAATTGTACGACTCCACCTTACTAGTACGACGACGTCGACGGTCGACCCTTGATTCCTTTACGAAGTGACTCAAATGTGACTCTTGGGTGATTCCAGGTGACTCAATCGTGCTTAAGCGATTAGTGCAAGATTAACGTTATCTTTAACTGCTATGGTACCATTGATGTAAAATTTCATAAGAGCCTTAAACCTTCTTGAATCATATCCAACCACCATGACATCGGAACGGTCCCCTCTCTTATCAAGTGCAGAAATACCAGAAGACGATCCATATGCTCGTTTTTCACCTAGCCAAAAGAGCTTCATTCTAGCTCAACTATCGTGGTGTGGTTTATTACCGTGTAAGTTACACTGAGTCATATTAGTTTTGATCACAAGTAACGAAAGCGTGGATATGAAGTTTTCGTTTCGGGGACCTTTGTCCCCTCTATACCACAAATCGCTGAAGATATTGGTGCAGATCCAGCTACTGTCGGGTACGTCATGACATTGTAGATCTGTGGGTCTCCAATACCTTACAATTTATCTTCAGTATAGCAGTTGGTGTATCGATAGCTGCAACCGCCCTTGGAGGATTCTGTGCAGCAAGCTATACCAGCATATGTACGCCATTCTTCCCACCACTCACATTACTTACTTTACTCATTCACGATAATCAAAGATGGCCGCAGACAAATATTCCTCACAACTCTTCCCGTAGTAGTCCTAGGCTCCTTCGGGGTCGCACTATCTCAAAACGCAGCCCAACTCCTATTCTGGCGGTTCATCCAATCCCTCGCCTCGGCCTCTGGGAGAGTGCTAGGCCCCGTGGTAATTGGTGACATATATAAAGTTGAGGAGAGGGGATTGGCATATGGCGTTTTTCTCTCGGTATGTTTTGTGTGACTAGAATTAGTAAGTTTCAGAAGGTAATTGGATTGTTGCCGTAATAGGTCTCATTACTTGGATGTGCAGTTGCACCCCCACTCGACGGTCAGCCTTGTCAATCAATCACCTTACAAAAAACTAACAAATACTCAGGCATAATCGCATACTACTCCTCCTGGCGAATAACCCAATGTCTCATAGGCATCCTAGAATTCATCGCATTCATATCCATGGCAATCTTTCTCCCCGAAACGAAATGGAATGCGAAAAAAAATAACGACTCCTCGTCCGAGTCCAAGTATTTGATTGTAAGACTTTGGCAGGGTGTGTGGCTGCTACGCAGTCCAGTTTTATCTTTAACTGTACGCTGTTATCTCACTATTTTTTATAATTTTGTTCTTATGTTGCTTGGTGTAGGCTTTTGCGAGCGCTACTGCATTACTTACAGATTACGGTGTGTTCTACATATAACAACTAAGTAATATTTCTAATTTCTAATTTTTGCAAATCCCTCAGCACTTCTTGTTCCGTTCGCATACACAATAGTATACCCATTCACTTACATATCTTTCCTCACTGAATTCAAAATTTCAGGCAGCAAAATACAATATAACAAACGAATCCGTCATAGGCGCATGCTTCATCCCCATCGGACTCGGGAACATTCGTACGTCCTCTCCGACCCCTTCAACTTAAAATCCCAATAAAAATCCAAAACACAGTTGGCGCACCTCTAACAGGCCGTCTTTCCGATAAAATCATCCTCCGCAACCGTCAAATCCGCAAAAAGTGGTACCCCGAAGACAGACTCTACATCGCACTTATAGGATCTCTCCTCCCCGTCCCGCTCTCAATCGTCATATCTGGTTTTATAACAACGTATGTCGACGGATGGTTCGGATTGGCTTTGAATTTGATTTGTTTTCTTGTGAATGGCATAGGGGTAAGTTTTATCAAGTTAATTCAATTTGGGGTGTTAGAGAAATGGAAATGATTTAGGTGTCAATGTCGACGTCCCCTGCGACTGCGTACAGCGTTGATGTTATACAGAGTAGAAGTGCGGATAGTGTTGCTGCTACTTGGTATCACTTTCTCAAGTTCATCCTTGAATATTCTTATTAACGAACTTTCAGGGGCCTGCGTTCCCTCGTCGTATCACTCGCCATCTCGTGGGTTATACCATCTATCAACAAGTTCGGCGTGTTGGCTACGAATGTGGGTATTGGAGTTGGAGCGTGGGTTGGGGCTGGGTGCGTACTTTCTCTGTAATTTTTTTGTTCCAAGTTTCGAGTCTTGTTTCATCCTTCTTTGTTCACTTTTTGTTTCGTTTTCAATCTATTCTTTTTGCAAGAAAAGGGATGAATTCTGATATTGATCAACTAGGATATATTACTTGGTTATTCGGTATGGAGATGAGTTAAGGGCGTGTGTCGATGTTGGGTATAGTGAGGGCGGTTAAGTAATTTGGTTGGATGCAGGGTTGGGAGGGGTGTCTGTAGGGGTGTCTGTGGGGGTGATTTGGACTTGGGTAAGGCATACTTGTGGGATTTGTTGTGGTGGGTTACGCTTTCTTGAGTTAATCATGAGAAATTAGAGACAATATACTTACATAGAAGAGACAGTGCTTCATCCGAATAAATGCCGTTACCATTATAATTAAACACTGCACCTGACATACTTACTGCAAGTGTAGATCTTCGTTCCCGCTAGAATTCAGAACAGCCTTGTAGCTGTGTAAAAACATTAAAGCACATGCTCCTCCCGTATTCATTTTATACGGAACCCGGAAGAGATAATAATCTGTACACTTGGTGTACGTTCAACGGCGTTGAACGACCTCCGCATATTTTGTGGTAGGATCGGCGGGTATGACAATACGAATATGAGTAAGACATCGGACCGGATGAATATCAGCTATAGCTATAATTACAACACCTCAAAGCGTCGAACAATGAAAGCATATGTACGCATAGTCACTAGCATCGTACTCGGGATAGAAGAACCTTGTCCAAAGTAGATAGAATCCAAACCTTGAAGTTGCCTTAAGTGAAGAGCAATGCCAAAAATAGAACAGACCCAGGGCGCTGCCGACGCTAACGCCCACGCGCGGCAGAGTGATGATCATGGATCATGATCAGTCTGATAGGTAGTCCATCTGCGCAGCACTGCAATTTAAAAAACTAAAAGTGAGAGAACAAAAAAACTAATAAAAGACATACGACATCTCTACAACTACCACAAGTTTATTTTCATCCATACTCCTTCAATCCTCCACTTCGTCATTATCTATCTATTTTAATCCCCTCCTATCAGCTCCTACCCTTACCTAGTACCGGGGGCAACTCGTCATACACAACAACAACGATCAACGATGGCAGGCTCCAGGCGCAACCCGCTAAGCGTATCCAACGTCCTCGAGAAAGTAGGCGAAAAAGTACACAATGCAAAGGCAGACACCAAAACGCGCGAGAAGCAGATCGCCGAATCCGTGCGTATGTTTGTGGGCGAGGAGAAGAGTTATGTCGATGTGCAGATTCAGGTGCGTTGCGTTTCTCTTTCAAAGGAGATGATAAAGGCTGATAGGATTGGATAGTTCATAGGAGCATCTGGCTTGCCCAAGATGGATGTCATGGGCACCGCAGATCCGTATTTCGTCGCCAAGATAGATGACAAGATTCAACTGGTGTACGTCCCCCTCCCCCTCTTCCTTCCCCCTCTCCTCATGGCCACCATCCAACAGATCCTCCGTAGTCCCCGAAACACTCGCTCCAGTATGGAACGAACTCTGGCGCGTCAAAAACGTCCCATCAGACGCCGAGCTCAAAGTTGAAGTGTTCGATAAAGACGAGGACACACCGCACGATGACTATATCGGTAAATTCAAGCTTACACTGTCCCCCGGTGCGAAAGAAGCAGAGATCGAAGGTCCCGTAACGGTTCTGCGCAAGTCGAGGGGGACGTTCTGGCTCAAAGTACGTTTTCCCTCCCCTCCTTCCCCAACCAAAAACTGACAACAATACCGGCAGATCGACAGCACACCCACCAAACCCTCCCCTAAATACCCCTACCTATTCGACGGACCAATCCGCTACTCGCGACACTTCTCTCCAACAATAGGTCGCCTCACAAACCTCCCAGCAGACCCAAACGACGCAACATCCGACACAGCCCGACTCTACTCCACATGGAAAGTCTTCCTCAAAGGCGTCGAGCTCTTCTTCCGCGACACCCACCAGCACTGGAATACGAACTACAAAGCCGCACAGAGTATATTCCAAGGTCCTACTTCTATCGCCGTCCGCCATGGGATCCAAGCGGGGCATAAAATGCTCTACGCCCGAACGGGGAGGAATAAATTCGGAGTGATAGAGGATGCTGGTGGCATATTGGAGATTATGCATGGTGGAAGGGCACGCGCTGGCCCTGAGGGCGATTCGAATGCTCAATTTTTGCATAGAGTCAAGCCAGCCGTATACACGTACATCATATCCTCCGACGACGACTCGCTCAGGTTCTCCGAAACAGGCGCAGCATTTTTCGTTGATTTTGCTTCTAAACATGCCCTACACTCAAACTGCAACCCCACAGTCCGCTATTCCGGTGAATTCCACCCCCGCCCCAAAGGCGGCTGGGCAAATTTCAACGATAGCATGAGCGATAAAGACGTCGAATGGGAGTTTGTGATTGATAATAACTCGGGGACGTATGCCCCCGATCCGATGATGTTACCCCAGCTTAAAGAGTTGTTGGAGTATAATTTTCCCGGGTTGGGGGTTGTTGCGCTTGATAGAGAGGATCCAAGGTTGGTGGAGAGCCGGGAGGCGACAAGGGCATATGCGGTCAATGTGCGCGGTGTGGAGGTTGAGGAGTTGCAGCCTCATGCTGGGGCGGGTGAGGAGACGCTGCATCATCAGGCCAGTGTGAAGGGGATGAAGGATGATGTGGTCGATGGTGCAGAGGCGGGTAGGAAGGGCACGTTGGACTTTTTGAAGCCTGTGCTTGGGAAGAAGAGGTCTTCGTGTCTTGGGATGCCCGATGAGCCCGTTTCTAATTTGTGATGATTTTGCACTTTTGATTGTATTACCACACCTTTATTATATCAAGGACCTAATTCCTTTCCTTGTTCTCTAATCTACATATGCATTGATTCAGACACTTCGATTATACTGTATCTCCGTTCTTCCTTCCGTCCTTGTTACGTTCATCTCGACACTCTTCGACCGTCGTCCGTACAACTTTACCTTCCTTATTATACTTAAAAGATAATTCGCCCACCCTTGTCCTTGTCTTTTATCCTTGTACTATTAATTGTCGTAAATGTCAAAATAAAAACTTGACACCCCACTCAAACCACAAAAAGAACTCCAAATCGTACATACTATTCATTTTTATATCTACCAATCACAGACACAACCATTAGCAAAATAAACCATATAGCCATATCCATCGATAAATCCACGAAGGAAAGGAGAACGGAAGACAAAACGTGTCACTGAACTGGATAATAATACACGGGTGTTGTATGTATGTATGTACCGGAGTACTGTAATCGATGTGAATTGTAAAGGGATAACCAAGCTTTGAAGAAGGGAAAGTGACGAGCGTTAGTATACGAGGGACTTAACCCGATATACCACACCCATCAACTTGCATGTGTGAAGACAAAACGATATACACAAGAAGAAACACAATGGGAAAACTCAAGAATCAAAAAATAAAATAAAACGTGGGTACCGAGAAGAAAGAAAAGTAAAACAAGCAAAACCAAGTAGATTCAGAAAAAAGACATCGAAGAGAAGACCTATCATACACATCCAATCAACGCGCACACCGCATATCCAAAAAAGGCACAGCAGCGAGAACTAAGGACAGGGGACACCGCGCTGCAGTAGTCACGAACCAGAGCCAGAGCCAGAGCTAAGAGAAGAGCCATCAGGAAATACCAAGGCGCTTTCGCAAGTGCTGCTCAAGCACTGGCGAAAGCGCACGACCGGTATCACTCCATGGCTCTTCTCCACTCCCGCCCATGCTCACGCCCAAATCCCCAAAATCAGTCAACCCAAGCTGATCCAGGTCCAACTCGTCCCCATTATCCTCCCTAACAAGAGGACTATGCTTTTTCGGCACAGAGCTCGAGGAAGGGAACATGAGGGGACGACGACCTGACATCGGCTTGGGTTCGTATCTGCTCAGAAGCATATTTGCCACGAGCTGCGGGATACTGCTGATCTTGGGTTTTGAAGATTTCGATTTCTTCTTTGGACTTGGACTGTGACCATCTTCATCTGTGATGCCCAATGACGAGAAGTCGTCTTTGCCCACGTCACGGTCGCGATAATGCAACTTGAGCCGCAGGAGATTCTGTAGCTCCTTCACCTTCGCTTTTTCCCTCTTCACTGCCCGCCGAGCTTCCGCAGCCGCAGGCCCATTTCCCTCCTCTTCCAGGATGGATGACTCACGCGCACGCGCAGCCTTCTCGGCTGCCTGTGCTTTGCGCTGCAGCTCGTACAGGCCCGTCAACTCCGGGTCCGCATCTTGCAGTAGTGCTGGGTCGATGGTGAAGATGTCCGGGGAGGGAGAGCGAGGGGGGATGGTATCGCCGTCAAAGTCGTCCAGGAGGAGACTTCTGTCGAAGGTGTCCGGTGGTGGTGCGAAAAAGTCGCGGTCGTCTGCTGCCTCGGGCAGAGACAGCGATGGGATACTGGGAGAGGAAGGATGCATAGGCAAGTCCTCTTCTATTTCAGGAAGTGAGGAGAATCTGTGGCGCAGTGAGGGGGATGAAGGGGAGGATAACGCCATGTTGTCGCTATCTCGTTCTGAACGGAATAGATCCAGGTCATCATCGAGTGACGGTAGTGAAGGGTGGTTCCGTATTAATGGTGAAGAAGGGTATGGTGGGGATGGTGATTCTGATGCGTCTTGATGATGCATGTCTTGAGACCCAAGCTGTGATGGGTAAGATTTAGGTGAATTACTGTCGATGTCCATAAAATCTGAATGGGAGGCATCGTACGACGAGACGTCGTCGTTGAAGTGCCAGTTGTCCCCGGGCGGAGAGAACGCTAGCAATCGATGATCATCATATCCATCGCTGTAGTTGAATAGCCCATTTTGGGAGTAAAATTCATGTTGATGCTCATCTTGAGGTGGAGAATGGCGTAAAAGGTAACCGTGTTCAAATCCAGGGGGAGACGGTATCGTTGCAATCCTACCCGTGCCCAGGTCAGGCGAGATTGGGGACAGCGGGGTACCAGGCGAAGAAGGATGCCTCCTCGAGCTGGGGCCGATAAGCACATCGTCTTGGTCGAATGTACCTGTAAACACGTGAGACAGATCATCTGTCTCTGGAGGCAGCTCCGTGGCGGAAAGCGGCTCCGTAGGCGGAGGTGAAGGTGGGGCCTGCGGTTTCGATATCCTGGTGACGAGTGGCGAGTCGAGAATCGTCCAAGAGTGGGGGAAGCACATCATCTCAAGCGGTTCGATGCTTGATGGGAATGGTAATGCCGGTAGGGGAATGGAGTGCTTTGGATCAGAGTTCGTCGGGGGTGGCGAGAGCGGGCAGGAGGGCGAGACGGGTGCCTGGGGATCGTCGCTCTCGCCGTATTTTGTATCCAAAAGGGCGAACGACGGCAGGGAAAACACCGTCGATGAAGACTGCGATGGGCGGTTAAGTAGATGTTGAGGGAAGAGCTGTGGGGTGTTGTGCAAGAGGGTAGAATTTACTTGCACAGGGTCCATTAGGACCCTACTATTATGCGAGTGCGCCATGGCAGTATTCAGAGCCTAGGAAATATAATAAGCGTTAGATGGTTGTTGTTCGAGTTGGGCTGTGGCGACGGAGAAAAAGCAAGACAAAGAGAATGGTTTCGACGTACGACGATGTTCATCCAAATACCATAAGATCCATAATAAGAGAAAATGAGAACAGAAAAAGGACGGAAGCCTTGTCGAAAGGCGGGCGATGGGTGACGATGGGGACGTAGAAGATCGTGAAGAAGAGTTGAGCAAAAGAGCCGCCCAGCTCTCTGCACTTTGAAGACCAGGCCAGCAAGCATTCCCAACAGCTGTATCCACGCCTCATGCCACATGTGCTGACTAAGCAATTCCATCAAAATAATGACTCCGGACACCCACCGAACAGCCTCGAGGCGTGCACACGCAAGAAAAACATTTTCACCTCGGACCACTTCTGCCAGCACCCGCCGAGTCTATCACGACCGCATACATCAAGCATATATCAGCATACATCCTGCATACATCAGCATATACCCAACTGTTCACTGCCATATTACAGTGCATAAGCTGATCCTGCCACCGACCTAGCGCATATATGAATATATGCTAAGTATCTACTGCTATTATTTCGTACCTAGTGCGGCCGACACCGGTTTTCCACCCCATGCCACCACGGTGAATAAGTGGGAGTCATCCTATCAATACCATGGGCCTTGGGCAGCATAAACCCGCTTAGCCATCCGTTAATCCGTAAATCTACTGCGGAGCGTTCCTTCTCTTCGGCATAAACTGCTCGATTCTATTACATCCTACGCCGCAACCAAACGTATTTTTGTATCGGTGGCAAGTAACTAATGAATTGTCTAATATACTAGCACTAGCTTCGGTCTCACACGCCTAATGAAACAAAGCCACAGCATAAAACGATGCTATCGTCACTCTTACCTCACTTCACCAGGTCTCCGAGTCGCAGCCTTGTTTCAGGGTTATGGGGATCGCGGAATGTAAAATATCCTACGGAAGATGGAATTCGGATGTGGAATGTTAGTACCAGCGCTGATATAGATATCACGAAAATACGTGTCCGTGCATCACACTCGTTGAAAGTTGAACATTACTCGCCAAATAGCTTCAGATGAAAGCCTGTAGGAAATCAGCTTCTCGCGATGTCACCTCTGCTCATCAAACGAGGCACCTTCGAGCGCATACGTCCCACCCGAGATCAAGAGGATATCATACACTGCAGCCAGCCAGTTGTTGACATAGATGAAAGCATTTCAACTGCCCCTCCTCTAACATAACCGCATATATCCAACTCCCATCCAAACTTGCGACCGCAACGCATCAAGAAGCGCGACGTCACTATCACTACCAGTGCTGCGTGGCCCCCATATGTCGGACAACATGTGAATAGCTTACTTTCGTCAAGTTCTATTGGCACATAGCACACTCCCGCTTTTATCCATCACCATTCACATATAGGCGCACAACGTTGCTGGCACAATGCAAGATAGGCATGTCCAAACTTTCTTTACTCTAACTGCCTGCGGAAACGAAGGCAGTGCTTGGGCTCCACTAATCTCACGGAAACAATAGCTCTTCTATCTTCAAGCACTCCGACGGAATTCCACCCGCTGCTATAAATTTAGTATTTGACTTGTTTTCTTTTACTGGATTACTCGATATGGTATTTCTCATGTTCCGGTAAAGCTTTATACACCACAAGCTTAAACCTGCACCCACAACGGGTTGTATGGGTCAATAACCTGTGGGACTTTGTGGGTGCATGTTTCTAGGCTGCCCTGAGGCCTAAACGCCGATTTGTCGTTTCCGACCTAGATAAAGGCGAGGTTTGCCACGATTAGATGGACATGGGATCATTGGGATGGAAAGGTCTACTATGATGTCATTGGGCTGTATCCTCTCCACTGAAGATGCCTTATCCTCCACTTCAATCCAACTTTGTAAAAATGTAAGTGCTGGACAAATCTGGAGTTGCTGTAGGGTATAGCGCGTCATTATGGAGATGATACGTCGTTGGGTACCATCTTCAATCGGATTCGATATCTTTTGATAACGGAACTGGAACTTCTTATCAGGAACAGGGAAAGCTTGGATGACCTGGTGAAATTCATGTTCAATTTGGGCAATCGCGGTAACATGATGATGCTCAGCAGGTTTATACCGTCGGGAGCATTCCAGAATCAGAAACAGCTCTATTCCGAGGTTAATCACTACACGTCCATATCGATATCATTGATACAAGTACACGGATTGCTTCTCTTCATCCAGGCTTGTAAAGTACCCAGAACTGTAAGTGGCGAGTATACGTTTAACTCGGTGGATGCTATTACGGACACTTGTTTCTTAAGGAGCGTTCTTTACCGCTTTATATGCCCCATGGTGCAGTTTGAGCGTCAGCTAACATTAAAAGGCGGTATAAATAGTGCTGGCTCGGTGCCTTGTGGATTGATATGGAGAATTGGAATTTATGTATGTTAAGTGCTAACTCGTAACAGCTGGTTATTTTTGGTAGATTAATACCCGACGTATACCCATCTTCGTCCCCGTACTTAACCGTGCATTGACTTAAATAGTAAGTAACTGCAGATGATAACTGACAATGTACTTATACGCTGTAAGTACTTCTGTGAGCTATTGAATAATAATTTCCTCTTAGAGAACTAAAACATATACAAGAGTCAAGTACTGACCGATACAGCCGCCACAATTCCTTGTATTTTTACATAATTTAAACAAGGGCGACAAATGTGTTGCTGAGCATGCGCTGACAAGGTCGGTGTCAGCCTCTTGTCTAAGGCGGCCGCCGTCTGGATAAGTACGGTCATTAACGACTAGCAAGTTGGCAAGTCATCGCCTCAGCGCTCCGAGAATATATAATGTGAGCGTTACTTGTCGCAGCTGCGCACAAAGTATTATTCACAGATTTGGTGCTGAATGGAAATGATAAACATTGTAAATGGAAAGGATAGGCATCATTGACGCAGATTTTGTTGTAACACTACGCCGCCAACTACGCTCCGAGTGTATATGGGCAGTGATATACGTCATTACCAACCCCGAGAAGTAAATGGATAATGATGGCAATAGGGCGCGCACTGGCCTGAATATTCTAGATACAGGCGGTCCTCGGGGTACCACATTCATCGCTGCTTAAATCTGTTGCAAGAGCAGTGTGCATCCGACCTGGCCTCAGGACGTCGCTCACGTACACTGTGTAACCTGAGGTAACTGCAACAGGCGCTCGGTGCTACTGATGAAAACGTTTGGTGTCAGAGTAGGGTACGGATTGACAGACGAACTCACTACAGAACTTCAAACACCAACTGGGAAAATCAGGTTCCTGGTTGAGGTTGAATGTGCTTGTTAAAGTGTCGCTGTCTGATAGTAGTATTACGCATAGAAAACGTACTAGGTCCCAGCAAGAGTACTACAGTGATGTTTTTAGAAATATTCCTTCGTTACACACTGTTACTATGCTTATAGTTTGTAATATATGGCATCCTTTAACTGAAAATCGGCCGGCTTCAGGAACATAATATACAACGTAGAGAATGACACAGTCCACCGTTAGACGTTAAGCAATCATGACAAGGCGTTATACAAGCTAATAATAAGTGCACGATAAGGCGGACGCGAAAAAGTATCATAAACATGACAGGCGTTAAGTATGAATCACGAGAGGCACTGAAGTACTTACTCATTCGCCACAATCTGCATCTAGCTAGCTCCACTATAGCCCACATCGACCCATGACCTTAATTCATCTCCGTACCGCAAGAGGATATAGTAAACCCTGAAAGGGTGCTATCAATATGGATGACAGTAAACTAGTCGAAATAAACGTACGCTGCACCAACCCATGCAATGATACCAATACTGATGTTCGTAATCGCGACACCAAACTTATTCACCGACGGAATAACCCAGGAAATTGCGATGGATACAATCACCGAGCGTAGTCCCCTAGTACAACTCCACGATGAGTTGCAAAAGTTTGATAGTTTGATAGCCATACCAAGTAACTGCAACACTATCTGCACTTCGAGAGTGCATTACATCAACACTATAAGCCGCTGCAGGGCTTACAGACATCGCCACCTTATAAAGGTGGTAAAATTAAGTAATTCAGATGTAATGCGTTCAAGTTACCCCAATTCCATTCATGAGCAAGCAAAGTAGATTTAGAACCAAGCCAATCCTCCCCTCGACATAGGTCGTCACTAACCCAGAAATGACAATCGATAGAGGAACTGGTATTAACGTGCCGATGAATGCAAGTGTTAACCTATCTTCGGGATACCACCTTCCACGTTTTATGCGATTTCTCATGATTATTTTGTCAGATATATGGCCGACAATGGGAGCACCAACTATTCGCATGGGTTAAGGAGTGTATATGGTTTAGGTCGAATACCTTGAAGTCCTTACTGATGTTTCCTAGTCCAATCGGTATGAAACAGGCGCCAATGAGAGCCTCATCTGTGATGTGGTACCGGGCAGCCTGTGGGTGCACGTAAATAAGTATGTTGGAGTAACAAATATTGTTAATCATACAATTGTGTAGGAAAATGGAACAAGGAGAGCTAAGGAAAAGTTAGAAATTAGGTTTGGTTTGTAAGAGCTTGACTCGCCGTAGTCTGTGAGCCACGCCGTGGCACTGGCAAATGCCTGAAAGTTAACATTAGTTGAAGTTAAAGTATAGTGCGACAATATTATAACTCCGTACACTTAAAAATAAAACCGGGCTACGCAAGAGCCAAAGACTCCGAAAAAGCCTTGACATCACATATTTCGACTCGGTATTCTTTTTCATCGTTGCAGTTTCTGGTAGGAAGAGAGTCATGATTATGAATGTGATCAACCCCATTGCACCTATAAGACATTGAGTAACTCTCCATGAGGAATAATATGCGATAATCCCTAAGATATTGTTAGCTACTTGCTTTTGGCGTTATGCATAATGCAATTGCTAACCGTCAACTGGAGGAGCAGCCGCACATCCAAGTAAGGATGCCTATTTAAACATATGCGACAATACTAGTTAGTAAACATATTTCTCCATTAACTTAGAGCCGTAGTAGTAGTACATACCGCGAGAAATATGCCGTACGCCAGCCCTCGTTCCTCAACTTTATAGATATCGCCAATAACAACGGATCCCAAGACCCGACCAGGACAAGAAGCTAGGGATTGGACGAATCTCCAGAACAAAAGTTGAAAAGCGTCTCTGGCTAATGTGACACCTATTGAGCCTATGACGACAAAGGGTAAAGTTGCGAGGTATATCTTTCTGCGGCCGACTTTACGATTTATATTACATATTAAGTAAAATGTAAGAGTGTAGGTGGTGTAAGACTTACATATACCGGTATAGCTTGCTGCGCAGAATCCTCCGATAGAGGTCGCAGCAATTGATACGCCAACTGCTATGCTGAAGACGCACAGTATTAGTAGTTTTAGGGACCCGTTTAAGCTGAAGTCATGAACTTACCCAATTGTAGCAGGGTCTGCACCAATATCCTCCGCAATTTGTGGGATGGACGGAACGAAAGTCCCAGATACAAAAACTGGTAATGACTTTGATACATACTACATCAATTACATGACTCAATGGCTTACAAGGTAATAAGCCACACCAGGATAGCTGAGCTAAGATGAAGCTCTTTTGTCTAGGAGAAAATCGAGCATACGGATCATCACCAAGTATCTGTGTGCTTGATGTTGATAAGAGATGGGACCGCTCCGATGCCATGAGGGTTGAATAATATGAAATTGGAACGAAACATCATATTCTTATAAGTACATAAGATTACTTATAAACTCCAAATGGTGCTGGCTTAGCATTGACAGTTCTGTAAGGTTATGCATTGAGCCACCTCAAAATTAAAGCCTTAAGTTTGGAAGGATCAAATATATATGTAGTAAGTACTTTAATTCGTCTGACATCGGACATCATTCGGCACCAGTAATTAGTAACAAGTACTTATGAGAAGTGTAAACTTAGCCAAAATATATCAAGCGCATAAGTATACTTATATTATAGTTATGCTTACAATGGTAACCTATGCATTTCAGTAGCATACTAGTAGTGGACAGCAAGTTTGAAGTTGGATGATTTAAGGTCTTTTATCTCTAGCTGGAAATACTGTCAACCAGTCAAATAACAAATTTGGATACGTCGGAAGCGAAAACGAATTAGTACAAACATGACAGACGGTGACAGACGCAAGTACTTATAAAGACCATACGTACATGAATGATGAGAAGTTGGAGTAGTGTATTCATAGGTATTCACTCCCCACAATCTACATGTAGCTAGCTTCGATGTGGCTCGCATCGACGCATGAGTACGCGACAAGTACTTAATGGTAGATTCTGAAAGGATGAATTCATCATGTATGTCAGTGAACTAGTCGAAGTAAGATATCTTGCTGTCCGGGATAATTCCATTTAGGATGAAGCATATAAATTAATTGAGAAGCACATGATTCATATACTTTCTGATAGCCAACTAGAAATTAGAACTGAGGCTGCAATATCGAACGAAGCGCCAAATTATGTCCAGTTCCAATAATATCTAGCCGACCAATGTGTAGTGCATTCAAATCGATTACTCTGGCTACATGGGTTCAATTATTATCAGATGTAGAAAACCCAACATCAACCAACGCTCTCAGTTGGGAGCCATATTGTACGGTTGCCCAAAGCATTCTATGATGTTCAACAGAAATGAGAAAAATGGAGAAAAGTTTTAAATACAAGGTTTTACACACCCAAATCCAGTCCATGCAACAACTGCTGCTATCGCGTTTGTTATGGCGACCCCAAATGCATTAATCATAGGAAGAACTGGCATTATTGACAATGCGAGGAGCCAGGTGCAAAAACCACTGTAACAATTTCACTTAAATTTGACATAGCATGAATAAGAGTGGAACTGACTTATACGCTGCCACAGCCTCAGCACTTCGAGAATGCATCAAGTCAACATTGTACGCAGCCGATGCACTTAGAACCATGTCCACCTTCATAAAAGAGTATTAGTACTTTTCGTTTTCTAGTAATTAGCAGAATATAAGCACCCCCATTCCATTTAGGAATAAGCAAAGTAAATTTAGTGCAAGCCCGACCTTGGTGTGCATATACTCAGTTAACAAACCAGAAGCCAGAATGGACACTGGGACGAGAATTAAAGCGGGAAAAAGCGTGGCTCTCAGCCGATCTTCTGGATACCAGATACCCTTGCGCTGTTCTCGACATCTGACAATGATTCTATCAGACAAACGACCGGCTAAAGATGCTCCAACTATACAGAATGATTAACTGGTTAGTAAATGAAGATAAATGGATGAAATAACTGAACCGACTCATATTTCCAATACCCGCGGGTATAAAGCAAGCGCCGAGGAGAGCTTCATTTGAAATGTCATACGTTTTTCCCTATTACTACTATTGAATATCTCTCCTCTTGAGAGAGGGTATCATCACTTACGATCGTATACGCGAGAGGTACAAGAAGCACTGCCGAGAAAGTGAGACCACATGCATAAGTCGGTAAAATGTTGTACCCACCTTGATCTGTTAGCACTACCGAATACCCTGAAATTGACTACGGATTTAAATAAATTGGTTCTACACATTCAAAGCAAAAGAGCAACACTTACCACAAGAAGTAGATTAGGACTCCTCAGCAGCCATAGTGGACGAAAAGGGTTTAGTAAAACAGGTCGCCAATGTGGTACGAACTTCCCTGTGGAGATTAGCTTTTCTATTTCCGTGGTGCCAGGATGACTGGTCTCAGAGAGAAATAAGTGCATAAAAATAAATGAAACTAAACCGAAAAGGCCGATAGAATACTGCATAATGCGCCATGAGGCATAATGCGCGGCAGTACCTAAGTAGTTATAATTAGCCTACAGCATTTGGCGCAGATACACTAGTATTAATACCTCCAGCTAGAGGTGCAAGAGCCAACCCGAGAAGAATTCCCTAAGAGACATCAATTCGATAAGTAACGATAGGAAGATTAAGCATTGGTTGATGTACTGCAAAATGTATTCCCATTGCCTGGCCTCGTTCCTCAAGTTTATAAATATCTCCAATAACACTAGCGCCAACAGACATTCCTGGGGAAGCACCAAGGGCTTGTATGAAGCGATATACCAATAGATGGGGAATGGTTGTTGACCTTGCAACACCAATCGATCCGCCCATAAGAAGAGGCAAGCCGGCAAGATAGACCGGTCTACGTCCATCTGTAGGTAATAGGTATTATATGATGAAATTTTGTATCGCATATGGCTTCATTCTTCACTCACAGAATGTTGAATACGAGGGTGTCATTAGAGATTCCGTAGACGTAGCCAGAACGGAAAGGCTTACAGAAAGACTGAAATTAGAGGCTTAATTCCACATAAGTACACCAAGCATACAAAAAGCTGCGGCACCTGATTACTGATCCAGTAGAATTCAAATCCTTTGCTATCTGAGGAATGGAAGGAATAAACGATCCAGATATGAATACTTTACATGGTATCAGCGTGGATACGCGAGGCTGGTTAGTAGAACGAGATGTAAACTTACATGGCAGTAAGCCGCTCACCGACACTAAAGCAACCAATACCCTTTTCTGAGTAGGCGAAAAACGTTGATAAAGAGCTTCGTGCTGTGTATGTACAGTCCAGCCATCGCTAAGTAAGGGCGTCCTTTCTGTGTCCATAGGTAGTACACTTGGTGTGGATGAACGTGATGGCGAGGGAGGCATATTCAGCTTTAGTGGCAATTGTGATAAAGCTGATCGTTGAGTAGAAGAGCAGCTGCACATCTACGTAATGAAACCTATGCAAGCTCACAGCAATCAACTTCCTAAAACTTAAATCGAGCGAGTCACGCACTGAGAGAAAAATGCCATATGCCAGAGTCCGGCCCTTCTCCCACTTTATAAATACCACTAATAACCACGGGACCCAGTGTTCTTCCAGGTGACGAGGCGAAGGATTAATCAGTGGAACGAACGCCAGAATGAGTTAGATAGAATTTGGGGAAAAAGCGATGCCGATTAAACCTATTAAGATGAATGGTAGGGCATTGAAGTGAGCTGTGAATGAAGTAGACGAAGGGTAATCTGAGATGTAAATACAAGAAGCACAAAAGGGAAAGAAATGATGCCGTGACATTCTCCACTGCTACAAAAAGGATTAGCCAAAACGGTCGTCGTTTCGAAAGCCGACTCTCCCTCGCTAATGATTCAACAGAATAGATATCACTTATCCAGTAGCTCCTTCCCAAGCGAGCCCAAATGGCAAAGCGGCAGAGTCATGTCCTACATACTTACTAGGTAGCTCACCAAATGTGCTCTGGAAGCGGGTAGTGCAGAAGTAGAAAGGCGGGGTGCCAGGATTCGCATTCATTGCATATTGATACGTTGTCCGATAGAGAGGGCATGGAGACACAGTGTTAGAGCTGGTTGAAACTTGGGGGGGACTCGACCGCGACTCGCGGTTGGACGTTACTAAAAGTACTTGGCTTGTGTAATAACACGAAAGGTGGTGACATTTTGTTGATGTCAGAGTCACATGATGCTACGCCTAGGCGGCCCTCACACGCATTCATCTTGCATTCATCTTCAACTTACCGTTTTCCTCAATTAAAGTTTTTCTGAGTCCCTTTCCTTCCTTTCTCATTTCCGCCGGCAGTTTTTACTGCCTCTTGATTTAAAAATGGACATTTAAAGTCAATCATACGTGAAAAGGCATACTAATACAAGCTAATGATTACTCGACTCATTAGCTAGACGTGAAAGCGTATCACACTCATGACAGACATAAGATGGGAGGCGGTTGGTAAATTATTCTCTGCAATATGCATCTAGCTAGCCTCAGCATAGCCTACATCAACCAATGCCCTCAATTCATCGCCATACCAGATAAGAACATAGTACATTCTAGAAGGAGGGAAGATTAGTAAGATAATAGCACCTACCATAGTCGTTTGAGGTAAAACGTACGCTGCTCCAAGCCATGCAATAATGCCAATGCCGATGTTTGTAATGGAAACACCAAACTTATTCACTGACGGAATAATCCAAGAAATTGCGATAGATACAACGAACGAGCGCAATGCCCTAGGGGTTTACAATGAGTTTCGATGTCTTATCAGTACAAAATTGATAGACATACCATGTAGCTGCAACACTATCTGCACTCCGTGACGAGTCCATCACATCAACATTATAAGCAGCAGCTGGACTCATAGACATCGTCACCTAATGAAGAGGGTAAATTCTAAGCGATATAGATTTCAGGGTCACAGTACCCCGAATCCATTGATGAACAGGCAAAGTAAGTTCAAAAGCAGGCCTATTCTCCCTTCGATATATGTCGTCACTAGACCGGATATAACAACCGATAGGGGAACAAGTGTCAACGATCCAATGAGTGCAAGCCGTAACCTATCCTCGGGATACCATCTTCCGAGCTTTTTGCGATTTCTGGTGATTATTTTGTCAGATAGACGTCCGATAAGGGGTGCAGCAACTGTTGGTTCAGGGTGTATAATTCGTACGTGCATACTTGACTCGAATTGTAGACTTACCAATGTTTCCAACTCCAATCGGGATAAAACAAACACCTATGAGGGCTTCATCTGTGATGTTGTACCGGGCAGCCTGCGCGTATATTAATAAGTATCTTGGAAACTTAACCTATAAGATTAGATATATTATTGTGTATGAAAATGGAACAAGGAGAGCTGAGAGAAAACGTTAGCAACCACTACTATTTGGTTATTAGGACGCGACTCGCCGTAGTCTGTAAGTAAAGCAGTAGCACTAGAAAATGCCTAAAAAGGTAGCATTAATACATAGATACGGTAAGAGATAACTTGAAATCTGTACGCTTAAAAATAAAACAGGGCTGCGCAAAAGCCAAAGACTTCGAAACAGCCTCGAGATCAGATATTTTGATTCTTTACTGCTTTGTGTCGTGTTTCCAGTTTCAGGAAAGAAGAGGCTCATGAATATGAATGCGATTAACCCCATAAAGCCTATGAGGCATTGGGTAACTCTCCATGAAAAATAATATGCGATAATTCCTGAGGAATTATAGTGTTATTCTTGTGGATATAAGCTGAGTGGTGAGCTTACCGTCAAGTGGAGGGGCAATCGCACATCCGAGTAAGGACACCTAAAGCATTCACATTAGGTTAGAATCCTGCAAAGTTCTAATTGTATCTGAGTGGACCGTACCGCAATAAATATACCATAAGCCATTCCTCGTTCCTCAACTTTATATATATCACCAATCACAACGGACCCCAAGACCCTACCAGGAGAAGCACCCATGGATTGTATAAAACGCCAAAATAGGAGTTGCGCGGCATTTTTGGCTAATGCGACACCTATCGAGCCTACAACGACGAAGGGTAAAGTGGCGAGGAATATTTTTCTACGACCGACTTCAATATGATTGATATTGCTCAGTAATTGTAGAAGTGTAATCGATGACTACACTTACAGAGACCAGTGTAGCTTGCTCCACAAAATCCTCCGATGGAGGCTGCAGCTATTGATATACCGACTGCTACACTGAGAAGACACTATCAAATTTAGGGTTCATATAAGTATGTCGATATGTACTCACCCTACTGTAGCCGGATCCGCGTCGATATCTTTCGCAATTTGTGGAATGGATGGAACGAAGGTCCCGGACACGAAAACTGTGAACCATATTTTCGTTACTTCTTTATTCCAATGCATGACTGATTCAACTTACATGGCAATAAGCCACACCAGGATATCTGAGCTAAGATGAATCCCTTTTGGCGGGAGGAAAATCGTGCATATGGGTCATCACCCAGTTTCTGGGTGTTTGATATGAGAGGGGATCGTTCCGATGTCATGACGATTGAATTTGAAATTCAAGTCAGAGATTACTTTGTTATAACTTATATATGTCGAATTGCTTCCATAACAGCTAAGGTTAATAACGTTAAACGTCAAGTCACCTCGAAACCAAAGGTTCTCGCGACATCATATGATCAGCACCAGATCGGTACCACTGATTAATTTATTTCAAAAGTTAACCTCCTTTTGCTTCCTTTGCCAAAACATGTATGCTTCGTATTCGCAGTATTCGGGTAGCAGACCGAAATAAACAGAATTGTCGAGTATCGGTACTAGAAGTGGGAGCAGACGGTGGATTGATGTAGAGTTCGACGTAAGCTTACATTTTTTTAAATATTTAATCTAGTCAGTTTCCAACATTATATGGCAGTTATGGTGTCCCCGTGACATAGTATACTTAGCGTAGTTGATACGTAGGTTCACTCTGAAGTACTATTGTCAGGCTGAAGTCTCTAATGTTACTCATAGCTTGTTGAACTCAACATGAAAACCATTGTAATGGTCTTCTGCAAAGGAAGACCCCGACCGACGCACTTATTACGCCATTGATTCGCCACATAGCGATTATCCATCTTGATTATTTCCATTAATCGTGACCGCATTAGTACACGGTACTTACCCCACACATTGTCATGGCTATTGTCACATGCTTAGTACATTTATGTTGGCCACAAGACATGCCTAATTGCTATCAGCTGTGGAAAAGCCAACATCAACTACAGCTCTCAGCTGGGAACCATAGCGTATGGTAATCCAGATCATCCTTTCATGGTTCATTGCGGTTAGAATATGTATATTGACTAATAAAAAAAACTAAACACACCCAAGTGCGACCCATCCTAGAATCGCTGCTATTGTATTGCTCACGATGACACCATAGGTATTAATCATTGGGAGGATGGCCGTTATTGTCAGTGATTGGATCATCGCGCGGAAACCGCTGAAAATAGTTCGATATTCAGATTGGACGCGAAGAAGCAACGATAAACCGACTTGTTCGCAGCCATTGCCTCGGCACTTCGAGAATGCATTAAGTCAACGAAGTACGCAGATGAAGGGCTAAGGACAATGTCCACCTTGCGAATTAGGTCAATTCAACTGTTGTCCATAACGTAACAAATGTATCACGCACCCCCATTCCATTAAGGAATAAGCAAAATAAATTTAGAGCAAGTCCAACTTTGCTATTCATATATTCCGTTAACAATCCAGAAACCAAAACTGAGACCGGGACGAATAACAGAGCGCCAGAAAGTGTCGCTTTTAGTCGGTCTTCCGGATACCAAACACCTCCACGTTTCGCTCGCGATCTGGCAACAATCTTGTCAGACATGCGACCTGCCAAAGGTGCTCCAACTGCAGATCATATGTGTGGCGGGTCAGTATTCGGGCACTACTTAGTAGTAACGAATCAGACAGACTCAAGTGTCCGACACCTGAAGGTAAAAAGCAAGCGCCGATGATGGCCTCGTTGGCAATACCATATCGTACCCCTAAGACAAAATGTTAAATATTTACCGGCACGGGAAAGACTAGAACTCACGATGGTATAGGCAATAGGTATCAGAAGCACTATAAAGGGAATTATGAAGCCCCATTGAAACGTTGGTGTAATATCAATCCTACCGTAATTTGTTAGCAGTACCAAATATCCCGAAAATGACTAAGAATATAACATATAGCTCAGTATACTATATAGTCCAGGCTCACGATAAAACTTACCACAAAAAACAAATTTGGGCTCCGTAGCATCCACAACGGACTAAGGGGGTTGAGAATTACGGGGCGCCATCGAGGTAGGGGCTTTCCTGAGGCAGCTTGCTTGTCTATTCCTCTGCTACCAGGATGACTCGTCTCTGGAAGAAAGAGGAGTGTGAATATGAACGAAATGAGGCCAAAAACACCCAGAGAAAACTGTAAAATGCGCCATGATGCGTAATGAGCAGCAGCACCTAGTTGGACCACATTGCATCATTTGGCACATGAATATTGATAATGATACGAACCTCCAGCAAGAGGTGCAAGAGTCGCTCCCACAAGAATAGCCTGAGAAGTGTTGCGTTAATAGAAAGCGATAGAAGTGCCAGTAGTGTCAGCATACAGCGAAAAATACTCCCATTGCTCCTCCTCGTTCCTCAAGTTTATAGATATCTCCGAGTACTCCAGCACCGACAGACATTCCTGGAGAAGCACCTAGAGCTTGAATGAAGCGAAATATCATAAGCTGCTGGATATTCATTGACAGAGCGACGCCAACAGAACCACAAATAAGAAGAGGCACGGTAACGAGATAAACTGGTCTACGACCATCTAAAGACTGTAGGTGAGTGATAGAAGTTACTCAGGTCTTACTGGGTTACTGACAAAATGTCGAATAAGAAGACCCGGTTAACCCGCCGAGCGATGCAGCAAAGATGGACACGCTTACAGCAAGACTGAAAGATAAAAAATAAAGTTAAACAAGATAAAGTCGCAACACACAATATACAGCTGTCGTACCTGACTATAGGTCCCGTAGAGTTAAGATCCTTTGCTATCTGAGGTATGGAAGGGACAAATGTTCCTGACACGAACACTTCACAAAGTTAGTACAGTAGCAATTACTGTGCTTAAAATTAAGTAGCTGAACACGAACAAGGCAATACCCCGCTCGCAGACACTAACGCAACCAACATCCGTTTCTGGGCAGGCGAAAATCGTTGATACACTTCTTCATGATTCAATGCAGCAGGCACTGGTGTAGTACTATCATTAAGTAAAGGTGTGCTTTCTGTGTCTGGTGGCAGCTCGTCCCGGGGTGATAACAGTGGGGGTGATGGAGTCATCCAACTTCGCTCTGAACGAAGAAACCGTTATTCAGGTCATCATATAGCGGATCCATCGGTCAAGCTTCTGAAAGGGTCAAGACATGAGTCATAAAGAAGTTCATAAATAGACAACAATAATTTTGTAATCAAGTATGTTCAGCGTGGTGATCTAAATCGGCTGCACGGATGTCGAGATTCACTTCCAGTACCATCAAACCAGATTTTTGATAAAATAATTTTCTATTTTGATGTGATAATATGAACTGAGTACGTCTGAAGTAGTAGGCATCAAATTTCTCATCTATGTACTTGCTGGGGCTAGAAGCCATCTATCAAATTAACGGGATAAAAAAGCTGGCGTCGTTAGAGAAATAGCTTCAGTTTATTCATGTAGTTTCTTAAGTCAATTATAGATGCTGGCTGACAATGTGGGTTCAGTTATTACCAGCCGTAGAAAACCCAACGTCAACCACAGCTCTCATTTGGGAGCCATATTGTATAGTCGCCCAAAGCATCCTAGCATGAAGTTTAATAGGGATAAGAAAAATTTAAATATACCAAGTTTTAACATACCCGAATCCAGCCCATGCAAGAAAAGCTGCTATTGTATTTGTCACAGCAACACCATAAGTATTAATCATAGGAAGAACTGGCACTAATGAAAATGCAAGAACCATCCAGCGGAAACCACTATAAAATCTTTTACATCACAACACAACAGAACAGGGAAGACACTTACGTATTAGCTGCTACTGCTTCAGCACTTCGAGAATGCATCAAATCAACATTGTAAGCCGCTGAAGCACTTAGAACCATGTCCACCTATATGAATGTGACTTAGTCCTTGCAATATACCGTGATTAATATGATGTACACACCCCGATTCCGTTTAAGAATAAGCAAAGCAAATTCAGCGCTAACCCGACCTTCGTATGTACATACTGAGTTAAAAAGCCAGAAGCCAAAATAGGTGCAGGAACGAGGATCAGAGCAGCAAATAGTGTGGCTCTCAGTCGGTCCTCCGGATACCATATTCCCCCGCGTTTCTCTCGCCACCTGACAACGATTCCGTCAGATAGACGGCCCGCTAAAGGCGCTCCAACTACACAAGAATATGTCATTGTAAATAGCTGGAGGTTAGACGGTGGAATAAACTGAACTGACTCATATTTCCGAAGCCTGCAGGTAAAAAGCAAGCTCCGACGAGGGCTTCGTTTTCAATGCCATAATTTTTCCCTAGTACCGAATTGAATGTTTCCCTCGAAAAAAACAGTCTAGCGCTTACGATCGTATATGCGAGAGGCATAAGAAGCACTGTATAGTAATCAGTTAGATCTCATGCAATGCGTTGATAAAATACTATGCACACCGTAGTCCGTTAACAATACAAAATACCCCGAAATTGCCTATAAGATGGCAAAAAAGTAAGTCGCACATGGATGTCGAACCATTATACAGACAAGACTAACCACGAGAAGCAGATTCGGACTCCTCAGTAGCCACAATGGTCGTAAAGGATTCAAAAGGACAGGGCGCCATCGTGGTATGTGCTTTCCTGTAGTGACTAGCTTATCTACTTCCCTACTGCCAGGATGGCTTGTCTCAGGGAGAAACAAGAGCATAAAGATGAATGAAACCAAACCGCAGACACCGAGAGAATACTGCATAATCCGCCATGAAGCGTAATGAGCGGCGGCACCTAATAGATATAATTAGCCTACTGCATATGTTGCAGAGAAACTGGTAATGAGCAATACCTCCAGCAAGAGGTGCAAGAGCTGGTCCAAGGAAAATACCCTAAGGAATATCCAATGAACATGCAGCGATATGAAAATTAGAGTTGACACACTGCGAAATATATTCCCATCGCCAGCCCTCGTTCCTCGAGTTTGTAAATATCACCAATAACGGCAGCACCGATAGATATTCCTGGGGAAGCACCCAGAGCTTGTATGAAACGACATATCAGAAGCTGAGAGATGTTCCTTGACATCGCGACGCCGACGGAACCAACTATAAGAAATGGTAGTGTTACGAGGTACACTGGTCTACGTCCATCTGTACGTAATAGGTATTGTAAGTTGACAATGTTTTGTATTTAACGTTGCATGACTTACAAAATGTTGCATATGAAGAGCCTGTGAGAGCGCCTAGTGATACGGCCAGCACCGAGAGGCTTACAGCAAGACTACATTCAATGAAAGCTTAGTTCTACACTGTGCATGTAGTACTAGTCTGACGCACCTGACTACAGGTCCAGTAGAGTTCAAATCCTTCGCTATTTGTGGTATTGAAGGGATAAATGTTCCCGATATGAATACTGTACGAGGAAGTTAATTTGCATAAGTCGGAATAAAAACAAGCGGCTTTCAAACATACATGGCAATAAACCGCTCACTGACACCAAGGTAACCAGCACCCTTTTCTGTGCAGGCGAAAAGCGTCGATAAACTGCTTCATGTCGTGCATGTACATCTGACTCGGTGGCATCACCAAGCAATGGTGTAATTTCTGTGTCCGAAGGAAGCACAGTGGATGGAGGTGAAGGTGATAGTGAGGGAGACATGTCTGAGATTTATCAATTTCTAGTGTATTCCGTTGATGTTCCACCGCAACAAAAGCGCTCTTCAAACTATTATGTAGTATGCCTTTATCCGAAATATGAGTCAAGTTGCTAAAAAAAATTCCGTGAGAGTGAGGAAAGAGGCTGATGTCGAGTTTAGTCGAGTGGCCGTCGGATTCAAGTCTGAGTCAGAGGAGATTGTAGTCCTCTGTTACTATCGATTGGATCTCTCAGGGACATGTGTATTCTCACGGCTAATTTCGCTGTCTGCACGCACGCCTACCTAGGTGTTTATTCATCGTCTCGTGAGCGGGCCTGACGAAAAGGAAAAGATAAGTTCGGATCCGAACCAGAACCGTGAAGGTAACGGAGAGATAAACGGCTGTACCGTCGCTTGCTCGGTCTGGCGGCAGACAAGTATCATCTATTGTATGGTGTTTGGCAGCAGCTTCGTGTAAGTAAACATGTGGCAATGTATCGTCGCGTAAACGCGAAACAGGAACCCTGAGCGCACTCACACCACACCTACACTTTATTTTCTTTGACAACATGTATTCTGTAGGTCATATAAATATACTCCTGTGCTCTAATTAAAAGTATAGCCAATAAGAATAGCCAACTATGGCTAAGCTTACAACAGATGTGAGTACAATCTGAGTACTATATTTTCCTTCATGTTCACCACCCAGTGGGTGAACATGAAGGAAAATATAGTACTCAGATTGTACTCACATCTGTTGTAAGCTTAGCCATAGTTGGCTATTCTTATTGGCTATACTTTTAATTAGAGCACAGGAGTATATTTATATGACCTACAGAATACATGTTGTCAAAGAAAATAAAGTGTAGGTGTGGTGTGAGTGCGCTCAGGGTTCCTGTTTCGCGTTTACGCGATACATTGCCACATGTTTACTTACACGAAGCTGCTGCCAAACACCATACAATAGATGATACTTGTCTGCCGCCAGACCGAGCAAGCGACGGTACAGCCGTTTATCTCTCCGTTACCTTCACGGTTCTGGTTCGGATCCGAACTTATCTTTTCCTTTTCGTCAGGCCCGCTCACGAGACGATGAATAAACACCTAGGTAGGCGTGCGTGCAGACAGCGAAATTAGCCGTGAGAATACACATGTCCCTGAGAGATCCAATCGGATAGTAACAGAGGACTACAATCTCCTCTGACTCAGACTTGAATCCGACGGCCACTCGACTAAACTCGACATCAGCCTCTTTCCCTCACTCTCACGGAATTTTTTTTTAGCAACTTGACTCATATTTCGGATAAAGGCATACTACACAGTGATGTGCCAACCGTCGACCATCCGAGTAAGGTCGATGGTTTGGTCGAAAAGCCGGTTTGATCAACCGCAAGGCTTTTCGGTTTTCTTTCGGCAGCGTCAACAATAGTTTTAAACTCCGAAGGTGTTCTGATCATTTTGATGCGTGTTTGATGCGTGTTTGATGCGCGTCGATGTTACACTTTGCTTATCACTTCGTCGATTCAGATGCAACAATTATACATTTAGTTACTCTATCTACCATAGTAATGAACAGTAAATAGTACTTCATTGTATATACTTCAACACATCATAAGATACTCAACTGTATCATCAATATCGAGATCAAGATCTGGCTCCCCATCTGCATCCATATCAAGCAAATCATAAAACTCCAACTCTGCCTCTAGATTTCCAACTGCGCTCCGTTGTTGCATCCTTACCCAATGAGTAGTATTGAAGTTGAAAAGTTCTAAAAGTGTTACACTAATACTGTTTGCACAAGCTGTGGGGGGGGTCAGATGATGATCATCTTCTGACGAGTCCAAGCTTGTTAATTGTCTGGTTATAGCACAAAGAGAGTGGGTGTGATGATTCTCTTCATTGATGGGAAATAAAGGAAAGGAATGAAGGAGATTAGAAGGTGCTGGATCGAAATGTGAAGGAATGGGTGCTGAAATTTGTCCAACCTGTTTCTTTTTCTCTTTTTCTATTCCAAAAACCCTTTTCCACATATTCTTCTTCATTTCAGCATCCCTAAGATGGATATCTCGCAAATGCATCTTTAGCTCTGCAAGATCTGTCAACTTTTGTGTTCCAAGGCGTGTATGAAGCTTTGTTAAAATAAGGCCAAATGTGCTGAATAATCTTTCACATGATGCGGAGTTGGGACAAATTGTGAGAATTCTTTGAGCAAGTTGGATAAGTGGGGGAACTACGGCCTTTGGATCAGCTGATTTCATGTCATCATAGTAATCCAGAGGATTTGGAGATTCATTCTATATGTATACAATAAAAATTAAGCATAAATATAAAGACCTGTACTAAAAACATACCTGTAGTTCTGCATCATTTTTGAAACTTTGACTCACAGTTGCATGTACTCGATAACTTCCAGAGCATGTTAAATATTCACGTACTTCACGATAGAGAGAAGGGGGTGGTGCAGATAAAAAAATCGTTGCCATAAGCGGACCATTAGCCCACCTATTTGTGCAACAGTAAACATGCCGAGATTAGCATTGAAAGGTTCTAATTTTAAGAATGGGTTAAGAATCACAGAGGCGATAATGACATCTTGGTCAGCAGGATTCCAGCGCTTTTCTAGACTCGCAAGAACTGCATTCCTAACAGGCATGTCTTCGGCATCTGTCAATTTTGTGAAGTACATGGCCAAGCTTCCAAATGTCATAAGAACATTATCTAGCCGGCAATGTGTATGCTGTGTCGCATTTGCAGCTATTGCAAGTGGAGATAAATGATTCTTGACACTGTATAGCAATGAATTAGAAATAAAGAGTTTCAATTAAATAAAACAAATAGTACCGTGCAATTGCAGTCCAAAAAAGCGGATTTCTGAGATAAGATACCATAAGTTCAGCCTTATTCTTTGCAGCTGTATCCCCAGAAATAACATGACGTTCTCTTGGATCCTTTTCTGTATCCTCAAGAATAACTTGTTCAATAGTGGTGCACAAGTCCAGAAGCCACCGATAGGCAAGATAGTATGCAGTCCATCTTGTCGGAACCGGTCTAATTACAGATAGTGGTTGTTTCCCACGCCGAATAAGGACCTCCCTTATTAGACCAAGAAGCGCAGTCTTACTCCGTAGCCATGTAATAACTTCATTCGCACAGCTTGCATACGAGAGAAATCCACTATCAGATTTAAGGTAATCCCCAACAATTAAGTTGATCTAAATAGAGATCAGAAAGTAAAATTATAAGGAATAAATACTATTATTTACCTGATGAGTATAGCATGGAGGAGTAACAAGATCAGGGCGCAAAATTCCCAAATTTTTGTGGGCTTTCCTGCCATCACCAGATGAATCAGTGGTCACAGCTATCACTGTTGCATTCCAATTCTCTTTGACTGAGTCAATTGTTTTGAGAATTAGCTCCAGTAAATTATCAGCTGTTTTCTTTTCTGTTGTTGTGTCATATACGGCTACAGTAACTAACTAAGCATTTGAAACATGTTATTTCAAAAATGCGAATTTGATAGATAAATTAATTACTTACATGTCGACCTGTTGTCACAATAAATGCCTGAAAGTGGTGATTGTTTTCACCAGTCCATCCATCACCTTGTAGAGTAACATATTGTTTGTTCAACAGATCTCGACCCTTAGCACGAACATCTTCTAATGCTGCTGGTAACAATCTCTGGCCAAGAACTTTGTGAGAAGGGACTGTTGCATGAGGAATAAAGTCCTCACAAAATCCACGGAACTCTGGATTCTCCACCCATGTCAGAGGAAACCCAGCAGATGCAGTCAAATTTATTAGGCGTCGTTCAAATAGTGCTTGTTGCTCTGGGGACCAAGCAACTAATTCAATGGTGCTGCTACAGCGTGACAAGGAATGATGTACAGGAGCTTGATGATGCGCTGATTGTCATATCCGTGACAATCCCTGTACCATTGGAGTCAACTCCGGTTTTACTCCGCTTTTAGTACGTTTCCTCCGGACTATGTATACTTGTTATATATCGAACTCTTCCTTACTAATGTTTACTTGTATCTGTTTACTTGTTCCTTCCCTTTAATATTACTACCTCGTTCTCCGGCCGCGGCCATTTCTCCTATGACTATAATCTAGAGGCGTACTACTAGTTTACCATGTTCTACATTTCATGGAGTTTACTTAACCCTAGGATGCCACATACCCATGGGCATTACTCCGTACGCATTCGGACAAAGTAGTTTACTATATAAACTACTCCTGTAATGTAGATAGACTTCAGTTTCAAATCAACTACGTTTACACCCTTCTCCCACTTGGGCCTTGAGCCAACTCCGCTATTTTGTCACTTACTCCGCTTTGTTCTAAATACGGAACTGGAAGTCCAAGGGGCGCAACATACAAGTTGAAGCCAACGTTCCACTACTCCCGTACTTGTTCATTATCTCCACACACCCTACTAACGTTGTACAAGTTACTCCGCTATTAGACTATCTACTCCGAGGTTCTTGTCCCTAGTGGAATAGAACGGGACGTGACAGTATTTGAAACTCACTCCCTTGGATCTTCTCCGCATTTTTTGTCTTTTCTCCGATGGCTACTGTACCGAGACTGCTCATCAACGCAGTCACCAGCAGCAAACAATCCCGCTGCAAGCCCGACGCAGTAATCGTTTGGCTTCTCAGCAATCTGCTGCTCGACATACGACTACCATCCCGCGACCTCTTTCTGTTTCTCGTTCTCCTGTTCCAGAGTCGGCCAGTGCATTGGTCTCGAGAATTCCTGTCTCGGCCGGACGTGCTCAACGGGTGCTGCAACCAGCATTCGAGTATGTCAGCAATGCCCGACCCATGCCACTTGTTTTTCCATTTGACCCAACACTCATTCCACATGCTACCATTGACTCCGACCCGCGAGCTCCAACTCGAGTCTAGCACCCCTAAAGCACCTATACCTTCAGGTGCTGGGAGTGCTCCACCACCACCTCCACCCGGAGATAATGGCAATGGGGGCAATGGTTATGAATCATCTGAGGACGGCTCTAACCATGAGCCCTCTGATGGTAATTCCCAGTTTGGTGACGTTGAGGATGAAGTTCCTCCCTCTGATCACGGAGATTCTGCAGGCCATGGAGGAACTCCTCCTGGTGGGCCTGGCAGACCTGGAGGCTCTGGTCCTTCATCACATGGCTCCTCTCGCTCCTCTCGCTCATCCTCCTACCGCCCTCGTCGACGTCATTATGATGGAGAAGATGTGGTTGGTGCTCTGACTACTATAGTCGAGCGCATTATGGATCAGCCACCTCCTACTCCTGCACCACATGACAAGAAAGTCAAAGCGCCTGACATCTTCGATGGCTCTAGCACCGATAAGCTGGATGCATTCCTAACTCAGTGCCGCCTAAATTTCCGAAACAACCCCCACCTTTACAACAGTGACCAGGCGAAAGTTGACTATACGTTAACTTTTCTCCGGGGATCTGCAGGGGCTTTGTTCAGTTCACATCTGGATGAGGATGTTTATGAGCGCTGGATGGACGATTGGCTCTTTTTCGTTAGTTTGCTCCGGACTCACTTCGGACAAACTAACCCCCGAGCAGAGGCTGAGCTGGAGATTCGTGCACTGAAGATGGAAAACAACCATCGCATCACTTCGTACGAAATCGATTTCAACAAGTATGCTACCTTGTTGAACTGGGACGACCCATCCCTCACCTCACAATACTACTATGGCCTATGTCCGCGCATTAAGGACAAAATCTCCGGCAGGGAGATTCCTCGTCCTGAATCCCTTCAGCCTATGAAGGCTTTGGCCCAGGGTTTCGATCAGCGCCATTGGGAGCGCAGTACTGAGCGTGCCATTGAGGAGAGGCGTCACAAGGGTGCTGCTGCACCTTCCAAGACTCTTCCTCCGGCTTCCAACAATAGGAACCGGGGAAACACTCCTGCAGAGCCTGCTGCCTCCACCTCTAACGCCGCATCAGTACCCACTCCCAGCACTTCCTCCGGGTCTACAGCCCAACCACGCCGTCCTGCCTCTCAAGGCCCGGACTTAACAGGTAAATTAGGACCTGATGGTAAGTTAACTCCGGAGGAGCGCAAACGTCGTTTGGACAACAAGCTCTGCTTGTTTTGTGCTAAAGCTGGACACATGGCTAAGGATTGCCGCAAGGCTACATCCACGGCTGCAAGAGCACGCGCTGCTGCTATTTCCTCCGAGGCGTCTGCCCCGGTGAGCCCCACTACAGGGAGTTCAAAAAAATAGAGCGCGGTCCTTGTAACTCCGCACAAGTCGAGGGCCGCGTTCCTCTCCCTTGTGCTCTCATGGAGGTAAGACTTAACGCGTCCGCTCTTTCTGACCCTCAGGCTGTACATATACCGCTCTCCTCTCCATCTCCTATAACACCGAACATTTTACTTACCTATGCTGCCCTTATTGACTCCGGCTCTACTCACTGTTTCATTGACTCATTCTTCGTCCGGAGAAATCACCTACCTACAACTCCTATAACCCCGATAGCATTACGACTGTTTGACGGCACCACAAACTCTACTCTTACAGAAAGTACTACTTTGCCTGTAACGTTTCCATCTGGTGAATGCATCTCCCTTGCACTTTATGTGACTCCGCTTGATTCTTCTTGTTCCGTGGTTCTAGGATTTAACTGGCTCTCCCAATACAATCCGTTGATTGACTGGGTACAGAGACGCATACTTCGCTCCAAACCACTGTTACAGAGGAATCATCTCCGCTTTGCCGACTCCCTGCTCCGAAGGATACTCCTTCATTGCCACCTGCTTCACCAGATGAGACCTCATCTCCTCCGCCAGACTCTTGTCCTCCTCCGAGCATCTCTATGATTAATGCTGCTGCATTTCTTAGAGCTAGCAAACTTGAAGGGTCTCAAACCTTCAGGATACATCTCGGTGCTGTAGTCTCTGCGTCTGCTGCTGCCGCTATGGCCACAGAGACCATTGACCTTTCTAATGTTCCCTCGGACTACCACGAGTTTGCTGACGTCTTCAGCAAAAACCAGGCAGATACACTTGCTCCACACCGTCCTTACGATCTTAAAATCAATCTGGATGAAGGCTCTTCTCCTCCGGTTGGTACGATCTATTCCCTTTCCCAATCTGAGCTTGGATCTTTACGGGAGTTCATTGACGAACATCTCCGTATTGGCTTCATACGTCCTTCACGTTCTCCACACGGAGCACCAGTGCTTTTTGTCCGGAAGAAGGATGGTTCACTTCGGCTTTGTGTCGATTTCCGTGGACTCAATGCCATTTCCAAGAAGGATAGGTACCCTCTCCCTCTCATTGCCGACCTCCTTGATAGTCCTCGCAAGGCTCGAATTTATTCTAAAATCGACCTCCGCCACGCTTACCATCTTGTCCGTATCACTGACGGAGATGAATGGAAGACTGCCTTTCGCACTCGCTATGGCTCGTTTGAATGGCTAGTAATGCCATTTGGACTTACCAATGCACCTGCAGCCTTTCAACGTTTTATGAACGACATCTTCAAGGATTTACTTGACGTGTGCGTAATAGTTTACCTCGACGATATTCTTATCTACTCCAATAACATGGAGGAACACCGTCGACACGTTAAGGAAGTCCTACGCCGATTACGAAAGCATGGTCTTTATGCCCGGGCAGATAAGTGTGAATTCCACACAGAGTCTGTTGAGTACCTTGGTTTCGTTCTTTCTCCGTCCGGCCTCACAATGTCTAAGGACAAAGTCCAAACAATT
This sequence comes from Cyathus striatus, assembly GCA_025738555.1. Lineage (NCBI taxonomy): Eukaryota > Fungi > Basidiomycota > Agaricomycetes > Agaricales > Nidulariaceae > Cyathus > Cyathus striatus. Next base: position 662,159 of record JAOVFP010000021.1, read on the forward strand.
CAGGATTGGCCTGAGCCTAGAAAAGTGAAAGATGTTCAATCTTTCCTTGGCTTCGCCAATTTCTACCGACGTTTCATCCGAGATTACTCGGACATCGTTGTTTCATTAACACGTCTTACCCGGAAGGGTTTGAAGTGGGACTTTACTCCGGCATGCCGTGCGGCGTTCAATCATCTGAAAGATGCTTTCAGTACTGCTCCAGTGCTTACACACTGGGTGCCAGATGCGCAGATTATAGTAGAGACTGATGCTTCAGACTATGCACTCGGAGCTATTCTCTCTATTATCGCTGACGATGGCGATATCCACCCTATAGCATTCCACTCCAGGACCTTTACTGCTCCGGAGTTGAACTATGACACCCATGACAAAGAACTCCTAGCGATCTTTGAAGCTTTCAAAGTATGGCGACATTACTTGGAGGGTTCTGGTATTCCAATCGACGTGGTCACTGATCACAAGAACCTTGAATACTTCTCCACCACCAAGATCCTTACTGGTCGTCAAGCCCGTTGGTCGGAGTATCTTTCTCAATTCAATCTAGTTATACGTTTTTCGTCCGGGGAAGCTCGGAGCTAAACCAGATGCATTAACTAGACGCTGGGACGTCTATCCTAAAGAGGGGGATAACGACTATGCCACAGTCAATCCGCATAACTTTAGGCCAGTTTTCACTCAAGAACAACTCACTACCTCGTTGCGAGCTACTATTCTCTTCCTACCGATTCTCGGAGCTAGCATAGTTATGGACGTTGAGCAGCTTCATCATGATATCCTGATCGCTCAACCTACTGACACTGTTGCTGCCATCCATCTCCGAGATCCCACTGGTCGTTGGTCAGTCGGAACGGACAAATTACTCCGTCTCGATGAACGTATCTATGTTCCCAATGACAATTCCCTTCGCCTCCGCGTTCTCCAGTACAAGCATGATCACATCCTCGCTGGACACCCCGGTCAAAACAAGACCTTGTCCATCATCAGGCGTGAATACACTTGGCCCGGCCTCCGCACTTATATCAAGGACTACTGTAAGTCCTGTACCACTTGCATGCGATCTAAACCCCAAAGGCATCGACCCTATGGCACTTTGAAGCAACTCCCAATTCCGGGACGTCCATGGAGTTCTATATCAATGGATTTCATCGAAACACTTCCTAAGTCCGGTTCAGAAGAGTATAACTCCGTTCTGGTCGTCGTAGATCGTTTCAGCAAGCAGGCAATATTCATCCCCTGTTATAACACCATTACCTCCGCCCAACTCGCTCAGCTCTTCGTCTTGCACGTATTTTCTAAACATGGTGTTCCAGAGCATGTTACCTCCGACAGAGGCTCGGAGTTCATCTCTCATTTCTTCCGTTCATTGGGCAAAGTCCTCGACATGACCTTGCACTTTACCTCCGGGTACCACCCAGAGGGTGATGGACAAACAGAACGTATCAACCAAGTTCTGGAGCAATATGTCCGCATTTACTGCAACTACCAGCAGGACAACTGGGCTGTTCTACTCCCTCTCGCTGAGTTCGCGTATAATAATACTCCGAGCTCGACCACTAATACAACCCCTTTCTTCGCCAACAAGGGTTATCACCCAGCAATAACAGTTCATCCGGAACGAGATGTTACTGCAGCTAAAGCACGGGAATTTGCCGTTGACCTCCAAGAACTTCACGAACTCCTCAAGATCGAAATAGCACTTGCTCAAAAGCATTATCAAGTCGGAGCAGACAACCGTCGGTTGCCAGCTCCGGAGTTCAAGGTTGGAACAAAGGCTTTTGTCCGCGCTAAGTTCTTTAAATCTACTCGTCCAGCAAAAAAGTTTGCTGAAAAGTATTATGGTCCATACGAGATTATTGCCGAGACTGGATCCCACTCCCGCACCTTACGCCTCCCCACCAACTTTCGCTCAGTTCATCCAGTCTTCCACGTCTCTATGCTCGAGCCAGCCACAGAAAATCCTTTCCCTGAACGTGAAATACCTCCGCCTCCTCCGGTGGAACTTGATGGCGACATCGAGTACGAAGTCAGCGAAATCTGTGACTCCAAGTTAGATCGTCGTTGCAAATGCAAACTCCGGTATCTAGTCCGCTGGTCTGGATACGAGGGCACGGACGAAGAGTTAACTTGGCTAGCTGCAACGGAGCTAGAGCATGCTTTTGAACTTATTCAGGAGTTCCATTCAAAATATCCTGATAAGCCCAATCCAGACACCACTTAGACTTTACTCCGCTTTTACTCATTTTACTCCGCTTTCACTCTTTTTCTTAGTTTCAATCCCTAGTGCACTCAGCGCACACATACACCAAAAAACAATTCAAAGTCCAAAACCTACAAAACATTTTTCTCCTGTCTATGCACATTTTCCTCCGGCTCGATTTTCATTTCTATCTTCATTTTCACTCCCAGACTCATTATCTCCGCCACAGTATCATTTACTCCACCTCTGGCATTGCCCTCAGCAATCTCCGGAGTTTTTCACTGCTGAATAAGCATAACTATTTCTATTCGTCTCGAAGGCCTCGAAGGCTCGGCCTTAATGGGAGGATACTGTCATATCCGTGACAATCCCTGTACCATTGGAGTCAACTCCGGTTTTACTCCGCTTTTAGTACGTTTCCTCCGGACTATGTATACTTGTTATATATCGAACTCTTCCTTACTAATGTTTACTTGTATCTGTTTACTTGTTCCTTCCCTTTAATATTACTACCTCGTTCTCCGGCCGCGGCCATTTCTCCTATGACTATAATCTAGAGGCGTACTACTAGTTTACCATGTTCTACATTTCATGGAGTTTACTTAACCCTAGGATGCCACATACCCATGGGCATTACTCCGTACGCATTCGGACAAAGTAGTTTACTATATAAACTACTCCTGTAATGTAGATAGACTTCAGTTTCAAATCAACTACGTTTACACCCTTCTCCCACTTGGGCCTTGAGCCAACTCCGCTATTTTGTCACTTACTCCGCTTTGTTCTAAATACGGAACTGGAAGTCCAAGGGGCGCAACATACAAGTTGAAGCCAACGTTCCACTACTCCCGTACTTGTTCATTATCTCCACACACCCTACTAACGTTGTACAAGTTACTCCGCTATTAGACTATCTACTCCGAGGTTCTTGTCCCTAGTGGAATAGAACGGGACGTGACACTGATGCAGATCTTGCTGATGTAGATCTTGGTGATGTAGATCGGAATGATGATCTTGATCTATTACTGTGTACTGAACCAGATGGTGATGGTTCACGTGACACTGAGGTAGAAGAAGGCATGGAATAGGACAATGGGAAATAGCCTGAACTAGGTGGGGGCATAAACATATCCCCTGATAAATCTGTATTAGAAATATTTGGGTTGAAAGAAAGTTGCAGTGGAACAGGGTGATGCAATGTGGTATAAGTCCTTTGAGGTCTAGGTGTGATATCCATGTCCTGAGGAGAAATTGCATCAGAATGTGCATGAGATGATGATTTGGATGTCTTCTCCTTCCCTGAATTCCTTGCTTTATTTCTCACTTTGTCACTCACTAGTTCACACTTTTGTAGGTGTTTTATCAAAGTTTCAGAGCAAGATTCAAGCCATCTTCGAGGCAGTGGTGAACCATCAAAAACCAGATGGTCACTATATGCAACGGATCCGGGAACATTAAATACTATTATACTTGTGTTATTTAATTAAGATATGTTATTATAATAATAGACTCACAAGCTAGTTTTATAGCATTTATATCATGAGCACTATTTAATTCTTGTTGTCTCACTTGATTTTCTTCATATAGCGTGATCTCAAGCAATCATATTAATTTATTGCCATTTTGTATGAAGAAAATCCACACCTTTAATATGTCATCATCTAAACACCAAAGGCAGTAACATTTTGTTTTGTCATGAGAATCTGGGTGTGAGAAGATTTCTCTAGGCTTAGGTCGAGTAAGAAATAGTGGGTGGTCAGCAAAATGAGCGCGCCACCATCCTCGAGGTTTACTGGACATGTTTGCACAGAAATAATGTAACCTACCATTTCAATGACACTTATATAGAGGAGATTTATCGGAAACTTTGGATATATAGAGCTGAAATTAAGTTAGGTGTCTTCTATCTTTTGTACAATTGTGTTCATTGGGTAAGTTGGCGTTACATTGGAGAAACTGTGGTCAACTGAATAATATAAACTAAATATATACAAGTGATGATAGCTGAAATATCGGAATGACAAAAAATAACATCAATTTAAACATGTGTATATGGGATTACATTGGGGATTCAACAGTAGAAGATTATAGATTTGAATGAAGAAGACTTGACGTGTGGACTTGGCTTGAGCACATGCATGATGAAGGTTTGGCGTGTTGGTACATTTAGAGCGGAGTCTGAATAAGATCTTAGATGAGCTTCGAGTACTTTCCCACCCCTCACAAAAACGTGACTAAAGCCTTTCTTCTTGTGATTAAAGCCGTAGACTATTATCTAATGTTCGACGTACATCGGAAAACTGTCAGTTCGGTTTCAGGCCAAAAACCGACGGTTGGCACATCACTGTCACCCACTGCTTTCAGTGGAATACTACTTTGCCCAAGTAGCTGTGATTATATGCAAGGGCCACAGGTGATTTACACTTGAAAAGCTCATTAACCTTCTAGATTTTCAAAGGCATTCAATGGTGCACATGGGTAAATTTCCTGAAAGCTATAAAAGAGCAAGGATCAACCAGTCATTGGATCCCCAAGATGTTTGTGCTTCTTTCATAGTATGTATCAATTCTATGAGAATGGAAGTGAGTATTTTTTATTATTAATTCAATTGCCATTTTTCTAATCTTATGAAATTTTTGTAGGCAATTATTAGCACTGGAGCATATTGTTCCTCATATACTTATTACCTTGTCACTTATTTGAAATTGGTTTAATACTTGCACTCAATTACCCACTCTTTGTTGCATACACATCTCTTTTAACATTTTATTTATCAAGTAAGTCTCATTATCCTAATCTTGCAAGTCATAAAGGAACTCTTACATGTTATTTAGGCTATTTGGTCAACTCTTTGTCTCTCTCTTCATGTTTAGGATTTTATTATAATTGGTTATCTAAACCTTTTATGAAGCTAGATTCTGCTTCATTTTTTATGATAATATTTGTTTGCAGACTCTGTGAGAGCTCATGTGGTCTCAGTAAGTGTCATACTTTATTACTTAAATACTCTACAACTAATACTGCACTGTTTCATCAGTGAATTGAAACACTACTATTGGATTGTTCCTAGAACTTCTAGAATTGGAATTTTGAGATGTTCAGTGACAGTATTACTACTTCACTGTTGGTTGCAAGCTACTCTGATTTTTGGACTTGTCAGCTACCTTTGAGAGTCTCAGACTGGACAATGGTACAATTATATTTGCTTGTCTTTGTGTTTGTGGAGGAAGTACCTCCTTCAATGATATGTACATACTCATAGTTTCAAGCAAATTATTGAAGTACTCACATTTTAATTAGTTCAATTGCCTGAATTATTGCCTGATCTCAATGCACATTCCAAGCAAAGTATACAAATTTCTTGTCATATCCATGACAAAGCCCCTAGAACTGACAATAGTCAATGTTATGTTTTCATCCAAGTATTGTATGTTTCCTCCAGACTGTGTACCTCTATTATATATCAAACTCTCACTTACTAATGTTTACTTGTCCCATCCCTTCATTATTATTATTTGTTCTATGCCTTTCCATTACTTCTAGTACATTCCATTAGTTCCATCCCCATTAGTTTTACCCCATTCTTCATTTTCTTACCCCATTCTTTATCCTTACTGTCACTATTGACATTATATGTTGACTGTAATCTAGAGGCATGGAACTAGTCTACTGTAGTCTACATTCTCTGGAGTTACTTATCCCCTATTATGCCACAAACCCATAGCCACTAACTCCCTCTGCATCCAGGTAAAAGTACTACATAAACTACTTCATATTGTAAGTAGACTACAGTTTCAAATCAACTATGTTAACACCCTTTCCTTCACTTGGGACTTGTTCCAACTCTGAGAATTTATCATCAACTCTGCCCTGTTCTAAATATGGAATGAGAAGTTCAAGGGGTGCAACATACAAGTTGCAGCCTATGTTTTATTACTCCCATACTGTCATGACTGTGCCCCTAGCCTGACTTGACAGTGGAGTATGAGGGGGTGATTGCAGAGAAGTGAGGGGTGAGCAAGAGATGACAGTGGAGAAGGTAACTCAGGGGTAGAACTTTGGCTTCAGCTTATGTGCTGCACCCCTGGGATTTGTCATATCCTGTATCACCTACCTCCAGACTCCTATGCCCTTACTCCATGTTTCCCTTTGTTTACTCTGGATTTTTGATTGCATTCTTATTATTACCTATTGATTACTGTACATAGACTACTCTCATTTCCTTTCTCCCATTCTACTAAGCTATCCCCTCAGTAATGTAGTATACATCTCATAGTGGGTCACTTATCATTCTTAAGTGCACCACTATCTGTTTCACTTTACACTGCCATATATGCTCACTTCTCTGATGTGTTTTATTATGTTTAATTAGCTATAGTCTTCATTCTATGTATGCCTACCCTGACTGTACTTCTCTGCTGGCCAAGGCCAGCAGCCTTTACTTACTCTGACCTTCTAGTATTTAAGTAGCATGACAACTGTACTTAGACTTCAGTTTCATATTGAACTACATCCTCACCCTCTTGTCTGACTTGAGTTTCATCTCTCATCCCTCTTGTCTCTTGTCTTCTCCAAAGGGCTTGCCCTTACCCCAAAATCTAGGACTGGGAATCCCAGGGTGCAGCACATAAGCTGAAGCTGAAGTCCTACCTGTTACAATTTTCTTTCTTCATCTATTTACATATGATTTCTTTGCATTTCTTTGACTTGTTTGGTATTACCTTTGATACCAAACACATGACTTCTTACTTACATGATCCAGACTCATCTCAAGTCACTTTACCTTACTTAGTCTATCTTTCTTTCTTCTTACTGCACTGCAGCAATGTGCAGTTGATAAACTACACCATGACTTATTTAGTTACATTCTTACTTATTTTTAGTATGAACTCATTTGTATTTAAACCATAGTAACTTGGGCTGTAGAGCTCAAGCTTCAGCTTAAATTGAATTAGCTTTACTTTGATTCATTCACCTCACTCATACTTAAGTCTAAACAACTTAAGAGCTCATGAATAGAGACTTGAACTCGATACTGATTATGGGGAGGTGCAATGGCACTGATCAAGAATTTGTTTGTAGTTGTTTGTAATTTTGGCATTTTCTAACAATCATGGAAAATCAATATTTTGCATGGAATTTAAACTTTTTGATGTTGATTTGTCTGGAATTGGAATAAATTCGTGATGGCACAGGGAATGCACATGTGTGATTTCTCAGATTAGGTCAAGAAGTGCAACATCCATGTGTGAAATCTTCTAGTGTGCCGGGAAAATATAAAAATGAACCTGTATTCCCTGATGAACATACTCTTAATTACATCTATCTATGTTATAAAGGTATGGAGAAAAAACTTGAGTAGATATTATGTTTTTGAAACTGCATGTAATTCTGAGCTGTTGCATAATTATGTAATACATGTTTCAACATGTTTCATGTCGCATAAAAACATATGCATGATGAAATATCCCAATCCCAACCTGTTCCACCACTTGCTCTTGTGTCAGATCTTCCAGGACTCATTATTCAATAGGCCGACATGTTAATATGACAAGAAGCATAAAGAAACAGACAAAAGGGAAGACCAGAGTCCAACTTACAGCTCTTGATGCTGTTAATGCAGCACATTGTTCCTCTATGTGCAAATGGTGAAACAAAGACATTCCTACACTGCTATCTGTTGCCCAAGGACATATATGTGATCTGGAAAGAAAGGCAGAGCTTAATAACAACAAGTATTGGAATGTATGGAGAAGGTGTTACCAGACACAAAAAAGGCACAATGATCTTAAAACAAAGCTTTCTACCTCCATTCTTCTGGCAAAACAGTTGTGACATGACATACAGTGAAGAGACAATGAATTCCAAGGGTTAAAAGAAACAACTGGACTCACAATTAAAGATCTCCAAAAAAAACTTGATTTGCTTCGAAAATCCAAACAGCAGTTGCAACTAGAACACATAAAGCTCAAAAAGTGCCATAAGTATGTGTCTAAAGCTAAAGACATACTCACGAAACAAATAAAGGAGAGACAATGGAAAGGGCTACAATTTTGGCTCACCAATAAACAAATTTACACCACTCATGCACAGAAATTGGCATGATATCTTGTTTCAACTGGAACAGCAGAGAAAAAGGTTGGAGCCACAATACAGGAGATAGGAGGTGTCCTAGGGATTGAAATAAAGGAAAGAATGAGTACCAGAACTGTACAATGAGCTGTTCTTGAAGGTGGGGTTGCTGCAAATATACAACTTGGCTATGAAATTCTACATGCAGATAGTGAGTAATCAGAATGCAAATGAATGACTTGAATACTTACATATTCATAACAGAAATAGCCTATAGCTTGGACTCAACATCTCATAAGCATATCAAGTATGAGTCAAGACATATTGCAATGCAAGTCTTTGATTATTCAAATCCCAATGCAGAGCCAAAATGGACATTACGCACCTTAGGAGTTGGAACATCAGTAGATCACCATAGTGAAACCCAAATTTCTGGACTTAAAGAAAGGCTCAATGCACTAGCTGTCATATTCAATGGAAGTCCTTTTGCAGAACAAAAAGGACTGAAGTTCTCTGCTGAGGACTTTGCATACAAGTTGATAGGTACAAGCAGGGACCATGCTGCTGATCAGAAAAATAGCCATGAAATATTAAAAGTTTGAAAGATGGAGGCAATACTTCAGCATCTTGGTGAAGAGTCACTTTTTGAAATGGGCTTTGAACATGTATATGCACTTCTAGTGCCTCAGAAGATGAAGTTAATAGAAGACATTGGTGGACAGGATGCATGGAATTGACTTACAGAAGAGGAGAAAACAGAGGCCGACACATCTATTGTCCAGGAAATTGGACAGAAAGTTTTTGAGAGTTTGCCACAAGAAGACCAGGCCAAACTCACTGTTTTTATCCAAACAGGATGCTGTATGCATAAGGATCTGAATTGCATAAAGAGTGGAGATAAGTCAATGCAAGACATGTGGATAGCTAATAATAAAACCCCACCAATTCTATTGGCCAATCACAAAAATGCAGTAATTCTCACTGGTCAAATTGATTGTTCCAATCCAACAGCTGCAGAAGTACATGCCCAATACAAGTTGAAACAAGGTGGAAGTCATGCAGCTATGCTAGGTGGATTAATATGCCAACACAAGGACAAAAAAAAAGGACAACAGAACAAATATGATATGTAGATGTTGTTATGATCCGAGCTGGTCTCGTGATGTCTTCTGGTCTTGTGATAGGATGTATCTCATGACTTGTCACTACACTCATAAGTCGTATGACAAAGTCAAAGCCTAAACTGTTATAATGTAGAGTTATACACAAATGGACTTGCAGTGTCTTCACAGTAACACTTGAAGAGCGGAAATGAAATAGCGGTGTTCTGGGTCTGAGGTGGTCTCAATGAGGATAGAGAGGATTAGCCAGCTATATTGGATGATAACTAAACTAAGATCAAGCTGAAGAAGCTTGATCAGAATACATGAGCTATTTATACAAAAGAAGCATGGTCCATTTGCAGAAGGTATGCTACTATAAATAAATGTCTGTGACTTGCCATAACTCGGCAGAGGTCTATAAATAAGTGTGCAGCAGTATCAGTAAGCAAGTCTGAGGAAATAAGAGATGTCCGTGCTTGTAGTATGACAAACCAGAGGAGCAGGGTCAGGGATGATGAGTAAGTGAGTAGTTATAAATAGAAAGGGATCAGCATGTGAAAAGATATAAATAGAAAGGTCACATGAAAAAGAGGTACTCTGGCGGGGTTGAGATGGAAAAAGTGTAACATTACCCCCTTTGTACAATCAAACATCCTCATTTGATGCATATCATCCGGCTTCGTGTTGTTCGGTGGCTTCGGCTTCTTCATCGGCATTTACCTGGTCCTCAAGTTCCATATGGACATTCCATGCATTGATCTCATATTGTGGCCAGTTCCCCCAGTTGTTGTTGTTGGGTGGTGGAGTGGGTGTGTTGGGGCCATAGTAGCAGTCCTTTGGAGCATATCCGGCACAAGGCCATCCACAGGATTGGCAGACATATTTCTTGCATTGGAAGGGAGAGTGGCAGGGGGCGTGGAGGCAGCAAAAGGGGCAGATGTGGCGGTGGCATTGGAGGCAGTTGTGATGTTTACTGTGGCAGAGGGGGCAGTGGTGGTGGGTATTTTGGAGAGGAAGGTCCTCGATGATGAGGGCCTTCTGCATGTTTCGGATGGTCTGAGCGTGGGGTCTTCGGGTACATGGGTGTGCCTGGCAATAGGCATTACACCAGGTCCTTTTACGTTCCTGGTGACAAAAGGAATGAAAGAGTTCCAGGTCATAGGCAGGGATGTGGTACCAACATCCGGGGTTGCATTGGCAGAGGGGTTTGGTGGTGGGAGGGGTGTTAGGAATGATGGGGGGCTTGGTGGTGGAGGGTGCAGGGTGACTTCATAGAGGGGTGTGGTTTTCCTGATCATTGCTGTTGTCCAGTGTGGCATGGTGTCTAGTAGTTCCTGGAAGAACTGGCATAGCTGGTCGGGGTGAATTTGGTGGAGAGGGGGATGCAGGGGTAAGAAGCAGTGGAGGGGAGGAGGGGGGTAGATTGCCGTTGGAGGGGATAGGTGGATATGCCAGGGGTGCTGTTGGGGTTCTGGGTTCAATGGTCAGGGGTACTGGGGCGTAGACATAGTGTTGGTGATTGTGGGCGAGGGTGCGACTGTGATTGAGGGGTGGGATTTGGAGGGCTTCTATTCCTATGCAACCAGGGGAACTTTGGTGTTGGGTACCACAGAATCCTTGGGGAAGGTTGATGAGTTGGGCATAGTCAAAGAGACGGAGTTGGATGAGTAAGTCAGCGATGTGTTCAAGGTTATATTTAGGGACAGACGGGTCTTGTGTTTTGCCAGTGACAATTTGAGCAAAACAGTCCATGGCAAGGATAAACAACTGCACGAAGCAGTGGGATATTCCAGGGGGCGATGTACTGGAGGAAGGCGATCATTTGGAGGGGTGCATTTTGGGCACACCACAAGGCTTTGGTGAGGTGGATTTCATGGGGGTGGCAGATACGTTGTGGGATGGCAGGGGTGGCACCTGGCCAGTTGAGGTGGTGAAGGCCAGTATGGAAGGTTTGGGTGGGTAGTTCATTGGTGGTGGTGGTGGGGATTTCAATTCGGAGGTCGGTCGGGGGGGTGTTGGTCGAGTTGGGGGCGGTCGTGGCAGTGGTGGTAGCAGGGGCAGAGGTGGAAGGCATGTTGTAGGAGTTGTATCAGTGTTTAGAAAAGGTGATTTCTGGTTCGTTCAGGGTAACTTTGCTTTCTTTTTATAGGTTTTCAGGAGGTCTTCAGCATTTTCCAGGGCATCTTCGTTTACCCATTCATTGGCAGAAGAAGGGTATCCTTTCCATGAGATAAGAAAGATTGTTCCCTTCTTCTGTTTATTGTGCACTTTGATCGCTTCTATTTCCCATTTTTCTTGATCATCGATAAGATCTGGGGGTGGTTCCAAATAGTTGGGTCTGTGGGTGTCGTTCTTGATGTATGGTGTTAGGAGGGATTGGTGGAATACTGGGTGGATCTGGCCCCAGCATTTCGGTAATTGCAGTTCATAGATGAGTTTTGATTGGACTTCTTTGATCGGGAATGGTCCTTCTCTTTGAGGGGCAAATTTCTTGATTGGGTATGCTATTTTGAGGTTTGTTGATTCTAGCCATACCATTTGTCCTTTCTTGAGGGGTCGGAGATCTGTTTTGTTCCAGAGTTCTACTCGTTGTCGTGCGAGTTCGTGGAGTGCTTGTGTTTCTTTCCTAAGTTGGTGTAGTGCTTTGATACGTTCTTGAACTTCTAGGATCTTTGATTGGGAGAAGACTTCTGGAAGTGCGATGGGGTCATATCCCATAATTAGGTAGAATGGGGAGTTCTTCATGGTGGAGTGATATCAGGAGTTGATGGCGAATTCGGTGGAGGAGAGGTATTTGTTCCAGTCATATTGCCTCATTGCACAGATGCATCTGAGGTAGACTTCTATTTCTTGATTCATTCATTCGGTTTGGCCATTGGTTTGTGGGTGGTATGCTGTGCTTCCTTTTCATTTGACATCTAGGTGGCGTATCATTTCTTGGAATGCTTTGGCAGTAATCTTGGGGTCTCTATTGGATATGATGGAATTGGGTAATCCGAATATTTGGTAGATGGTGTCAAGTAAAAGTTGGGCTACTCCTACTGCGGTAAGTCCTTTCTTGTGGCAGTGTTCGAATATTACCCCCTTTGTAGATCCATGGTCGACCATGACAAATATAGAGTCATATCCATTGGAGGAGGGTAAATCTGTGATCCAATCGCATGAGATTTGGAAGAAAGGTCAGGTGTTGGTAGGTGTGGGAATGGGCATTAGCAGTGGTTTTCCTTTTCTGTTGTACTTTGATTGTTGGCAAATGGTGCATCCTTCAACATAATTCTTGATAAATATGCCCATGCTTGGCCACCAATAGTGGTTCTTGACTGCTAATTCGGTGTTGTGGGGTCCTGGGTGTCCAGTGGCTACTGTGTCATGATATTTTTGTATGATTTCCTGTTGGAGTTTCAGATCTGGTGGTACATAACATCGGCCTCAGTAATAGAGGAGGCCATCGTCTTCTTGCCAGTCTTGGGCTGCGTTCTTGATAAGGGATAGTTGTCCCAGTTGTTTCATGGCTGTAATGGCATCCTGTGTGTGGTGATCAGTTTCTAATGCCTTCTTGAATTCTTCGTGGAGTTCTGTGTCAATAAGGTTAATGGGGATATCTTCAGTCAAGGGAAATAGGTGTGCTGGTAGCATTGTGACTTGTTTGTTATTGAGGTCTTCCTTTGGAATGTAATCGGGTCAGCAGGATAGTGCATCAGCTACAATGAGGTTCTTTCTGGGTTTGTGGTGCAAGTCGAAGCGGAATTGGGATAGGAAGAGGAACCATCAGGCTTGTCTTCAGGTGAGATCTTCAGGTTTCCTCCAGTAACCAAGATTTCGGTGATCTGACCATATCGTGATCTGGTGTGGTGTTCCTATGAGTAAGTGTTTCCATTCTTTAAGTCCGTGGATGATTCCAAGTAATTCTCTGTTGTAGATCTCATAATTCCTTTCAGCTTCTGTAAAAGTGTGGGAGGAGAATCCACAAGGGTGGAGTTTTCTGTTGGGTCCTTTCTGGTTGAGTACTGCTCCGCAGGCATATTTCGAGGCGTCTGTTTCGAGTTCAAAGGGTTGTTCAGGGTCTGGTATTCGTAATACTGGTTCCGAAAGGAACTGTTCTTTGAGGGTGTCAAAGGCTTTCTGGCATTCTGGGGTCCATTCAAAGGGTTTGTCTTTCTTGGTAAGAGCATTTAGGGAGACGGCGATCTTTCCAAATCCTTCTATGAATTTCCTGTAAAAGTTAGCGAATCCCATAAGTGATCTTACATCCTTGAGCTTGGTAGGGATCGGCCAATCGCAGATTCCTGCTACTTTGACAGGGTCCATTGCGAGTTCGTCTGGTTGTACAATTAGTCCTAGGAAGTCAACTTCGGTGACTTTGAATCAGCATTTCTTCGGTTTGGCATAGAGATCATGTTTTCTGAGTATGTCGAGTGCTTTCCTGGTAATCTGTTCAAGTTCTTTGATGTTTGTTCTGAGTAGTAATACATTGTTGATGTATATGATGGCAACTCCAGCTTCAATGAGATCTTTGAAAATATTGTTCATGAATCTTTGGAAGGTTGCCGGGGAGTTACACATTCCGAAGAACATGACTTTGGGGATAAAGGTTCCTCTGTTCATTTTGAAGGCAGCTCGGTTCTCGTGTCCTGGTGCGATTCAGATGTTGTATGCTCCGTCAATGTCGAGTTTCATGAAAACTTTCTTTCCTTGTAATCATTGGATGAGATCTGGCATAAGGGGTAAGGGGTAGTTGTCTCGAATGGTCCATTCGTTCAGGGGTCAGTAATCTTGGCATGGTCATAGGGCTTCCTTGTTGTCTTTCTTTGGTACGAAGAAGAAGGATGATGTGTACGGTGATTGTCCTTTTTCAATAAAGTTCTTTTCTTCCATTTCTTTGAGCTAGTTGTTGAGTGCAGTTTGCTGTTTTCCATGGAGAGGGTAGATCTTGCAATCAATTTGATCGGGGGCATCCTGTTTGAGTTCTATCTTGTGATCGTAGGGTTGGTGTGGTGGCAGTTTTGATACCGGGCATTTCCTGAATACATCTAGATAGTCGTGATATTTCTGCAGGGTTAGTTCTTCTGCGGTTTTCTCAGGTTCAGTGGCTTGTCCATAAGATAACTGTTGAGAGATTGTTAATTTCCTAATAAGTGCTTCTTCTGTTAGATCTAGTGGTTCATTGGGAGGTTCTGGTTCAGGTTCTTCATCTCGGAGATAGTTCATGAGAAGTTCATAGGCGTCCGTTTCGAGGTATTCAGCAGGTTCATCGTCTTCTTCTTCAGAATCTGGTACGAGATCTGGTAGGTCAAAGTCTTCTTGTCAGTATATGTCCTGTATGATGGCAGCAATGCGGGTAAAATCCATTTCCAACAGGTTTTCGAACAAGTCATAGATGTTGGCGGGGGTTAATGTGGGTTGTTCTCCGTCACATTCCACATAGTCTTGGAAATTGAGTTTTTCTTCCATGGTTTGAGTTAGTTCATTGATGTTGTCATTGTTGATGTTCATTTTTCCTAAACAGTTAGTGAGATCAGCTATAGGGCTTACTAGTGTTGTTTCCGAGTCAGTGGTGTACTCATCAGAGTCGGAGTTCAGTTCGGTTTCGGTGTCGGATTCTTCCAGTATTTTCAGGGGTTCTCTTGGGATTGGTTTGAAGTTGAAAGTTCTTCTTTCCAGTTTCGGTTCTTCTTTGGCAGTGTCTTCTTGGTTAAACACAAATCAGACTGTGGCTCCGACTGGTTTGTAGGGTGGGTCATGCATAAACATTCTGTTTCCAGTAGTCTTTGCAAATCCATTGCAAATCATTTTCCAGTTTTGTCGTTTTCTTCATTCGAGTTCTTCCATGTCGATAGTTTCTCTGTCTTGGATGAGTTCTACCACTTGTACAGTGAGCGTGTTGGAGATTATTTCATTGCTGTTGTCTTCTTTGAATCTGATCGTATTTCTCCATTTGAGAATTCCAGTTTTCCAGTTGATGTCAGGGTTCGTATCCCTGAGCCAGGGATATCCTAGAATTATGTCTTCTATTCCAATGTTGAGGATGAGGAACGTTACTTGGAACTTCCTTCCTCCTATTTCGATTTCCTGTCAGGTGATGTCGGTTATCATTCCTTGTCAATTGACTGATCCATCGACATTTCGTGCTCTTTGGGGTTCCTTGAGTTTTTCTGTTTTGAGATGTAGTTTTCGAACTAGTCTCCAATCCATAAACATTCCTCCTGCTCCAGAGTCTATAAGGGCTTTGATCGGTTCTTCACTTGCTTTTAGTAGAGTAGCGATTCAGATGGTATTTCTCTGAATGCTAGCTACTACAGGTTCATCTACTAAAGTACGTGAAATATTGAGGGGAGAGGTAGACATCGACTCAGCTCTCCACATCAAAAACCCAATTCGTTGGCGAGTTTTGCAACTTCATCTTGGTCTTCTTTGCCAAGGGATCTGTAGATGTCTCCAATTTCTTCTTAGGTGGCTCTCACAGAAAGTTCACAGCAATTCCCGGGGTTTCGATTGTATCCTGGGTTGTTGTTGTTGCAGGCGAATCTTCCTTTCTTGAGTGGGCAGTCGTGGGAAATGTGTCTGGGTTTCTTGCAATGGAAGCATTTCCCTTCTTTCCTGAGTTTATCCATTTCTTGGGGGGATAAAGGTTTGTTGATGGCATTGAGACAGGTATCCATCTGGTTGGATACAGAGGGGTGGTAGGGGTCTACAGAGTTTCCGAAGGTGGGTCTGGCTCTGAGGTACTGGGTGAATGGAGCGGGTTTCCTGGTGAAATTGATCGGGGAGATCTTTTGGGCATTTCCTGAGGCTTCTGTTTCTTTGAATCTGAGATAGTTGCGATCGAACTTGATGGCAGCTTCTTTGTACTTTTCGTAAGTGGATGGTACATCGGCCATGGTTTCCACTTTCTCTCTGAGGGGTCGGTTTAGTCCTTTCTTGTATTTGCAGATTTTCTCGGTTTTGGATTTGAGGCTTATCTTGGGCCATAAGGTCTTGAATACTGCTGTATAATCCTCTGCAGTGCTATTTCCTTGAACAAGGAGTTCAAGTTGTCGGTGTGCGATGTCAGCTGAATCTCCTTCCTGAAAGGCTTTGGTCAAATCGGATTTGAAGGTTGCCCAAGTGGGGAACGATCTATTGGGGTGTGCTGTGTCTGTCTTCATGTAGGTGTCAAATGCAGTGCTTTTCCATGCTCCAGCCAATCCTCCATTCATGTAGGAGAGGGCTAGGAGTATCTTCATTTTGTCTTTGGTAACCTTGTTTCCTAAAATATAAAGTTTGACTTCTTGGATCCAACTCTGGAATAGGGATCTATCTCCAGAGAAGTGGAATGGGGTCTTGAATTTGGCTTCCATTTTTCTGTTTGTAGTGCTTGTAGACATGGTTCTATTTCTTCGGTGAATAAATGGTGTTGCTCATCCTAATCTGTTTGCAAAGCATGGTGTTCGTGGTTGTCTGGGGTTTACGAATAAATCTTCTGGTGACTCAGGTGGTACGTTGAGTGGTTCGGTTTCTTCTAAGCTGAATGGAAAAAATCCTGAGACAGTGCTGGGTGGTTCTTCTGCAAAGATTGGTGATTCGAAGATAGGCGATGTAGAGCCTACTGGTGTATCTGGTGGTAAAGTTGCTGGGCTGGTTGGTAGTTTGGTTACTAATTGTCCTCTGTAAGCCTGTTCCAGTAATGGGCTTTCTGGTGTTTCATATCCTTGTAGTGGTCTTCGTTCTCTGTATTCTTCTGAGTGGGAGGAATCGGTTCCTGGATCCGATTCTTGGTTCGATGTGTTGGTTCGGTGATGGGGTGAATCGATTGAGTAATCATCGCCAGTTAATCAGCTTGATCTTTTGTTATGATCCGAGCTGGTCTCGTGATGTCTTCTGGTCTTGTGATAGGATGTATCTTGTGACTTGTCACTACACTCATAAGTTGTATGATGAAGTCAAAGCCTAAACTGTTATAACATAGAGTTATACACAAATGGACTTGTGGTGTCTTCACAGTAACACTTGAAGAGCGGAAATGAAATAGCGGTGTTCTGGGTCTGAGGTGGTCTCAATGAGGATAGAGAGGATTAGCCAGCTATATTGGATGATAGCTAAACTAAGATCAAGCTGAAGAAGCTTGATCGGAATACATGAGCTATTTATACAAAAGAAGCATGGTCCATTCACAGAAGGTATGCTACTATAAATAAATGTCCATGACTTGCCATAACTCGGCAGAGGTCTATAAATAAGTGCACAGCAGTATCAGTAAGCAAGTCCGAGGAAATAAGAGATGTCCATGCTTGTAGTATGACAAACCAGAGGAGTGGGGTCGGGGATGATGAGTAAGTGAGTAGTTATAAATAGAAAGGGATCAGCATGTGAAAAGATATAAATAGAAAGGTCATGTGAAAAAGAGGTACTCTGGCAGGGTTGAGATGGAAAAAGTGTAACAGATGTTCACTCATGTTGGACAACATGTTTCATATCCTGATGTGAGCAATACACAGTATGGGTCACATGGAGAAGCTGCTGGAACATTAATTTCCCACTTAAAGGACTTCATTTGCTTCATGGATTTTGTCCAGAACTCAAAGGAAAAGGCCAGGTTGACAAATATCAAATTAAACTTCTTAAATTCACTGAAAGACATTACAACACTCACTGAACTAACTGTTCTGGCTGCTTACAATGTTGCTGTATCTCAACCTTTCATGTGCTATGTCAGAAAGCATGATAATATTCTTGATTTAAAAATGTTCTTCAAGGATAAAGAGGAATTTCTGCAATGAATAAGTGAAAATCCAAAAATTTGGACAGGAGGAAGTTTTATACACACTGATGCAGTCCTTGGAAGACAAGCCTTGGATGAATGGGAAGTAAATGTGGCACAAGCTATATGTGATATTTCTGGAGAACTTCCAGAGCTTGACAATGCTGTTGTTGCTTTCACCACAGGAGCAAAGAAAACATTTGTTGAGCACTTCTCAGATGAATTTAAAGCTGGAGGAGATATAGATTTGCTTACTGACAATGAATGCAACACAATGTTCTTCACATCGACAAATGATGTTAATGAAGGTGCCCTTGGAAGCTACAGAATTGGGCAATGCACTTGGCCTAATGAAACATTGCATAAATTCAATGCTACATTTGCTGTTGCCCAGAATGAAACAGAAGAGTTCATGCTTGAGTTATTGAATACAGAGGCAGATGCCAGATATCTTCATCATATGGCCAGAGAACAGGATGCTAGCAAGATTCAAAAGGCATTGAAAGAGGCACAGATGGCGGCAGACAGACAGAAAGTCCTTGAGAATCAGAAGAAAGAAGAAACCAAACAAGCAAAGATTGCACACAAGGCAGTGGAAATCAGCAAGACAGAGAAGCATCTCATGCTTGACACTTCATTGATCAACAAAAGAATACCAATGGTGGAGTTAAACCAGCAGCTTGACTACCATTGAGAGCATGAAAAGCCATATGCAGATGCAGTGGGTGAAGGAGCACAGAGAGTTCCCTTGAAAACTCACATGAATAACCAAGTACAGCAAAGTGCTGAGCTGATAAAAGCTATAGAAAGGTATCTGACAAGAGTTAGCATGACCTCCAAGGGAGGTAAAGCAGCTGAGAATGTCAATAACAATGCTAACAAAGACATTGACTATGAGTCAGACTTCTATGATGATAATGTATAGTGATTAATTATATTAAACATGTTACTTACAAATGTTCCAGTACTTATACATACATTCTAAGTACTATTTTACAAGCTATTAGTAGACTATAGAACAAAAAGACATGTAATGAACATAAACAATGATGAGTTGTGCATGGTGGGGATGCATGCAGGGGGTGTTGTGAGATTTTACCATTTTTTGGTGGCTGTGATATTAGTAAGTGACTAAATCATTTCACAGTGATTGCGCCCCCCCACTGATTAACTTGTTCCTTCAAACTCGTAAATCATGTGACTATTGGACTTGTATGATAAATGTCCCAACCAGAACTTTATCATAACACTACCCCCTGAGTTATCATTCTCTGCTTTCATCTTATACTTACCCCCTGCTTCTCCATAGTCACCCCCTCATACTCCACTGCCAAGTCAGACTAGGGGCACAGTCATGACAAGATTCCCAGTCCTAGATTTGGGAGTAAGAGCAAGCCCTTCAGAGAAGACAAGAGACAGAAGAGACAAGAGTTGTAACTCAAGTCAGATGAGAGGGTGAGTACATAGTTCAATATGAAACTGAAGTCTAAGTACAGTTGTTGTGCTACTTAAATACTAGAAGGTCAGAGTAAGTAAAGGCCAGTGGAGAAGTATGGTCAGGGTAGGCATACATAGAATGAAGACTATAACTAATTAAACATAATAAAATGTGTTGGAGAAGTGAGCATGTATGACAGTGTAAAGTGAAACTGATAGTGGCACACTTAAGAATGATAAGTGACTCACTATGAGATGTATACTACATTACTGAGGGGATAGCTCAGTAGAACAGAAGGAAGGAAATGGAAGTAATCTATGTACAGTAAGCAATAGGTAATAATGGAAACATAATCAAAGTCTGGAGTAAACAAAGGGAAATGCAGAGTAAGGGTATAGGAGTCTGGAGGTAGGTAATACAGGATATAACACATACATTGTTTATCATCCCCAAGCCCTTACTTACATGCTCTCTCATTGTTAGACCTTCCTCAGTGGTTCAATCCTTAGTGATTTGAATGGGACATGACAGTCTCCTAACAAGAAATGTGAAAGTAAATTTCATATCTGAGTGAGGCCTCTGCTGATTCAGGCATCAGCAACTCCTGAGTGAGTATCTAACAAGTAAACTTATTATTATGCATAAAATTGAAATTAAAAAAAACTAGGATTCATTGAGCTTGCCTTTTAATGTGCATCATGAAGTGACATACATTACATGTTAAATAAACAACAATAACTTTGTAATCAAGTATGTTCAGCATGGTGATCTAAGTCAACTGCATGGATGTCAAGATTCATCTTGTTGCTATTGGTATTAGTATTAACAACTTCCAGTACCATCAAACCAGATTTTTGATAAAATAATATGAACTGAATATGTCTGAAGTAGTGGGTATCAGGTTTCTTGTTTATGTACTTGTTGAGGCTACAAGTCATCTATCATAGTGACAGAATTAACAAGCTGGTGTTGTTAGAGAAATAGCTTCAGCTTATTCATGTAGTTTCTAAAGTCAATTACAGATGCTGGCCGACAATGTTGGTTTAGTTATTATCAGCTGTAGAAAACCCAACATCAATGACAGCTCTCATTTGGGAGCCATATTGTATAGTTGCCCAAAGCATCCTATATGATTTAATATGAATAAGAAATTTTTAAAAAAAATAAAAAATCTTCACATACCCGAATCCAGCCCATGCAAGAAAAGCTGCTATCGCGTTTGTCACAGCAACACCGTAAGTATTAATCATAGGAAGAACTGGCACTAAAGAAAATGCAAGAACCATCGCGCGAAAACCACTGAAAATTCTTTTAGATCACAACATAACAGAACAAAAAAGACACTGACTTATTAGCCGCTACTGCTTCAGCACTTCGAGAATGCATCAAATCAACATTGTAAGCCGCTGAAGCACTTAGAACCATGTCCACCTATATGAATGTGACTTAGTCCTTGCAATATACCGTGATTAATATGATGTACACACCCCGATTCCGTTTAAGAATAAGCAAAGCAAATTCAGCGCTAACCCGACCTTCGTATGTACATACTGAGTTAAAAAGCCAGAAGCCAAAATAGGTGCAGGAACGAGGATCAGAGCAGCAAATAGTGTGGCTCTCAGTCGGTCCTCCGGATACCATATACCCCCGCGTTTTTCTCGCCATCTGACAACGATTCCGTCAGATAGACGGCCCGCTAAAGGCGCTCCAACTACACAATAATATATCGTCGGTCAATAACCGGAGATAAGAGGATGAAATAAACTGAACTGACTCATATTTCCGATGCCCGCAGGTAAAAAGCAAGCTCCGACGAGGGCTTCGTTCTCGATGCCATAATTTTTTCCCTAGTATTGAATTCAATACTTCCTTCGAAGAATAAAAACATTCTACTCTTACAATAGTATAAGCGAGAGGCATAAGAAGAACTGTACAGTGTATAGTCAGTTAGATCTCATGCAAGCGCTGATAAAATAACATGCACACCGTAGTCCGTTAACAGTACCAAATACCCCGAAATTGACTATAGATACAAACAAGTGAGTCACAAACAGATGTCGAACCATTATACAGACAAGACTAACCACGAGAAGCAGATTCGGACTCCTCAGTAGCCACAATGGTCGTAAAGGATTCAAAAGGACAGGGCGCCATCGTGGTATGTGCTTTCCTGTAGTGACTAGCTTATCTACTTCCCTACTGCCAGGATGGCTTGTCTCAGGGAGAAACAAGAGCATAAAGATGAATGAAACCAAACCGCAGACACCGAGAGAATACTGCATAATCCGCCATGAAGCGTAATGAGCGGCGGCACCTAATAGATATAATTAGACTGCTGCATATGTTGCAGAGAAACTGGTAATGAGTAATACCTCCAGCAAGAGGTGCAAGAGCTGG
Source organism: Cyathus striatus (assembly GCA_025738555.1). NCBI lineage: Eukaryota > Fungi > Basidiomycota > Agaricomycetes > Agaricales > Nidulariaceae > Cyathus > Cyathus striatus. Next base: position 684,103 of record JAOVFP010000021.1, read on the forward strand.
CCCGAGTAAAATACCCTAAGGAATATCCAATGAACATACAGCAATACGAAAATTAGCGTTGACATACTGCGAAATATATTCCCATCGCCAGCCCTCGTTCCTCGAGTTTATAAATATCACCAATAACAGCAGCACCGATAGACATTCCTGGAGAAGCACCCAGAGCTTGTATGAAACGACATATCAGAAGCTGAGAGATGTTCCTTGACATCGCGACGCCGACGGAACCAACCATAAGAAATGGCAAAGTTACGAGGTACACTGGTCTACGTCCATCTGTACGTAATAGGTATTGTAAGTTGATAGTATTTTGTATTCAACGTTGCATGACTTACAAAACGTTGAATATGAAGAGCCTGTGAGAGCGCCTAGTGATATGGCCAGCACGGAGAGGCTTACAGTAAGACTACATTCAATGAAAGCTTAGTTCCACACTGTGCATGTAGTACTAGTCTGACGCACCTGACTACAGGTCCAGTAGAGTTCAAATCCCTCGCTATTTGTGGTATTGAAGGGATAAATGTTCCGGATATGAATACTGTACGAGGAAGTCAATTTGCATAAGTAGGAATAAAATAAGTGACTTTCGAACTTACACGGCAATAAACCGCTCACTGACACCAAGGCAACCAGCACTCTTTTTTGGGCAGGCGAAAAGCGTCGATAAACTGCTTCGTGTCGCGCATATACATCTGACTCGGTGGTATCACCAAGCAATGGTGTTCTTTCTGCGTCCGAAGGAAGCACAGTGGGTGTAGGTGAAGGTGATAGGGAGGGAGACATGTCTGAGATTTATCAATTTTTAGTGTATTCCGTCGATGTTCTACTGCAATAGAAGCGCTCTTCAAACTATTATGTAGTATGCCTTTATCCGAGATGTGAGTCAAGTTGCTAAAAAAAAATTCCGTGAGAGTGAGGGAAAGAGGCTGATGTCGAATTTAGTCGAGTGGCCGTCGGATTCAAGTCTGAGTCAATCGAGCAGTAGGGAGATCAAATACTTTATCTAAACTGATATGCACATTTATATTTAGAAATTCACCTGGGGTACAAATGGGATGACGCCCAACACTGCTTTAACATGGAGCAACCTCTTCCAGCCTCTAATCAATCGCTAGGTTTCCATTTCATTCCTCTGCCTGTCATAAAATGTTGCGGGATTGTCGCGGAGAATCTTAGATTACATTATTTAAGTATAGTAGGAAATGACCCGCCTCGATCTTTTTGATATTACTTAAGTTGTACTTATTAGCTTGTAAGTAAGTATGTAGTAAGTACCGCCTTGAGGCTGAGTCCAATTATTCGTGAACAAGATAAGATCATCGTGGAGTGGAATCCGCCACAGTAAAATTTTGGCAGAACATGTTACTTGTAAGTTATTTGTCTTTGATGGTATGACATCATCGAGGTGGAAGTGACGAACATCCTGAAAGTTGAAGCTTTAACTTTTAAGTATTCGAATTTCGGCTGCATCGGCCCGAGAGACGCAGTCACGCGACGCGTGTGTTCACCGAACTACATGGGATAGCGAACACGATCTCTTTCTTATCTTTACTTACGCTCTCCTGCTCTTCAAAGTTGAATACCAACTCTCAGATCTCAGTGCTCAGACTCAATATACACGATCTACTGGTAGCTTGAGTTGCATAGAACTCATATACGATGGCAACTAGATCATGGACACTTTCAGCAGAAGACAGGGAGAGATTGATCAAGGGCGCTTTTGACGGTTCGTCGTGCTGTTCTCCTTTCTCTTCTCATCCTTCTACTAATCAAGAACGAAAATATAGCAAAAGAGGGGACATATAGTCCATATTCGAAATTTCCAGTAGGCGCTGCGCTGCTGACAGCGGATGGACAGATCATAAAAGGTGCCAACATCGAGAACGCGTCGTATGGTGCGTATACTTTCGATCCTCAATCGCCTCTCCTGTGTTAAGGAGATGAGAATAGGTGGCACTATCTGCGCAGAGAGAACAGCCATTGTTAAAGCTGTCGTACGTTCTTAGTCTCTCTTACGAGGTGTATACTTGACATAACTCAATAGAGCGAAGGTGTACGAAAGTTTGTCGGACTCGCAGTAACTACGTATGACTCTCTTCTTCTCCCTTTCTCCCTTTCTCTTATCGATACTTTAAAATATATCCTATTCTTTTTATAGAAACGTACCGGCAACTGTATCTCCTTGTGGCCTCTGCCGTCAAGTATTGCGCGAATTCTGCGCTCTGGAAATGCCTATCCTCCTTGTGCCTGGAGACTACCCACAGAAGGAAGTTAAGGAGGGATACACCGAGGAGGTGTCAGGGAGACTACTATGGATGAGATTTTGCCGGATAGCTTTGGACCAGAGCATTTGGAGATGCCTAGGAAGCCATAGTGCTGTAGGTAGGTACACCATCAATCTGTCGAAGTTGCTTCAATTAGATGCAAGCACATCTAGATCATAAGTGAATGTTTGAACCCTCAGGCGACTTTGATCGCTGGTGTATGGAAAGCCTAACAACCACGCTCAATCCCATCAAATTGAATTGAGTTCCGACTGTCGGCTTTTTCGGCACATTAGTTAGCGCTTACGTAATACTCTGTAAAACTCCATATCATATGGTTATCGAGAATGTAGGTCGTTGCACTTGATCGCTTCACTTATGGGCGAGGTCTTTTCTACTATAGTTAGCTGCATATTTAAGTTAAAATAACCTCTTCTCTCGCTATTCAAGTCCTGTTCTGTAATTGACACCAGATCGGAACTATAAGTCATTCGTTCTGTTTGTGGTATCCTAGAATCTAGATGTCCATGGAATTTGTGCGCACAAGGTAAATCCCTTTGCATATTCCCATTGTGTATTTCATAAGTTGGTCCGTTGTTGGCGACTTATTTTGTTGGGTAAGGTTTAAAATATACTATTTAATTAATTTATTGTTTCATCTTCACTGTGGAAACATTGAACATACAGCATGTAGAGCAGGCAAGGTGCTTGTACTATAAATTTTGATCTATTCCACAATAGCCACGACTCGAAATTTGACAATAACTCATCAAAGTATACTTTCCATTTATTCGTTGTGTTAAAAGATGTGTTATATTATTACTCTGCAATAATTAAATCAAGACTGTCACTTACGTTCCCTCATTTCAAGTTTAATTATTTTCATCTTGTATGTAAACCGCTGTGATACATTCTCTACAGCCTTCCTGGTTGCATATTACACCATCTCCACAATATCCCCCCATCAAATTTCGCATTTACACACTGTTACCAGTGTCCTTTTAAATGGCAAACTGTTGTTTCAATTTCTGTAAAATGTTATTATTGAAATTTTTTTGCTTTATAACAACCTGATCACACGGATATTCCATATAAATCCATCTTGTTAATTTACTTGTTTATTTTCAACCATCCGACTCAATTCTATTAATATTGCCGACCTGTGCATTTCACACTTGCATATCCTAGACTGAAAATCAGGTAATGCGCCATACTACTTGAACCCTCATGGCCAATAGTTATTTAAGACTTAATTAAGTACACACCAAACATGACGTACACAGTGTATATGAGACTTCTTTGACATTAGACATTATTGAAATCAATTCAACGTTAAATAGAAAGTAAGGTTTAGTGTAATATTTCAATTTAAAAGGTATACTCCACCAAAGTTTGAAGTACCTGATACCCATGGCATTTGGCTTTGTGCGCTGCTTGTTTATTTACAATTAAATATCAGAGAGTCAATTTCATAGCTCAAAATGTGTTATTTCAGTTTGAAACCTGCAATTTATGATTTACGAAGTTAAAATCAACTATGGGATTATGACAGTTCGCTGAGCGCAAGCGAACTACGTAATCGGAATTCGTAACGGAAGAGCCGGCATTGCCGAACGTCGGAATTCAATTTCATTTGATGGATTTGAGCGTGGTTGTTAGGCTTTCCATACTGGTGAGGTTAGAATAAGAATACCACAGTAATATCACAGGGAATTATCGTTTGAGACAGCTGTCAATTTCGAATTTATCGGTTTATCCTCTAAAGGACTCCGGACTACTACTGCTGCTAATTGACGTGCAAGCCTGGTATGTATTTACGTAGTAGCTCCAGGTTAGTCTAGTAGGAGTCGGTCATTCTGCTCAACCTTCAGACATCCAGAATGTCACCAGTGCATGGAAATGCATGTGGAGATCTGGCTGGATGGCACTCAAGTCATAAAATAAGCTATACTTGTTTCAACTACTAAATTTTCAGGCTCACTACATCCGCATTAATCACGTAGTAGTGCCTCAACTTATCCTCACCGGACTTGTCAGATACAGCAAAACCTGTTCCGCCGTCAGTTTTAATCAGGCTTTCTGGTTGCGCTTATCCAGATCTTTACTATTAAGCCTGGAGAAGTCTGTTCGTCTTAAGTAAAATCACTAATGAAGCTCAACCAATTCAGGCTGCATTTGGCATCAAAATTTCTATTTAAATCATATTTAAAGCTTACTCCAGTGGGTAGCAAGACACCTGCTTAATTATTATCAGCAGTGGAAAATCCAACATCAACCATAGCTCTCAGCTGGGCGCCATGTCGTATAGTTGCCCAAAGAATCCTAGTACAAAGAGCGTTACTAATTAAAGATATATAGGACATTGCCTAAACGAATACGTACACAAATCCTATCCACGCTAGAATCGCCGATATCGTGTTAGTAAAGACCACACCGTATGTATTAATCATCGGAAGTATAGCAGCTATTGATAAGGACATGATAATTGAACGGAATCCGCTGCATAACATCTATTAGATCACGCAAAATGAAGCAAGAGCAATATTTACTTATTAGCAGCCATCGCCTCGGCACTCCGTGAATGCATCAAATCGACATTATACGCAGCAGATGGACTTAGCACGATATCGACCTAAATCATACATCAGATCCTATAGCCATTAGGTGGCTGAACAAACTACACGCACCCCAATTCCATTAAGGAATAGACAAAATAAATTGAGCACCAGTCCCAGTTTGCCATGTACATACTCAGTCAAAAGTCCTGAGACCAGAACTGACATTGGAACGAAGAACAGGGCGCCAGAAAGAGTCGCCCTGAGGCGGTCTTCTGGATACCAGACACCACCACGTTTTTCTCGCCATCTGGTGACGATTTTGTCTGATATACGGCCTGCTAAAGGCGCTCCGACTAGTAGTAACAAGGTCAATATCGGATATTAGTAGATTAATTTTAACTAACTCATATTTCCGAGGCCAGCTGGTAAAAAGCAGGCGCCGATGAGTGCTTCATTTTTAATATTATATCGTACTCCCTATAATTATTGTTAATACTCTCCTTGCCATTGAAGACAGAGACTGAAACTCACGATGGTATAAGCAAGAGGCATAAGAAGCACTATAAAGAAATAAGCCAGACGCAAACATTGATATAATGCGTCGCCTACCATAGTCTGTTAGTAATATCAAATATCCTGAAATGGTCTAAAGATAGTGATGAGTCCATATTACTCGAATACATGGGATACATGAGACATACTACAAGGAACAGGTTTGGGCTTTTCAGCAACCACAACGGACTAAAAGGATTGAGAAAGACAGGGCGCCATTGAGGTATGCGCTTTCCTGATGCAATTAGCTTGTCTATTCCTCTGGCACCAGGATGGCTTGTCTCAGGAAGAAATAGGATCGTGGATATGAATGTGGCCACACCACAGACACCCAAAGAAAACTGCATAATGCGCCATGAAGCATAATGAGCAGCAGTGCCTTTACAACCGTCAGCGTACACAATAACGAACGAAAGTGCTACCAAAATAACTTACCTCCGACTAGAGGTGCAAGAGCCGGTCCGAGAAGCGAAGCCTGGGAAGTATCAAATTATTAGACGGCGATAGAAGATTAAATAAAATTAACATACAGCGAGATATATTCCCATTGCCTGGCCTCGTTCCTCCAGTTTATAAATATCACCAATCACCCCAGCTCCTACTGACATTCCTGGGGAAGCTCCCAAAGCTTGTATGAAGCGACATATCATCAACTCGGGAATGTTCCTTGCCAGCGAGACACCCGCTGAGCCGGCTATGAGAAGAGGTAGGCTGATGAAATATACCGGTCTACGTCCATCTGTAGTATTATGTTGTAAGACGAAGGAAATCAATGTTTAGTAATTTCACGTACAGAATGTTGAATAAGAAGAGCCTATCAGGCCACCTAGCGATGCAGCGAGAATAGATAAGCTTACGGCGAGACTAGAATCAAAGCTCAATCCACGATATACTTGATATCCAACAGTTGCCGCACCTTACAACAGGACCCGTAGAATTAAGGTCCTTTGCTATTTGAGGTATCGAAGGTACAAATGTTCCAGATATGAAAACTCCACGGTAAGATCAGTACAGGTGATCACATTGAATTGAAGAGGAAGGAAACGAACATGGTAGCAGCCCACTCGCCGAAACCAAAGCAAGCAACACCCGTTTTTGTGATGGGGAGAAACGCCGATATACTTCTTCGTGCTTTAATTTGACAGCAGAGATATCATTGAGCAAAGGCGTTCGTTCAGTGTCCGTCGGCTGCGCTTGGACCCCAGGCGAAGAGCAAGGCAGACGGGTCGACGGAGAGGGAGACATCTGCTCTTTGTTGCCTTGTTCCTATACTTCCATCAGAGAAATGCGAGCACACTGTTCTACGAGTCACTATGGTCTTATAATATCAAATAGGATATTTATGTATCAAAACATCTAGAACATCAGGCTCCAGGTTAATCTCGTACGAGTTCTACCAGGATTATCCACGCGTGGATAGGCGTGGATTCTTGGTCGGTTCAATTTCTATGTTTTCATAAGTATACACGTGATTCCGTGAGCTGTTCGGGAGCCTGGAGGCGGGTTTTACATAATGGTATACCTTCAGCCGTTGCGGCCAAATTGTGGCAAGTATTGGCCCTGGTGAGGATAAGGTCAAACAGCCTCAACATATTCTTCTCAGTCACTGGTCCATATACATGCGTATTCTTAGCTTCCAACAGCGATTTCTGCTCTTTGGTCAGCCGCCTTGCTCTTTCAATTCGCCGCCTCGGCCTCGGGGCCAAGCTGGGTCGGGGGTCTTCAAAGTTCAAGCTCACCTGCACATCGTTCGCGGCCATCGTCGACATGTTCAGTCGTGCCTGAGTCTGAACAGAAAGCTTAGTCGCAAGATCCCTATTATTCTCTGCATGCAGCCTATCGAGTACCGATTCGCGATTAAGGAGTCTCAATGTCGCGCTTTATCAACCGCAAGGATCAAGCAGGAGAATTGTGTCGTAGTATGAGGCTCTCCGGGGCGCATTGACTCCCTCTCCATAATGTGCAGGATAAACTTCTCCATTCAAATCACTTCTAAAGCCTACTGCAAAATGTATGTTCAATTGTTATCAGCAGTAGAAAATCCAACATCAACTACTGCTCTCAGCTGGGTTCCATATCGTATAGTTGCCCAAAGAATTCTGCCATGAACGAACATCGTTAAAAACCATGAAACCACTGCCAAAATCTACACTTACCCAAATGCAATCCACCCTAGAATAGCTGCTATTGTGTTAGTTACGACCACGCCGTAGGTATTAATCATCGGTAGAATGCCAGCTATTGCTACCGACATGATCATAGCGCGGAATCCACTAAAAAATAACCACATTTAGATCACACAAGAGAGAAAAGGTAACCGACTTACTTATTAGCAGCCATCGCCTCGGCACTCCGAGAATGCATCAAATCGACGTTATACGCAGCAGATGGACTTAGCACAATATCAACCTTTTAAGTACGTCAGTTCGTTTAACCTTTAAGTGGCTGACAAGATACGTACCCCAAGTCCATTAAGGAATAAACAAAACAAATTCAGTGCAAGTCCCAGTTTGCTATGTACATACTCAGTCAAAAGTCCTGAGACCAGAACTGACATTGGAACGAAGAACAGGGCGCCAGAAAGAGTCGCCCTGAGACGGTCTTCTGGATACCATACACCACCGCGTTTTTCTCGCCATCTAGTGACGATTCTGTCGGATATACGACCTGCTAAAGGTGCTCCGACTAGTAACAGGGTCAGTATCGGATAATAGTAAATTGACTTTAACTGACTCATGTTTCCGAGGCCAGCTGGTAAAAAGCAGGCGCCGATGAGGGCTTCGTTTGTAATATTGTATCTCACTCCCTGTAAGAAATGTTGAAATTCTCCTCACCAGAGGCAAAGACCGGCACTCACGATGGTATAGGCAAGAGGTATAAGAAGCACTGTGGGGGTGGATAAGCCAGATGTTAACGTCACTAAAATGCTGTCGTACCAAAGTCCGTTAGTAGTATCAAAAATCCGGAAATCGACTAAGTATAATGATGAACTCATATTGACAGAAATAATGAGATATACGAGACCTACCAAAAGAAACAAGTTCGGGCTCCTTAACATCCATAGAGGACTAAAAGGATTGAGAAAGACAGGGCGCCATCGTGGTGTGCGCTTTCCTGCCGCATGTAGCTTTTCAATTCCTCTAGCACCAGGGTGGCTGGTCTCAGGAAAAAACAATAATGTGATTATAAACGTGAAGACGCCGCAAACACCCAATCCAAACTGCATAATGCGCCATGAAGCGTAATGAGCGGCAGTTCCTAGTTGAGATCATTAGGTACATCATTTAGCAGAGAATCGTCTTAATAAGTACCTCCAGCAAGTGGCGCAAGAGCCGGACCGAGAAGCACAGCCTGATAAGCATCAGATTATAGTAATAAATGCGATAGAAGATCAAATGGTATCTTACAGCGAAATATATTCCCATTGCTTGGCCTCGTTCCTCCAGTTTATAAATATCACCAATCACTCCAGCTCCGACTGACATTCCCGGGGAAGCTCCAAGAGCTTGTATGAAACGATATATCATCAGCTGAGGAATGTTCGCTGCAAAAGAGACACCAGCTGAGCCGGCGATGAGGAGAGGTAGGGTGACGAGATATACTGGTCTACGTCCATCTGCAATAATATTATAAGACGGAGGAAATCATTGTTTAGTAATTTCACGTACAGAATGTTGAATAAGAAGAGCCAATCAGGCCACCTAGCGATGCAGCAAAAACAGATAAGCTTACGGCGAGACTGGAGGTCAAAGTTCAATCCACGATATATTCGTATACAAACGAATGCCGCACCTGACTACAGGACCTGTAGAATCAAGGTCCTTTGCTATTTGAGGTATTGAAGGCACGAATGTTCCCGATATGAACACTTATGGTCGAGGAGGTTAGTATAGGTAATCATGATAAGAAAGAGACGTACAAGGCAGTAGACCACTCGCCGACACCAACGCAAGCAGCAACCTCTTCTGCACAGGCGAGAATCGTTGATAGACGGCTTCATGTCGCTTCTGTTTCAACGTAGAGCTATCATCGAGCAAAGGCGTCCTTTCGGTGTCTGGGGGTAGGGCATGGGGCGAAGAGTAAGGTGATGAGGGAGACATCTTTTGGCGTGTTCTTCCTGGGGAAGAACAGTAGATGCGTTCTATGGGCCATTGTGCTCTTATAATAATGTCAGATGGCGTATTTCCGAATTCTGGAAAAAGCAGGCGCCGGTTGAAGAATGGGGAAAGAGGCAAGAAGTGATGGTCTGAGTCAAGTCTGAGTCACAGGTCGAATTCAAACCCAGGGTTACCAAATAATCTTCGCGACACATAACCGTCAGGGTCATCTCGTCATTCTCGAAAACATCCTCATCAGATCCATCCATGTTGACATTAAAGATTATTGTCGTGGCATACTAATACAGATCTAATAAGTTGATAAAATACAGAAAGAAAAACATTAAGCAAGACCGAAAGCAACCCAACCAAGCATTCATAACGTAAATGAGCGAAGAGGTAACTAACCATGGTCCATCATGAAGAACCTGTAGGGCTCCCAGTGCCACTACCTTTACTCGTCTCAATCATCCCATTAAGCTGCTGATTCCGTTTCTGGGCAAGCTCAAGCTGCCGTTGAAGTGTCCTGTAATACAGAATCAGCAAATATGAACATGAAGGTAACAAAATAACGCACTTGACAGCCCCCTCCAACTCCGCAATCCTCTCCTTCCCACCCTGTCTCTCCCTCTTCACCCTCTCCTCGGCTGCCTTCAACCGCGACTCGTACTCCTTCACTCGGGCCTCCCACTTATTGTCCGCCTGCGCACTCTTCTGGTTCATCTGCGCGATCTTCTCCTCAGTCGCCAGAAGCTGATTCTGCGCGTTATTGAGCCTCCGTTCCGCATTGGCCGCCCGAGTGCTCAAAGATCTAACTTCCATGGAATCGCCCCCACCAGGACGCTTCATCCCAGCAAGCTGAGCCGCCATCTCCGTGTTCGTGGCCTGTCAAGAACATAAATACCACCATCACCATCGATAATGACTTAAGAGGACACACCTTCAACGCGTCAATCTCTCCCTCTTTCGCACTATACTTCCTCCTCCACGCAGTCTTCATCTCAGCATACGTCTTGACGCTCGCCTCGAACTTATCAATCTGCTTCCACCGTACCTCAAGCTGCTTCCGCATCTCACCCAGCTTTTCATTAAACCTCCCCTCCGCCTCTTTGGCGCGCCGATCAAACTCGAGTTGGATCTGGCTGAGTGCCTTGAGCCGAGTGATAAGATTATCATGGAACACGCTAAAGTTTGTAAACGGCTTCGTCTCGGCTTGACCACCTTTCTTCTATAGGAATGCAAATAGAGATTAGTACGGAGGTCAAGTGCACAGAAGATACGTCAACGAGAGACGTAGAGACGTACAGGAGTCTTATCAACGCCAAGGATCTTCTCCATATACTGGTATATGGTCAACAGCAGCGTATTCCGCTCAGTCAACTGATCCCTATACGTGCTCTCAGCTCCCAGCAGCGATTTCTGCTCCTTGGACAAGCGCTGCTCAAGATCGGCCACCTTGCTCTTCAGATTCGCCGCGTCGGCCTCGGAGCTCCTCAAGCTCTTCTGCATATCATCGAATTTCTCCGAAATATTCAGTCGAGCCTGAGTCTGCGCCGAAAGCTGCGTCGCCAAATCCCTATTCTCCGCATGCAACTTATCCAGCGCGGACTCTCTATCGAGGCTCTTGCTCTCCTTATCATCAAGCAACTTCCTCGTCCGCGCAAGCTCATCCTCCAATCTCTCAACATCGCGCTTCAGCCTATCCACTTCAAGCTGTAACGAGAACCGCGATGTGGTATGTGACTCTCCCAAGCGCTTCGACTCGGTCTCCATCGCCTGCAACGACTTAGTCACATCCGCCAGATCCGACTCGCGCTGTGTAAGCAGACTCTGCGTGCGTGCAAGGTCATTAAGCGCACTCTGCAACGCAGACTCTTTCGCTTCCAACGCGCGCTTCTCCCTCCGCATTTTCTCGTCGTGCTCCTTGTCGGCCCCATCGAGCTCGGCTTCGACCCGCTCACGCGCTTGTCGCTCGTGCTCGAGTTGCTCGACGAGATCTTCAATGTGCCGCGCGAGCTCTTCTTGTCTGTCGCGGTGGGCGTGGATCTCCTGGATGCAAGCTTCGTATTTGTCTTGCACTTCTTGAAGTTCTGCTTTGATCCCTGCATATTTCTATTGGACGTCAGTGAAGGTGGATCAAAGGAAGATGAAAGACGAACCTCCTTGTAAGCAGTAGCCAACGCCTCCAACCTCTCCCTCTCGACCGCATCGTCCTCCCTATTACGCTCAACTTCCTCCTTCTCCTCCTTGAGCTTGTCGTTCTCGTCTTCCTGGAGATACAGCTGCTCGGAGAGCTTATCAATGGTCTCTCGAAGCTGCTCAAGCTCCAAATCCTTATCCTCCTCCAAATTCGTAAGCGCAATCTCAAACTTGGCCTGCAAATCCCCCACATCAGCTTCATACCCCGAAACCTGCATGCGCAATTCTTTAACTTCCGTATCCCGCTCCAACAGAACCTACACCAGCATCAGCTCCAACCACAAATAAAGAAGGAAAAAACGCACATCACGCAACTCCTCAATCTGCCCCCTCGCCTCCTCAACCTCACCCCTCCACTCCTCCTCCACAACCTTGACAATATTATCATGCTCAGCAACCAACTCGTCAATCTCCCGATTCTTCAGCTCCACTTCATCCTCCTTCTGCTGCATCTCAATCATAATCGCAGCAATCCGATCCCGAGCAGCATTCATCTCGTCCTCCACTGCCTCCCTCTCCTCTCTCTCCTCCAAGAACTGAGCACGGGACTCGCTTCGTTCTATGGCCTCCGCCTCCTCTCTCCGCTTGAGCTCTTCCACTTCAAGCTGCGCAGCATCCAATGCATCCGCCAAATCCTCTTTCTCTTCCTCCCGCTGCGCGAGGAGCGCACGAAGATCCTCCACGCGCGCTTGAAGTTCATCATTCTCAGCTTGAAGATCTTCCATCCGAACACGCATACGCTCGCGTCTACTCTCTCCACCATCCGCATATGTCGAATCATCAGCCCGGCGTTCCATAGTTTCTTTCAACTGCTGCAGCTCCTCCTGGTTCTCCTCAAACGCCGCTTTCAGATCTTCCAACTCATCTTCCAAAAGAGCATTCCGGTCTTCTGCATGTCTCAGAGCTTCATCGTCGCCTGCACCCGACCGTCTTCTTCTCAATTCCCTAATTTCCATCTCGCGCTCTTCGAGCTTCTCCTCGAGATCGCGTTCGCGGCTTTTAGAACCCCCAGAGCGTTGTTGTCGCTCGAGCTCGTGTTCGAGTGATAATACGAGTTTCTTGAGTTTCTTGATTTCCATCCCGCGCTGCTGGACTTCGATTTTGAGGCCGATGTTCTGTTTGAGGGCTGCATCGATTTGGTCAGGTGCGAGTTGGGCTAGTCGTTCTTCGAGGAAATGAACGCGGAGCTTGATGTTGAAGTTTTCTTTTTTGAGGTTGTCGATGTGCTTTTTGACCATGTTAATCAATGGACTGTATAAATGAAAGATATGCTTACCTTTTCTTGATCTCGGAGGGTTAGTGTGACACCTTTTCCTGCTGCTACACCTGCACTCGGTCGAGGGCGTTTACGCGCTGTGACCGGGGTATCAGGACCATCTACCCATTTCTTCTCTGCACCCGGTGTATCCAGTAAATCACCACCTTCGTCTTCATTGCCCTCGCCCGCTCCTAACCGTGTAGAAAATGACTCCTCCCCTGCTCCTCCTTTGCGACGGGAAAATGTGGTGGGTGGTGAGGGCGTTGCGAGTGCAGCGGAGGATTGGGCTGTGGTGCGTGAGGAGATGGATGGCATGCGTAGGTGTCGGCCTGGTGTAGAGAAACCGGAGTTGTTTAGGTTGTTGAGGGACCCTAGGGAGATTTCGGGAGAGTCGTTGGGGAGGGAAGAGTCTGGGTGTGATGCCAGTGCTGCTGACATTGTGCTTTGGCTTGGTTGGGTAGGTTGGTTGCAAGGGTATAGTTAGTTCGCAGTGCTGTTTCCTGAAGTTAATTGCTGTTCCTACTTGATAATCAAAAAGTCTATCGTCCATTCGATAAAGAAAAAGAAAAAAGCAATCGTACGGTGTAATTTGAAAACGTAAAGAGTCGTAAGACCTCCTGCGGGTCCTGTTTTCCCTTGTCCCTTTTATGATGATGATAAGTTAGGTGATTTGTGTGATGTATATGATTGAAATATACCTATATAGCTGTAGAAACGAGGCTATTGCGTGTCCTGGTGGACGGGCAGGGGGAGGATGGCCCTCGATTGTGGTGGAAGCGGAACAAGGCACGCTCGCGGCTCTAGCCTGAACATGAAGAAACTGAACCTGCTCGGATCACGTGCTTCTTTTTGATACGCGTTACGGACCCGGTTCAACGCCGCTTTGTCCGATGCTTTCCTCATTCTGTTTCTACCTGCTCTCGCTGTTTACGCACAAGCATCCGATTACACGATATATAACTGGAGGAAGAAGGGGGGTAAAAGTTAGTTTTCATGTTTGCTATCACGGATTTCCAAATACTTAGTCTATTCTGATCTAGAAGACAAGCTGACGAATGCACGTCAAACGTAGAACCTTCTTATGCTTAACAACGACCACAATGTTCGCAAGAAAACACTGAGGAGCTCTCACTCTCGTTCATCGACCACTGCAATGTGACGAGCGTGGGTGGGGTATTTGGGAAAGGGGATACATAGGCATGCCGTACCCCGGAAGCGGGATAGTGCCGCCCGAGGAAAGCATATAGATAGGGGACGAAGACGAAGACTCGGGAGATGCATATTCTCCTTTGACGCCAACATATTGGTCTCCTCGCAAAAGTAGCTTGTCCGCGGCATGCTATACGTATGGGTGCTGCTACCTTTACATTCTCCAGTAACCCAATCGTTTCAATACCCACGCCTATACATGCATCATGCACAGCAAAGTGTATCGGACCTAACATGCATGAGGTGAATGGCAGGATAAGAGCAGGGTTATATCATTCCACTGCTAAAATCCGCGTCGTGCGGCGGAGGGGTCTCGCTATCCACGTTCTAGGGAACACTACGTCCTCCGGTGGCTCACTAATTCCTGTCCTGGTCGGTGTACTTATCATGACATCGATTATCAAATACACATCCACAATGCTTATCCTCTGCCACTACTAAGTATTGTCTCCGACACCGACAAGCTGCTCACTGCATCATAACCATGCCCCGCTAACAATGATCACAATGTTTGCAAGAAAATGCTGGGGAGCTTATACTCTGATTCAACTCTATCTGCCGCTGCAATATGACTAGTGCGTAGGCGGTGTACACCGTGTATTTGGAAAAGAGGCGCATATGCGGGCCGTACCTAGAAGCAGGATGTGTCGCCACTTCTACCTTTTCCAGGATACCTATCGTTTTCGTTTCAATATCCACGCGCATACATCATGCACAGTAAAGCGTATCGGACCCAACTCAGTAACCGCCGCGTATGTCTCGAAAGCATGAGGCGGATGGCAAGATCAGTGAACTAGTGACCAATGATGCACGTTGAGTATGGACACGTATGGGATGGATGGAGTAGGCTATAGCACATCAAAATCTCTGTCACGATTACATCCAAAAATTCGACACCGAGACTACCCCTCAAGCTATCCAATGCGCAGACGCTTGCGTACGGAGCTAGATTCACACTGTAGCGGGATCCAACCTCCCGCTGGCATCCGCGTAACGCCCACCTCTCCGACACTACAAACATGCTCATCTACACACTACGGCCCCCACATCGCATCCTAAGTATGCACCGCTTGCGGTTGCTGGCGTATCAACCCGTACATGCCACGGACACCCACCCCGCTCATCTGGCTACCATTGAGCGTCAACGTGAACTAAGTGTTCTCGGCATGTCCATACCAATCCCTGACCATGTTTCTCCCTGGGGTTGCCGGTGGCTCAAGGACCACGCATACACACGAACATTGTTTAGATTCCGAAATAACAGTGGCGTCCACTTCATCCACCGGTGTTAACACGCCGAAGTATATCTGGAGTAAGCAACGGCGCACCACAGTTCCTATCGTAGTTGTCGATTGCCCATCTGCTTGTTCTGGTTCATGCCACAGCCACCTATGAATGATGGGTATGCTTACCACGTCAATTTACCCCATACTAGCCTCAACTGCGTCGAGACCACGTCTCACTAGGGGTTGCTGGTAGCTCGCTCGCCCGGTTGGTACCGGCGTTACCTTCAAGTGTCTTCTCATCTTCTCGTATATGCTGCGTGTATAATCGAGCTTGATTAAATGCACTGTAATCTACGAGTGCGTTCTCGTCGGCCATCCAGTGTATCTGCACCAGAGCTTGGACCGGACGGATCACAATGTACATCGAGCTACAACAAATTCCTTACGCTCAATACCGAGGCTGTCTCAACGCACCCAACAAATCCTTCAACATACCCTCCATAGTCCCCAACCGTCCTTCAATAGCATCAAACCTATGTTCAACCGTATCCAATCTCGCAACCAACTCCGAATGGTCCGCGATCTCCTCCTTCAGCTCATCCAGCTGCTCTCCTATGTCTCCTCTCACTTCATCCAGCTGCTCTCCTATGTCTCCTCTCACTTGCACGATACCCTGCTCGACCCTCGTAATAGGATCCATCGACACTTTCTCCACTTCTCTCGAGTCTCGTATCCAGAGTAGAGGGGGTTTGTATTTGCTGGTAGCTGGAGTCACTTTGTGTGGCGGGGGTGGAAGCTTTCCGTGTCCACAATCGTTGCAAAAGTAACCTATCTCCGGGCCTGTGAATGCATTAGCTAGACCATTCAACCAGAAAGTAAGTGAGACCAGTCACCGACGAAATCAACCCAACAAGGGAGGACAATATCCTTCTTGCACTCGTAACAGATCTTTTGTGCGCGATACACTGGATCGTTCATGTTGAACGCGTAATAAGCATCGTCCCAGTCACTTTCTTCTCCACCACTATTGTCGAAGTAGTAGTACTCCGAGTCGTCATATATTTCCAAGTCCGGGTCCGAACTATCTTGTTTCGTTTGTTGGTTGCCTACGGCTTTTGGCTGTGTGGGATGGAAGTTATTCTCTACCCCCTCGTCTGGAACGACATGGTCCCTTTCTTGCACGATTTGACGTTCAATATACTGGGGCTGGACACCCCCGTCTCGTTGTCCGTGAGTAGTGACGCCCTGGGGAATTCCACTCCATCGGCCAACGTCACCTCCAACCTAGTGCCAGTTCCTGATGAGTGGCGACCGAATATGCATACATGTCCATGCTCACCTCATCTCTGGCACCACCAACCTGCTCTCCATGCTGGCCCACTGCAAGCTGTCTTCCTTGGGGTTGCTGGTGGGTCGGCTGGTTGTTCTGGGACATTCCATAGCTTCCCACTACACGCTCGTTCTAGTTTCCGGACCTCTCAGCATTATTATCATGAGGGATTCGTTACAAACATACCTCGCCGTGACTACTTCCCCCATCATCCCCACTACCAACCTGCTCGTCATAATGTCCACGCCTTGAATCGTAACTCGGCCTTGCCTGGGGTAGTTGGCGGCCAGTCTGGGTGTTCTGGTGCATGCCACGACCACGTATCATATACTCATTCTGATTCCCACCTTCATTAGTACTGATATTGCATTTGGAATAATGTCGGGAACGTACGCTTACCTCAGCATGGTCGCTTCCCTCGTTATCGTCCCCAACCTGCGCACTGTGCTGGCCCCATTGGGAATCATAGCCATGTCTCGGTTGGGGTTGGGGTTGGTTCACCTGGCTGTTCCTATTCGTAAGAGGGCTTGTCACCTCATTCAAGTCCTGGTTACTTTTCGCATCCGCCTCTCTTCCAACTCCCTGATCATCGTCTGAGTCTCCTTCCATCCCACGACCCTGTCCCACTTGGGGTTGCTGGTGACCCGTCTGGTTGTTCTGGCTCCGGTACAAATCACGACCTCCCACCGCATCATCATTCTGGTTTATTGTTTGGATTAGTGCTGCTGCTGTTGTGTGTTGCATGCACATACCTGGTAACTGCCTATCTCACTACCAGCCTGGTCACTTCCTTGGTCATCCTGCCCGTCATCACTTGAATTATTTTGGCTGTACTGAACTCGACCTCCGTATTCTCCTCCACCAGACTCGCCTCCACTCTGATCCCCTTCCCCATCATCGTCATCCATGTCACTGACCAGTAGTAGCACAGCTTCTGCCATTCTGAAGGCCATTTTTACTTTCTCGGACACGTCCAACGCCGCCCACACAATCCTCGCAAGTGTAAATTCTGGGATACCGTTCTCAGTTTCCATTAGCACGTGTGATTCGTCATGGAAGTGCGTGGTCTTGTCTTTGCACTCACTGCACAAAAATGTCGTGTTTTGCAATGATTCGTCGTAGCAGTGGATGCATTGGAAACGGCATTGGATGATAAGACATTCGCAGGAAACGCACCGGTTCTTATCGCTGGATGTTTGCAGATGGTTATTGTAAGCAACATCTTTAAGTCTGAAAGCACTTACGGATATTGCGGTATTCGCTCGAGGAGGAACGAGGCGATGTTGTTATAGAACCTATAGATTGGCAACCCTAAAGTGGCGATTAAGCTCCTTCTCTCTTTTTCCTCTTCCGCATTAATGCTGCTCCCATTCAGAGTGACATTGTGCCCAGCGAATCCGGAGTTGAGGAGGTACTTCATCTGCAACTCCTTGAGCCTCATTCCCTCTCTTAAAGTCGACATTACGAAGTCCACCGTGAAGCGTTTTCGTTGTACCGTATATCGCACGGCCGATAGGGCGAACTTCCACATGTCTTTTGCTTGCCGTATTCGGGATCCCTTTTGCTTTAGACCACTCGGGCGGAAGCGGTAAATGTCCGCTGGGGTTCGCGTAAACAAGAACTTGCCTGTAGGTGTATCTTGGATCTTAGACTCTGGAGTAGGCGTTGGAGGAGGTTCGTCAGACCGGTATGTGTACCATAACCCGGAGATTTGGTCCAGCTGGGTGTAGATTATCCCCTTACACCTCAGCGACACGGGTTGTCTGGATTGATTGCAGATGAACATGACGTCAAGATAGTAATTTGTTCCGGACTTCTTCTGGAACGACCCTTCAATTTGGCATTCCGATGATGAAAATGACCATCCTTTGCCCGAGATACTTTTATTTTCGTCGGATATGATGAGGTTAAGGGTGAACAACCCATCTAAACGCGACTTATCGCCTTGACCTTGTGACTTCTCGAAGAATCCGTTCCAAATACCGCCCATTGGGTGCTCACCATTCTTTCGGTCTAGCCAAGTCTCAGATTGCAAATTGACGATGTCCTGCTGTTCTACATTGAACGGCTCCAGAGTCCCATATCTCAGGATCTTGGTAAAATCTTCTGAAGCTTGCTGCGCTCGAGGTCGAGGAAGGGTCACTTGTTCTATATCAATATTTTCTTTGTATTCCCCCCGTTCGTCCGAGCTGCCTCCGATGGGGGGCGTGCAGGGAGTGATTTGTGCAGCGACTACGGGCAGTGTTTCCCATGCTCGCTCCATAGTACTGCTGACGGGATTACTGTCAATGTTGAACGAGGCTTGGAACATTCCAAATGCGAAGCTCCGGAAGTAGTTTTCTGAGTCGATTTTCATCTGTTTGAACACAGCTGTTCATATAATACCATTAGTAATTTCGACACAATAAAGCAGATACGCTCTTACCTTCTAAATGGTTGCATCGTGCATCAAATGTCTTAAAGACATAAATAAGCGTTTCGTGGCAAGCATCTAGCTCTCTCGAGTCGATAATGTGTTCACTTGCTAGATGGATGATGCTCATGTGCCGCTCTAACAGGAGCGCAAGAAGAGGATAAATATACTATCATCATCCAAGTTTCTTGAGGCCCCTTACATGGCATGAGGTAAAGTAAGTAACTTACCTTTTCGATGCTCTTTCCTTTTCCACAAACCAACTCCATTGTGTCCTTTGAATCTATCTTATAATATACATGTTCTAGATGTCTTCGCATTGTTTCTCTTTCTTCTTTGTTGTACGAAAGGAAGAACGGAAACTGCGGTTCCCTTTTATCTGACCTCGTGCACTGAAGTAACCTTTCGACACGGCGGATAGACGACGACTGGATATAACGGTTGACGAGAGTTCTATTATCCAGATGGCAGTCTTTGGCCAGACACCATATGTTAAGCATAATATGATAAATTTCGGACTTGAGGTTGATGATACTTTCGTGCCACCCCACCGCCCAGTAAGCCAACCATTGCAATAGGCTATATCTGGCATCAGCATCTCCCAATTTTCCGTGGCAAAATAAATGGGACATACGTCCAGTTTTGGGGGCGACTTCGAGCATTTGTAAATGCGTTGAGCTCCTTAATATTGATAAACCCTGATCCATCATCATCGATCGCCTCTAAAATGGGCTGAAGATGGGATATGCTTATCCAGTCTTTCGCCCGTTTCCGCAATTCTACCTCCTGGTCTTCAAACTTCGTAACCTCATTCTTAGAAGTTTCGGCGGAGTCATTTTGTGCTCGATTCTGATACTCGTCCATGACGAAGTAATCGCTCAAAGCAAAGACGAAGTTTCTCGCCTTCGTACTTCCTTTCCAGCCCTGACATGTAATAAGAAAATAGAGTCGTGTGTGCAGGATATTAGCTCTCACCATCTCCTTCCATATTTCACGTAATTGCTATATCGAAACAGTGAGGGGTTAGTGAAATCCGATCACATACTTGCGCAGGTTATTGCAATAATCACTTACTGGATCTTGAATCCGGTCAAGGTCTCCAGACAATTCAGATATTATACGGTCACCTTCATTATGAACGGTCCTTTTGAATTCTTCATCTTGGATCTTAAGCTTCCCCTTAAATATAACAAAGTTTCGATCCATATCCTGATCAATATTTTGTCTTAAATCAGCCGAAAGACTGGACAGTATCAAATCGAAGTCATCGCGAGACATCTTATCTGGAGAGACAAATATTCCAGTAGTCGGAACGGGCTCCCCGGTCTTGGAAATCAAGTCCTTCCGCACAGTCTCGTTCCTGAGACACGCTGCGGCTCCACCGGCCTCTTCAATAATGTGTCGTACTTGTTTCTCAGAAGGGGTATCGAGAACTTTTAAAATCTTCTTCACGTCTTCTTGGACGTCACGCATCTGAGCTTGTGTTGCATCCAATTTTTTGGAGATGGTTTCGCTTATGAGTACGGAGTGTATTTGGAGAGCCTTTTCAACTGCTGTTTCGTGCTCTGCGAACTTAGCAGCGTATTTTGCTAGACGAGATTCATATATTGGCGCTTTGAGGTACTTCTCTGAAAAATTAACAAGTATGAATTATGGTATTTATATGGATTAAGGTCGAGTGAACGCACTGAAAAAGCTTTTCTTGACGTAAAGGTCACAGTCGGAGGAGCATTTTTCGATATCAGGGACTATTTCCGACATCACTTTTTTTATTTCTCCTTTAATTGTTAACCCATCTGGCCCTTCTTCATCAACTTCTTTGATATGTCGAAGCCTGACACAAAATAAGTACAGCTAACTAACAGTATAAATTATTCAAACAAACTTACCGATAGAGCGTGCAAATCAAACCCAGCATCTGAGCTTTAATGGCCAACACCTTTAGATTATTATCTCTCCTTTGTAGATCAATGCTAATAACCAGCTTAACAGTGAGCAGAGATGCTATACAATTACAGGCAGTGAGTAGTGCTTCTCTAATTCTTCCGTATGTTATCGTTACCTGCTATAAATGGATGTATCTTCGAAAGTGCATCAATAGAGTCTATCGCTATCTGTGCTGATTCGCTGAACGTAGCAATCGCTTCTTCGATTGTCTTGTTACGGACTTCGACTGACTCAAGTGATTGCTCTCCATCTTCATTTTTCTGTGAGGTTTTCAGGGCAACAAAAACTTTCACCATGCGAGTCTTCAATAACGTGTGACCTGTGAGTAGAGTCAGTAAATATAAGAGTAACAGCCGACATGTTGAGAATATCTACTTGCCCTCTTCATCTGAGCCAGCTTGTACTCCAGGGACTCCTACAGGAGGTTGATGGTTTGGTGGTTGACCATCACGAGCTAAGCGTGAGCTTGAAGTAGAGGCCGGCATATAGAAAGTTATTTGTTGTTTCTTTCAAGGTTCAGAATAAGGGGTAAAGGAATTGTGCTCATAAATTATTCTTATATAGTGGACCCGAGACTATAGGCATCTATTATTGATCTCATGAGCAACGTTCCGGTCAGTGAAAGATGTTGAAAAAGATGTACAATAGCGCCCGTGATCAAGAAGCACTTACTATTGATCTCAGAGCAACAGTTCGTGGGTTCACCAGGGATATTCTGTGCAGTCGAAGCTCTTTAATTAGCGCGGAATCTTTATTCTACGCACTGAAATATTAATGCCTTTTCGTTTACTAAAAGGAATTTTCAAATATCCGAAGCGATATGCAGACATGTACCAGAAATGACTTAAGACCATGGTTACTCTGCGTAATAATGAAGAATTCCAAAATCTATATATTAAATATATTGTGATAATTATAGCTATGTCATATTGGGACTACATACCAGCATGTTAATCTGTGAGATAAGTTACGCAAACTTGTTAGATGAATTATTATTAGAGGCCCTTCTATAGTGATATCAAAGATGTATAGAGCGATATTTGAACTGAAAGCTGTTCAATGGCAGATTGGCGCTATTCCATACTTCTCTGTGTAATAAAATGTTAATAAATGTTCCGCAAGTTTTCCGATGTAAGCAGTACTAATGGCTGAACTCGCTTGGAGGGAACCGAGAGAGAGTGCTAAGTCTTCGACTCCAGCGGGATGGTGCCACGTGACTCACTTCCTCTCCCTCGTACCACCAGCCCGCAGAAAATATCTTCGAAGTAAAACCTCCCTCGCGCAGAGGTTTCGCAAAATCACCCACCCGCCGCGCCCCGGAAGAAGTGATATAGCAAATCGCAGACATCAGACAAAGACTCCAACTTGACTCAAGATCTGTGTCTGAGCTGGGGGCCTGCCCGCCCGTCGGTGCTCGTCTCGGCCTCCCAGGAAGATCAGTCAAGTTGTGAGATGTGCACTTCGTGCACAACCTCACCCACACCCCGCTGGCAGTATCGATTACTTAAGAATCCTCAGGACATTAGTCACCGAAAGAGAGCACACTACTTTAATACACGCGATAATTTCCTTAATAAATACTCATGTTACACACTTGATAGATACACATTTACAGTTACTCAGGAAAGAAACCGATAGCAAGAGTCAAAGATTGATGACTTTGTGAATCTGTGATGACGAGAATAAAATTAGAATGCGCATTGTGCCGACGATCCACATGGCACAAGATGTCCCCGGGGCCCGATCATCGATGTGCGGCTATTTAGATTATGTAAGTACTCTTGACAATCAACTGTAAAATACTAGCTTACGAAGCTCGATGGAATTTGGAACGCACTTGCCCTCTCATCCAATCCGGACCTTTAACTGACAACGAGCTCATATATATATGGGAAGTCTCCTTCGAGATGAAGTGCATATCCCATTCACCTGTAACCAAGTACTACAAGAGTTCTACTACCTGGAAACTACCCGGTGCGCGGTTTGGATACTTAATACCAGATGTAAGATACTAAAGGCTTGCAGTGTAAAAACAAGTATTACATTAACTGTCGCATTATAGATGCTACGACTATATCTATTATCAACGACTCCGCTCAACTCCGTGTATACGACAGAAGATAAACGAGTCCTGTACAAAGTGACTTCGTCGAAAAAGCTGTGGAGCCGCTGAGTCGTTATTGAACGAATAACATCAGGCTCACAACCTACACCCTCATCTGCGTCGTAACCATGTTTCACCAGGGGTTGTTGGTAGCTCACTCGCCCGGTTGGTACCGGCGTTACCTTCAAGTGTCTTCTCATCTTCTCGCATACGCCGTGTGTATAACCGAGCCCGATTAAATGTACTGTAACCTACAACTTCGTTCTCATCGACCATCCAGTGTATCTGCACCAGAACAATGTACAACGAGCTACAACAAATTCCTTCCACTCAATACCGAGACTGTCTCAGCGCACCCAACAAATCATTTAACATACCCTCCATGGCGCCCAACCGTCCTTCAATAGCATCAAACCTATGCTCAACCGTATTCAATCTCGCAGCCAATTCCGAATGGTCCGCGATCTTCTCCTTCAGCTCATCTAGCTGCCCTCCTATGTCTCCTCTCACTTGCATGATACCCTGCTCAACCCGCTTAATAGGATCCGTTGACGATTCCTTTACTTCCTTCGAGTCTCGTATCCAAATGAGAGCAGGCTTGTATCGGTTCGTGAATGGGGTCACTTTATGCGGCGGGGGAGGAAGCTTGTTATGTCCACAATCATTGCACAAGTAACTTATCTCGGGACCTACAAATGCATCAGCTAGACCATTCAACGGGAAAGCAAGCGAGACTAATCACCGATGAAATCAACCCAACAAGGGAGGACGATATCCTTCTTGCACTCGGAACAGATCCTTTGTGCGCGATACACTGGATCGTTCATGTTGAATGCATAAGAAGCATCGTTCCAGTCACTTTCGGCTTCGCTGGCGATATCGGAGTAGTCGTACTCTTCATACTCCTCTTTGAGATCCTCTTCATCTGGGTATCCTTCCGAGTCGTATTCTTCATCGACCCCTTCAGCGATATCTCCGACTGTACGCTGTCCCGATTGTTGATTAGCAATGTCATTGGGCTCTGTAGGATGGACGTTGTTTCCTCCTCCAATCTGGCCGCGTTCTTGGACAGTCTGGCGTACGTTGTTCTGGGGCTGGATACCCCCATCTTGTTGTCCACGAATACCGACGTTCTGGGGAACTCCACGTCCTCGGCCAACGTTACCTCTAACCTGCTTCCCGATCCTGATCAGCGGCGGCCGTATGTGCATGCACATGCATTCTCACCTCAGTGCTGCTGGTACTACTAACTTGCCTCATTTGGGGTTGTTGGCGGTTCGTCTGGTTATTTTGGTACATCCCACGGCTTCCCACCACGGGTTCATTCTGGTCCCCGGGTCGGTTAGTGTCACTATGACTGGATGTCCGAATGCAAACTTACCTCGCCGCGGGTACTTCCGCCACCATCATCCTGCTCATTGTGCTGGTCCCATTGTGAACTGTAACTTTGTCTTGGTTGGGGATTCTGTCGACTCGTCTGGTTGGCATGGTACGTGCCCCCACCACCCACGGTATTCACATCCTGACATCCGCTTGGTTAGTACCACTGCCATTCGATGTTGCGCACGCCACTCACCTCGCTGTGGTCACTTCCCTCATTATCATCCCCAGCACCAGCCTGCTCACTATGCTGCCCCCATTCTGAATCGTAACCCTCAGGTCTCGCCGGTGGTTGATAGCTTTTCTGGCTGCTTTGGTACCTGCCATGGCTTTGAACGATGTTCTCATTCTGGTTCCCGTCCTGGTTGGTGTCATTGTCACTCGATATTGTTTACGTGTGTCCGGTACACACTTACCTCGCTACCACGGTCACTTTCCCTGTCATCCTCATCAACCTCCTCGTTATATCCTCCTGATTCATACTGTCGCCTGGTGTTGTACCCAGCTTGATTTCTTGCCTGTGGTTGCCAATGGCCTGTTTGGTCGGTTTGGTACATGCCACGACCTCCTGGAGCACCTTCATCCTATTTCCAACCTGATTAATACATTGACAACAGTACATTCAGATGCACTCTCACCCCTTCGTTGTCGTCATACGCATTCTGATTTCCTGTCCATTGCTGCTGATTGCTTTGGTGGTTCTGGTACATGCCATGGCCTCCGGAAGCTTCTTCACCCTGTTCCGAGCCTGATTAACACGATTGCCATTGGTGTAACTTTCGATTGTACACTCACCTCCTCGTCGTACCCGGTCTGGTTTCCTTCCCAGTCCCCTCGAGGTTGATTTTGGTACATTCCACGACCTCCGTCAGACTCGTCTCCGCTCTGATTCTCTTCCTCATCATCGTTTCGGCTGTACTGATCCTGATTTCCATAACCTCCGTCTCCCTGGTATCTTTGATACATGTCAGGACCTTCATCAAGCTCGTCTCCACTAGGCTGGTTTTCTTCTTCATCGTACTCCATACCGCCGACGAGTCGTAGCGGTCTGGCTTCAATCTCTTTGAAGACCTTTTTAACACTCTCGGACACTTGCCTCACCCTTCCTACAACCCTCGCAAGTGCAAATCCTGGGATTCCGTGTTCTGACTCCATTAACACGTGCGATTCGTCATGCCAGTCGGTGGTATGTCCTTTGCATTCCTTGCATAGAAGTGTGGTGCTTTCCAATGATTCGTCGTAGCAGTGGATGCATTGGAAACGACATTGAATGATGCGACGGGTGCACGAACTGCAGTAACTCCAATCGCTGGTAATTTGCGAATGACTTCGTAAGTGCCACATACAAATCTACGACCACTTACCTATATTGTGTTATCCGCTCCAGGAGAAATGACGCGACCTTGTTATAGAACCTATGTGTTGGCAGCCCCGAAGTAGCAACCAAGTTCATTCTCTCCGTATCTTCTTCCTCGGTCATGCTACTCCCGTTCAAAGTGACATTGTACCCGATGTATCCTATCTTGATGAGATGCTTCATCTGCAACTCCTTGAACCTCCTTCCTTCTCTTAAAGTTGACACTACGAAGTCCACCGTGAAGAGTTTTTGTCTTACCCTATATCGCACGGCCGATAGGGCGAACTTCCACATGTCTTTTGCTTTCCGTTTGCGGGATCCCTTTTGTTTTGGACCACTCGGGCGGAAGCGGTAAACGTCTGCTGGAGTACGCGTAAACAAGAACTTGCCTGCTGGCGTTTCTTGGATCTTGGATTCTGGAGCAAGGGTCGGCGGAAGTTCGTCAGATCGGCATGAGTACCATACCCCGGATATTTGGTTCATATGAGCATGGAACATCCCTTTACATCTCATCCACACAGGTTTACTGGACTGAGTGTAGCTGAGCACGACGTCAACGGCATAATTTGCCTCGGATTTCTTCAGGAACAACCCTTCAACTTTGCATTCCGATGACGTAAACGACCATCCATTTCCGGAAATACTTTTATTCTCGTCAGATAAGGCGAGCTTGAGGGTGAACAACCCATTTACGAGATCAACGCGTGATGCGTCGTCTTGACCTTGTAGCTTTACGAGGAAGCCGTTCCAAATACCACCCATGGGGTGTTCTCTCTTCTTTTGGTTTGGCCAGGTGACAGCTTGCGAATTAACGACATCCTGTGGCTCTACATTGAACGGCTGCAGAATCCCGTATCTCAGAATATCAGTAGATGGAAGCGCTTTCGCTTCTGCAGCTTGTTGCGCGTCGGGTTGGTGCATTTCTTCGGCAATGGGTACTTCTCCTTCATACCCCACCTGTTCGTCAGAACTACTGGGCTCAAAAGGCAGTTCTGCCCATACTTGCTCCATGGTACTACTGACGGGGCTGCTTACGTCAGTGAATGAGGCTTGGAACATCCCGAATGCGAAGCTACGGAAGTAGGTTTCGGAGTCGATTTTCATTTGCTTGAACACAGCTGCCCACATTGTTAGCTCCCAGACATCTCGAACAAATAAACCAGTGTAGACGCGTACCCTCTAAGTGACTGTAACGCCTATCGAATAACGAAAAAATACGTATGAGCGATTGCTGGCAGATGTCCAACTCCCTTGAGTTAATAATATAGGAACCTGCTAGATTGATTATATCCATGTGTCGTTCCAGCAGAAGCGTGAGGAGTGGATAAATGTACTATCGTTATCCATGTTTCGTGAGGCACTGTACATAGCGAAACGCACAGGCAACTTACCTTCTCTATCCTTCCTTCTCCGCAAACCAACGATATCGTGGCCTCCGAATCAATGTTATAGGCTATAAGCTCCAGCTTCTTCCGTAACTTATCCCTCTCTTCCCTGCTATACGAAAGGAAGTACTTAAACAGCTGTGGTTCAATGTAGGTGTATGTGTGCGATCTCGTGCATTCAAGCAACCTTTCGACGCGACGGATGGACCATGACTGGACATAACGGTTGACGAGGTTTCTATTGTCTGGGCGGCAGTCCTCGGACAGACGCCATATGTTGAGCAGAAATTGGTAAATCTCAGACTTGAGCATTGCAATATTCTGGTGCCATCCCACCGCCCAATAAGCCAGCCATTGCAATAGACTATATCTGGTGTCAGTATCTCACAATATTCTGTATTCCAATGAATATGACGTACGTCCATTTCTCTGGGCGACTTCGAGCATCCGTAAATGCGTTGAGCTCCTTTATATTGATAAACCCCGATCCATCATCGTCGATTGCCTCTAAAATGGGTTGAAGATGGGATATGCTTATACATTCTTTCGCCCAGTCATCCACATTCCGCAGTTCTACTTCCTGGTCTTCTATCTTCACAGTGTTATTGTGAGAGGTGTCTGCGATATGACTTTGCGCTCGATTACGATACTCGCCCATGACAAAGTAATCGCGCAAAGCAAAGACAAAGTTCCTAGCCTTCGCACTTCCTTTCCAACCCTGTCATGGTATAAGAAAATGAGGCAAGTATGTGCAGCATGTTAGCACTCACCATTTCCTTCCATATCTCGCGCAATTGCTGTATCGAAATAAAGGGTTAGAAAAATCCAATCACATCCATCTACTGCTTAATCACATACAGGATCATGAATCCGCTCAAGTCCCCCGGATAATTCAGATATTATACGATCACTTTCACTATGAACGGTCATCTTGATTTCATCAGCCTGGATGTCAAGCTTTCCTTTGAACAAAGTAAAGTTTTGTTCCATATCCTGATCAATATCCTGTCTTAAATCAGCCAAAAGACTGGACAGTATCGAATTGAAGTCATCGCGAGACATCTTATCTGGAGAGACAAATACTCCAGTAGTCGGAAGGGGCTCTCCAGTCTTAGAAATCAAGTCCTTCCGCACAGTCTCGTTCCTGAGACACGCTGCGCCTCCACCAGCCTCCTCAATAATGTGTCGTATTTGTCGCTCAGGAGCAGTATCGAGAACATGCAAGATCTTCTTCAAATCTTCTTGGACATCACGCACTTGAGCTTGCGTGGCATCCAGCTTTTTGGAGTTGGCTTCGATGGTGAATACAGAATGCATTTGGAGAGCTCGTTCAACTGCCATCTCGTGGTCTGTGAACTTGGCGGCGTATTTT
The DNA here is from genome assembly GCA_025738555.1 of Cyathus striatus. Taxonomy (NCBI): domain Eukaryota; kingdom Fungi; phylum Basidiomycota; class Agaricomycetes; order Agaricales; family Nidulariaceae; genus Cyathus; species Cyathus striatus. The sequence continues at coordinate 712,754 of JAOVFP010000021.1, forward strand.
GCTAGGCGAGATTCATATATTGGCGCTTTGAGGAATTTCCCTGAATGATTTAAAATATGTGAGTTACGGTGCCCAAATGAATCAAGACATGCGAGCGAACGTACGAAGAAGGCTTTTCTTAAGGTAAAGGTCACAGTCTGAAGCGCACCTCTCGATGTCGTCGGTTATTTCCGCCATTAGGTCTTTTAGTCTCCCTTCAAGGGTTAACCCGTCTGGTCCTTCTTCATCAACTTCTTTGATATCTCGAAGTCTGATATACAAAAAGTTATGGACTGAAAGTATAAAATATTTAAGCAAATACCGATAGAGCATGCAAATCAAACTCTGCATCTGAACTTTAATTGCCAGCACTTTTAGATTATTTTCTCTTCTCTTTAGATCAAGGTTAATAACCAGCTTGAAGGCGAGCAGAGGTCCTATATATTTGCAAGTGGTGAGAAATATCTCTATAATCCTTCTCGTATGGTCGCCTCACCAGTTATAAAAGGATGAATCTTTGAAAGCGAGTCAATACAATCTGACGCTATCTGGGCCGATTCCGTGAACAGATCAATGGCTTCTCCGATTGTCTTATTCCGGACTTCGACTGACTCTATTGATTGCTCTCCTTCCTTCGACTCGGAGGTTTTTAACGCTACAAAAACCTTCACCATACGGGTTTTCAGAAGCTTTCGACCTATGAGCAGTTAATGCCACTATAACTAAGACTTAACGACTAAGGATAATGTTCATTTACCTTCTTCATCTGTCAGTGTAGATTGCGCATCCTGGATTCCTACAGGCCTTGGGGGTTGTTGTCTTGATTGGTGATCATTGCGAGCTGCGTTAGATTGTGATGGAGGAGCTGGCATGTGGAGAGTTATTTCCTTGTTTCTAGGGGGTCTACAGGAAAATTGACCTTATAAATTGGACGACCCGTAGGCGTCTATGATCTCTTGATCGACCTATGGTCACTGCTGGCCACGCCCATTTGACAAAGACTTATTCTGGGAAACTATGAAGCCGATTTACAATTATACAATGAATAGCTGATGTTTGATTGGCTCAGAAATTGATTTGTGGGTCCTCCTGGAGAGCTCGGTCTCAGCCGAAGACTCGAAGCTCTACTTATAGCGCTGATAATCCTCGATACCAACCCGCTATATGAGTAACAGCGCTTCTTTCATTAAATAAGCGACTGAAATAAAATTATGACTAGAAATCACTTGCTGACAGATTAGCGCGGACGTTGTGTGATAAAAAGTAGAAATCGGAAAGGACTCTAAACGATCTTTCACCAAATTATCTCGAGCGTCAACCAAGTGTTAACAGCCACATCAGTTCAACTTCAGATTGGCGCCGGTGGACTGCGCGACAATTCCGTGGATCCCCGCTATACTGCTGTTTGGTTCTACCTCCGTTGACAATTAATGGCAAACATTGGCTTATGAAGCCCTCGATGGAGTCTGGAACGCACTTGCCCCGGAACCGTCATGAACGCCGTGGCATTAACTTCCCACAAGACCCTGTCATCCACAGTCCGGACCTTCAAACTGACAACGAGCTCATATATATATGGGAAATCATCCTCGAGATGAAGGGCATACCCCAATCACCTGTAACCAAGTTTTACAAGAGTTCTACTGCCTAGCAACTACCCGGTGCGCGGTTTAGATACTTAATACCAGATATAACATACTAATTGCGGTGTAAAACAGGTATTACATTAACTGTCGCATTATAGATGCTACGTCTATATCTATCATCAACGACCCCACTCAACTCCCTGTACTCGACAGAAGATAAACGAGTCCTGTACAAAGTGACTTCGTCCAAAACACTGTGGAGCCGCCTAGTCGTTATTGAACGAATAACACCAGGTTCACAACCTACACAAGATGAGAAACACTTCCTCAACGTGAAGACGTTTCAAAAGAGGAGACTTGCAAGCCGTCTTGGTGAGCTGCCGGAGCTGTTAGACACCCCACCGCGCGCAGGCAGCGTTACCTTCATGGACCCACCTTCTCGTGCTTCACTCGAATCGCGTGCAGTGTCCCGTATTGGCAGCGGCTCGCCTTTACTTTATCCTTCTATGGACGGTGCAACTGATGAACCACTCGCGAAGCTCGAGTTCCCGATGTTCAAGTCTGCCCGGATACAGTTCAAAGGATCAGGTATTGATCCCACAAAGCTTTTTTCTCAACAAGGCTGGAGTTGGTTTGGAAAGTACGCCATCCATCATTCATTTTTGATATTCACGCCCACTAACGATCCTTTTTCAGGACCCACATATTCATAGCGCCAGATGGTCGACAATATAAATGGTCACTGGGCCGTCGGGCACCCCAGGTACTGCTGTTCTCTGTCACTTTCTTTCTTGGCTCGCTAACTTCTCTCATAGCTGTCACTAAACGATGCAACCCAAGCTCCAGTTGCGCGATTCCGCCCATCCCGGAAGGGGTTTTTGTGCTTTGGAAAGGAAAACCCTGGAATACTGCAGATATATCCGGCTGGAATGCATATCATCGATCTAGTGTTTATGACATTCATATACGTGGAGAAGGTTAGAAGAAGAAGAGAGTTGGTGGCGCGATTTCTTGGAGAGTGGTGACCTTTCGCCAAGCACCTGCGCCAAAGTGCTACGTACATACGTATCCTCATGGAGTCAGGCATGGAGTCAGTATAGCGCCCAGTGACTGCGGCCAAGGTTTATAGTGCTGCTTTGACGGCATTTCCTTTTATTTCCTTTTCAGCGCTGTCCTGCCGTTTTTTTATTATGGATCGTAATATGTACATTATATGTATTCTAAGTATGCATTATTTTGCTTAGCTCAGTGACTGTGAGTGATCGATGCGCCTTTCCGTTTGCACACTAACGCCCTCCCTCCCAGGCTTAAGGACAACGTCCATGAATATCGGATGTTGAAGCCTGGGCTTGGAACTTCACGTAAGGTTGGTTCTTGGAGTTTAGGGTCTTGGGCACAGAGTAAGACGCAAACATGCCACCTCGTAAGTCAAAGCTTTTTCATGAAATTGCCTCATACTCCTGTCTTCTTGTGCGCTTGCTTCCATTGCGCAAGTACTATAACCTGGTACTACATGTGAGCCAAGCTCCATTTGTGTCGACATATGTATGGAGGGTCTGGAGCTTTTCCACAGCTGTAGTTTGAGCTTCTGTCACGGTCGTTCTTCCTGGTTTATGTCTCCTAGCTTATTCCCAGCCAATGCTACCTTTCATGTACCTTGTGTAGTGAGACTAATGAAAGCCCAGCCACCTCATTGACATTGAGGCAGCTGGACATAACGATCATTACTGGTCGTGTGCTTGCTAATAAGCTTAACCTTCCGCAGTGAGCCCTTGCCCTCCCCTGCTCTCCCCTGCCGTACATTGTGATTTATTACACTACTTAAAGTTAAATGGCCAAGCATGATCATGGCACGAACTTAACGTCTACTAGCTCTTCGGAGACCAAATTCAGAACGTTTCACTTTACAAATGATTGCTCTTCGAACGTCGCGGCAAGGATACCGTGGCATGTGACAAACTTCGGCCAACATTTTAATCAGCTCATTTGTAGATGACATGGTACCTATGTTATTATTAACGGTTCCTTCTTGAGCGACTTCCTAATTTAAAAGCAATCTGAAAAGTCCTGAAAAGTCTCTTATTGGGTATATACCTTTATCTGATTAAGCTTTCAGTTTCGAATTCGAAGGGCCTGTTACTATGAATTGACAAGGTTAGCACGGAATTCCATACTGATCTAAGTAACTAAACGTGCAGTGGACCCAACGTCTCGCCAAAGTTATCCATTAAAAGATGCGCCATTCACGTATAAATCCCCCCTCTAACTCATTCTACTTATTAGGTAGAAAATGTGTTAAATGTATTGCAGTCGCATCATCAAAATAATTCCACTTGTAACGATACGACTTAGCAGGTTCGAAAATAATGGCCCCGACAAAAGAACATACATGCGCCCCCATTGCTCCATTTTGCCAGGGTCGAATAATTATTAGGCAAAGTATAAGTATCTTCCAGTCTCAGCTACAGTTTTGCTGGCATAATGTTATGTTTAAGGATTCTGTCGATATATTCTGCAACAACTCTAGGATTCTTCTGTGCAATCTATGGCAACGATTTGAGATGTAGAAGAAGATAAATTAACCAAACTCTCACTGTGTGCCCTTCGCCGGGTATTCGTGTTAGTGTAGCTACATTTCGACCTTTGGTAACATCCGTTATCGAATCTTGCGAATATCGGGGCCTAGATGTTCCTTTATTAGAATCTTGAGACATTACGATATAACGGGGACGAACACTAAATCGTTAATACTCCCGAACATAACATGGACAGGTACCCCCTTCGAGCAAACAGTAGCAACTTGGTCTGCAGCAACAAATGGAGGCTCGACATCAGAAAATATGTTTGCCTCTTGTTCTTTGCTGCACTTCGTTTGGAACGTCTTGATTTTTCCGTTACTGATGATTTCTTTCAGACCAAACTCCTATGCACTCGTCAGTCAAATATCTCATACGAGTTGGCTGCATCCTCCTTACCGCGTATATCCTTAGCACTCTTGTATCCCACTGAGACCATGGTTTTCGCTTGCTCAGCCACTCATAAGCTTGATCCCGACTTTCCCAAGAGTTTCGCTGGAGTGCCACAGTACGCGTTATAAATCCAAGCTGATGTTCCCTATCTTTAATATTGTTGTAGAATGCATCCCTGTCCAGAAAGACCGATTCTATAAGAATAATGCCAGTATAAGGTGGCTGGACAGGCATAAATATCTTCGTTGAATACATACTGAAGAATTTAGAATATGGTATCAAAAGATGAATAGTGCGTACCAAGCAGTTGTTCCCAATGAAAACCCAACGAGGACTAATCGGTGCCCTTTGAAATGGTGCGACTTTGCTACCGAGGCCACAGCAATACCAAATTCGGCGGTTGCTGCGCACCAATTTTGATTAGTTCTCAATACTAATACGATGCGCACTCTTACACATGTTGTTCATTCGCTCTGCATGTGAGATTTCATTCAGCAAAGCCGAGTCTCCGTATGCTGGAGCATCGAGAGCCCATGCCTCTCTGACGGAGTTTTGATTCAGATCACTTTGATTGCTTTGAATCGAAAATAGTTCCTCGAGAACAGGTTCCCACTGTTCTTTATCTGCCAAAATCTGGTAGTAAGCATATTATCAAGTAGCCTGGTGACAGTAAGCCCTTACGAGCACCGTTTGAGTGGGCAAAAAGCAATGTTAGGCCTTCTTCATGACAGCAAGTATGTGTATATTGGTTTGCAGCAATCTTGAATGGAGCGCCTGAGATTATCTGTGGACTATCAAACGTAAACCGTTGAATAGTAAATGTGGACCCGGTGCTCGGGTCCTCGTCACTTGGCAATGTTGGCATAGCTGTCACTTGCAGTGACAGTGTAGGAGATATAAGTGACCAGAGGGGTAATGGTAATTGCTAATTCTGATACTTTGTGCAGCATCAGTATAGAACGGTGGAATAATAGGTAAGATCTGGGTAAGATACTCTGGAGCTAACTTCTAAGTACGGTGCGTAGTAAGGGCTTTAAACCAACTTTAAACCATCGAGCCCGAGAATCCCCACGCTGCACGGGCCCCGGCGATTTGAGAAAGTTATCCCCGTCTAATACTTAAGTCTTCACTCAAATTTCACTCACTGGTCTAAAGAGGATACTCTCCAGCTCGCAGCTATAACAGCAAAGGAAAGCATGATAATTATATTGTCCTTCTGCTACGGTCCATATCTTGTTCACTAATACATTCCGAGCCCGGGTGTATTTATTCTGAACTAGGCATGAATATCTTGTGAATATCTGGTATAATAATTGCTCGAGCAGGTTCTCAGCAAGACATGTATCCTGGAAGATTTCTGTCAATGACTTCGATGATTTTAATGGATATCCATTGGTTGCAACTGCAACTTATTACTAGCGTCGGTGAACAAGAATAGATATATAGGAAAGTGTATTGGATATAAGTGCTAGTACTTACTGGACATAGTGATGAGCAAGGGGTACAGTGTACCCTGGGGGTCCAGGGTAGGGTACAGGAGGGGTAGGGGTAAGGGTCCAGATTTTTCAGGATCAGAAATACCCCTACCCCTGGCAAGGGTCCAGGGTATTATTGATGTAAATAGTGAAAATACTAAATGAATATGTTCCACTACTGCAACATGTTTGAAACCCTGATTTACCAAAATGATTGGTCTGTACTTAGCAACAGAGGCTATTTAGTGTGTGAAACCTCTCAACATTAGCAACATTAGTGACTGGTGACCCTAAGTCTTGAGACTTTTGTGGAAAATATATATCTTTCATGCCTTTTGCTTAGAAACAAGTCCCCTGTTATACATGACTGGATGCTGTTTTAGCAACAAAACAAGGGCATCATTAAATGTGATAGTTTCTTTTATACATGTAATTACAATAAGTATGAGATGTAAGCCATGGCCCATAAATAATGCATATATCAACAAGTGTACTTGTCAAGTACTAATGCAATGTTGTAAAATTATTCCATCTGTGAACCTTGCTTCTTGCTTAACTGGCAAGATGAATTCAAATCCATTCTCTTTCTCTGAATAACTGAGATATAATTCATACTACAACATTAATTTTAGAAGTATACTGTGAATAATGGAAAGACCATTCTGTATTGATTATACATCAGTGATCATTTAGTATGTACCCCTCACCTAAAACCCTGGGGGTACAGGTAAGGGTCTGGACCCCTTGGACCCTTCACAAATACCCCTACCCTCACTAAGGGTAGGGGTATTTGGAGGGTAGGGGTAAGGGTACAAACCAAAATACCCTGGGGTTACCCCTGCTCATCACTAACTGGACGATTGAACTGCATTATGAAGACTTGGGAAGGTACAAGTTTTGATGATTACCTGAGTACTGAGTACTTACAACTCGTTAAGTACATCGGTGTCACACTTTTCCCTACAGTACCTTCTTTCCAAACGTGTGCTAATATTCCGCAAGCGCCTGTTAATCCCCAGGAATGATCAGACTTGGGTCAGACACCTTGTCAACTTGGTTCCAACATTGTTTTACAAAAAGTCATGACAATCGCCACAGTACAGTGTACACGCTACTGATGTAGTAATGTTGTATACTAATTTTAGTATTTACCCTCATGATTTTCCATTCATTCTCAACCATGCCTCTATGATAACGAATGTTGCAACGATAGTATCACGCATAAATATGCTGTCCACTGCAACGACTAAATACGCGGCATAAGTCACCAGCTGGTTACCAGCGATACCATCATTAGACGACTGGAACCAAGCAATAGCGCTGCTAAAATCTTTTTTATACAACTGAAGTATAGAAGATTCTGTTTAGTCCACGACCAAAACAATGTATTTTATGGAGACTTACGTGTAAATCACCGTTCTCATCTGGCTTCCACTGGTATGTCAGCCCGCCTTCTTCGAAGGAGATAGGGCTTGCACTTTTCAAAATACAGAGCCGACACGCACGATATGTCAACTTACAAGGCAATGTCAGGGGTATCCATCCTAGGATCGCCTGAGAATCGTAGCCATCTTCCAGCCTCTATCACGCGTCCTTGCAGCGTAAGGATATCGGAAGACAATGAGCTGGACTTCCTTTCTAGAATCGCAAACGGAGATACGCGTGATGCACGGTATATCGAAGTTTTCATTAAATTAGGTGTGCTTTGTACTCTGTAAACTTCAACGCCATCGCCTAGTTTCGTCAACGATGCATTGTTAGGGTTGTCGGGATTCATGACCAGAACTAAACCTGGTTCATTGTCGAAAGTCGGAAGTATGAGAGGAATATCGTGCTGCATAATATGCGATAAGACGAAGACAGGAAGATAAGTATGAGATGAGGAATGAAAATTGAAAGATAAGGGTCTTATATGCCGTCTTCTATATATAGAGATACGGGAACGGAAATAAAGAATTTATATCAACGAACCAAAGTGGCATCCGGAGGAGCGAAGCTGTTTTAGCCGAAGCTGCGCTTGTTACTGATTCAATCATACCAAGACAAAAGAAATCCTAAATATGCATAGATATGACAGAAAGGAGTCCCGAGATGTGAATAAGGTTAGGTCAGGTGTATTGTAATGAAAATCCGTGAGTAAAGTCCAACGCAGTCGTCACAGTCAGCATCATCGTCGCCGGATCATAGCTGAACTGGGAAGGATGCAAGGTACCCCTATCAGTCTTCACCGTGCTGGGAGCCTTGTGAACATTCAAGAATTTCACGCTTGCGACTTTAACGCCCAACGCAAAGCCAAAGGAGCCACTAACGTTCAGCTTTCCGCTAGAGAACAAGAACTTCACGTTAGTGGAAGTAGGATTTTCGATGGACTCCCCATCATCGAAGTAGAGTTGACCTGAGGCCTGGCCGTCGATGCCAGGAGCAACGACGAGTTCGAAGTCCGTCTTCCGCAGCTCAGCAGTAGTCATTTGAGACTTAGCGCGTAACGGCAAGACGGCACCGCCCTTGATGTGCACGGGGATTTCTGTAAAGTTCACGTTATTCAGCTGCACCGTGGAACCTTGGCCTTGAATAGGTGCGAGAGTCTTGAAATCATAGAAGATATCTTTGGGCAGATAGATAGTGACTGAGGTCGAGTTCTCATCGGTGACAGGTGAAACAAGGATTGAATCACCAAAGAAGAACTGAAGATCGATGCCGAAGGTGGCTTGGTCCGTGGGGTATTTGAACCAGAGGGGATTCAGCACAGGGGTGCCGTCAACATGGGCTTGGTGGAAAGCGGTGTAAAGGTAGTCAAGTAAGCGATATCTGAAATGGCAGTGAGCATAGTATCACAGCAAGATAGCACAAAAGGACGCACCGCATGTCGACGCCGTTCTTAGCAGCAGCAGCTACTGTGGGCCAGCGATAGAACTCCTGGCTAATCGACACATCATCATTGTGCTATCCAACAGTCGTCAGCAGAGATTCAAAACAGGAACAGTGAGTGTACATACATTTCGCATAAACGGATAGAAAGAACCTAGCGTTGCCCATCGCGCACAGAGAGACTCGGTTGTGTTTCCAGCTGTTTGTGACATCTTTGTAAGTAGATGAATACGACTACGAGAACAGACCACGTACCGTAACCACAAATATCACTCCCTACCATGGGGAGTTGATACACTGAAGCAAATCCAAGCATTCCAGCAATAGAGAACCGGTAATGCGCCCACTGACTCATGTTGTCACCAAGCCATTTCCCAACATGTGCCCCAGCACCGACAAACGTTGAACGTGTAATAACAAGCGTACGCTTTCCTGGACGACGGGAGAGCATAGCGTCCCGGGTGGCAACGGACATCATAGTCCCATAAAGATTATGTGTATCGTACTCGACTAGTCCGTTGGCATGTTTAGCGTTGCTCTGAGGTTTCGCATATCAGTAACAGAACAAGAAGGAACAACCAAGTATCACTCACCGATGCAGTTTTACTAGAAAGTTGACCTCCAGGCGCAGCATTATTAATCTTATAAGGTGGATTAAGCAAATCCACCCCGTCCCTCCTCTGCAAGTTTTTTCCATTCACAAAAATGGGCGCATCGGGCGGAGGCGGGGGATTCGTCCTCGGAGGCGGCAAATCCTGCTGCACAGCCTGTGCCCAAGGATCATCACAAGGCAAATCACAAAAGCTCGAAGGCTCATTCATATCGATCCACGCTCCATCGATGTCCAGTCCCGTATCGGGGCTGTAAAAGGACTGGAACTCCCCATTCCAGTATTCCGTTATTTTCGGGTGGAACCAGTCGGGGAAGACGGTTACGCCAGGCCAGACGAGTCCTAGTTCGTCGGATCCGTTGGCGGCTTTGAGCCAGATGTCGAGGGCTTTTCCGCGCGTGTAAGGACCATAGTTGTCGGTTATGACTCCGACTGCGGGGTCTGTCATTAGGACTGTGGAGATGTTAGACTCATTGGTGTGGTTTAAGAAATGGTAATGTGGGCGTACCAAAGTGTTGATCGTGGCTATGGAGGTATTGGACGATCTCTCGCATGCGGTTCAAGGGGAAATAGACTGGGTCTACAGTGAAGATCCGCCGCCTGTCCATGTAGTCTGCAATGTACGTTAGCACGTATGTATTAATATCGCACAGGCAATACGTACCGATGTCGGTCCACATGGTTTCAAGCGGAATACCAGCAGCGGAGTAGTTGGAGATGACACCCGCAACGTCAATATAATCTACGCCATTGATTCAGTCCGAAGTAGCGGAACTAAATAGGTCAACTAACCTTTGTACCCAAATCGACACTGATGCAACCCGAAAGACCAATACGGAACCTCAGCGGGCAACCCAGCAACTTGAGCATATTGTCTTGCCACCTCAGCAGGATCTGAAGTGCTTCCAGCGAGGAAGTAGAAGTCCAATACACCTCCAATCACGTTGTACTCTAGAGAGTACCCAGATGACGCGTCGTCACGAAGCTTGATATCCATACCGTTCGAGCTGAGCACAAGGACGCCATGTGTACCGGTAGTACGATGTTCATAGTAAATCGGATGGTTCCCGTACAAGTTAGTACCTTGAGGAATACCGTAGGCGTCACGGCTCCAAAGTGTCCTAGTGGTGTTCTCTGGAGGAAGGCGGAACGGATCCGTGTGCTCGCCCAAGCCATAGATGTTAGGGTTATTCGGCAGGGAAGTCTTCACGCGGAGGTACTGAGGCTCAAAGATGATGGGGTTGTTGGCCGTTGTGAAGAGTACTTCTCCTGTTTGCTTTCGCTTTATAGTGAACGCAAACGGGGAGGTCGTGTACTCGAACTGGATATTTGCAGACTTTGAAGTTACACCGAGAGTTGCATTCGGCCGGGGAACGACAGACTCAGGGACTTCGTAGCGTTGTGACGTTGCGTCTACGATCTTCACATGGATGCGATCCACTGTAAGTTTGTTAGTAAAAGAAAACTATCATGGCAAAGGTACTCACCAGTCTCATACACGACATTCAACAACAACGTTGGAAGGTCACTCCCAAAGACATTACAAGCAGTTCCAGCGAGCTGCAGTTGAGCAGAAAGACCGTTGTCTTGGGTTTTCACGTTGGTTGCTCGGTAGCCTGGACACGCATTGAGAACAGTAGGATTCACTTCGGCGCTGTTGACGATACTTGCAATCCACGAAACAAGAAAGACAGCAGAGAGTACTGTAGGTCGAAACCTTTGTCTCGACATTGCAGCTCTGAGTTGAGTTGACGGTGTTGAAAGAAGCAACGCTGGCAAATGAATGAATTGCCCGTAGGAATTCAACCGAGGTCGAAAATCGGCTCATTCTTCTAGTTCCATTTAGGCTTTATACAACGTCATGCCGGCGATGAGCACGGTGAACGAGTACAGCTGACTCTTTGCTTCAAGTTATTCTTAGAGATTTGAAGTAAAAGTTGAGGTAGAAGCGGATGGCAAGTGTAAGCCTTCTGGACTTCGCGACGAGGGATGGAGGTAAGGTGACGGCAGTGTTGAGCACGCCGCTGGTGTCCATGTGCAAGCTTCGGAGTTTCAGCCCGTTTGAGAGTCAGCTGATCGTGAAGCCGAAAGCGCTGATACTTCATTACAAGCGCTCAAATTCTTAGGTCTGTCCATACCGCCGTCTATATCTACTGAAGAGACTAGCATCTTTTTCTTGGAATAATGAAGAATAAGATAAATATTAAAATGTCCCGTTCTGAACCACAATTTTCTAGGTTGTGTAGAAATATATTAAGTAGTCTAGGTCTAAATTCTATTACGATGACTAAGGCGTGTCCGTATCTAGTAGAGTATAAATAATATATATGTATTTATGCTGTGCGACCATAGCAGAATAAAAGAAACCTGAAGATCGAAAGAAATATGATAGCACGGCGTACACATTCATAGTGCTAATTCCCATCTCACATCAACATGAGAAGCTCGGGCCCCCAATTGGCTTATTCTGATTATTTTCCCTTACCCCCTCCACCCTTAACTTCTCCGGATATAGGAACGTGATAACCAAGTGATAACTATCAGATCCGTCATATGCTCCTCGACAGGGAATATTTCCAGGGAAGCAGGCCGTGATCTACTGAAAAACCTTATATGTCGACGGTGAAGACGAGCGACAAGAGCTTTACTACCATCGTTCACAACGAGCTGTACAATCATGATGTCAGCGCACATACAATTTATCATTTATACCATAAGTATATTCACCTCAGACTCTTTACTTCTGAATTTTCAAGTGTATTATATCCCATCTAAGCCAGTAAATACCCGACGAAATCCGAACCATTGATAATTTCCCTTTGTGAAAAATTTGTCTTCAGAGATCTCTCGGCCTTGGTATCGAATGAATTTTTTACTAGTCGAACGGAACGAGCGAACTTAAATTTCCGCTATTGACTGGTAATTAGGAGCAATACGCTTGATGGCTAAAGTGAGCGAAGTTGAACGCTTGCGTGGTGATGTAATGTCAGTGGTAGACAAGTTGGTTATCAGTGGTGCTATATGCGTTGTTCAATTCAGAGCTGGAAGACAGATAAAGATGCATGTTTAGCAGGGGCGGAAGGAAATTCGAGACTCTGACTCACTGGTATACTGGAGCTTTTAAATATGGTAGCCAGTGATCATCATCTACTCTAGAGGCTACTGCGTAGCACTTCATACTAGTTTGAACTAGTAGGTAAGTACTATTTTGAAATGGATTGCTGTAGTAAATCTACATGTCAGACCACCTCACATGCGACTCAAGAATCCAGCAGCTCTTTAATTTATTTATATATGGCTGTACATCAGACCAACATCAGAACTCTAGTTGACAGTCTAGGTATCATACATCATATGTAAAGCTTTACTACAATACATAATAACATCAGTACTATAGCTGCAGGTTCTACGTGACTACCTACTGCTTTTAATACAACTAGTAGAGATAATAAAATGACGAACAAGATAATTTTAAAAGGTCCCGTCCTGAACCACAGCTTGTTATGATGCACCCCCGGAGCTCGCAGCTGCCCTCGCACGCTTTTTGCGGTCCTCCTTTAACTTCGCTATATATATGAACGTGACAATGATCAGCTCCATCATATGCTGTCCAACAGGGAATATTTCAAGGGAAGCAGGCCGCGATTTACTGAAGAATCCTCTATGTCGACGATGAAAATGAGCGACAGGGGTTTTACTACCGTCGTTCACGAAGAGCTATGTATACAGTTACGATGTCAGTATACATGGTTTTTATATTTAGCCATATATTCACCTCAGGCTCGTTATTTCGGAATTTCCAAACGTATGATTTCCCATCTGGGCCAGTGAATGCCCGATGACTTCCTAACGATCCAAGTATACCCTTCGTGAAAAAATCACCTGCGGGGATTTCTTGGCCTTGGTATCGAATTATAGTCGAACGGATTTTGTGAAACTCAATCTCCGCAATTGGCTGGAAATTAGGAACAATACGCTCGATGGTCGAAGTGAGCGAGACAAGTTTGAATGGTGATGTAACGTGGTAGGTAAGTTGGTTATCACTAGTGCTGTATGCACTGTTCAATGGAGAGCTGGAAGACAAGTACAGATGCATGTCTAGTAAACTAAAGGGTGAAAAGAAATTCGAGAATCCGAGAGAATAGGAGAGCTTTTAAATAGTATACCAGTGATTACTATCATGACCTTGAGCAAACCTTGAGGCTACTGCGTAGCACTGCCAGTGTATACTAAGTGCTATTCGGAAATGGAATGCTATGAAATCACATGTCAGATCAATTAGTGCTAGCGAGGAGTCGGTAGCCACTAGTCTTGACTAGTCCTAGTCAGCTGCCAGCACTGTGATACATCGCACGCCAACCATACCCGAGCTTCCTTTGAAATCGAAGGAGTTGGCGAAGTAAAGATGGAATGAATCAAATTTAAATCAGCTCCAGTTTAAATTTGAGGAAGGTAGTAGTAGTAATTTTGATTCATATGACGTTGTTTGTACAGCACTGTTGGACTACGGGTGGTGGTCTGTTCTAAATTTATCTACGTAGACAAATGTGATGAGGATTGAGTCCATCATATGCAATCCACTAGGGAATATATCAAGCGACTCCGCAGGCCTTACATATTCTAGATACGACGTGATTACATACTACAGTACTAACGATGAGCATCAGAATTTAGAACGCTCCAGCTGTACCGCCAGCACTGGATGCCATCATTGCTGTATTGCCTCTCCGAGTCCTCGCACGGTCCTCTCTTAATTTCTCGATATATACAAATGTCATAACTATCACGTCCGTCATATGCTCTCCAATTGGGAAAATTTCAAGGGAAGCGGGCCGTGGGCTACGGAAAAACCCTATGTGTCGACGATGAAAACAGGCAACTAGGGTTTTACTCCCATCATTAAAGAAAAGCTAAGAATTCAATCCTTTCATATACTATAGTTAATTCATGTTTAGTATGGATTCACCTCAGGCTTTGTTGTTGTTCCGAACTCCCAAACATACTCTCTTCCATCCGGACCAACAAATACCCGGTGACTTGAAATATATGTATCAGATATCGAAACTTCATAATTAAACAGTACTATGCCGTATTATGTACCTTCCAAATAATTCTATACCATTTTTCCAGAAGAAATCATTTTCAGAGATGTCTCGACCTTGATATCGAATCATAGTAGAACGGATTTTGTGAAACTCTATCTCCGCGATAGGCTGAGAATTAGGAATAACCCGATCGATGGTTGAAGTGAGCGAAAACAATTGATAAGGCGTTGTAACATGATAGACCAGATTTTCATCTGCAGTGCTGTATGCGCTGTTTAACGGAGAGCTTGAAGACAAATAAAGATGCATATCTACTAATGCTGGAAAGTAGTACTGGACTCTGAGAGCATACAGGAGCTTTTAAACAAATCTCAGAGATTACTACCATGGTCTCCAGACCAGCGCTGCACAGCGTTGCACGCCCGAGACTTAAGATTCGAAATGGTATAAAATTCGCGCGTGACACATCAATATGTGATGAGGTAGTTAGCTGCCAGCATCGTACACTATTGTACCCGGTTTCGCTGATAGATATACATAGATGGTGGTTGCACTACTTCCAACGTCACATTTACTGTCCCTACCTGTATGGATGCAACGGGGTTTTGATGCAAGCAACGAATGCCAAATTTTGCGTGACAATTCACAGAATTAGCAACCCGATGGGGAAATTTTAAGAGTAAATAACGTACTGTACTTTTTGATCCCCATCAACCCGTCACACGCGACCGTCGCACCCACACAGGTAGGGATAGTATAGCACTGCATCGTATTTGACGACACTCACGAAACTCACGGTATTGGTCCAAAATACTACTTCTCGCTTTACTAGAGGCTGGTAGTGCGTATCCAATGGATTGCACATACCGGGTTGTACGTAGGTAGCGATCGTTGGCGGTCAGCCAATGAGGATGATCAGCGCTCAATGCTCAGCTTCAACGTTACATTTATAGCGCATCGTCTTTGACGACACTCACGAACATCATGGTATCGATCCAAAATACTATTTCCCGCTTTGCTAGAAGCTTGCAGTACGTATCCAATAAATTACATTTACTGGGATTCATGAAGCTTCAGTATTGAACATGGGGAAATAGAAAGTGACAAACATTCAATACTACTAGTACGGCCCCCTGTTTACTATGAGCTGGAGATCCACTCTCAGCTTTTCTATATAAATGAACGTGACGAGAATGAGGTCCATCATATGCTCCCCAGCAGGGAATATTTCCAGAGAAGCAGATCTCTTTTTACGAAAAATTCCATAGTGTTTATGGTGAAAGTGCGCAACCGGAGTTTTACTGTCATCGTTTAAGAACAACTATAAGCCACGATATTAAAGTACTATAAAGCACACAATGAACTATGTGAACTACCTCTGCCGTGGTTCCTAGTTTCCAATAATACTCTTTGCCATCTGGTCCAGTAAACACATGGTAGCTTAACACGTATATCAGACACTTAATATTCCCTAATCAATTAATGACAATAGATCCTACCTTCCAAAGCCTGTCCAGTCGAGCTTCTTCCCGAAGAAATCATTTACAGAGGACTCTTGTCCACGATATCGAATCCTAGATGGAGTAATATCATGAAATTCAACTTCTGCGAGAAATCCAAATGTCTCTGGGCCAGAAGAGTTTTGCTGGATATTGGGAATAGCTCGTTCAATGGTGGAAGTGAGATGGACCACCTTAAGAGGTGTTTTGACACGATAGATGGTATGGCCCTCATCAGTGCTGTATGAACTGTTTAATTGGTCACTCGACGAGAGATACAGGTGCATCTTTGAAGGCTGAAGGCTGATGTATGCAAGAGAACCTTGAGACAGGTATTTAAGTATTGTTTCCAGTGATTATCATCATTCTTCGCGGAGCATCAACACAGCATGACACTGTGCGCTGCACTATAAATTAAAGTGTGCGGAGTCAGGTGGTCGGCGACTCGCTGTCGCACACCAGTGCACCTGGGAAGGTTATCTGGCAATTTCAACCTTTCAGACCGTGGTTTGTGAGTTCAAGAAAGTAAGACAAATTAGCTATGAAACTTAGAGGCATCCACAAGTGCTAGATCCACTCATTGAACATATCCAACGTTTCCGGACCTCCGATCTGTATCATAGAACAGCATTCTGCGCTGGCGGAAGCTTAAAGCCAACTTCAAGCCAACGCTGATTAATGGAGACCTAGTAATCGTTCCGAGCGCCGAGAATACTGTACAAATCATGTAGTCTGTTGAACTGCGTACAATCCTTGTAGATACACTAGCGCACTGCAAAGTTCCAAATTGATAAATGATAAGTCGAACATACCCATTCACTTGGTAATGATGATTACTGGAGGAGATTATATATACGAGAAGACAAATGTAATATATCGTCTTTCATCGGAAAATATGAAGGGAAAAATCAAATCTGAAATGAGGCTGAACTTCTCGCGAAATGCACACAACATCGATATGAATACAAATGTGATAAAAATCTCGTCCATCATGTTCTCCAGCAGGAAATGTTTCGAGGGATGCACGAAATCTGGACCAGATAAACACTCGGGATATGTATTTTCCCCCGGGATTAAAACATGCAATTGGAATTTTGCTATTATCTAGGCAAAAAGCTATGTAGCATACATCCTGATTTATTATTAATGTACGAAAAATTAATTATTCACCTTAGGAGATGTTCTATGAATCATCGAAACATATTTTTTTATCATCTTTACTAACAAATTCCCTGTCAAGGCTATGTGTGGATCATCAGTTCGTTGGTGTGTTGGCGGTTCGGGGGGAAACAGACTGTACCTTAGACAATTTAGCATTTTCTTCTTGAAAAATTGTTCCCAGAGATCATTTTATCTCTATATAGAACACTTGACAAACGGATCGGGTGGAACTTGATCTTTGCAAGAATTCTGAAATGATCTTCCATGGTGTCTGAAAGAAAAAGTGGAATACCGGAAGGTGATTAACTGGGAGTAATTTTAACGAAGGCCGGAGGCTTCGCTGTACTGACATAGGGAATAATTTCCCCAATGGTGACGTTATTTAGACGTAGAAAGGCCATATTGGGATCGCATTGTGTTGTAACATGGTAGATAGGGTGATGATCAGCAGTCCTGTATATGCTTTTCCATGGAAAGTTAGACGAGAGGTAAAGATGCATGTTTAAAAGCTGATAAGAATCAAGATGCACATAAACTTGTCAATGCTGAAGTTTATATCCATGCCAGTGATAAATTGCAGCAAGTGATTTATCACTTTTAGCCCACTTGTACACACGAAGTAGAAATGAAGCTGTGACTTTTAGCCACATCAAGTAGGAATATAATCAGATGGCCTACGCTGGGCCAGCCTCGCTGTGAGACATGTGACAAACTATGAGATGTTAGTGACGCCCGACAGATATAGGCAAAAGTTGAGCTTAGACGCCCAGATAACAGAGAAACAACGACACGTGGTGACGATCGTCGATTATAACATTGCGTAATCGACGACTCGGGCTGTTACGTCGATCTGCACCTTGAGGCTTGCGCAGACCCGCTTTGAATGCAACTATTTGAATGCATCAATGGGATCTCAATACAAAACATTTGCTAGTAAGTGTATGAGTACATGACTCTCTTTGTATCGATGCTGATAGATTCTTAAGATGGCCCTATTGACCCTGCACTTACTTGTCCTATAAGCGAACTACCCGAGGACGTTCTTACATCCATCTTTTCTATTGTCATAGATGGATGCGATATAACACTCTCCGAACAGCTATCTCGCGTATGCCATCGATGGCAAGGCATAGTTTATAATTATCCTATGTTCTGGACGAAGATTCATGCGGTGGTGCCTGCCTCTCGACTATCATATGATGCAACATGGATCAAAGCGATTCTGAAACGCTCTGCATTCTTGCCCATATCGCTCGAGACGAACCGCATTGAGGTTCTGTTGAAGATCGAGCTTAAACAAAGATTTCAGTCACTGACTGTGACAGACTGGCCTATCCTTTCCGACTCCGAGAATGTAACCCAACTCAGAACGCATCTTCAAATGATGCTTCATGAACCATCCCCTGACATAGAATCATTCTCTTTCACGGGAAGACGAGCTCGTGACGGCTCATACTTCGGGATTTCGAGTCTTTTCAGTGGGAAAGCTCCCAACCTTCGTGAAATCTCACTTTCTACTTGCGTTATCAAAATCGAAATGTTGCAGGCTGCGGCTCATAACCTCCGAACATTAGATATCACTCGAATTGATCCTAAACCCACCCTCACTCAGTGGAAATCATTCCTTTCCAAATGTGCACACCTCGAAACTCTTTCTCTAAGCGATTGCTTCGAGTTCACGGATACATTTGATAACCGCAGTACTACACCAGTAGAGCTGCCACAACTTCAGTCTCTCCACGTGAATGGATATATGCGACAATGCAATTTAATGATAAATAACTTATCTCTTGCGGGAACATGCAAAATTAGCCTACTATGTTCAGGCATTCCGGACATTTGGAATGGCTTGAATGATAAAATGGTGACCTTCATGTCGTCTTTAGCTGAACAAGGCCAGAAAAACATTACACTCTGGTTCAAGTTTTATGTCAGTGCATTTACTGTGTCCATCCTATCACAGGACGAGCAGAGCCTAGCCTCTTTCAGTTTCGACTGGCACTCCGTGGTTCGGTGGAGTCACTGCTTTTTAAACCTAGTGCCTTTTCTAACCACACTATGCGCGCTCTCGGAATCGATATCCACTTTCCGCATTGAGTGGTACTTTGGCCCGATCGGACAGCGCATTCCTCCAGAGATAAATGAAGATATGGTCCGCTTACTTCAGTTACTGGAGAATGTTCATCGTTTAGAGGGACATATATCCTACATTGTTTACATATTGCAAACACCACAAGAACGATCCGGCTGCTATGATGCAGCGGTTTCAAAACCTGGACTTCCAAATTTGAAATCACTCTCTACTAGAACTCACAAGTTGCAGTCCGATGATCTGCCTGTTATTCAATCATTTGTTGAACTCAGAAAAGCCCAAGGTCGTGATATTGATTTTACAGATGTACGGATAAACTACGAAGACACGACAATGACTACAGCTGCAGCATTATTTGGTCTTCGGTAAGCAGTGCTATCATTTGGTTAATATATATACTCGATACGGAATTCACGGCTTTCATATTTCGATTCGATTCTTTGTACTAAACATTATATCCAGATGCATTTATCGCACCAAGGGAAAAGGACGAAGGTTGTAATCCTAGCGTAAACTTAACTTGTACCATAAATATGCTGCTGCTGCTGCAGTAGCTAGAAAATTTTATTGTCTAATATGAATTTAAAAAGTTTTTCTGGCCAAGGCCCAAGACTTATCTACTACGGTAACTTTAAGGCATCAGTGGAAGTCGGAGTGACGACTCTGACGCGTGACGAGGTCATGGTATCACGTGAAATTGCCTCCGCCTGGAGTCAGTGCTTTAAGCTCGCTTACTTGGCTACTGCCACCTGTTCCAATCTCTCCCCAGACTCATTATATTATATCTAATACTATCAATACATGCTCGCGTCTCTCCCAATATCGCTCATATCCTTCATATCTTACTTCCTAACCACCAATAATGGCATACCACAGCCTCCACTTCAGCAACAACAGTTGACCTTCCAACTACGTCACGTTCATGCCCACACGCCCGAGGGAACCACGGTTCTCTCAGATATACCATCGACTTTAATGCCCTATGAGATTTCGTTGCCAGTAGCGAAGACGAGGGTGCACAAGCCTCCGTCAGTGGCGTCTGTCGAGGCGTATCGCAAGAGGAGAGGAGTGAAGAGCTTTGAATGGGACGAAGAGGAGATATCAGGTCCTGATGTCGCCAAGAGAAAGACCCTGCTAGCTCTGGCTACTATGGCGTACGATGCGTACTACGAGCCAGGGGATAAGGAGTGGTACGACGTTGGAGCAGGGTGGAACAAAGTAAGCTCTACCTGTCGTTCCGCAGCCGCATGTTCTCTAACCACTCTTCGTAATACAGTCTTTCCCATTTGGCTACTCGCCCCTCGAGGATGGCATGCGCGGTCACGTATTCTCGACACCTGACAACAGTACCGTTGTCATCGCCATTAAAGGTACATCAGCCAACTGGCTAGTTGGTGGTGGAGGGCCTACGACTAGAAACGACAAGATTAATGATAACCTTTTGTTTTCGTGCTGCTGTGCTAGGGTTGGTCCTACGTGGAATACGGTGTGCGGGTGCTACAAGCGTCCGGGGAAGTGTGATGCTGAGTGCTTGCAGGAGTCGTTGAAGGGCGATAGTCTGTTCTATCAAGTTGGATTGGTGAGTGTCCTTTCGTATTCATGATCGTGCTACTGTTCTATTGTTCTATTACCCGTCATTCTTGCTTTCTTTCAATCTTTGCTGCCTCAGTGCGCGAGGATAGGTTTACAGCTCTACAGTTGCTCATTCGGCTCCTCCCACTTACTACCTCTCGCTATCTTGTCTCAAAGCCCCATCTTTTCCGCTCACATCACCATCTGTTCTTCTTTCCATTCTCTCCCCTTTCTGTCTCATTCTTGCTACGTACCACACCCCACTTAATGCTCCAAGAATTCCCCGCCTTCCCCATATATCCACCTCACCTCTTCCACCGTTCCGCACATCCAACTAACCCCACCCCATAGAACCTCTACAATAATATAACCTACCTCTATCCAAACGCCAACATCTGGCTAACAGGCCACTCGCTCGGAGGTGGCCTCTCCTCCCTCATCGGTGTAACGTTTGGTGCGCCTGTGGTAGCATTTGAGGCTCCGGCGGAGAGAATGCCCGCTAGGAGGTTGCATTTGCCTATGCCTGTACGTATCCCTTCTTCTTACTCCTACTATTCCTCTACGTCCCACTCCATCTGTCACCTCTCTTTACTCTTGCGTTTCTCGTTCCCAATGTTCAACATGCTGATGACGTCATAGCCTGAAACGCACCACATAATGCACTTTTACCATACCGCCGATGTACGTCCTTCTCTCTTTCGTCTGTGGTATATGTATGTATGTTGATGACGTTGTTGGATGAAGCCTATACCGATGGGAACGTGTACGGGTGTTACGTCCAGTTGTGCTATTGGCGGGTATGCGTTGGAGAGTCGGTGAGTTTTTTGGTTTTTGGTTTTTGGTCTTGGCTTTTGTTTTTCTCGCTTTGTTTCTGTCGTTTTTGTGGCTCCTGTGCTGGTACTGTGATTATTGTTTCTTTGTGGAACTTGGGCTGGTATGAGAAGAAGTGGCTGGTTGTGCTCACGGGATGCGATGGTGGAGTGAGTGATTATTGGATATCTTGGACCATGACCGGATGGTCCTCGCTGTTGTTCAACGTCATTTTCGGCGATGAACTTGTTGAAGGATGGTGCTTTACGATGATACTCTTTCAATTGGTGGGAATGGGTCTCACTGTCGTACATGATGACCAAGGCTTGTTGGGAGATGGTGCTTACGCTGAGGCTGAGGTATCGATCGACGATGCTGTATATTGATGGAGATGAACTAGGCAAACCGGAGAGTCGTCTTTGTTGGCGTATGGCTAGTACGACTCCCATGCTCAATGAGAGTTCGTAGTCAGTGATGACGACCGCCAGCTACGGGCGACGCAGCGTCGTGTGGTATGAACTTCATGAACCTACTTGTAAGCTTTTGCTAAGACAGCTTATGATTGCAGTGTTTGGCTGGTACATGCACCGTTGTTGTCGTTGCTGTGTCTCATATTACCACTCCTGTTTCTATAAGAAAACCCGGGTGGTGTGCAGTTCCACGAGCTCTAGGGCAACGGGCGTCGTAGCTTTGGGAAGACAGCATAGCGCGCTCTTTGGAGTGACCATGGAGAACTTCTTGGTGTACCTTCATAGGCCTACTTTTTACCTTTTGCTGAAGCAGCTTATGGATGAAGTGTTTGTTCTTTCATTCTCATCTACAGATGAGTTCGCTTTACAGCAGGATACGCTGGACCTTCGTCTTCCTATTTCATTAATTATTTTCGTTTGCCTACCGTTTCATCCATCTAAACACATCTGACTATAATCTTCCTTCGCAGATGTCACTTAGGGAACCTCATCCTCCTCGACACTGTCACCGAACTAGGCTGGTCCGTCGACGTCCGAACACACGGCATCAAAGCAGTCATAGATCGAATCCTCGCTGACGACAGCGAGTGGGTCAAGATGCGCAGAGCGAAAGCTACTCCTCCTGAGTCTGACCCTCCCTCCGAACCAGACTCCTCGAGATGGTCGCCGTTCTGGGAGTGGCCATGGACACCCGGGCCGGATGAACCCGAACCTATACCCGATGACGACGATAAGCTTATTATTCCTGCTCCCCGACCTGCTGCTGAGCTAGAGGGTGATGGGGAAGGTGGGGGATGCACTGATTGTTTTGCTTGGGAGTTTGAGGAAGGTGAAGGGGGCGAGGGTAGTGCGGAGTGTTTGGCGTGAGTTCTTGGAGAGTTGTTCATTGGGTCAAGATGGGGAGCGCAGGTAGATAGAGTTTTTAGTTGGTTTTACAGGATTTGTATATACACACTGTATTGTTATTATGGTTTTCACGTTTATAGTTACTTTATACATACATACTATAGATATTGATTAAGCGCTCAAGCGCTAACTTACATTAAGTACTTCGCATTATTTGGTTTCAAGAATTCAATGCTTTTAATGGTTATTGGATTTCGATAGCACCAACCTACATTAAGTTAACCGATACTGTATAGTATGTCAGTGTATGTCTGTCATAAGTAAGTTTCCAGGAAATAATATGCCACAACCCGTTATGACCGAGGTCCTAGCGTACCTTCTTAGACCATCTTCCTTCCAACATCGAGCAAAATTCCCCCGAAATTCCCTTACCCTTCTGCACATCACCATGCCGATAGTATCATGACAGCTTCGCACATTTCCCGATTCTTCCACTGTGATGTTAGCTCCAGTACGAGCCAGAGCCACGCACCCTCATCCTCTTACCTTCTCCGCACACCCTTGTCATCAAGTTCGAGCAGCGGAAAGAAAAACGGTTGTGCATGAACGTTCTCCAGCCTATCTGCAGCTTTATTCATATTATTAGGAGATCAAAATAAAACACAGGTCTCCTAAGTTTGCGCACTATTCGACCAAAAATTGAAATGCACTGCCTACAGAACACACGAATTCGCGTCCGTGGTATAGCTACAAATAGCGCTTAATTATTATTACTATTTCTTTTGATATAATATTTTGTTATATGTTCGCTCCTGCATATGCGGTCGAATCGCAGTAGACTGTGTCCTGCTTCAGAAAATAATTTGCGTTGCGAGTTACACGCGAACTTTTGGAAATCAAATATAAGCGTACGTTAAACGTATATTCTCCGTACCCTGGATACATGATGTAAGATGCCAACGGAGGAAACGTAAGGAAACATACCATATAAGTAAGTATCTTCCAATGAAGTACTGATCAAACGCTACTGAATTGCGGCTCCATTTCAATCTTCCAGACAGGTTCTTTATGCGCTAAAAATGCTACTTTCTCCGGTAACACGCAAGAATGATTATACGCTACATACATACTTACACCCCAGACAATAGTGAATCGGATCACGGTACATATGGTACACCCCGATTTTTAACACCTTCCAAAAAATGCTATTTTGCGCATCGGGGTGAGAATAATATTCTGAATATGCTAAAATCTGTACCATATTTACAACGATCCGATTCACCCTTGTATGAGGTGTTATGTACTATGTGTAGATCCCTCTGTATACGCTATCTCCTGGGATTGGTGCTGCTAGACGGGGATAGCTTTAATCGCCGTGGGGATTCCGAAGGATTCCCATTGGATTTCCGGTATGAGTGTTCCCCTTTCTCTTGTCAACCATCATCCAAACGGAATTCCGATCGTTCCTCCCACTTTATCTGTTTCTTGGACTGACATCTTTCGAAGAACGTTGAAGAATTCTATAGGCATATATCATACACCATGACTAGGCGATCCCATCCGATATCATCGCCGAGATAATTTCGACCATATTCGACCCGGATTCTGAAGCTACCAAATATTTGCATTCTTATGCACTTGTCTCGTGCAAATGGCGTGACCCAGTTCAGCGTGCCATATTTTCATGTGTTACGTTGGACAGCTACGAACGAATACAAGATCTATCACAAATTGTTCACGATCCTATGTCTACCCATCTTGCGTCGTACATTCACCACCTCTCAATCTCAACGCGAGACCAGCGCGTGCCCGTGTTACCGCTCATCATGATACCAGTGGGTGAAGCCTGGCTGGACACCGAGCAAGATCGGTTGGAAGATACGTTGCCGCATTTTAAAAATTTGAAAGATCTAAACATCTGCTATTCCACGGGTCGACTATCCGAATTAGTATGGGAGGATCGCATTGGAAAGAGAATGCAAAATGCCATTGATCAGGCATTAGCCTTGCCCTCACTTGTTGAATTTCGATTATACCGATCTTTCTTTCGACATGGATTTACACTCGACCGTATGTTACGGAATCTGGGTGGGAAGCGGATGAAGAAACTAACCCTTAATGAGATAGTTTTTCGTCCCGGTGAGGACATGAATGTAACATTGATCCCAGACTGCCGGAGCTCGGAAGTCTTAGCTCCGTGTGTCGAAACAGAGCAACTAGATATCTACTTCAGTCAAGTTCAGCCTCTAACGATGGTACAGCAGTGGCTCATAAATCCTCGGTGTCCTATTAAGTATAGCGCAATTCAAGCATTACACGGCCGTTGCAGGGGAATTAATTGCAAAGGCTAGTACCCTGGGTCGTGTCGAGTTGTCATTATTTGAGTGTGGGTCTCTCATCTATTGAATCTTGATGACTGCATAATAGACTGATACTTATGTACCAGATAGCAAGAGTGTGCTCGATGACTCTATGGATCCCCTCCTATTTACAAGCGCATCCAGCCTTCATACCATCATTTTCCACATGCCCCTAGAAATACCATACCAAAATATTACACCGCTTCTTGACTGGATGCAGGGAACACTCTCCACGCTTCCATCTTCAAACGATCTTCAAATCCTTGCAATTACCATGATGGCGACGAATGGTGACCCAATGTTAAGTCTTGCGCGTCAAGAAATTAAGAGAAAATGGATTGAATTCGGAATTTTCCTTCGCCGAGACGGTCATTTCCCTAGCGTGAAGTGGATCAGTGTGCTTGTAATATTTAATTTTAGTCGAGAATCTTCTGGAAGAGAAGTACAAGATAAGTCTCTCGAAGTCTGTAGGGAGTACGTGAAGAAGTTATCTGGTTATATAAACAATGGCATTGATACAACTCGCCCGCCAAAAAGGTGGGTAAAAGTGAGTATTCAAAAGGTTTACACCTGATGTACAAATTTTATTATGCTATATTCCCTGGGTAAAGTAATAAAAAGAGTTTGTATGTCACTTGAAAATGATTTCTAGTCCGTAGATCGTTCTGTACACCTTTCTTCAATAAAGTGAAATGAATTGTCCACATATTCAGTAAGTGCTGTCGAAGTTGCGTAAGGTTGCTTAAGAGCTTTACGCAGTGAAAGAAATATATGATTGATCAATATTGCTGAAATTCTGGGGTAGAAATTAGATTCATTTCGAATGATAGCAGAGTTTATGAATATTACATCGAGTGTGGTCTAGAGGAATGGTAGAATGATGTCAATACATTGACCGTTTCATATAATAGTGGAAACATACACAATTGTGATAAGCTTCAGTGTGTCAGGAGCCTTAAGAATTATTACAATCAAAATCAAAGTCGATATGAACTTGACGACAAAGTAGATCATGCCGCCTTTTCGGACCACCCTTATCCAAGGGGATAGTGGTAGTATTCTATCGCAGGTAGACCCTGTGAAGTGAAATATAGCGATAATGGCAAATATTTCAAAGGTTAATGCAAGAGCAAGATATGCCAAGATGAGACGAGTACTATAATCAATTATATTAGATATGAAAAAGTCTTGGAGAAGGTCGACTTACACATTCGAGGTCGGGATAAAAACACATACTATTGAAGATGGCCATGTTACGATTATCTCAGAATGGACACGTTAACACATACTTTGAAATGAGCGTATATCTAAGGCTGTCTCCGATGCCTTATTAAGCATTACACTGGTTTGAGCTACCATTCCTCTAGTTCCAGACAATGTTATGCATAGAGCTAGAATCATCTGTGCAAAAACAAGTATTCCGAATAGAGCAGATACAAATTTGTCCTTCATGGTTAGAGCATGTATACTGCGTTGTCCGGGGGGCAATTAGTATTTCTTACTCATTTAACAGCACGCAAACACCCACCGAACACATAATAGCATCTCTGCAAGTGTCAAAATAATAAAAACATGGAGTAATTCCACAACGGAGAATCGTTTGCAGCTGGATAACGGTGAATGACATCAGATTCAGTGATAAGTGATATATCGCCAAACCATACACCTATATGGCAGTACTAAGTCGTCTTTAGAGAACTGTTTAAACATCACAGAGACATACATGATCAGTCCAGGCGGGAGAGAAGTATGCTGTCAAACAGATATCAGCAGTCAACACATATGCCGTGAGCTGAACAATTACTTGATAAAATCGCAATGCAGAATACCAAGCTGATATACCTGTTCTATGAAGTGGTCATCACCCGATTTATCAGAGCCTGGATGGTATATGATCTACCAAAAAGAATAGGACCGCTCCTATGGTGGTGAGTTTTTTTAGCTCCTCTGTCCCTGCGCAAAATCGTAACTAACCTTGTGTTATATCTCCCTTCCATCCATATTCCAACTAAAAATCACCAATCAATCGGATTTACTCATTTACTCGTACCAAACCACAAGAAACTGAGATACCTCGTCATGGAATGTTAATATAAAGTCATAAATGAGCAACGTGGATGCAGATATAAGATAGCTCTAAGTGTACGTGAATATGATCTTCAATCGTTGGACATTCAAAATAACTTCACACTGACCTTCGTCGATAATCTACCAGTGGAAAGTCACATAAGGCAATGTAGTAGAATGGTAGGGAAACATCTTACATGTTCGAAAGATCGTCTATGCTGGCCCGTTCATATTGCATTGCGACAGCCTGTGTGGGATTAGTGTAGTATTTGGTGGGAGCTATTTGTTGAGTTGCTGTTGTGATTGATTGTCTTTATACTACTAGCATCCCACTGCCCTGAGAATTGACAATATGACGTAAAGTAGTTTGCATCACCATCAATGTCATGATTTGACAGGTAGTCTGTAGATAGGCGATAGATATCAGTATTACGCTTGTGAGTAGATCAGGAAGAGTATAATATTTGTGAAGAATGCCTTCGAACTGAAGAAGGGCTCTGATTCATGAAGGCCACTTTATGGGAACATCGTAGAAAATGTGGTATGGGTCTAATAGATCATAGATGATTCCGACTCCGAGGGGCCCGGAAACAAAGAACGAGACGCTCAGAGTGCCAACTAGCACTGCAGTGTACATGGGCGCATCTGACTTTAAATGGGAGACTCCGTAGTTTACAAGTGTTGAACTAAAATGTTGTTCTTTGAGAATAGTGTTACTTTTTCGACGATTTGCTTAGCACTACCAGTGTCCGGGGAAGTTATCTGTGACAGTGACAGTGACAGTGACAGATGTTGTCATGTAAATATGTGACAACAAATTATGTGGGATATCAGCGAACATACACGTGATATGTATCTGTATGCAATTATGTACACGTTTATTGGTATTGTTTGGCGGGAGCCTCTGCTGCTAGCGTGGCTGGCATTAGTGCTGCCGCCACAGCGTTGCACTGTGAAGTCTCCGCTGTTGAATTTCAAAGCACTTATTCGTTTCCGCCCGCTAGCGCTTCAGAGCGCTTGTTCTGTCCCTTAATAATTAGATAAGTAACGGGACCCTAATATTTCCTAAAGCAGTAGCTTAGAGAGAGCGCTTTCTGGGCGCCGTCACTTCACAGTGCTTCACAGCACACTGTGCCAGCTGTGAAGCATGTCACAGTGACATAAAAATTCGCTTCACTGTCACTTTACTACACTCTGCGGCAGCACTAGCTGGCATCCTAACGTTCATGACAGTTTCACCTATGTAGACAACTTTACATACACTTCCTATCGCCACACAAGTGTCATTCCCATTCGTCACATGTCAATGCGTCAACGTTTCAACGTTCAACCTCACACCCATGATGTCTACTATCATAGTCATGATGCTCACCCAAACAATACCACCTCAACAACTTCTTTACCCTTCTCCTAACCTCTTCACTTTCTCCCCAATTGCTACATGACATCGACAATGCAAACGATTACCAATCCATAGCTTGTCATTCCATAGGTTGCCTGAGCAGGCTCAGGCTCTAATTCAATGTGATCTGTGTGAGGATTGCCAGTACTTCATTAGAGGGCAGTAGAAAATTTTGACTTGTGGTACCCATATTCTCTACAGCTGGTAAGTTTATAAGATTTATTTCGGCCTTTCCTTTGGACTGACTTTCTATGTTCCAGGGTGCTTTTCCACATTTTCTGCGTATCCTGATCAAGAGGCACACACCATCAGTGTCAAACTTGTGCCCACTCCCTCTCCGTTGTTTCCATGGCGTCAATCCAAGCCATATGTCATCTTGCTATTGTAGTCTCACCGAGATACTCATTTCTGAAAGTACGGCCACTGTGTATGTGTTTTCAACTTCATTACATATTGTTGTCTTTATTAATCTCCATTTTAGTATTGTTGACAACTTGTCAACCATAGGGTAGGCTCAACAAAGCCCATCTCATGATATCACGTGGGCCCTTCCATATGTGGACACCCGAAGGTGGACGGATCCACTCATGTGGATATCTTGGGTGAGACTAAACCATAGGGCCAAGTTTGTCGATTAACAAACACGTAACTGTTTCCCCTGGTCTGGTCAAGGTCGAGACCACTGTTGCACCATTACTACTTTCCACCCACCGGCTCGATTTCTGCCGGTAACCTCGACATCTGTGTGTTTGGTTCCAGTGTTTTGACCACCTTTGACATGCTCAACTCAATGTTTGTGGGCAGGGTCCAAATTCAACTCATCCCCACCATCCTCCCTAACAAGCTTGTCGGCACAGAGCTTGAAGAAGGAAGCATGAAAGGCTGAGGACATGAATGAGTCGGCTTCAGCTTGTACTTTCTCAGAAGCATATTTGCTATGAGCTGAGGGATAGCCAGTGGAACAAGGGCTGGTGGGATGTGATGAGGCATGCGAGTCAGATACCGTAAGCTTACAATATTGGTATACCACAACCCGTGTCAGGGGGTCTCTTAGGGCTATTGCCGCTGGCAAGGTTATACGTGAGTACTAGGACGGTCAGACGCACGTCTTTTGTCACAGATATCCCAACCCCCGAGATCCGTACTCTCCTCTGCCTAATACCACAGACGAGACTCACTCGTTCAAAAACCCTGCAAAGACACCCTTATTCTCTTCACCAGTCGACATATGCTACGTACTCAATCGATGCCATCACCTTTCAGAAGTTTCACGACTGTCCTACATCGTGATAACCTGCTAGAGGATGTTGTCCCCTCTTCCCTGCCCTAGTATCCCTTCCTGTGCTGGATAAGTACCAGCGACCGCCATCCATCCGCACATGAGTGTTGCACTCTCCAAGAAGCATCGTCCACACTCAGCAGTACACACTGCCTGCTATCCGAATCCCCAGTAAGCCATGGCCTGAGAAGGATTTCTGCCTGTTCGTGCTTCTAGTTGGATAAGAAGGCTGACGCCTGTGACCTACACGAGGTTTAGCATGTGCTCTGGGCACCTCTGTTTTAGCTACTTAGTACTGTGTAATGTATTAGTCAATGAAGGTAGCTGGGAAAATATTCTATGGGTGATAATAGAGTTGTGTATATTGGTAGCTTCGTTATAAGAGTTGTGTTATGGTATATTATACCATATCTTTTAATAGCTGTAAATTGGCTTCAATTTCAATGGTGTCGTTTACTTGAAGATAATTGTGAAGAAAAGTTGCACGGCACAATAAATGTGCACTTTGACCATCATACTAGAGGCTAGCAGTGAGCACCCAATAAATTGCATATATAGGGTTGTACATAGATAGCAATCATCGGAGGCCATAGTACCAATGAGGATGATCAGCGCTCAGCTTCAACATCACATTTATAGTGCACCGTATTTGACGACACTCACGAACATCCCGGTATTGATCCAAAATACTGCTTCCCGCTTTGCTAGAGGCTAGAAGTGCGTATCAGTAAATTACATTTACAGGAATTCATGAAGCTTCAGTATTGAACATGAGGAAATAGAAAGTGCCAAGCAATACTACTAGGACGCCCCTCTGCTGGATACTGCAATCTCGAGATCTACTCTCAGCTTTTCTATATAAATGAACATGACGAGAATAAGGTCCATCATATGCTCCCCAGCAGGGAAGATTTCCAGAGAAGCCGGTCTCTTTTTACTTAAAATTCCGTAATGTTTATGGTGAAAGTGTGCAACAGGAGTTTTACTGTCATCGTTTAAGAGCAGCTGTGAAGACATGATATTAGAGCACAATAAAGCACAATGAACTACGTGAACTACCTCTGCCGTGTTTCCTAGCTTCCAATAATACTCTTTATCATCTGGTCCAGTAAACACATGATAGCTTCACACATATATCAGACACCAATATTCCCTGATCAATTGACGATACTAGATCCTACCTTCCCAAGCCTGTCAAGTCAGTCTTCTTCCTGAAGAAATCATTTACAGAGAACTCTTGTCCACGATATCGAATCCTAGATGGAGTAATATTGTGAAATTCAATTGCTGCAAGAAATCCAAATGTCTCTGGGCCAGAAGAGTTTTGCTGAATATTGGGAATAGCTCGTTCAATAGTGGAAGTGAGATGGACCATCTTTAAAAGTGTTTTGACATGATAGATGGAATGGCCCTCATCAGTGCTGTATGAACTGTTTAATTGGTCACTCGATGAGAGATACAGGTACATCTTTAAAGGCTAATGTATGTGAGTGAACCTTGAGACTAGGGGTATTTAAGTGTTATTTCCAGTGTCATGCTTCGCGGAGCATCAACACAGCATGACACTGCACTGTAGATTAAAAGTTTAGTAAGTGTGAGGAGTCAGGTGGTTGGTGACTTGGCGTCGCACACCACTTGGCAAGGTTATCTGGCAATTCAATTTTTCAGACAGTGACTTATGAGTTCAAGAAAGTAAGACAAACTAGCTATGAAAAGAGGCATTCACAAGTGCCAGATCAACTCACCAAACATATGCAATGTTTACGGACCTCGTCTATAGAATCGTGGAACCAACATAGAACAGCATTCTTCACTGGTGGAGCTTCAAGCCATGTGTCAATCCAATGCTGAGTAATGGGTACTTAGTAATTATGCCGAGTACCGAGAATCCTGTACAAATCCTGTAGTCTGTTGAACTACATTAGATCCTTGTAGATACACTGGCGGACTGCAAAGTTCCAAATTGATAAAAGATAAGTCAAACATATTTATTTAAATGGTGATGGTATTTAACGCAACTGGAGAGGATTATACTTGGATCGAAGTCCTGCAGAGGAGGGAATCAGTAAGGAGATTAAGCATTGATTTGACCCCCAAAGATACCGCTGGGGATAAGCCAGAAGTAGATGCAAAGTCACCAGAGATACTAGCGGCAGCAGCTAGCCCTGAAATTATTGAGGAGGAGGGAGAAGATGGTAAATTCTAATTATATCTTTTTCGTGTTGTTCCTTGTAATAATATCAATTATTTCCTCCCTCCTTTTTTCCTGCTTTTCTCAGACGGCAATTATGGCGTTGCAGTTTCCAAACTCAATAAGGAAGATATGAATCAGATAACAAGGAAGAGGAGGAAGCGGTTTGGGCGGCATCCAGTTGCGGTTAAGACCATGGGAATATCTCACGGTGAAGCTGAGGATCTGGTGGAGGAAGTTGATGATGAGGGGGACGTCGCCCCTTTGTCGTCCCCGCTCCCGCCTGTTCGCCCGGCTCGTATGTTGTCCATGGACCAACCCTATTCACCAGCTTCAGTGCGAGCAGCTGAACGTGCGCCGTCACCGCCTGTGTCTCTTTACCCCCTCACCGTGGGGTCCCACCACCGCCACCTCCCCAAGAGGTTGAAGAAGGACCCCCGAATATCCCTACTACAGTTTGTTGCCAATCTGGACAAAAACCAGGGCTGCAGGCCCTGGAAGATAGACACAATCCGGACAATTTTGGGGGCTGGAAGGCTTCACTCTTAAAACATTGATCCAGACAGGATTTCGGAAAATTTGGCACATAGACTAGTATCCGGACCAAATCTGGACAGATAGACAACAGATACTTAGGTCTGATCCAGTCTCCTTCCCAGACCCAATGGGAGGTCTCTCTACTAGAGCAGTATGCAGTTCTTATTCTGAGTTAAAGGGGAATAGATTAAGTCTCATGTATATATCTCATGTTCCATTTTAGGACTGAATGTTAATTCAGTGAGACCTCCCATAGGGTCTGGCACAAAACATATACAAATATAAGGGTCGAGCTGACCGCTGCATATGCCGATCACTTCTGAGCTCCAAATGCTTCACTGCAATTATGTTCATACTAATGATTTATTGACCTTAGAACATAAATGAAGAGGGTTGAAAGCATTTATACCACGATTTATTGTAATCCCCTTAATTTCCCTCCAAAAATCACTCTCCAACATCTCACAAGAAATGAAAACAGATTAGTGCGTAAACCTATTGCTTACTGAGAGAATTTCAGGCTCATTCCGCATGAGTCTCATTTTAAATTCTGTTATTGCTATTTAAATAACTTGGGATACATTTTCGATTATAATAGACAGTGTGGCGTCCGAAAATGGGGTGTGGACGGGTCGGGATAGGGGAATGGCTTATCACTATGAGGGTTGTATTTCATTCTCAGAATGAAAATCGGAGCCACGGCCATCAGGTGGCTATGTTATTTGCATATGTTTTGTGCCAGACCCTATGGGAGGTCTCACTGAATTAACGTTCAATCCTAAAACGGAACGTGAGATATATATCACGAGACGAGACTTAATCTATTCCCCTTTAACTCGGAATAAGAACTGCGTACCGCTCTAGTAGAGAGACCTCCCATTGGGTCTGGGAAGGAGACTGGGTCTGATCTTTATATTAGCTCATGCGATCTATTGATTACCTCACCAGATAATCTATATAGTATTTCCCTTGGAAATTCTCCCACGGTCGCTTTTGGACGACTGAACCTGCTTTTGGGTATTGCGCGCTTTCGCGTTCTTGGGATGATCAGGCTTCCCTCTCAGCGGTCTGGGCACGCTCTCCAATTCATTTGGGATTGAATGTGTGCGCTCCGCTCTCTTTCATTACCGATCTCTGCTGGGTTTATAAAGCTGGTGCTGCGTGCAGGCCTCTCATTTTGCGATCCTCTTCCCGACCGTCATCATCTGCTTTCCGTGTTTCTCTTTTATCTGCTGTTGGTTTTCCATGGGTGGCTTAGTGCCTTAGTGAGTTTGATGTTTATGCGGTCGTTGTGTTTTTCGCTCACCATGTTGCTCCTTTGACAGTTTTTTCGCGGTGGGATTTCATTGTGTGATGGAGGTCGTTGTGTTGTTTAGGGGGTTTATGTATCGGGATGGTACTTGCCCTGAGCGTCCTCCTCACCCCATCGTATAGGGTTAGGAAAGTACATCGAGCTCTTCTTATCGTTTCCAGCGTTCCTCTCACCGGTAGCTGTCCGTCATACGCCTCTTCCACTCCAATTATTTTGCTCCACTTCCTTTCTCGATCGGTGTGTGGTGGGATGTGTGCCTCTCATTTTTTATTCTCCTTCCTGCCTCTGGCTGTTTACTTTGCGCCTTTCTCTTCTTCTTTCTGCTATTGCTCTTCGTTTTGTGCATGCGTATGGGTGGCTTGGTGTCTCGATGTGCTTCATCTTTCTACATTAGTTATATTCTCGACTCACGGTGGTGCTCTGCTGACAGTTTTTTGGGGCCGGATTCCGTTGTGTGGCAGAGGCCATTGCATCACTTAAGGAGGTTGCGTATCGAGATGGCCCTGGCAATGAATATCGATCTCATGCTGTGGTGCAAGGATATGAAAGTATGTAGAATTCATATTATCATTGCAAACGTTGGTCTCGCTGGTGGCTGCGTATTGTGTGGCCCTTCCGTCTCATTTATGTTTCTTCTAATTGATGACTCCTATGGGTGCTAGCAGGTATGGTACACCTACCTAACTCAGCTACTTACTTCATTGTTCAAATGTTCAAACGTTCACTACTTGCTCAAATGTAAAATATGTCGTTCTTAAAAGTTGTTCTTAACTTTCTCTACTTTGTATTATGTACTTATCTATTTTAAATAATTACGCGATTCTGTTCACATTTTTCTTTAGCCCGTGTGAAGCACGGGTTAACTGCTAGTATTATGTGTTTGCCCTTTCCAGCCTTCACTTTCCATGTGCCGTCCCGCTCTCCCCTTACTGTCTGCTTTTAAACACTGCCTACCGAGCTCCAACCAATGCCTCAATATACATGGCATAGCAACCTGCACTAAGTGCCCTGACGACACCCTGACCGCAATAGAAATGTGCACTTGACTCGCATGTAGCTGTGTCTAGCTGTGTCTACTAGTGCTCATCTCAATTCATCCCTGTTCTGTCACGCTCCTCTACATCGACCACTTGGCCATTTTAATTTTTCTCTATTCAAATATTATGTGCTAGTCCATCTTAATCCACATACCACCTTTTTCTCATCGAGTAAAGCTGTTTTTGCGTCGTCTATAAATTCCCTGTACCTACCTCCACCAAATCTCAGTGAAATTTCCCTACTACCAGTTGCATTTCGAGTCTTTTTCTTGTGTTCTACGATATCAAAACCAAACTAAGCAAGCTGCCCAAGGTTTTCGAACTTGACAGTCCAGACGACATTCCAATGTCAAATGCACAGAAGCAGAACAGACAAAAGTTGACATTCAACGCGAAATGGATAGGGTGTTGAAGGAACAGCAAGACGAGCATGGAGTGGTTACTGGTCTTGAATGTGCATATCGGTAGAGGGAACCTGCTATGGGAGGTCGAGAAGGAATCGTTGATGGACTTGCAGCATCAGTCCCCACTTCAGGAAACGTAGCTAATGTTGCTGTCATTGCGGAGAGGTCAGCGAACCAGGTCAGTACTAATTACATTGTATGGTTACAACACATCTGACTTATGGCTTCTGTCTAGGCATTAATTAAACAAAAGCAGGTCTATACAAAAGTTTCTATTACCCCTGAAGTCTATGAGCTTATCAGTGAAGCACGTGTATCAGCCATACGACCACTCCAATTGGACAATTTTGGATTTGTTTTCGTCTCCGGAAGAGTTTGCATTGGTAAAGATTAGTTGATACATTTATTCATTCAATGTACTCAAAAACTGGAGGCAGACATGGAAAGTATGCTTCTATAACGGACTCATCATCTGTTTCCACCATTTCAAAACTTGGTGTTCAAGTCTTCAAAAATTCTATTGCAAATACCCCCAGCACTACTCCGCAGGCAACAGCTCTTCTGGATACAAATTATTTCCAGCTTATTACTTCCATTCAGTTCCTAATGGCTCTCCCTACTTCCTCCGTTATCATACAGAATAACCGTGGCTTGGTATAGGATAATAGCTACCTTATGGGCATATTCAGGAACTTTAAATCACAAGAAAGGCTGCTTACTGCTGCATTGAAAGTTTTCAATGCACGAGGGGGGGTTTTGACCGATAAGGAGGAGTAGTATTTCCCTATGAAGTCTGCTGGCCGCTTCTTGTTCTCTTGCAATAATTTTACACTTACTTGGCAGTAAATATGTTGTATTCGTGGCTAGAGACGTTATTACATGGTATATAAAGGAAATATGAATTTTTTGGAGTTAGAACATAAAACCCGGACAAAAATCGGCTTCGGACCCCAACATAGACACATTCCGGACAAAATTCGCGATATATTGTCCGGACAAAAATGACCAAATTTCGAAAAATTTTCAACTAACTTCTATAGGGATATTCGGGGGTCCTGATGAAGATGATGAACTCGATGATGAGATGGACGAATCGGCATCTGAACATCTCGCCGCTTCGACCTTGTTCATTCCGCCTCCTCATGCTTGGAGACAAAGTGTAGATGACTACAAGTCAGATGGATACGACAGGCGGCATAGGAATTTTGATTAAGAGAGCACGGATAATGAATCCAGTGTTGTTATTCCTATCCCGTGTCGTGCGTCTATGGCTTTTGCTGCTCAGGCACTTGCGTCTGCGGATAGTGATGCTGAGTATCCACCTAGTGGGGTTGTCACTGGTCGTCCTAAGAGAGCTATTCCGAATGTTCCTCGTCCTCCCTCGTCGGATATTAGGGGTTCAGACTTTGGAGGGGAGATGTTGCCTACTCGTCCTAGAGTTTCGCCTGGCACCCCGTCGTATGATAGTGTGTCGCTGAGTGTGGCGTCGGAGGAGTTGGACGAGAGGACGCCGGTTGTTAGGTCCCCCCCTGTTGGACGCTCGTTCCCTCCTCCTCCTCTTCCTCCTGTAGAATCCCCGGTTGTTCCTGCGGTTGAACAAGAGGTATTAAATGAGGAGGAAGGTGGTAGGTACTTTGAGCTACTATTTTTGTGTCAGTATTCACCTATTGTTAGATCCCATTGATCCAGATTTCCACAGTCCAAGCAGACAAGCTTCTTGTGCAAATCTACGAAACACAGCGCAAGGACAGGGTAACACAGCCCCTTCCCCCGTTTCTCCTGCACCTGTAGAAGAGGAAGAAGAAGAAGAGACAGAACAAGCTCGACGACGTACCATCGCTGAACGTATGGCCAAATTAGGAGGTATTCGCTTCGGTGCTCCTCCGATTCCGGCATCCATCAGTCGTCGTCCACCTCCCTCTGCTGAAGAAACAGCTGAAGAAGTGACAGAGCAGTCTGAGTTGACGGAGGAAGAGGGGGAGAGAGCTAGGAAGGTGCGTATTGTTGTTGAACTTGCTGGGATAGGTGGGATGAGGATTGGTATGATTCCTGGAATGGCACCTCCTCCTAGGGCGAAGGTGCCTGAACAGACTGCGTCGACCTCGCCTCTTCAACGTGCCGTTCCTACCGCTCGTCACCCACCACCACCTCAAGCTGAGGAGGATGAGGTACCTGCAAAATCGCAGCGTGGCCCTCCATCTCGACCACCCCCTCCTCTACAAGACGACTCAGAGGCGTCTGACGATGGTGTTAAAGTTGAAGCAGAGAAAAGCGAATTGGAGGTGGTGAGCTATGAGGAAGTCGAGCCTATTCACGAAGAAGCTCCTCCCCCAGTGCCCATCTGCATGGGTCTCCGTTCATCCGCTACCGCCCCCGTCTGCCGGGACTCGCAAGAAGCTCGATCTACCCCTACCTCTCCACGGCCCGCATCAGGCAGACCGCCTATTCCTACAGGTCTTCCCCTGCGTAAATCCAGTACTGGCACAGTGAGGTCGCCCACGAAGAGTGGATCTATGGATTCGTAAAGTCAGGGACAGACGCTGGTGCATAAGCCGCATTTGGAGTATATGATGGTTGATGAACCGGATATTATTGAGTCGGAGGAGAGGGAGGAGACTCCACCCCCGCCCGCACGGCTTGCACATCGTCCTCCTCCACCTCGTGCTGTCCCTTCTGCACCTCGTCCTCCTGCTGTTGCTAGAGATAGTATCTCCTCGCAATGGGAGCTCCCTTCCATTCTTACTTCGTCTCTGGAATTCAGTGGAGGAAGTAGTGATCTTTCAATGTCCTGGACCGAAGCGGGCGATTCGTATACACGAGGACACGGACCCTCCCTCCTCCTCCTCCACCTCCTCCCGCTAAGGAACCTGCACCCCATCATCATCATCAGACGGAACATAACTGGACCCCCGACGAGCTAATGGAAATCTGGGGTCGCATCGGGGTGCAAGTCTGCGAAAGCGCAACGCAGCTCTTCGAGAAATCTAAACGCACTCTCGTAGGCAACGGGTCGTACCGTGGGTTCTTAGCCGCCGTGCTCAACGAAGTTGTCAACGCTGCACCCCTCTCGCACGGGTACGGGTATCTGATCTACGCGCAGACGGGGTCCGCGGTGCAGAAGAGGATAAGCGATATTTTACCCGGCGATGTGGTAGAGATTTCGGATGCCAAATTTAAGGGGCATAAGGGAATTCAGATGTATAATTTGCATGTGAGCGCCGAGGAGCCGCTTGTGGGTGTTGTGGAGGAATTTGAGGCGAAGAAGAGTAAGGTTAGGGTGTTCAAGGCGAATCAGCACGTTGGGCAGCAGGTGAGCTTCGTGATGGGGGAAGAGGGGCCAGGGCTGACGAGGGAATTTAGAGTGTTGAGAGCTCGAGTTATAAGCTTGAGGATTTGAAGAGTGGAAGTGTTAAGGTGAGTCTCTGCGGCTGTCTACAGTGGACAGGGCTGATAATTCGTGTCTTAGGTATACCGTGTGTTGCCTTCAAACTAAAGCCTGGATACGTTTTCTTGATTATAATTTCATATGGCTTGCTTTTCGCTTTAACGGATCTTTTTTCTTCTTGCTACTCACTTCACTTCCTGCCTTTACTGGCCTGCATATAACTCAATACTAAACTCCAAACGTCGCATGGCCGGCTGCATTGCATAACCATAACTCATAGTACCAAATATTATCGCAGAATTCATTATCTTGTGAATTTACTTTGTTCATTGCGCATAATATATAATCTACACGAACCACTCGCCAGGAGAGGGGAGATGTGGACCCGGGAAACCACAAAGCCTAATTCGAAGACAAAAATGAGAAAAAATAAAATCATTAAAGAAGTTAGAGAAAATCGCACGCCTACGTTAATTGACAACGATCATGTATTGAACACAAGTCAGCAAACCGACGGACTTACTTTTAAATATTCACTAACATCAAGTTCGAGCAATACCACAATTTCAGCGCATTTATATTTAGAAATAGCAATGCCTTTTTCCCGCGGAGTTTTCCTGTCGTACAAAATTGAGGCATCTTATCGAAATCATTCTTCAGTCAGGATATCATCTTTGGCAGGTTGGTTCTGATGAACATTCCAAATTCTGCGGACGGCTTAATTCTCTTCAGTAAATATGTGAGTACCATAAGATTTTGGGCGTGATAATGTGTGAATGATATGTTTTCACTAACTATTAGTATTAGTACATATTACTAGAACATACACGATACTCACCTACTAAGCATATCAGCAAATGAGGATTTCCACATGCTACGGAACAGATCCTGACACCTCTCGTCACCCAAAAAGAAACGTTTTGCTCTCGCAGGGCTTTCCAGAATCATAGCTCGCCAACAATGATATATATCCACCTTATCGGCACTCTCTGGAAACAATTTTGCCATTTCAAAGGAGGCTATTATCTCACAAGCCTGGGCATTGAAATTCAAAAACCATAAATCTTCACACGCTGCATCTACTGCATCTGATATAAAGCCACAAATATTGCTTACTCTTTCTGCTGCAGGAAGCACTATCTGCTGCATAATAAACTGTTAATGGCTCTGAAGTAATTTCATAAGAACGGGTAAACCTACAGATTTCTCCATGGCAGTGAAATTGAATACAAACATGCTAAGAAGTACGCCTCCTATATCTGCTTTTGGTAAATTGAAAATTATTTTCTGTACCACTTCGCTAGCATTTTCCAGCCCTCTAATATTCTGCAATAGTTCTTCATCAAATTCACTCTGTTTCATGTGGTGGAAATATGCTTGAAACGCATAACCCTGTACATTAGTGCGATCACTCTTACTGAATTTTTCTGATAGATTCTTCCCCACAATTGTCGTAAAGCAGTGTTTCCCAAGGACGGAATGTGCCTTTTCCTTGGAAATAAAGTGTTTTTTTGACCGAGAGGAGTCCTGTAGAAAGTCGCTGAAAGATGCATGGAAGAAGTGAATGCTGAGGTGTCTATCTTGTGTAAGGGTTGAACTTGGGATATACATGGCTGAGTGAAGATCTACAAGCAACAAATTTATTTGAATTCGTGTAAATCCCAAGAATATTGCAAGCCTTGAAATAGTGAGAATATCTTGTGAAGGTCGACGGTGTGTTGGTTCTTTTGCATAGAGCAATGCCATAAAAATAAGGGAAATAGAATTGTAGTCTTGTGATATCATGGCAGTCTCAAGAATGTGGGTATACACTGCATCCAGCTCTGCATATGGTAATTCTCTAAAAGCTCCTCCCGGCTGTATATCAATAATTTTACGAAGCCGCTCCCTGGGATCACGACGGTTGTCGTCAACATATTTAATAATAGTCGATGCGTAGATGAATTGTCCTGATGATTTTTTCACCAATTTCTGTATATTGCTATAAGATGGCCAGTTTGTGTCCTTCAACAATATGTTCTTCCTTAATCCTGGTGAATTCACTTTCAAGATAAATCTCTATGTCCCGATCAGGTTGATAATGATTATCAAGAACCAGTCGTGTACAGAGGTCCCGGACAGATCGTGAATTGAACGTGTTTCGTATTTCTAGCTCTGGCCTACTTGTAATAAGAAATCGCAGGTAAACAGAAGTTTGCAATGTAACCCATGTAAGCACTTGTATAATCATTGCTTGAACCTTTCGATCATTGCACTCATCCAGGCCGTCAATGATCACCAATTCTGGACTATGTGTTTCCACTATATCTTGATGCGCTATTACGTGTTGCAATGGTTCTATAACCAATTTTTGTACTTGCTCCTTCATTGAATACCTTAGTATACCTGGATTCCGCTCTACCTCAGAAAGGATAAACTCCTTCGTTGCAGGTATTGCCTTTGAGAGGCAGTGGTAAGCGATGGTCGGGACAAGCTTCTTTCCATCATCTCTTCCAGTACCAATGCTTGTTCGCGAAAAGAAGAAGCTCGAAATGAGTTTTCCTTCATTATCACATCTTTCGGCAATCGTCTGAGCAATGGACGATTTCCCTGCTCCTGCGGGTCCAGATAACCATTTAACCCTTTGCTCCGGTCTTTCTGAGTCCACCCAAACCATGATCTCGTCGATCACAGCATTTCTCGTACCAGGATAACATTTTGGTGGGTCAAATCGTTCGTCTGATTGGTGGCCCGCTGCAAGACAAGCAGCATTAAGAAGTAAATTCAATCCTTGAGAGATCGCGTTAGCGGTCTAGCATGCGAGAAAAAATAACGAACAAGTTACACACCTTACTCTCCTCGGCTCGAATGACTATTATCCACCGCGTAGATATTTCCATTCAAAGTAAAATGGTGCGCATTGTTAAACGCCATAATGGATAAACAGGATGTTAGGAGTGACGAAGGTAAGGTGGGAGGTAAAATTAAGGGGGTGTCGTTATTGCAATTTCTAAAAGCGACTTCTCCGCAACTCTAAAGCGTGACGAGAGCTGATGAGGTCACGGTATCCCGTGAAATTGCCTCCGCCTGGAGTCAGTGCTTCAAGCTCGCTTACTTGTCTACTGCCACCTCTTCATCATACCATATCCAATACTACCAATACATGCTCGCGTCTCTCCCAACATCGCTCATATCCTTCATATCTTACTTCCTAACCACCAACAATGGCATA
The DNA here is from genome assembly GCA_025738555.1 of Cyathus striatus. Taxonomy (NCBI): domain Eukaryota; kingdom Fungi; phylum Basidiomycota; class Agaricomycetes; order Agaricales; family Nidulariaceae; genus Cyathus; species Cyathus striatus. Next base: position 754,921 of record JAOVFP010000021.1, read on the forward strand.
TCACAACCTCCACCTCAGCAACAACAGTTGACCTTCCAACTACGCCACGTTCATGCCCACACGCCCGAAGGCACCACGGTTCTCTCGGATATACCATCTTCCCTCATGCCCTATGAGATGTCGTTGCCAGTAGCGAAGACAAGGGTGCACAAGCCTCCATCGGTAGCGTCTGTCGAGGCGTATCGCAAGGGGAGAGGAGTGAAGAACTTCGAATGGAAAGAAGAGGAGATATCAGGTCCCGATGTCGCCAAGAGAAAGACTCTACTAGCGCTAGCTAATATGGCGTACGATACGTACTACAAACCAGGGAATAAGGAATGGTACGATGTCGGAGCAGGGTGGAACAAGGTAAGTTTAGCTCTACCTGCCGTTCCGCAGCCGCGTGTTCTCTAACTACTCTTCATGATAGTCTTTTCCATTTGGCTTCTCGCCCCTCGAGGATGGCATGCGCGGCCATATATTCTCGACACCTGACAATAGTACTGTTGTCATCGCTATCAAAGGTACATCGGCCAACTGGCTTGTTGGTGGTGGAGGGCCTACGACTAGAAACGACAAGATTAATGATAACCTTTTGTTTTCGTGCTGCTGTGCTAGGGTTGGTCCTACGTGGAGTACGGTGTGTGGGTGCTACAAGAATGCGGGGAAGTGTGATGCCGAGTGCTTGCAGGAGTCGTTGAAGGGCGATAGTTTGTTCTATCAAGTTGGATTGGTGAGTGTCTTTGGGCTTTCATGTTTATGCTACTGTTTCTGTTGTGCTATCGCTTGACGTTCTTGCCTTTCTTTCAACCTTCACTGCTCTAGTTTGTGAGGACGAGTTTACAACCATACATTGCTTATTCGTTCCTCCCTCTTGCTGCCCTTCGCTATCTTGTCTCAAAGCCCCGCTTTTACCTTTCTTTTCACCATCTACCCTGTTTTCCATTCTCTCCCTTTTCTGCCTCGTTCTTGCCACGCACCACACTCCGCCTGATACTCGGAGAAGAATCCCTCGCCTTCCCCATATATCCACCTCACCTCTTCCACCGCTCCGTACATCCAACTAACCCCACCCCATAGAACCTCTACAATAACATAACCTACCTCTATCCAAACGCCAACATCTGGCTAACAGGCCACTCACTCGGAGGTGGCCTCTCCTCCCTCATCGGTGCAACGTTCGGTGCGCCCGTGGTGACATTTGAGGCTCTAGCGGAGAGAATGGCCGCAAGGAGGTTGCATTTGCCTATGCCTGTACGTCTCCCTTCTTCTTATTCCTACTACTCCTCTACGTTCTACTCCATCTGTCACCTCTTTCTACTCCTCTTGCATTTCTCGTTCCTCCAGTGTTCAACATGCTAATGACGTCATAGCCTGAAACGCACCACGTAGTGCATGTTTATCATACCGCCGATGTACGTCCTTCTCTCTTTCGTCTGTGGTTTATGTATGGTTGTTGATGTTGTTGTTCGGTGAAGCCTATACCGATGGGAACGTGTACGGGTGTTACGTCTAGTTGTGCTATTGGCGGGTATGCGTTGGAGAGTCGGTGAGTTTTTTGGATTTTGGATTTTGGATTCTGGTTTTGGATTTTGTTTCTGTCGTTTTTGTGGCTTTGTGCTGGTGCTGGTATTGATGTGGTGTTGGCTCTTTGTGAAACTCGGGCTGGTATGAGAAGAGGTGGCTGGTTGTGCTCACGAGATGCGATGATGGAGTGTGCGAGATTATTGGATAACATAGACCATGTCCGGGTGCTCCTTGCTGGTATCCACAGTCGGTTTCGTCGACGGGCTTGTGGCAGGATGGTGCTTTACGATGATACTCTTTCAATTGGTGGGAATGGGGCTCACTGTCGTACATGATAGCCAATTCTTGTTGGAAGTTGGTCCTTATGCCGCGGCAGAGGCATCGATCGATGATACTGACTAATATGTTGACGGAGATGAACTAGGCAAACTGGAGAGTCGTCTTTGTTGGCGTGACTAGCATGACTTCCATGTTCTGTGAGTTCGTGGTTAGCGATGACGAACATCAGCTCCGGGTGACACAGCGTCGTGTGGCAGCGACGAGGGGCATACCTACTTGTATCCTTTTGCTGAGACAGCTTATGATTGGAGTGTTTGGCTGGTACAAGCACTGTTATTGTCGTTGCTGGGTCTGCAAGCGTATGGCCATTTCTGTTTCTATATGGAAACCTGGACGATACGCAGCTCCGTCAGCACCATCGAACGCTGTCAGCTACAGTTACAAGCATTATGGTACTAGAAATGTAAATAGCGTGCTCTTTGGAGTGGACTTCTTGGTTGTACCTTCATGGGACCGCTGTTTACCTTTTGCTGAAGCAGCTTATGGTTGAAGTGTTTGTTCTCTCATTCTCATCTGCAGATGAGTTCGCGATACGCTGGACCTTTATCTATTCATTCTTATTCTTGTTCTTAATTTCAATGCTTATATCTTCATCGTTCCATCCATCTAAATGCATCTGACCATCTGACCATGATCTTTCCTTGTAGATGTCACTTAGGAAACCTCATCCTTCTCGACACCGTCACCGAACTAGGCTGGTCCGCCAACGTCCGAACACACGGCATCAAAGTAATCATAGATCGAATCCTCGCTGACGACAGCGAGTGGGTCAAGATGCGCAGAGGGAAAGCTACTCCTCCTGAGTCTGATCCTCCCTCCGAACTGGGATCCCTCTCGAGATGGTCGTCGTTCTGGGAGTGGCCATGGACACCCGGGCCGGATGAACCAGAACCTATACCCGATGACGACGATAAGCTTATTATTCCTGCTCCCCGACCCGCGGCTGAGCTAGAGGGCGATGGGGAAGGTGGCGGATGCACTGATTGTTTTGCTTGGGAGTTTGAAGAGGGTGAAAGGGGCAAGGGGAGTGCGGTGTGTTTGGCATGAGTTCTTGGAGAGTTGTTTGTTCCGGCCAAGATGGATTTTGGTTGGGAAGCGCAGGTAGATCGAGCTATTTTTTGGTCTTACAGGATTTGTATATACACATTGTACTATTATTATGGTTTTCATGTTTCTAGTTACTTTGTACATATTTACTCTAGAGGTTGATTAAGCGCCAACTTACATTGCATCATGTTATTATTTGCTTTCAACAATACCAACCTAGACTAAGCTAATCGACGCAGTATCCCCGGTGTATGTCTGTCTTCAGCATCAGCATCCAGGAAATACTAGGACACAACCATCAACCTACAAGCTTGGCCGAGGCGTTTTGACCGAGGTCCTAACGTACCTTCTTAGACCTTCCTTCCAACATCGAGCAAAATTCCCTTACCGCTTCTGCATATCACCATGCCGATATCACTGTGACAGCTTCGCATGTTTTCCGATTCTTCTATGATGTTAGCTCCAGTACGAGCCAGAGTCATGCAGCCTCATTTCCTTACCTTCTTCGCACACCCTTGTCGTCGAGTTCGAGCGGCGGAAAGAAAAACCGTTGGGTATGAACGTTCTCTAGCCTATCTGCAGCTTTATTCATAGGAGACCAAAATGAGACACCCTATTCGAAGTATCTTGGAGCGGTCTCCCAAGTTTGCGAATTATTCGGATAATGGTATTCAATTGTTTAGACAAAAAAAATTGAACTGCAGTGCTTATAGAATATACCAAAAGTTCGCGTCCGTGATGTAACTACAAAATTGGTACGCACAGCGCTTAATTATTATTACTTCTTCTTTGGGTTGTGATATATAATATTTTGCTATAGTTGCGAGCTGCACGCGAACTTCTGCAAAATCAAATATAAGCGTATGTTAAACGTTTATTCTCCGTAACCTGGATGCATGATGTAAGAAGCCAGCGGGGGAAACAAGCACCTTCCAGTGAATACCGATCAAACGCTACTGAATAGCGGCTCTATTTCAATCTTTCAGACAGTAGTGACAGGTTGTTCTTTATGCGCTAAAAATACTATCTCCGATGACATGCAAGAATAATTATACACTACATACGTACTATGAGTAGATTCCTCTGTATACGCTACCTCCGGGGTCGGTGCTGCTAGACGGGGATAGTACTAATCGCCGTGGGGACTCTCAAGGATTCTCAGTGGATCCTCGGGCTCGGTGGTTTAAGATTGATATTTTAATCGTTACGTACATTGTAAACGCCCAAATCCTTACTAACACACCGTAGTATTTGACCCGCGATTCAGCCATGCTGTGCTGATGCTGCGCGAAAGTACTTATCAGAATCAATTAGTCCTCTAACCACTTCCATCTCCTACACTCTCACTCCAAGTGACAATCATGCCAAGTGACCAGGACTCGAGCGCCGGATCCACATTTACCGTTCAACGGTTTACGTTTGATAGCCCACAGAAATTTTTAGGTCCTCCATTCAAGATTGCTGCAAATCGATATACACATGCTTGTTGCCATGAAGAAGGCTTGACTTTGCTATTTGCTCATGCAAACGGTGCTCGTAAGGACTCATTGTCTCTAGGCTACCTGAAATTTTTGCTTACTAGGTTACGGCAGACAAGGAACAGTGGGAGCCCGTTCTCGAGGAGCTATTTTCGATTCAAAGCAAACATCATGATCTGAGTCGAAAATCCATCAGAGAAGTATGGGCTCTCGATGCTCCAGCATACGGAGACTCGGCTTTGCTGAATGCAACCTCACATGCGGAGCGAATGAACAACATGTGTAAGAGTGCACATTTTATTTTAGGGAACTCATCAAAACTCAGTAGTGCACAGCAATAGCGGAATTTGGTATTGCCGTGGCCTCGGTAGCAAAGTCACACCGTTTCAATGGACACCGATTAGTCCTCATTGGACATTCATTGGGAGCAACTGCTTGGTATGCACTATTCATATTTTGATATGGATCATATTCTGAATTCCTCAGCATGTATGCAACGAAGATTTTCATGCCTATCCGGCCATCTTATGCTGGAATTATTCTTATAGAATCTGTCTTTCTGGACAGGGATGTATTCTACAACAATCTTAAAGATAGGGAAAATCAGCTTGGATTTTTGGCACGTGCCGTGGCACGCCAGCGAAGCTCGTGGGACAGTCGGGAACAAGCTTATGAGTGGTTGTGCAAGCGAAAACCATGGTCTCAGTGGGATACAAGGGTGTTGAAAAAATATGTGGTGAGGAAGGTGTAACGAACTCGTATGCGATCTTTGATTGATGAACGTGTAGGAGTTCGGCCTGAAAGAAGACATCAGTAACGGGAAAGTCAGTGCGCTTCAAACGAGGTGCAGCAAAGAACAAGAGGCAAGCATATATCGTGATATCGAGCCCCCATTTGATGCCGCAGATCAAGTTTCTACCGTTTGCTCGAAGGGGGTACCAATTCATGTCATGTTCGGGGGTATTAATGATTTAGCGTTTGTTACCGTTGTACAGTGTATCTTGGTGTCTCAAGAACTCTAACGAAGAACATCTAGGCCTCGATATTCACAAGATTCGATAACGGATGTAACCAAAGGTCGAAATGTGGCTACGCTAATACGAATACCCGGCGGACGGCATATGGTGAGGGTTTGATTAATTCACCTTTTTCTGAATTTACATGACCAATTATCGCTTTAGATTGCACAGGAAAATCCTAGAGTTGTTGCGGAATATATCGACGGAATTCTTAAACACAGCATTGTGCCAGCAAAACTGTAACTAAGACTCGGGAATGTGACACTTTACTTAGCCTGGCTGTCTATCATTTGTTCACTAATGACCCATCGCCAACTTTCGACGCTTATTCGTAATTTTGTTTTTACATTGTACTACGTTATTAATACTATGGGTACTAGTAAGTTACTTATACGTTGAAGTTAGGCAACGAAACCTTTCATACATATTTCAGTGAAATGGAGTTTAAAAAGAATGGGACATGTTCTGATATATAAGTAAAACACAATGTACATATGTACAGTAAATGATCGAAGACGGCCGGTGATAACTATACTTGGAGTTTATACCATTGCGGATTTTGACACATAATCACCGTTGCGTGTGTCTTGCTCGCTGTGGTAATCACTATCCTTGTCCACAGTTTGAGTGATTTTAACCGCCACAGGGCGCATTCCGTATGATTCTCCTGCAACACCAGAACGAATATCCCCTAGCCTTGATGAAATCTGACCAACAGATCGGTCGTTCGAGACTGACGACTGAGCTTTCTGGGCCCACCCAAGTCCAACCCGAACGTTTATAAGAGTAAAAGCGATACCTGACATTGCAGGCCAAGCATCTACTGCGATAAATTGCAGATTAGATCTGGATTGATAACTGGCAAAGAAGAATATTGTCCAAGATCTGTATACATAATTGGTTGGGGCTCTTTTGTCATAGAGCGCTTGAGAGGATTGGCATTCACTTACGTGTAGATTGCTGCACTTTCAACAACAATTCCCAGGACAGCCTGTAAAGCAGACGAATTAATTCGAAAGCATTCAAAGGTGGAGACTGCCATCTGCAACTAACGTTCAAGCTAGTACCTCCATATTTACGAGATTTCATGTTGACACTCCAGATACGCCATGCAATAAGAACTAACATGGTAGTCAGCAAATGAACCGTCCAGTATCCATAAACATTAAAATATTTACCGGAGCTGTAAACATTTGTACTAAGAAGTTAAGAATGTTAAAAAGATATATATGACGGTAAATTGCATCAATTACCATAGTGTGAATACGCAATCACTCGTAATCCATCGACCCGCTGCAGACAGAAATACATCTTCACCGGGTTTGTATTGGGTGAACTGATATGTTATTCCGATTCCGCATACTGGCATGTAAGGGATCAACACTAGTATATAGCACTATGGTTCAGGTTGCACATACCTGTTAGTCCAATAAGTGTACCGATGGGAAAGATAACAATGGCTCGATTATAATTCCAAATAATCCATAGGCGGTATATCTAGGGCATGAGAATATATAGAGGCGATATCGATTAATTAGTACGGCAAAGCTTACGATCATAGCATCTCCCATGACAAGAGAAGCCATTAAGAATCCTGTTTTTACAACCTCGCTGGTTTGATTCAGATTGGCGTAGAATGCCAGCGCAGAAGAACCATTATCGAAATAAACGAATGCTTGAAATAGTCGAAGGAAGGTACAGATCCAATGCTAGGAACATTGTTTAGCGATGTGCATTGCAGAAAAGCTTCAGCTTACTGCAGTTATCGTAATGAAAATGCAAACAGAGGATGTTATCAATGGGTTCATCTTCAATCGTTTCTTTGAGGTAGACGTTACACGTTGGTGATTAGCCAAAAGATAAAGGGAAGAAATGAATAGAATGAAGAAGGTTCCATAGAGGAAACTCTCAATGCACACTGTGGCGAGGTTAACAGATACCAGAGGGACTTCAGCGGTCATGGTGTGTCTACCACCGTATGGAGACGATGTCAATGCCACCCATATACTATTATATTCACCATGCAGAAACAACCCATCAGTAGTTTACAGGTGAAACCTTCTCGACAGATTACTATAGTAAGAGAAATGTCGCGGTTGTATCGCGGAACATTCGGCAACAGTGCATCACTAGAACCTACGGAGTTAACGTATGTAAAGCTCAGGGATTTCTTTCACATCGCCATCTGACTTCGAACTTCGAAGTGCGTCTACCCGAGATTGCGGTTTCATTCACATACTCACACCACGAGGGAGTGGGGTCCGCTTATAAGAAGCCAATAAGTAACTAAGTTATAGCATAGTTGTTCTAGTACGTTCCAGTATCGTATCTCCGGCTTGGCTATTTACATTTAAACATCACTGTTTCGCCTCCCTCGTAACGCGTAATGATTCAATCTTAGCCACTGGCTTTGGAGCGGACAATCATTTTATAATTATAAATAGCTAGCGTTTCTGGCTTCTGCCCTAACAAAAAATAGAATGATTATCTGTTATTTGCTGCTGGAAAAATAGCTGAGGTATTTTGAATCTGATTAATCGCGGGAAAAGAAGTTTGGTTCTCTTAAAATAGAGTACTACCGCCGGTGCAGTGGGCAGTTGAGAACGTATAACAAGTATATGAACGAGATGGCAATATCCCTTTGAGTCTGGTAAGTATCCGTCGATACATGCACCCACATCAAATGTAATAGGATTGCAACGCTCCAATAAAACAAATACAAAGAGCTTCATTTGCTCGACTAATAACACTGACAGTTTGGGGATTTGTTAAGGCGTTGTTGTACGCATGTGTACGTGACGAGCAACTAGTTCAATGACAGCAGCAGAAGTGAGACACACCTGTAGATCAGGTTAGTCAACTGAGATTGGGTGGTAGTACGTAGTAAGGATACCGAAGCAAATGTGATCCCCTTCCACCATATTAATGGAGATCCGAGTATTGCTCCTGCAATCGGGGGTCCTACCAAAGATGCAAGCCCTACAGGGGCAATTGCAAGTCCCATTGTTCTACTGTTTTTCGCGGTATTGACGTTAGTTGGTGGAACTCGGACCATACCCTAGCAGAGACTTACCCCATATCTGCTTCTCTTGGTGCCAAAGAAGCGACTACAGGAAGATATAATGCAATAGCTTATGACCTCTTAGAATAATAATGTGGGTTAAAATTCAAAGACATACTAGCCCCGAAGAAAAATCCATTGCTAGGTAGAGTTCAGTAGATCACTAAAAAATAATGGAGAAGGACGTACAATATACAAAATATAATTAAACCAGCAATACTTCCTGCTCCTAACATTGCAAAGCCTATGAGGCCTTGTACAAACGTAATAATTTAGAAAGACCTGCGTAATAGAAATTGAATGTTTACGTACATACCATTGCAAGCTGCACAAACAATGAACACGTTTATTGCTCCATATTTGTCAGCGAAGTAATTAGGGACGATCCTTCCGAAGATGCAAGCTGCATTTAGAATGGCAAGAGAATAGAAACTCATCTCCTCAGAGATATTGTGCTGTTGCGCAAACAACTGTACGTAGAATACAGGGAAGTATGTTCCCAGTTGTGCTACGAATCCGCTTAGAAGAGTTAGGAGGTATGGCCACTCTCGAAGCTGCACATTATTCCCCTTTCTGTTTACAGAGCTACCTCGAGATGAAGGTGGCACGCTTATAAGTAAGTTTCCAATAAGGAAGCATCCAGCAGTCACAAACGCGGACGCACGAACACCCCATTGAAACCCGACGTTCGAGTGAATAAGCTGGTTCAGCATGACTTTAATGAATGTTAGTCAGCAAGCTCAATCTGTAAAGCACTTCCATACTTGAGAATATAATTCCTCCTAGGGGACCTGTCGCAACGAGGATACCCTAGTAAGGAGAATTTGATAGAGTTCAAAAAACTTTTATATGTAGGGGGGCTTACCATTGCAAGTGCCTTCTTTGACTTGAAATGATGAGATACAAGAGTGCAAGTTGGAATGTAAATGCAACACAATCCACATCCCATTCCTAACCCTTGCGCTAGAAAAGACTTACGAAACAATTGCATCACTTCTCCTGAATTGCGCTGCACTACACAAAAAGTTTCACCTGATAAAATTGCTCTTCTTTTGTAAGAGATAGCATAAAAAAGCTAGTGGGAACCATCCTTTTTGTTAACATATAGTATGAGTAACATAACCTTTAAATCGCACCTGAATGTGAATAATAACGATCCGAATATAAGTGTGACCCGACCATAACCAGCATCATAACTGAAAGGTTGACGAATAAGGTGAAGAGGACGAGACACATGTGGGCAACCACTCACAGCTTTCCGCCGATCAAGCCCATTCCAAGACCCAAGAATAGTTCTACACTTCCAATCCAGCTTATGTCTGACGCAGAGTAGCGACTCAGCCAGCTCGTAGTGTAGAATTCCTGGAATACTCCAAATGCTGTGATCTGCGAGTGATCGGCGGTTAGCTGCACACTGTATATTGCTGGCACAACACGACCTACAGGGCCTACTGCACACATCTGCAGTATAGAAGCACCAGCCACTGGAGATATTACTAAATTATTTCGGTAGTATTTTACCTGGGAATCCACTTACAAGTCAGCCATGCTCTTACCCTTCCCACAGGGAAGGTATCTACCACCGTTTCTTCCTCAATAACCTCATCAATTTTGGAAATATCAATTGTCGATGGTTTTTCTTGGTTTTCCGTAGGCAGTAGAGATTGTGTGCGAGAGCTGTGAGACGAATGTAGGCGGCATAATTTCAGATCAACGTAACGTTTAAGAATCAAGATGCAGAAAACGTGGACTCCCACGCGAAGCTGTGGGCGCCGGATTCAAATTTCAAGCGGAGATAAATAAAACGTTTGATGGAGTTATCGTCAATCTTGCTTTCAATCCGAACAAGTTTTCGTCAAATTTTCATCCGACCACAGTGAGTACAGTGGATGCCTTTCCGTAGGAATCTATTACGAATAGATTCGAATATTTCATAGATCGGAGTTTCAAAATCTATGTCTATTTCATTGCATATTCCCGTAGCCAATTCTATTATCAACAGATAAATAACAACTGTGCCGTAAGCCCGACATCATCTCACCTATAACAGGAAGGCCAAGCCTCCAAGGATGTGTAAGCGTCCTAAGCGAGCCTTAGCGAGGTTTATTCAAGACTTTAAAATCTGGCGAGGGGTCCTGAGGCCTCTCCAGACTTCAAAATCTATGAAAGTCTGTAAAGGCCCCACCTAAGCTACGCGATGATAAGCGAAAATCGGCATCTCGGCAAACAGCAATCTATTCGAATCTATTCAAAAAATACATGAATAGATTCCTACGGAAAGGCATCCAGTAAATAGCACCTGGAAAACGATACAACTATGAATAGTTTGGATTGCTTCCATAGATGCGACACTCAGTTCTCTTGATCGGTGTCAATACGGACCGAGTTCGGGGAGTGCGGGTTTGGCCATTGTTTACCGTCATCCAAATTCATGATACTTACTCGACGTTATATTGCGAGTAGAAAATGCTCACCATTCAAATTACCATCCTCCTCCTCGATATCCAGGATATTCAAGTGAATAGCACTGCCAACAGTCATGGCTTCACCTATAGCGATTGTAGGTCACCAGCTGTTTAAAATCTTCACTTCTAACAACTGGATAATTAGGTTGGGATTTCTGCAGAATTCCCCAGCGGAAAAGCTTATGATAGAAATCTCGATCATGAAGCATTCTTTGAATTTCTGCTGAAAAAAGGACAAGCATATGAAAAGATTCCTTCCGAAAGATTCAACATTGAATCGTGCGTGAAATTGCTAATAGCTTTACAAATCGCAATACAACTTACCCATTTATCATTATTCAAGCTGGAAAGGCCCGCATTCAGGACAAGTCATCACCGACACCGGGTCATTTTTGAAAGATACATCGCATTTTGATCATTTAGAATTTGGAATTACTGCTGTGGATGCAAGAAATATGTCTCTCAGCACGCGAAAACTAATAGAACATTCCTTTCTCGCCCTTCTTGACTCTGGAATAGATTATCGTGGTCGTAACGTAGGGTGCTTCACGTCAGGCGTTTCATTTGATTTGACTACTATTGGCGAGCCGGTATGTTTCTATTTATATTTGCGATTTATCTTAGTATTTACCGTCGTGACTCAAGGACGAAATGGATGCTCGTGGTTCATTTGCGGGTTATCCATATATGATAGCCAACAAAGTTTCATACCATCTCGATCTTAGAGGACCATCTGTACCAACAGACACAGCCTGTAGCTCGACTCTAACAGCTCTTCATTTGGCGGTGCAGTCTATCAGAGCTGGGGATTGTGAAGCTGCGGTCGTTGGCGGATGTCAACTCAATTATAGGTAAGTAATATTGGCATTTTTCTGTAAACGATCTCTCATTTTTAAATTCTTAAGACTTATAGACTTTATTCAGTACAGTCAAGGAGGAATTCTATCTCCTGATGGAAAGTGCAAACCTTTCGATGAATCTGCAAATGGGTACGTCTGTGTTTCTCTATCTCGATTACCTGCTGCATCGTCGTAGGTTCGGTCGGGGCGAAGGGGTTTGCGCCATCGTGATCAAGCCCTTGGAAGATGCAATTCGAGATGGGGATCCTATTTATGCTTCTGTCCGTTCTTTCTAACTTTGAGTTTCGTTGTCTGATGACATCGTAAAGATCTTAGGAACAGGTATAAACTCGTCTGGTGGTGAAGCCCCAGTGAGTGCACCAGTGGCGAAGGCGCAGGAAGAAGCAATGCGAAGGGCATACATGCACACTGGTAGACGCCCTTCTGAAGCAGACTTCTTAGAACTGCATGCAACAGGTCAGATTTATACTGTTTCACTGTGTACGAATGCAAATAACATATACATCTTTATAGGAACGGCGGTTGGGGATCCGACAGAAGCAAACTGGGTAGGAAGTGCTTTCAAGCGCGAAGACGAGGGAGAACTATTAATCGGAAGCGTAAAAGGAAATATCGGGTAAGGGCCTGATTCGTGCGCTGCCCACTACTTATAGATCAAGCATCTAGCCATCTTGAAATAACGGCTTTTCTAGCATCATTGTCTAAAGTTTGTTCGATCCTCCGCACTGGCTTAGTACCACCGAACGTAAATCTAAGTCGAGCAAATCCTTCTATCCATTGGGACAAATATCATCTTCGTGTCCCAACGGAGATGACGAAACTACAGCCAAGAAGCTCGTCCGGAAAGCTCCTGATCTCAATGACAAGTTCAGGAATCGGAGGCGTGAATGGCCATGTTGTGTTGGAGAGCCCACCGCAAAGAATGGCTGTGCGTACCAATGTCGATTCCACACTTCCCATCTTAGTTTGTGTTGGTGGACTCTCCCCTCGAAGCGCGTCACAAGTAGCAAGTGATGTGCAAGAACTTATAGTGAAAGGCGAATTCTCTGAAGATACTGCTATCGTTTACGGAAGGAGATGTCGACAGATGACATGGAGGACGTATACTGTTTTTGATCCTATGAAGGTTTCTCGTCAACCAAGCTTTCCGGATCCTGTTCTCATCCCTCGCACTAAACCTCCCTTGGTTTTCGTCTTCTCCGGCCAAGGCCCGCAACATGTCAACAGTGAGTACATCTCATCGAGCCTTCGCCATTCTCTGTATAGCTTTTCAACGTTTAATAGTGGGTAGACATTTATACCGACGATATCCTATCTTTCAGCAAGCTATCCAGCAACTTGATGATGTTCACACAAGGATAACAGGGTACTCCCTGGTGAGAGACATTGGCCTTTTCGACGAAGGGGGGATCGTCTGTATGCTTCCAGAAATCTGGCCTATAGCAATAACCTTGCCTGCGCTCTGTATGATTCAGATCGCATTGTTCGAACTGATCAAAAGCTTCGGTATGCACCCTGATGCTATAGTCGGTCACTCAGCTGGAGAGGCTGCAGTGCTTTATGCATCCGGTGCCACCAGTCGTGATTTGGCAATTGAAGTCTCAATCGCGCGAGGAATCGCTATGTCACAGTTAGAGGTCGCAGATGGTGCAATGGCTGCTGTAAACTGTTCAATTGAAGAAGCAGATGCCATTCGTAGCGAGGTTTCCTTGATGAAGAAGGAATCCGATATTCTCGACATTGCATGTCACAACTCTCATTCAGCATTCGTCTTCTCTGGTACAAGGTCGTTGGTTGAAAAGGCTGTGGAAGTGGCAAAATCACGGGGAATATTTACTCGGTTACTTAGAACACGTATTCCCGTTCATTCTGGTCTTATGGATCTTTGTCAGCACAAATATCAGGGGCTAGTTACGGAGGCATATGAGCGACATTCGAATTCTTCGCACACTTTCCATCCAAGAATCACAACTTATTCCTGTCTCAATGGCAAGCGCTGGTCGAACGCTTTTACCCCTGATTATATCTGGAGCACTGCTCGAAACCCTGTCTTCTTTTCACAGAGTGTTGCTTCAATTCTTCGAGACATGCCTACAGCAAGTTTCCTGGAGATCAGTCCACACCCCGTTCTAACTTCTTATATATCGGACTTGGTCGGCACGGGAGAGAATATCGTATTAGCCTCTCTCAAGCGTGCAAAGGAATCCGAGGTCGAACCGTTAGAGATATACACGCTTCTTTCAGCCTTAGGGAAAATAGCAACCTTAGGCTACAATATAACTGCAGCCCCTAGCGCTCTCGGCTGTGATATCTCCGATCTTAATATTCACATCCCACCTTATCCATTTTCCAAAAAAGAGGTAGAATATGTTTCACGATCCTCGAGTACCCTTACAAGGCAGATATCTACCAAAAGCCCGTTGTATGACCCTTCAAATGATCTACGGTTAAATTCTCTCAGTCATCCCGACATCGCACAACATGCTATCAGAGGGGAGTCTATCATGCCAGCTGCTGGATACATAGAAATGGTACAAATTATTTTCCGTCATAAAAATCATTAATTAACTTTTCGTTAGGCTTTTGAATCGGGTGCTCATGAACTGTGGAATGTACAGTTCAAATCGATTATGCCATTTCCACGAGAAAATTATCTTTCCGTAAAGCTTTTGAGCTCTGGACCTTACTGGCAAGTCTTCTCGAGCCCATCAAATCAACATTTAGCATCCAAGCACAAGGTACATCTATGTTACGTTGGTATATGCACGACAGCATCTAAACATTTGTCAGGTGAATCGGCTTCATGCTGAAGGATATTTGTCTACAAATCCTCCAGTAAATCTCGAAGAAAAGGTTGTTCCGCTGCTTGACATTATGGACCGCTGCAGGAAAATAAATGTTCATAGTACGGTTATCCGATTATTTTTTACATTTTGTTGTGCTTATCAACCCTCTAAGATTTTTATGAGAACCTTCGATACTTCGCCGGTTACGGTCCAATTTTTCAACGTGTGCAATCATGCTATTTGAACGACAATGAAGCACTAGTTAAAGTGAAGGCATGCGCTGATGATATTACGAAGTAAGTTTTTATGTAAAAGTCTGATATTTGGAATTTAACAAATCCTAAGTATGCATCGTTACGTTATACATCCTGCAATTCTGGATTCATCCTTTCATATTATGGTATCACCATCTTTTACTGGAAATTCAGATCGCTTCGGTTATTACCTACCGTCTGGAGTTCAAACAGTAACCCTCTATCGTCCTAATTTCTTCCGGGAGAATTCTCCACAAGCTGTATATTCGTATGTTCAATTAATATCCTGGGAACCAGGTTAGTGTTCGCGCTATGGATATTCAACAAGATGGCTTATAAGAGTTGTAGAACATATCGACTACGATTTTTCTCTTCTCGACCTTGACGGAAATGTTATTTGCTGGATCCAAGGTTTTAGGGTTTCTTGGCATAACATTGAACAGAGCCAACTTCATCGTCGTGGATATGACCTGATACATATTCCTATCGAACCATCATCCGTAGTGAATGCGAATATATATTTAGAGAAACAAAAGGTGCATGCGAACACTCTACCTCGTGTTGCATAGTAATTTGACCGACCTTCTCTGGTACAGCAACTGCAACTCGAGAACGGGAATCTCTTAACTTCTACGATTATATCATTTAAACAAGATAGCGTTTTAGATCTACAACGTGCTATAGCAGAGCTCAAAAGATCCGACTCGGGTCGCTTATGGATCGAAGCCACTATTGGACTAGACGGTTACACCGCTCAGGGGCTTGTCCGATCACTGTCCCGAGAGATCACTGGTATAGAACTCACGCTTATACTGTTTCACCCTACGTGGGGAGTACAGGATCGGAAGGCTATGATTCATGGCCTGTCTGGACTTGCAGAGATCGAAAGCGAAATTATAATTGATGCTGAAGGAACGCTAAAATATCCTCGCATTGTGCCTTCTGTTACTCAGATCCACATCAACAGTGATCTGACGACGGAGGATTTATGGGCATGGAGTGATGAGAAGAGAATGCTGAACATAGCTAGGGGGCAGACTCTTTGCCACACTAGAGGGGTGCTAGTACGTTTTGAAAGCGTCTCAATGGATACCGCTGGAGGCTTTCGGGGCTTCTTTGGAACCGTGGTACAGTCTACAATTGAAAATATATCTCCTGGAGTTACAGTTGCTGGAATTACGCTCAGCGATACCGTCGCCAATCACGCTATCATACAAGACGGCCATTTCCTACCGGTATCGAAGGGCGAAAAACCCGTTTGTGATTTTATACTTCCATTCGTCGTCATCCGCTTTGCAACGAGTAGCAGGTTAATCCAAGATTCTAGTTATCGTGATCGGCACATAATTTATATCGGATCGGAAGATAACGTGGATAATCTTATCATTCGTGTCCTCGAATCGCTGGGCATAACCCCTTCTAACATTCAGCATACACGTACACAGTCCCTCTCTTCTGAAATAGAACGCGGAGGAATGTTGATTTCATCTATCAACGACAAGAACGAAATACATGCGATACAACATCTATGCCGCGGAAAAATACCGACGTTTTTTTTCAACGACGAATTTAATGGCCTCCTTCGTATGGTTAATGCTGATCCTTGGAGTGTTTCAGAAACTTTACAAACAATTCTTCCCTTGCTGTCGTCTCTGCAAGACTTTGAAGGAGCTTCCGTAGATCCCATAACTTTACTTCCAGAAACATCGGTGGTTATCCATAGCGATTTATTTAATGGTACTAAGAGCTACCTCATTGTTGGCGGTATCGGATCCCTGGGGCTTCAGGTGGCACTATGGATGTATCAAGTAAGATTTTGTTCTTTGACGTTTCCGTGTATTTACCGCGATATTAACAGAACGGTGCCCGTAACTTGATCTTGACGTCCCGAAGGGGGGCATCTTCGTTGGAGGACCGAAAGGATTTAATGGCACAAAGAATTCTTCATTACATGAAGTCTCGTCCCGGGCTTGAACTTCGGTTGGAAGCATGCGATGCCACGTCTAAGCAGCAAGTTTCTAAACTGGTTGACGGGATTCGAACACCTATTGCTGGGTGTTTATTGATGTCTGTCGTTCTATCAGATCGCCTGTTTATGTCTCATACCAAAGAAACGTACTATGTTCCCTTCTCACCAAAACTTGGTGCATTTGAAGCGTTGCGTAGTGTGATTGACATACAGACACTCGACTTTCTGGTCTCGTTCTCATCTGCGGCTATCTTTGGAAATCCAGGCCAAACCAACTATGCAAGGTAACTTATCGATTAAATAGTAAATTAACCTTTCTAACACTTTCAATAGTGCAAATACTCAGCTAGAGGGCGTTTTAAGTAATTATGCGAATGCGTTTTCGTTGGTTTGTCCAGCCATCATCGACAGCATCACCATTTCCCATGGGGACGCCTTGCTGCCTGATACACGTTACCATAACTGGATTCCATGGGCAATGTCCGGCAAGCGTAAGCGAATCGTGTGTAAATACAGTATATGTTGCATACTTATGAATATTTCAGAAATCTGTGAATGCCTTGGAGACGGAATACGCAAATTAGCGACAGAGCCTTTCGTGCATTACATCCCCGAATTTGACTGGAATCAGGTACAACGTCACTTTGGAAATTCGCCAATGTATGATTCATTAGTTACTAAAACTGACGACGAATCCACTATCAAATCTGTCGATTCCGTGAAAACCCTCAGTGATACGGTTGCAAAACATCTTGACATGGATGTGAACGATCTCGCTTCGAACGTGCCTTTAACGGCGTACGGTCTCGATTCTCTATCAGCAGGGCGCCTTGCGTATGCACTAAAATGGCTGGTTTCAGTAACGCAGTTACAACTCCTCGGTGATATGACCCTACAGGACCTCCAGAAGCTATCAGAACAATCATCCAGCAATCGTGATGAAGAAGAAAATTTATCGCCGGCATTAAAGAAAGGCTTTGATTGGGTTGATTTGAATCGACCTGGAGAGACACTCGTGAAGCTCGTTGAAGGAGACGAAAATCCTCTCATACTCATTCACGGTGGTACAGGGGTTATTGTGGCGTTTATCCCGTTACAGGAGCGGTTTAAAACAACACTCTGGGCAATACAAAGTACTCCAGACGCTCATAGAGAATCGATTAGGGAGACTGCTTCCCACTACTGCGCCAAAATAAAGGAAGAGCGTCCGACCGGACCATATAGAATTGCTGGTTATTGTGCTTCCAGCTTACTAGCCTTCGAGATTGTTCGCATTCTGGAACTGAATGGGGACCACATATCCCAATTTGTTTTATTAGACCATTTTCCTTCGCTATTTGTTTCTCCGCTTTTCCCTCTCGATGACGAATCTCTTGAAACTGGCAAACCCAGCGATGCGCTCATGGAAGCAGCATTTATTTCACTATATAACTGCTATGATCGTGATCCAGCTCACGGACGAAAAAGGCTTATGAAAGAACTTATGGATACTCACAGAGGCTCGAAGGGTCCACCCTTCGTCGAATACTCGTATCAGTACTTCCGAGACATCGTTTCGGCCTGCCTGAAATTCCTTTTGGAAATCGGTGGTTCGGGGCAGCGATATAACTCTTCAAATGTACATCTTCTGCGGGAGCGGTTGAAGGCATGGCTTGAAGGGATTTCCACCTCGGTTACTGTTGTCGTAGCCACTAGAGGAATTTCGGCGGAATTGATGAGGGAGAGTCCTGAGTGGCATGGATTCGGGACGAAGCACTTCGTATCCAATGCGGAGGTGGTGGACATTCCTTATGGACATTTTAGCATGTTTGAGAACGAGGATCTGGTTGCGTTGCTAGAGAAAAACCCAGCAGGATTGTAAGTCCTTGCGAGTCGCTCATCCACTGGGATCCTCGTTCAAGGCTGCTCAGTACAATGCTATGTGCTTCAGTATTGTGCACTACTGTTCCTTTTAGAATGAAATGTACACAATGTTATACGAGAATTCTCTGAGCTTTTAATAATGCATCGAAGTTTCAATGGAATCTGGCGCAAGTATGTAATTAAAGAAGAATGAATAACGAGGAACAGCTGAGGCAAGGAACGTTAAAATAACAGGCTTGGAAGCTGGAACAGGCGAGAAAACCTGTGATTCGTGAAACCACGTGAACGTTTGAAACATCGCCGAGTTAACCTTATTTATTCAACAGCCTCTTGGCAAATAAATTTAAATTTTGTCTTTTCGCTGTTTTTTCTTTGTTTATTCATTTAATTCCATGTGTCGTCCCCCATGTTGCCCCCATGAATCAAACCTTCACTTGATACCCATCTAGCTTCCTATTACATTGATAGGAATACCACACTGTGATATACATACCTATATTTTCATTGGTATGTTGGTGTCCTCCGAGTCGCATCATGTCTTCTTTCCGCATCTCACTTATTTTTATTCTTTTCTCACAGACTCCCATTACACGCTTGCGTTTTCTGATGCAACGGAAAAAAGTTGGAGTGAATACCATTTAGTCTGACCCGGGCATCGCAAGGCTAAATTTTGCAAACTGTATTTCTCACGAATGAAACTCCAATGCCCGATTCCTTTGCTACATGGGTTAGCGAAGAAATGGAAACCCTCCGGAGACAGTTGTGGGGTTGCCGTGTTTTGCGCCGTGCGCTAACGTAAAACGTCTTTAAATCTTGATGCAAAGATTGATATTTCAGAACTCATGAACAAACGGATCTATCTAGGGTTAGTCAGTAAGCATCAAGTAATATTATTATTACAAGGAAGTGCGTAAGTTTGCTGTTTTCGCAAACTTGATCTATCGATGTTCTTTTAATTCGGTCTCGGACGATACTATGGTATCATATCCCCTTCGTTTGGCCTCTGAGAAGCAATATGTCCACTCGCAAGATCCCTCCTCCTCCAAAAACTCAAGCACTATCAACTAAAACCTTTTCCCCTCCTCCACTAGATGGCTCATTCACGCTTATTGAAATGTTTGAGTGGCATCGTACACACTCAAAAGACCATAGACTATTCGTGTTTTCCAGAGAAAACGGCGACGTTAGAACGATCTGTTGGGAGGAAGCAGTTCGGGCAATTCATGTCGGTGCTCGAATTGTGAAGGAACATCTACGAAATGAGGAAGATGGGTGTGTTGTAGCATTATTGGCACCTTCAGGTAAGAGTTTTTATGCAGACTTCGTAGTCCTTACGAGTACTGATATCCCTAATCAGACACCATCACCTATTTCTGCATGATTATGGCAATCATGCGAGCAAACCATATTCCTTTCCCTATTTCTCCTCGCAACTCTGCTCAAGCTGTTGCTCATCTAGTCAGCAAAGTCAATGTTAAACTTGTATTGCTTGGTAGAGACAAAGCAATGCTTAACCTTGCGGAAGATGCTGTCCAGATTCTAAAAGATAATCATCCAGCCACAACGATTCCAGAGATCTCACCCATTCCCATTTTTGAGAATATTTTCACTGGGGAGGTGCCGGACATGACTGATCTCCCAATCACTCGTCGTGGGTCTGACGAATTAGTTATATATCTTCATTCTTCTGGTAGAGCATCATTTCTGCTTTCTCAAAACTTCTCTGACAAACGCATATTCCTAGGGTCTACCGCATTCCCAAAGCCAATTCCATGGACAAACTATCGCTTTTGTCAACTGGCATTAATTCCTTATTTTGGAGAACAAGACCTAACTGACGTAGTTTGGTCGATCCATACAATGCCTATGTATCACGGAATGGGTGTCCTTCAAACGTGTTGGACGGTTAGTGCCTTTTAGTTATCCCGAGTCTCGTCTAACTTTTTGGCTGTATGTAGGCTTCTAGTGGTTCCGTTTTAAGCGCCTTTGAACCGAGGTCTCCGGCAGTTGTTCCTACTCCAGATGGGTTATTCAAAGCAGCTGTAGCAACGAATAGTGATATTATCTTCTGTGTTCCATCTTTTATCGAGGTACGCCGTCGTTAATCCGATTCCTACTCTTTACCGACAAGTATTCGTAGGCGTGGTCTCGCAACCCGGATTATGCCAAGTGGCTTGCTGCTCGAAACGGCGTGGTGCGTGGTGTTAGTTAACTTGACTTTGATTACAGTACCAACTTAACTCCTTAGCTATTTGGAGGTGGTCCCTTAAATAAGGCTGCGGGGGACTACATGACTTCACAAGGCGTATCAATCTACATCCTTTATGGATCGTAAGTGCTTTTGTTCAGTATTGTTGGCTATAAATCATCGACATTCCCAGTACGGAGGGTGGAATAATGAGCCCTATTGTTCCAGGTCAGCTCTAAAACATTTTTCAAAAGACGCTCTTCTAGACTGTCTCCGCAGCAAAAGTCGGTTATGACTGGGACTACTTCAAGTTCTCTGGTAATGTTCTTCCAGAGATGGTACCATACGGCAACAATACGTACGAGTTTGTTATGGTTGTAAGTCGAGAATGCCATCGGTTTTGAAATTGGAGATATATTAACATACGTGCGAAGTCTAATCCGTATTGCATACCAAGCGTCCTAAATACGAAGATCAATGGGGTCGATTCATATGCTACTTCAGATTTGTTTACACCTCATCCAGATAAACCTGGGTATTGGAAAATTTATGGAAGAACCGATGATCAGATTATGCACAATACAGGAGAGAAGGTTAGCCTTGTTGTTTTACCCTTTACTTCGGAGGTTCAGATGTTTAACGTGAACGAACGTAGACGAACCCAGGTCCTTTGGGTATGATTTGGTTAACCATATGTTGTTCACGTTCTCATAATGCATATCTATTTAGAGAATATTCTAAACCAAGATCCCCATGTTACGGCTTCTGTTATGTTTGGACGTGGTAACTTTCAGGCTGGGGTCCTCATAGATCCAAAGCCTGAATTTAATTTCGATCCTCAAAACGAGAAAGAATTGGAGAAATTTCGGAATTTAATATGGTAATCTATCCTGTTTTCTGTTAATTTAGTGTCTCATAGTATTTCTAGGCCAACAGTCCAAAGAATGAACGATTTTGCTCCGCAACATTCGCGTTTATTCAAGGAGGTATGTTTCTGGTACTATCTGTGTCTACTCACTCATTTTATGCATCAAAAAATAGATGATTCTTGTTGCCAAGCCTTCAAAACCGTTCCAGTATACTGCGAAGAACACCGCTAGAAGACAGGCTATCATTATAGACTACTCAGAAGAGATAGAATCATTATATGAAACTGTAGAAGCTAGCACCCAGTCTAGTATACCGCCACCGAGCCAGTGGGACATCGTCTCTAGTACTGCATTTGTACGACTGGTCGTAAATAAGGTGTTAGCTCATTCGGTTGGCGATGACGATGACATCTTTCAAAATGGATGTGACAGGTAATATTTAACGACTTTATTCTTTAACTCGACGTTGATCTGCGTACAGTTTACAAGCGACCTGGATTCGAAATTCTCTTCTTAGAGCTCTAAGGGATAGTGCGCAATTGGATACGCGCAACTCACCAGAAAATTTCGTGTATGATCACCCTAGTATCACCGGCCTGTCAGAATACATCGTCGGACTTGCATGTGGTAACTCCTCTGATCCGGGCACCGATTACGTCAGCGTCCAGGCGTCCAGGATGAGAGCCATGGCCGAGAAATACTCTCTCGACTTTCCGGTTCATACGCCAAATTCTGGTTCCAATTCGAGTGGTGTAACAGTGCTAGTGACTGGAACAACTGGGGCTTTAGGGTGCTACATCCTTGCGGCACTTGTGGCGAGAAAATCGGTCGCACACATATACGCTTTGAACCGTCATCGCAAAGGGAGAGTAGGAATTTTGGAAAGGCAGAAGATGGCTTTAATCGAGCGAGGGCTGGACCCTGAGTCCATACTTTCAAGCGGTAAAGTCGATATACTCGAAGCGGATCTTACCGTTCCGGGATTCAGTATCTCATCCCATATTTACAATAGGGTTATTGTGATTTTTATCCCTACGAAGCATGTACTCACCCCTCTATTAGATTCTAAATACCGTAACCCACATCATTCACAACGGTGTGTTACTTAGTCATTATAGACAGATTCACGTCATCCTTATTAAATCTAGCTTGGACCGTGGACTTCAATCTTTCTTTGATATCGTTTGAAAACAACATCAAGGGATTGCGAAACCTTATTGACTTTGCTATCTCCTCTCCTCATAAAAGCCCAGTGAAATTTGTCTACTCCAGTTCCATCGGTGTCTTCCAAAGTAGGTTCCCACATATTCATACCAAATACACTCTATGTGTGCTGACCGATCTTGTAGATATTCATGAGAATGGAATGAGTAAACCCATACCGGAAGATATTCCTATTCAAGCGGAAATAGCCGTCGGAAATGGATATACGGAATCGAAATGGATCTCCGAGAAGATTCTTACAAATGCCGCTAAACGGACAACTTTGCGTCCTCTTGTAGTCCGAGTAGGACAGCTTTCAGGGGGTATAAATGGATGCTGGAATCCTCATGAGTGGGTTCCAGCCCTTGTACAGAGTACCAGCGTACTTAAGTGTGTTCCAGACGAAGATAAGGTATTCTATTCAGTCTCAGTGTGATACCAGGGTGTCTCAAGTTCTGAACAGATCGTTTCGTGGATCCCTATTGATGCGGCAGCAAATGCCATGATCGATTTCATAAGCTCTGACTTTAACTCGTACCGAACTGTTCACTTGACACATCCCAACCCTGTCTCATGGAAAACCATTGCTCACACTATATCCCAAGAGCTATCTGCACCTCTCGTCTCAAAGGCTGAATGGTTCGATCGCCTGGAACGGATGCCAATGGATAGATCTCTAGAAAATGGTGACGGCGCGGTTGAGATCCTGCGAGATGTGCCAGCTTTACGTCTTCTCCAGTTCTTCCGCAAGCACATCAAGGAGGATTCCTATTCAAATGAAGCAATAGGTTTTCCTAATCTCGGAAATTCTATTTCGGTCTCTCTTTCTTCTACCTTGTCCGACCCGGGTATTGGAAAAATATCCGAATCTGATGTACGGTTATGGATTGGGTATTGGAAGAGAAAAGGTCTATTGAAGGATTGATGAATCGTGTGTATATTATGTATTACCGTAAAATTTCTTTAAGTCCCGTAGTATTCCTATTTACATGCACAAGTTACTGCCTGCCTTTGTGCCTTACGAATAATGGTGCGGGTAGGAAATAGTACATCTCAACACATTCAAACTACTAATGGGGTAGTGGTAATCTGCGCTATTGATGAAGTTTATTCAATAAATTATCATGATCATAACTTCTAAGCAATACTATTACAAGCCACTAACCAAACATTAATTGAGTGCTGTATAAGATAAACTATGGAGATGGTAACCGACTCTTTAAGTATACATGACGGTTTGGTCGTTAGTTAAATAGAAGAAATACTGTGCTTTGACTTTCGCACTTGGAGGTGTCGCGCAACTAGCTCAACAACGGAAGCCAATATGAGGCATACCTACAAATAATATTAGTTATTCGCTCTGAGAATCATGTTGTAGCAATATCCCACCGAGGCAAATGTGATCCCTTTCCACCAAACTAGTGAGGATCCGAGTACTGCTCCTGCAATGGGAGTCCCTACCAAGGCCGAAAGTCCAACGGGGGCCATTGCAAGCCCCAATGTTTTCCTCAAATCAGTGTTAGTGCTATTTTCAATGAATATTCTGTAAGCATAGCTTACCCCATATCTGCTTCCCTGGGGGCTAATGAAGCTACAACAGGAAGATACAATGCAATGCCTGAAATATGTTTAGAGATATCAAAGGACAACAATTTAAAAAACTCACTAGCTCCAAAGAAAAATCCGTCACTAGGAAGAACTAAGAAGGTTTATCCAGAAAGACGAAACGGAAACATACAAAATACAAAAAAGTGTTAGTCCAATAATACTTCCCGCTCCCATCAGTGCAAATCCAACGAGCCCTTTCGTAGACACCAGTTTAGAAATGATTGAGAAGAGTGATGAATATGATTATTTACCATTAAGCGCCGTAGAAAGGATGTACACATTTATTGCTCCGTATTTATCAGCAAAGTAATTTGGGATAGTTCTTCCAAAGATGGACGCAGCATTCAGGATAGCAAGAGAGTAAAATCTCAGCTCCTCAGGAATATCGTGTTTCTTAGCAAATAGCTGTATGTAGAAAATGGGAAAGTATGCGCCTAGCTGCACTATAAATCCGGTCAAAAGGGTTAATAAGTATGGCCACTGCAGCAGCTGTTGGTCTTCCTTTTTGTTGCTTTTTGCAGCGCTGGATCGAGCGGAAGATGGAATGCTTAAAAGTACATTTCCGATTAGTAAACATCCCGAGGCGACAGATGCCGACGCGCGGACACCCCATTGATAGCCGACGTTTGAGTGGATTAGTTGATTCAACATCACTTTCATAATCATAAATGTCAGTATTCAGCCAGCGAAGTGCTTGCTTAGTACCTGAAAAAATAATCCCTCCTAAGGGACCTGCTGCAACAAGGATACCCTAGTAAAATAATCAGTTCTATTAGACACCAGACCTTGATGATGAAATATGATCTTGCCATTGCCAACGCCTTCTGTGATTTGAAGTGGTGAGAGACGAGAGTACAGGTTGGAACGAAAACGAAACACAGTCCACAACCCATCCCCAATCCTTGCGATAGAAAGGGCTTACAGGATTGTATAATTAATTTAAGGATCTATACACTTAATGCAGAGCTTTACCTGATAAAATTGCCTTTCTTTCGAAAGAGATAGCATGAAGAAGCTGGACATTACAATCAAAGTAGTTTAGTTATTATAGCTGACAAGCTGCACAATGTTTAACTTGCACCTGAATGCGAATAAGATTGATCCAAATATAATGGTAGGGCGACCATAACCAACATCATAGCTGTAATAAAGAGATAGAACCAAAAGATAATAGCTTATACGAGGCTACTCACAGCTTTCCGCCGATCAAGCCCAATCCAAGACCCAAAAAAAGTTCAACACTCCCAATCCAACTAACATCTGATGCAGAGTGATTGTTTAGCCAAGAAGTCATATAAAATTCCTGGAATACCCCAAATGCTGAGATCTATAAATCGGTTGAAGTTAGCTGTATACGTAGAGGACCTGAATTTCCCACCGCGCCGATAGTACACATTTGAAGCATAAAGGCGCCAGTCACTGGGAGTATTATCATCTTGTATCGATAATCTTCTATTCAGAGATCAACTTACAAGTCAGCCACGCTCTTAATACACCTAAAGGAAAAGTATCCGGCGTCTTATCATCTTCCACTACTAGCTCAAAACTTGAACTCCCCACTTTTTCCTTGTTTGCCATGAATGGCAGAGTAAGAGAGCTGCAGTACAGTTAAAACGTTAACTGGTACAATCGCAATGTGTTAGATCAGCCAAGTAAGTTTGAACTCCCAGGCGAAGGCGCAGTGCGGGGGGTTGGGCGCGAGAGGAATCCAAGCGGATCCACCGATAACGGGAATAGAGATGATATAATCACAATTCATTACGAGTCTACGTAGGAATACGTCAATATTTCTCACTAAGTATGGTATGTACAGATAAGAACCACTGCACGCATTCCGACTTACACTTGGAGGTGCAGTCCATTTGGAAGTTCCAAGAATGCAAAGCTGCGTTCAGCGTGAATTCCGTTGCACGTATCAATAGTACGAGTAATGTTTTTATCACATGTAACATAGTCTTAGGGCGCAGTGAAGAGTATATGTCACCGTTATCTTAAAGTGACTTCAGAGAGATAAAAACTTGATAAAAAGTACAAGAAATTCAACAGAGAATTTAAACTACTAGCTCCAGCAGCTGTATTAATGTATCGGTAGTTATATCCATATCTAAATACACGACTTTTCGATCGCCACCTCTAGGTTAAGTTCTGTCCGAAAAGCTTAGAATTTATTCTTACAGAATTATAGCTATCAGCGGAAGAATTCATTGAAATGTGATATTACACGCAACTTACCATTATACTATAAAAACCACAGTAGGCACTGCAGTGCAACGTTCTGTAGCTGCTCCTACGTGCACAAACCTCCGTACCACCTTATATGTCATATACGATCCTCGTCTATGCTGTCCAAGCAAGATGATCAGAGTAGTCGAGGGTGATGCTCCTAGGACAGTCCATTTCAGAGATTCCATTCTATTAACGTTCTCTCCGAAGAAATATTCGTCTGATGTCAAGAACCTGTTCCATATATCAACGTTAAAATCATTCAGCGCGAGGGGAACTCGCAATCCTCGGCCAGTCAATGCAATAGTTGGGTCCAAAATGTTTGTATACTGTTCTGATCCTTCATAAGGTTCCATAAATTCTGTGCTATGTGAAAAGCACTCCGGGCCTGATGCTAGAAGAGTATTGTAAGCCGAAGGTTCACCGGTCCAGAGGAATAATGCTCTATCTTCGCATTGCTCCATAATTTCAACTTGAAGTCTATGAAATGCTGTTTTTCCTTCTCCGTATGCAATACGAAAACTTAAATCGAAGATTCCGATAAGACAGTATGCCATATCTTCGATTCGAGTAGTGCGACGCTTCGATGCCCAACCAAGTCGTTTACGAATATCATATAGTCCAGGGCGGAAATTTAATAGTTCACTATGAGGAATACCGGTGATATGTGATATTCGTTCCCACAAAGGAACTCCAAGTTCATTGTCAGGAAGCCTCTCGTTTGGTTTATCCGTTAGCGCCTGCCAGTCGGCAGTATAAAATTTAATCGCCCTCGGTGCTAAAAGCTCTTGCAATGTCCATCCGCGAGTGAACCACGAATCCGTGTCCAGATTGGACTGATGATAGCTCCCGGCAAGATGCACGATACATATTTTCGACCGGCGATACCAGCTAAACATGGATCGGATAGATTCCTCCAATTCTGCACTTCGCGTGCGATCAATACATGCGGTATCCAACCACGCGAAATAACAGTCGTTTTGCAGTGCTACCTCGCAAAAATTTATAAGTTTTACTAGACCAGTGCAGCCAGGAACGTTCATTCTCAATAGCTTCAGAAGGTCGAGTAGCGTAGCGGTTGATGCCTTCTCGTTACCCCTTCGGCTTAGTTCTGCAATAATACCGATAACTTCCGAACTATTGTGTTGGGAATCTGGATAGCCAGAGATAAATTCCTGAATCGCAGATTCGGTAAAAGCTGAGATCTTCATCATGTCCTGGAAGGTCAGTTCGTCCTTGGACCACCTATGTGAAAGAACAGAAAATGCAGTATTGTCTTCGATCAGTTGTCCCACTTCTTCGTCCAGGTTTTCTGATGTTAATGTTGCAAGTCTACCCATATTGGCATCAATGATCGGTTGAATTGCCTTTTGTATGTTCTTGATGTGAATGAGCTTCATCTGTGGGAGCTGTATGAGATGTATTGGAAGTCGCTGGATGCTCTGGGCAGCAATGTAATCGACATCTGTTTAAAATAGATTAGTCATTTGTCATTTGGTCATGTCGGATCGGTGAAATCTAAGAAAGCACCTGCAGAGAGTCTTGCAGCATTCGGTACGTTAGTAGTTCACTAGACATGTTGAAGACTCACCTCCTTGTGTTCCTGTCCTGCACTACTTCGTTATTCAGGTGTCAGAGGAGATGGGTGGTACATACTTCTTTATCATTCTAGCACCAGTATGAGTAAATAATAAGAAAGCAATAGAAAATTTAACGAACCCACTAAACATAGAATGATCAGTAGCCATTCACCGTGAAAGAACTTCTACTTACGAAATGCTGTGACTACGACGGCGTCAAAGTTCCTACAAGTTTCGACCGCAGAATACTGTGGTAGCTCACCACAACTCCAATTTGCATTTCTTTCATCATTTCAACGTGATCTTGAACCGCCGCCCGAAATCTTTTGCGCTTCGTTTCGTGGTTTATGGCAGAAGTCAACACTGAAGCGATGAACAGTGATACGACTTTTGAGTCGGAGATTGAACTACATGACTCAGAGATTTTGAGCGCAATCTGAGCGCCGACTCTGACAGCTCTCTGACAGCGCCGCGTGCCGCCTGACCATGCCGCCTGTCATAATGTTAAGCGCTAGGCACCATGTGGCAGCGGGCCCTCAAGGCCTCACGATCGTTGCCTATCGTTGCCCACCTGCACTCTACAAGCCCCCGCATCCAACTTCTGACCTTCAAACTCACGAAAGCTACCAGAGGACACCTATCCCCGAAAACATGAGCGCGATGGCCTTTAAGCGTCCCTTAGATGGATCGACGTTTCGATTGGACACGTCCGGGGTAGCAGGTTTCTTCGGCACGCTTGGAGAAGAAGCAATTGCGGCGATGTCGACGGTACACATCTTCGAAGGGAGGAAATGGTTGGGCTGGTACAACTCCCCGGGGAGTTTCGTTGTTGCAAAGAAATATCAGCAGTTGGCATCTTCACGAGCTTCAGGAAAGACAAGCGAACCCACGGATATTGATCCTGGCACGCTGTTTGGACCAACAGAAAATATTGCAGGTCCCCAGTTTGTCGCTTCGCAATCTGGCACTATCATCGAAAATACAGGGCAGATGGGTAGATTGTTTTTAGAGGAGTGCCAAAATATAAAAGACTCAAAAGTCGTTCAAGGCCGAAAGACCACGCCGGTGGCAGTGACAGTCGCGAATATCAGCAGCGCATGGAACCCCCAAGACAAAGAGCTAGTTGGCGCGACTGCGTCACCTAGACGACGTACCATCATTCTTGCCTGCATTCCGATATTTTCAAGTTTAGCAGCGTGTATTGCAAGTGGCGTTTATCAGGACTGGTATTGCTTTGCGATGATTCTACTAGGAATAATCTCCAGTGGAATATCATGCTTTACAATAGGTTGCGCGGATTTCGTGTTCAGTAGGCCAGTTCCCACACATGGATCTCCAGCCGGTGACGGAATCCTGTCATTCCAGAACGACATTATAATTGTCCTTGGAGATGAGGCAGCTGTGAACTCGATAACAAAAGGGAAATTTATTCTACGATTTGGGAGGGGATTTAGATATCACGCCATTAACATGGCTTCGCTCTTTCTTACAGCTCAATCGCTGTTACAACTTATTCTTATACCCCAAGGGTCGCTTTTCGGACAGATTATGTTCCTGTCATCTGTGCTAGTATCGTGGGGTTACAATTACTACCTCTCAAGCTCCGTGGATACGATGAATATCCAGCGGCAGATTCTGGTAAACAAGATTATCAAGATACAGAGTCCAGGTCTACAGCGATACATATTCGGTACCAGAACCTCCATGACTGTTTTTGTGATGCTCGTTCTGAATCCACGGGATCCTCGCAATTTCCTTGATAGCCTTCTACCGAACGATACAAAAGTATGGAGAGTATGGAAAGACTCAGTCGCTGATATGGCACAGAAAGGTATGTTCGACAACGAAAAGAGAAACCTTGGGGATGTCGAAGAACCTCGAGAGCTAAAGCTCCTAGACACATTGTATGGTGATGCTCAAACAGCATTTGACGAATATCAATATTATCTTGGTCGATTAGGATTGGTATAGGATATGCATCTCTGATCTCACGTACTCCATGGTTGACCACTTCATGGTATCGATAGCTACTTCTACCTATCTCTAGTGTGATGTGATCGTACAGTTGACTCGCAGTGATATGTACTCAATATTGACTCAATAAGCACTACCCACCTATTTACGAAATAATAGAATTAGGGAATAGTAGGCGTCGAGATGTATTTTTGCGGCTTTCATTGCGGTCTCACAAATGGGATGTCCATGGAATCATTCTAAGTAATCTACTATTCTGCAACGGTTGTCGGGACAACACAAGATCCGGTCCGGTACGCGCTGACTAACATTTGACTAGTACGCTCGCCTGAGCAGTATAAAAGGGGGTACTAAGTATTGGACACTACTTATTCTTTAATTCCGGTAGAGTTTTATGAGTGAGAATCAGTTACAAAATAAATTGAACAATGATTCAGGTCCCTTTCCACTGATCTTAAAGAACCGTTAAATAAATAAAGAATAGGGCCGGCAAGCGGCAGGGCCCACTACCTTCTCATTTAACTGACATTTACAATTAGTAAAGACATGGATGGGAATCTGTTACAGAGCACGATGAGAAACAGACATTGTACGTGCCGAGAGGAAAGGAATGTACTGCAACTGCTAACACCACAAGGCTAGCACAAGCCCATCAAGACCTTCTCGTGCTAGAAGACCAGCCTAGAGGCGTCAGATTATGCACAAGTCGTAATCATCCTCTCAGGACTCTCAATCCACCCCCTCCAACACTCAACAAACGCAGCCATCTCAACACCCATCTTCAACCTCCTCTCCCCCGGTATCTTCCTGTTCTTAACCAGCACCTCACGATTACCCTCACCCATCTCATCCTCATTGGGCCACCCATACCAGTAGTCGTCTGCCACGTCTCGGTAAGATGGCTTTTATCGGATTCGCCGTTTGCAATTGCATTACTAACCACTCGCTTCTCTAGGCTGGTCTTCTAGCACGAGAAGGTCTTGTCTGTTCAGCTTCAGGTACGGTTGTCACAGCGCTACTAGATTCCTCCGCGGCTCCTTCGTCTTCGACCTTGTTGAGACACTGTGTAAACTACTTTCTCCATCCTAGCCTCCTTGATAAGGAGTCCCTTTATGCCTTCATCGAATGGGAAGGTGATTCTACACTTGCTTTGTCTGATGCACATCGCAGAGTGGGCCGAAGGCTGTTATTGGGCTAAAGGGTGCTACAGAACTGTCATACCGACACGTTAGGCGAATGACCAGGTAGATGAATGAAGAAAGAATATACCAGTTGATAAGCTTATACTCAGCAATCCCCTCCCCAATATCCGTCATATTGAACCTCTGCAACGTTATTCTCCCCCATACCGCCGAGGTTGTATGGATGTAGAAAATAGCATATGGTCTGCATATGAGTAAGAGCAATGGGCGAGCGAGAGTGTAATACCACTACTGCTTGAGGTTCGTGCTTCGATGTCAGGTTATTCGAAATGCTTGCGGTAGGTGCTTTGCCTGATTGTGGTCGGCGACGAGATCCAATGCTGCTTCAGGTGGACTCTGTTACAAAAACTTTCTTTGGACGAGGCTTGAGTAAGAGCTCGTGGAAACTGGAGGTGGATGGAGGAGCAGAAGAAATAGAATGATGTTGGCAGTTAATGTTGACTGTCTGACGTATTTGTAATGATTGGGCGCTAGGGCGAGAAGAGCCGGTATCAGTGAAGATGAATACCGACGGAATACGGGAGGGTTATCGATGACTGGGGATGATAAAAGGAGGATCTGAGATGAGTGAAATTCGTCAGCTGTTACAGACCGTCACGGACTCCAGCCAATCAGACTCAGATCCCGTTCAAGCTCCCGAAATCGCCTTATAGGGAAATCGAGACCACCCTATAACCCAACTACCTTAAAAGTAGTGGGAATGTCTTACCTGGTCTTCAGTCACTGTCGTGTGCCAAACTAACTTGTTTTGCGTCAGACACCCGTTAAAATTGAGTTTCCACACAGTCTGGCTAAGGTACTTAAGAAATCGCATGTCCAACCTATGCAGTTCAACATGTCATCAAGATGATTTCCAAGAAACCAATCTTTCAGCACTCGGACTCGCTCAAATTCAGTGCTGACGTTCGAAAAGGTTTCTTAATTAGGAGTATATTTATTGGTGATTTTGCTCCACCTCTTACAAACTCTCCACTAGCGACAAAAATATATGCTCAACAATCATGTAGCGCAACCACTCTTTTCGACTCAATGGTTCACATTTGATAATCCCCAGGAAAATTTGGGGTCTCCTTTCAAAGTTGCAGAAAACCGACACAAGCATGCTTGGTGTCAGGAGGAAGGCTTAACTCTTTTATTTGCTCATGCAAACGGAGGTCGTAAGTTGCATTCGAGCCTAATTGAAAACTTATGTACATAACGGTATAAGATAAGGAACAGTGGGAGCCTGTTTTTTGCGAACTGTTCTCTCTTCAAAATAAACATCTACATTCCAACTCTAATATCATTCGAGAAGTGTGGGCACTGGATACTCCAACATACGGAGATTCGGCTTTGCTGAATGCCCGCTCGCACGCAGAACGAATGGGAAACACGTGTAGGACCTAAGCTCCAGTTACACTACACTAAATGACTCTTATTGTAATCGTTTCACAGCGACATCAGAATTCGGAATAGCTACTGCATCCTTAATAAAATCACACCATTTCAAGGCCATTCATTGGGAGCAACTGCTTGATCTTTGATATTCCAACGTTTAATTTTTAACGCTAAATTCTTTAGCGTGTATTCAACGAAACTATTTATGCCCCACTAGCCACCTTACGCTGCAATCCTCCTTGTCGAAGCAGTTTATCCGATAAAGAGTTATTCAATAACGACATTATAATGGGTCTCCTTGAGCGTTCAGTTTCTCGTGAACGGAAGTCCTGGGGCAGCCAGGAAGAGGCTTATGCGTGGTTGAGTAGACGTAAGCCGTGGTCTCGGTGGGATAAACGGATGCTAAATATATACGTGGTAAGCATTGAAACTAAGACATACGCAAGCTTTTAGTTAAGAAATCATAGGAGTATGGTCTAAGAGAAGAGAACATTAACGATAAAAATACAATTGTCAAACGAAATGCAGAAAAGAACAAGAAATGAGTATATATCGTGATATTGAGCCTATGGTAGTTGCCACAGATCAAGTGGCTTTCATTTGCTCGGATGGGGTTCTGTTACACAATGGTGTTGAACCATGCGAGAGATGGATGCAATAGGAGTTGCGGCGGCGGCCATGCCATGGAGGCTCGAGGACCAACTGCGGACTACTGGATGCCGGTTATGTCGAAAAGCCACAGCAGGGCATAATACAATGCTCAATCTCGTAAGTTAGTGGTAGTATGTAGACTCCCGAGCGAGTCTCGACCTGCACAGTGTAAGCTCACGATTCACGCTGTAATTTCAATAGACTCCTAAGTACATACACCCATGTATGTATTGAACGTGAGCGCTTAGCATGACCAATCGGGTCAGGTCCAGACAAGGTCCAGACGTTTACGCCATATCCCTGGATGCTCCTAGATGTGTGTCATTGTGTACAACTTCAAAAAACCGTTCCCAGATCGGGGTAAGTTCTTAGGTCTCCGGGGCTATTGGTAAGCATAATGGATAGCTTCACTACCTGCATCGAAGCCTACCTAGTAGAAACTATATAGTGTATATCTCATTGGATTTCGCAAGAATTTGAAAACATTTTATTGAATCGCTAAAGGCACACTTGTAAGTAACCAACTTGTATATAAGTAATCTTTAATGTGTATATTATTAGGTGTGAAATTTCAGGGTTGTCAGACTCCCAGCCCCTAGGTCGGCGGCGCCACACTAGGCAGATGCCATGTTCAAATTCATTATAAAATCTCACGCTTCCTATTTTCCAATATCTACTCTTTGACTACGTTCCTCTTTGGTTCCTCCTACTCGCTACGCGTCCGCGACATGGCTCAGTTATCTTTTCCGCCCACCTCTTTGACGTCATCTGGATTCGATGATCTCGGAAGTACCGGCTTCTCGGTGCACTGCGAACATACTAGAGTTCCTATGTCATTCAATGGGTTATATGGCTCGCAGCTAATTGCATCCAAGATAAATGATATGTGCTGTCTCTTTCTCTCATCTGTAATACGATGTAGTCTTACATCTTTATATAAAGTGTTTATGGAATTACGATGGTAATTTTTTTTTTCTGGGTAGATAACAGAATGCTTCTTAACCCAGTTATCTGATGATTTAGGTAATGGTTTCACAATACTTTAGGTTCCATTCAGCTGGTGATTCGAGACTAGTTAAAGGAACAGTCATCCTTCTCACGTATGCATCTGTATAAACTGAAGTTTACCTGGTTTCTAATGTTTTTATGAATATCGGCAACCCTGCAGGCAGTCTTTGTTAATGCTCAAACATACGACTACTTCGTGCTGAAGTTTTCAAGAGCAGATCTCTTCATTCTAGTTACATAGTATGCACCCTCGCTGTATTCAGCGAAATTGCTGCTTATCACGATTTTCTTTCCAGCTCTGCCATTGTGAGCTGTACATGCGTGATTTTCAATGATTACAACCAACACTTCCTATTCATTGGCAGGGGAAATATGTTACTATAGTAAGCAAGAACCTAAATTTGGTATATTAATTCATTAATTCTGTTTAGTACTTCACCGCATTTGTCGCCCAAATGTGAGTTGTCGGTATTTACCTATTGGTGACGTCGTGAGGTTAAAAATTCAACTTTGAACTAGGTTTTATGCTACACGCATCTATTCAAGTAAGTTGATCATATGATCTACCACCACTGGCAATCGGAGAGGGGAGAACACTGGTTTTGACTGACATTAGTAACAAGGTATATGCCGATGAGGTTAAGGTTGCTAACGGTTCCAGTGGTAGTACTTGCTTTGTTGCAAATAGGTAGGTTTCTGAGTGATGCATCATACTTAGTTCATGTCTATATGTTGTGATTGAATTCATCGTGACAGTGGCAGGCTTTAGTGAGTTATAAACACTGTACCTGTTTAAATATCAGCTCACTAACTTTCTCATTGGTATAGCTGTAGTAATATTCATGTACGTAATTCATGATTTTCGTGCTCTTTATCTGAGCTAAACCCTACAGGATGAAAGCGAAGTCATATTCTAATTTTAGACTGTTTCCTTCGCGTATCGTATGCATTACTCTTATTAAATTCATGGGTTGGTTAAAATTCTCTCCATCAGTTTATCGTCATTCAAGGAGTCGCAGCGGCAGCATGTGACATATCGATCACTCTTTTGTTTTCTCTCATCGTTAAAACAAATCGATCTGGAATGCGAAGGTACCGTTGCGTTGCATATGTTGCTTGTATTAAATTAATATTATGTCTCAATAGCCGAACCCATAACCTTTTGAACAAGTTGATTGTTTATGCTGTGAATCGAGCTGCCGTAACAAGGTGTGACCCTAACAACGAACTGTTATAACAGCTTTATTTAATGCGAGTATGTAGTGTCTGTTCTCTCCTTGGAGTATCTATGGTATGATGACATTCATAAGATGCAACATGAAGTCTAAGTATATTAACCTGCAAATAGTTCTGGTATATTAGCGGAGCATACTATTAGTAAGTCTTTGGCAGACTCCCGACTTTAAGCTTTGAAATAATGTATTCCACTAGTATGATACCATTGGTTGCTAATACACATAGTGAGTCTTAAATTTTAAACAAATAGAATGAATTTCACAAGCAAGAATCCGGAAGTCTATGTTATTTCTGTAATAAGTGTGTATGTTGTCTTCCGTTTACTAATTACATCTCCCTACTTAATGGTAATATTTTTTGTAGTCTATCAACAAGAGGTGCTTTACGAGAAGAAGATTACTCGATTCATCTCTCAGATATATATATACCATCCGACAGCATGGACAACCGTGT
This sequence comes from Cyathus striatus, assembly GCA_025738555.1. Lineage (NCBI taxonomy): Eukaryota > Fungi > Basidiomycota > Agaricomycetes > Agaricales > Nidulariaceae > Cyathus > Cyathus striatus. The sequence goes on from JAOVFP010000021.1 coordinate 791,140, forward strand.
GAGTGCTACTTCGTTGTAAGCAATGAGAATAGTGGTTGATATATTTATCGACGTTACAGCGTGGTCGCTATGTTCTTGAAGAGACTGAAGCAGATCTTCAGAAAGGAGCCAATCATTTCATTATGCAAGTATAGACACAGAAGTGAAATATTGTAGCACATGAGCATGTATATGGGACAATTTACAAAATTGGGAACTTAGATGTCAGAGAGGGGTTTTATGTCCGAATGAAATTTCAAAAAAAAAAAAATGCTGGGTTTCATGTTGCACCTCTCGTAGAGCTATTTAAAACAATGGTACCTCCAGACTTCGTGGGCATCTTAATATCCCCTACTTACCGGCATTAAATATACATAAAGTCATATTGCTGAGGACCGGGTGGGTACGGGGCAAAGTTGATTATGCGCTATCGATTATGTAGAACGCGAATGTGTAAATGTCGAGGACAGTGGAAGCGATAAAGACTCAATTTGACAAGAGCTGAGTGTTCATCTTCAGTTGTCAATGTCAAGTATAAGACTTATTATGGACGGGGGTACTACTCCGGAGTCCGGGATATATATCTTACTGAAAGCTAGAGCGTTTTGAGAGCATTGCTCCAGCGAGTAAGTTAATGGCGAGTACTTACATTGAATAGACTAAGATAATTAAGAAATCAGTCCTTGATTGCTAACTTTCGCTAATCAGCGACAGTGAGAGATTGAGAGTGCCAAGATACGGCAATGAAATGGTATCAATTGATGTCTGCTGATACTTCGGATGCAACGAGCGGAGGAAAGCAGAAATAGAAATGGGTTTTGGCAGCTACGTGGTAATAATGTTTTCTGGATTGATATATTATAAAATCATACTTCAGTTTTACTGACAGTTATATGTGTCTAGAATCTGACCAGAATCGATACTTGTGAAGGGTTCCGAATGTCCGAAATTCTGTCCAGGGTAACGCACTGGATACCAAACCCTATCAGACCCCTTAAGTACAAGTAAGTATGTACTGTATATTCGGAAAGTTCAAGCCCAGGGCCTAGGCGTCTAAGTACATGAAACATTCGATTATGTAAGTAATGATAACACTAGTTACTTACTAGTTATTGAGTTACCCGAAAAACTCTCGCGGGTCCTAAGTTGTACATATATACTTCCTGAAAATTTCCCGTACAGCGCTTAAGTTACATAATTATTGTAACCTCATATCTTAAGTTTCTAATTCAACCGAAGTATAAGTATGTAAAGGGCTTGGTGGGAACTGATTCTCCTTTCTACGCCCCGCCCTTTCTCGATCCTGTTGTGTACTAACTTCTAGGTAGCCTGCGCCGTTCCTTAGCCATCTAGGTAATGAGCATACCAATAGTACTACCTGCAACAATCCCCACCAAGTACGGTCCTATGCTCGTGGCTACTTTCGTTAACGCCCAGTATGTTTTGTTTCATGTGTTTCAAACTGACTAACAAACCGGCAATTAAGCGCTTACGGAGTTGCATTGGTACGAAATACAGCCTGGCATTGTACGTAATGGTTGCTCATTATACTTCCATCATCTACAGATAATGGTTGTGCAGTATTTCAGACTCCACTCTGCTGGTGATTCAGCACTTACGAAAGGAACAGTCGGCCTTCTTAGGTACGTCTCCATTTTTCCTAAAGCTCCATAGTACTATTTGTTAACCCAAATCTATATTTACAAGTATTTCAGCCACCGTTGAAGTTATTTGTGCTTGCCTACAGGTCTTCGACTATTTAATATTGAAATTCGGAAGATCTGAGCTGTTCAACGCAATGTCCAAGTGGGTCGCAGTAGATTCAAATGTCAGCACTGATATAACTACAACTTTCGCAGCCCTACATTGGTATGCTGTTTACAGTCATATTTTAGAAACTACTTACCACGAAAACCTCAGGGAAAGTATATAACTGCTGTGTGTTTCGGCCTTCATTGATATATATGCCTGCGCTCACTATGTCGTTTATCCAGTATTTCACTGCATTCACCGCTCAGATGTGAGCCAGGACTGGCACTACATATTGAGTCATGGAAAGATGATCACACTTCTCTGCTTATTTTAGGTTCTATGCATCTCGTATTTGGTCATGTAAGATTGTCAAGTGATCGATCTAAATTTGTTTAAGCTAACCAAATAATCAGTAACCAGATACATGCCGCGGAAGCTGCGAATACTTACACTCCCAGTAATGATGTTAGCGATAATGCAAATGGGTAAGCAATAATAAGATTACTTCTAAATGAATAAACCAACATATTATTGATGTTCATATCCACTTTCATAATAACAGCGGCGGGTTTAAGTAAGTTAATCAAGTTTAATTGTATCCAGAATTCGTCTCAAAGAGTCGTCATTTTCGATAGCGCAAGTCATCATCATGTGCAGTATGATTTTGTCATCATAATCGGATGTCAAACTAATTCAGCATGCTTTATATTCCGAATACTGCAGGGGTCATGCAGGAACATTCTCCAACCTTAAGAAGAATAACAAATTATGCATAGTATTTACATCTCGTCATAATCGAGTCACGCAGCTCCTCTGACATATTAACTTATTGTTTTCAGCGATTATTAATTGCACAGGGCGTTTTCACTGCCATATGCGATATGACCATAACTGCGTCATTTTATACTATTTTCCATTCCAACCGCTCTAGAATTAGAACGTTTGTAAATTTTGAAAATAATGTTTCTGCTAACAATTTACATTGTTATATTCCAGTCGGACGCACTCTATCCTTAACAAGTTTATTATTTATGCCATAAATCGCGCTGCAGCAACAAGGTATATATTCTGTATTTTAGCTCTATAACATCTGTAAGCTCATGTTACATAGCGTATGCTCTTTTGTTGGCGTACTCACGGTAGGTGAAATTACAAAATGGAAGACTTTTAAGTGAAAATAGTAATAAACGTGATAGTTCTGCCTTTTCTGTGGAACATATATTTAGTATGTTGATACTTTCTCCTTAGTGTTGTCGATTGATGTACTAATTCACTTGACTTAGCCTGATCCCAGTGCTTGCTAATACTGATTGTACGCACTGCTATTGCATTGTCGAAATTAACTTTGAAGCATGTTTCCTAGTACATGTTATCTCGGTAGTCAGCGTGTACGTATATATTTTGCTTCATTCCTCGAGTACTGATGAGCATTTCGGCAGCCTCACTGCAAGAGGAAGTTTAAGGGAAGATGAATATTCTTTTCACCTTTCCGGCATCGAAATACCATCTGTCAGAGGCACTGGCGTACCAATACAAACTGTAGGCGAGTTTCCAAGTATCAAAATAAATGCTAATACCACATTCAAAGGACAATAATAATTATTCTGATGATGTCTTGGTGAATAGTACGCCAAATATGGGCAGTACAGTAGTATAAGTAGTTCTGGATCATTTATTTCGGCATATTTATATAATTTTATTTACTTAATTCGCCAATTATCCATCACAGTAGTACATTCTCATTAAGCTCAGAAGCGAGGATTCCTGCGGGTTTGACTTTATTCGTAGTATCTCGACTGAAATAGGAGATAAGTACTGTTGACACTACAACTACATGGCGCTTAGTTATTACGGGTCGATGGCGTAGTTGGTTATCGCATCTGTCTAACATATCAGTTGATGGTAACACAGAAGGTCCTCAGTTCGAACCTGGGTCGACTCATATATTTTGTTATGTACATCCTTTTGTGTATTTTTGTATTTCATGTCTGTGAGCATGGTAAAGCCTGTTCTGTGTTCTGTACGCCTTAATTGCATATTATTGCGGTACAATGATGAATCGATGACTTTGAATAGTAACCACATGTAAACTATTGTGTTATTTTTGATTTCGCCTTTTCTCCTCCCTCAAGACTCCACCTTGATCACACGTAATTCACTTAACACTGAAAATTTTCTAATAATATCTGAATTTGCCGACCGCGTATCCTGGCTTCTTTACCATAAGTTATAACTATAAGCGATGTTCTGTTTCCCGTCCCACGACAGCCCACGCCGACAGCCAACAAGATCATGTAGTAAGTAGTCCATCATCTTATCAATCACTACCAATCTGACATATCACTTGTACCTAGGCTTCGGAAGCATGCCATAAACCTCCTTCGTCGAGCAGTTGATTGAGACACCCGAAAGAGCCGCAAGGTATTTAAAAGAACAGTTACTGGAATAACTTCCGAAAAAAACTCTTCGTCACCAAAAAACATGCTGCCCGTAGTCCCACACTATCTTATAGTCATAGGAACACTCCTCCTCGGTCTCACATCGAAATCTACCTCATCCCGGAGAATATTCTTCTTCTTCGCCCTTACAATCTTCCTTCTTATCTTTGCCACTCCCCATCCGGACTTGGATCCTTCAATAAAATATCAGATCGGCCTTAATGGCTCGTTTATCGTTTCAGCCGCGTTCGACTTTCTCGTTCTCCGCTCTAATCCCCAGGATACGCTGAAGCATAATAAGCAAACCACACCCGTATCCAACCTCAGTTTCTTCCCCAGACTCAAATGGGCTGCGGGTCTTTTGTTCAACTATCGAGGCGTGAACTGGACGCACGTGGTTCGTGGGCTCCGTTATCCTCAACACAAAACACGTTGGGGATTCGTGTTTTCCCAACTCAAGTGGGCGGCGTTTTACTTCACCCTGTCAGATATTGTGGGTGCAATCATGCGTCGAAACCCTGCTATGCACTATCCCCCAACCGAGGCTATGTCTGCGCGTGGGGTGTCATGGCAAACCACTAATGTGATCTTGTTCTGGTTGGGTCTGGTTACTTTGCAAAACCGCATGTACAACTTTATATCCGCGTTGTCGGTTGCCGTGGGCGTGTCAGATCCAGAAGATTGGCCAGATTTCTTTGGTGTATGGCTGGATACGAAGAGTATACGATCATTTTGGGGGTAAGTAAATCCGTTCAGATTGGTGAGTTTCCAACTGATGTGGGTGATTTAACTCAACAGTCGAAGCTGGCATCAATGTCTTCGAAGGGTATGTTCATAATTGTTTTAGTACCAACTCTCTTCGATACTAATTATCGCGCACTAGTCTATCCAGCCGCACTCAAAATATCTTACCCAAAAAATCCTACACCTCTCACCTACCAGCCTAGCTACAACGTATATTGAACTTTACACATGTTTCTTCCTCTCAGGATTATACCACGCAGCAGGTGACTGGGTTGTCCAACGAAACTCTGAAACAGCGTTGGTTAACGTCAAGTACTTCGTACTGCAAGCAGCCATAATGACGCTTGAAGACTTCCTTATTTTCCTCGGTAAAAAAGTTGGCATGATGAAGATTCCAACTATTGTGTCGTATGCATGGGTTCTGGGTTGGATGACAGTTACTTGTCCTGCGTGGGTAGAGAGCATGGTGGTGGGGAACAACCTTTCCTTTGCTCCAATTCTGTCTGTGGTTGAAATGGTTTTGAGTAGTTTTGCAGTTGGGTTATAAGCTGTGGTATTGTGATTAGGGTTCTTGAATAATTAATTATAATCCATCAAATAACTAGCCCCATTTAGCGATAATACTGTTATATACAACGACCCCATACTATCGTGCTAACCAACAAGCTTCCAGTACTGGTCAATATGATTAATGATCCAGTAAGTAGTTAAATTTAGGATGGCGTATAGCATTCTCTCCATATGACCTAAGAAATTGGGTTTAAAAAGTACAGAGATGGTTCATGTCATAGGTAAATAAACTCAAGTGTAGCTTATCCTGTAGGCTATGACTATTTCACTATCGAAAACTTCACATTACGCATATGGAATATTTGCAAGGTGTTATCGGCTTTGGAATATGATGAGAAGCTCTCCTCTGCACCACCTGTAAGAGTTGGGTTAAGGTTTACAGTAGTACATAAGTAGACTTGCTTACATCACCACTCTTTAGTCTTTCTTACCATCATCCCTACGCCTGTGTAGCTAGTTTCTCCCTATAGAACTGGTCTTACGCACTTGGGACTGAGGAAGGCTCACCCTGTAGAGGACTACACCTCTACACTTTTTTGCGTAGCCTGCTATAGGCTGCCAGCTGCCAGTGTTAGGCTGGTCTCACCCAACTCTTATCTCCAACCCTTTGTGAGAGGTTCTCTGACCTCTTACCTTCTGGCTCTGCAGTTCTAGTGCTCAACAGCATTTGTGGCTTTCCTGGGTTGTTCATTGGAGGATTCTCTTAGGGTTTTCAGGCTGTGTAGGAGGTGATCATATGATGGTTGGGCCATATCTCGGGATCGAAGGCACGTATTCGCATGGTTGTTTTTGCGTTCAACTCTACTCGTCGATACGTTTCCATCGCCCCCTCATTCATCCCGATCCGACCACTCCTTGGCTCACCATCGCCGTCGACATCCCCCACGATGTTCGGACAGTCTCGGATCCAGTTCCGATTCGTTCCGCTCGCTCTTTTGGGTGTGCGTAGCCCTCGTTCAGACCTTTCCGAGGACTCCTTACGCGTCACGCTACGACGCCTGGATCGTGCGCTATCGCATTTTTCGTCGACACCTCCATTCCTTCTACCACCCCCCATTCCTATCCCCTGTTCAGCCTCTTTTGCACCGTTATCCCAGCACCTGGATACTCAGCTGGGTCCCTATTGCACCCTATCACTGCTGGAGCCTTGTTCATCTCGGAGATCTGTGTTGTATTCGCATTCCCCTTCATTTCTGGTGATACCGACCTCATATCACTACCATCACACTCCTTCGACACAAACTCTCTCTTCAAAATATCTCCTATGTGCCTCTCTTTGGTTGGTCTATGTTATTGAGGAGGCCTTGGTTGTTAGCATGGGTGGTCCCTACGCGCCTGGACAGTCTATGAGAGGCTGTTTCTCGAGCAGGCCTTGGTTGTTAGCCTATATGTGGTCCCTACGCGCCTCGCATGGTCACCTTGTCGGCTCTGCCTAGTATTTGGTGGGGGTGAGGCCTTGGTTTGTGATTGTTGAGGGTGTTTCTCCTAGGTTTTTGGTGGACTTTTGGATGGTTGCTCTAGGTAGTTTCCATCCATCCTTTCCTTTGGCTCTCTCCAGGTGAGATTGAGCCCCCTGGGATCAATCTAGTAGGGGAGTATGTAAGAGTTGGGTTAAGGTTTACAGTAGTACATAAGTAGACTTGCTTACATCACCACTCTTTAGTCTTTCTTACCATCATCCCTATGCCTGTGTAGCTAGTTTCTCCCTATAGAACTGGTCTTACGCACTTGGGACTGAGGAAGGCTCACCCTGTAGAGGACTACACCTCTACACCACCGGCCTCTGTTCAATTGTTACTCTACTTCAGAAGTGCTATATTTTAGTAAAATGATATGGTTAGCTATGAACAGTCTTAACCACAGCCAACAGTAAAAATATTCCCGTCTATACGTATAACACGGAATTGTGTTCATCTAGTACCTGGATATACCCTGGTTCGAGGTACGACTACATCTGTCATGCATAGTCTTCATTTCAGCTCGTCACGCTAAATCTTTTGTGGAAATTCAAACATCATTGCTACAGTTTCTCCCTTAGATGACACATCCAGTCTGTATGATTGATTGCAAACTAACGAAGCAAAAAATGCTCACTGTATCTCCGGAATGCAGCCATGGGAGCCGAAAGGTAGCCCCGCCAACAAGATGGCTATCATGCTAATACACCGCATCTGCTTAGTTATCTTGGTTCTAGTTACATCTTTTCTTATTCTGCAACCGCATACATACTATATAAATATATCTTCAGACACAAGATGTTAATATACAGCATGCATTGACTTAAGTTTGGTGCAAGCTGCAGTTTCCTCTGTACAATGTCGCAGTGTTGAAATCATGTTATCCATCTTCACCGATGTCGCACCAGTAAAATATACCTTAGTGTATTTGCGTAACTGAGGGGAACTCCGCTCAATATTTAAAAAGATTTTTATTTGCTCACTTCCCATCATCCTATCATGGCATCAAGTACAGTATTACTATCGAAACAAGCTTAGTGAAAGCTATAATTTCCACTGCACAATGTTGCGATGTTAGAATAAAATATTACTTTATACACATTGAAAAACTGTTGTTTTAAATGTAGGGCAACCTAGTATAAAAGACTTACGAAGATATATCACAGGATCAACTTCTGGAGTGGTACTATCTTACCTCTACACTAAGCCTCTAGTCTATATAAAGCCGAGTATGCATAAATATTTGAAGTGCTGGTACAAGCAAATATTACCTTTGCATCAGGTTGTAGTGTTGTGATGGTCACTATATAATCAATAATACCACTAGCTAGCTCCATTTTCACGACAGTTTTTCCTTGAAAGTCACCCTTTTTCTCTTCTCAAAAATAAATTAATTCGCGATCACCTATTTTTTGGATATTTGGTAAAAAGTTTAAAAAAATTCTCGACACCAGCCAATAGTCCCAGGCATGTACAATGTGTCTTATCATATTGACCCTCCACTATGGGGGCACATAGAAAATTCCGGGCACACACAAAAGTGAGCGTGATTGAGTGTGCCACACTCAAGGCCAAATTTTCATGCACAAAAGTGAGCGTGATTGAGCATGTCATGCACAAAAGTGAGCATGATTGAGCATGTCACGCTCAAGGTATTTATTTTAGTTCTAAATGGCCCATTTGTGGGCCAAAAAGAGTGTAAATCAAATGTACATACTAGTGTTGTATGTCTGTGTCATATTTTGAATGTGAGTGATGTTTCTAATCAAGATATGAGGTCAAATCTTGAAGAATAATATTTATACTTCATGCTCATGTTCATGCTCAAGGTGTGAGCATGGATTGAGTGTGCACGCACACATCATGCTCAAGATTTTACTTCACGCTCAGGGTCAACATCTCACGCACAGGGTCCATACATTCACACACAGGGTCTAAGTTTTCACACTCAAGGTCATCAACTCACACTCAAGGTCTGTCAACTCACGCTCAAAGTCTTTACTTCATGCTCACAAAAAAATTATATGTTACATTTATATTTTGGCTTCACTTACATGTGGGAGGAAAAGTAAGTTGCAAGTGTAATATTTGGAGCATGAATAGGAATACCAATCACACTCAGACATTGAGTGTGAGTGTAATACTTGTGAGCATGAATAGGTGAGTGTAATACTTGTGAGTGTGAATAGGAATACCAATTATACTCATGCTCAAGTTGAATGCAAGTGTAATATTTGTGAGTGTGAGTAAGAATACCAATCACGCTCACACTCAAGTTAAAGAATATTGAGTGTGAGTGTAATACTTGTGAGCATGAATAGGAATACCAATTATACTCACACTCAAGTTGAATGCCAGTGTAATATTTGTGAGTGTGAGTAAGAATACCAATCATGCTCACACTCAAGTTAAAGGACTTTGAGCATGAGTGTAATACTTGTGAGCATGAATAGGAATACCAATTATACTCAAGCTCAAGTTGAATGCAAGTGTAATATTTGTGAGCATGAGTAAGGATACCAATCACACTCACACTCAAGTTGAATGCAAGTGTAATATTTGTGAGTGTGAGTAAGAATACCAATCATGCTCATGCTCAAGTTAAAGGATATTGAGTGTGAGTGTAATACTTGTGAGTGTGAATAGGAATACCAATTATACTCATGCTCAAGTTGAATGCAAGTGTAATATTTGTGAGCGTGAGTAAGGATACCAATCACACTCACACTCAAGTTAAAGAACATTGAGCATGAGTGTAATACTTGTGAGTGTGAATAGGAATACCACACTCACACTCAAGTTGAATGCAAGTATAATATTTGTGAGCATGAGTAAGAATACCAATCATGCTCATGCTCAAGTTAAAGGATATTGAGTGTGAGTGTAATACTTGTGAGCATGAATAGGAATACCAATTATACTCATGCTCAAGTTGAATGCAAGTGTAATATTTGTGAGTGTGAGTAAGAATACCAATCACACTCATGCTCAAGTTAAAGGACATTGAGCGTGAGTGTAATACTTGTGAGCGTGAATAGGAATACCACACTCACACTCAAGTTAAAGAACATTGAGTGTGAGTGTAATACTTGTGAGCATGAATAGGAATACCAATTATACTCATGCTCAAGTTAAAGGGCATTGAGCATGAGTGTAATATTTGTGAGCATGAGTAAAAATGCCAATCACACTCACACTCAAGTTAAAGGACATTGAGTGCAAGTGTAAATAAGTATTATAAATGTGATAGAATACCTATCATGCTCATGCTCAAATCAAAGGGCATTGAGTATGAGTGTAAATATAATACTGACATGCAGTTATACTATGCAAATATGTGTGATAGGTAGTAGTCTATCCTGTATTGCTCCCTGCTTCGTTGTGAATTTCCCTGCTTTTTTATTAAGCCCCCTTTCTTGTTCTGAAGTTCCCTACTTCACTGTAAAGCCCCATTCTTTGTTTTGAATTTCCCATGGTCTCTGCTTCATTGTGAATCCCCCTGCCTTGTTCTTAATTTTCCTGCTTCATTGTAAAGCTTCCTGTAATTTTCTGAGCCCCCTGTTTCATTATAAACTTCCCCTGTTTCTACTGTTCAATATATACCATTCTCTAGCTCTATAAATTTTTAACTGTTAGTCTGAATTACTGCTACACTCTCTGAGTCATTTTTTCAACTTGTAGATCATATGTACACTCTCTGAATCATTTATATACACTCTAAATCATATCTAAACACTCTGGATCATTGGTATACATTTTAAATCAATATACACTCATAAAGAAGACAATAACAATGAAATATATATAAAACCCACTGGTGTTCTTCAATTATTACATTACAGTGCTTAGTATATACCAAATTGTATTAAAAACATGCTTTACTATGCCAATTATTCAGTATGTAGTTGATATAAGACAGCCAGTTGGCTCACACTCATATAAGGATTATTCACGCTCATGTATAGAATATTCACACTCACATCACGCACAGGGTCGAATTTTCATGCTCAATAGGTGAGTGTGCACGCTCAACTCACGCTCACTTTTGTGTGTGCCCAGAATTTTCTTGCTGCCCCCACTATGGCTTGAACATCATGCATACCATAGTGATTTACTTTATATGGTTGCACTATTTTGCGGTATTGGAATAGCCACTGACAGTGCCTATACATGCTACTCACCTCTATTGAATATTGAATCCATCCCTATCCTCCCATATAATTTCCCTTCGCTCGTCACTGTTACTTAAAATTAATACTAATCATATCTGAATTTTGTCAAGTAGACTGTTAAAGACCCATAAATGTTTTTGGCTAACTGATCAGGGTATCACATACTAAAATATGTGACTGTCTTCATGTACATAGCTAGGGTTGTACTGTGAGGCCTACAGATTTTGACGTTGCCATTCCGAGAATTGGCATTGCCTTGCATTGCCGCCTACATAAGTGCTGACATCCATGTTCGAGTCCCAAACTGTGTCGCTGGTAATAAATACAGTCAATAAGTAGGATTGCCTTAACTATGTGCAAGGCACAGACTCAGTTACCTGTACACCATGTTGCGATTGCATTTTGTAGAATTAATGTATATTGTACACTGAATCTTCGTGTGTATTTGAAGTGATCAGTGTCTTATCTTTGATAGGACTCTCATTGTATATCTTGTACTTGTTATAAAAATTATCAGTAAGTCACTAAGTTCTAAGTTTAAGTCTTACACAGTGCTGCGGTGTTAAACTACATTTGTATACTACTTATAGATCTAGATGATATCCGTCACGTCATTCATATTGGTTTGTTTTGTTAGATTCTCTTCTAAAACATAGTACATATAAAAGATTCGATTAGCGGGGTTCATATTCAGTATTACATCCAACACCATGGGGGATTTAACAAAATATTATGCAAGCAGCAGTTCCCTTTATACCATTGTAGTGGACCTGTGGTGTTGGAGTGATCACTTTGCATTCAGTACAGTTACACTATTTTAATCTTTCAAAGTCATCCGCTTACTGTTGACAAGAAAATAAGACTAATTGAGGACTAGATCTTGCTATACATTCAACACGATGAGGGATTTAGTAGGATTTTGTGCGAGCAGAAGTTCTCTTTATACTAGGGTGGTGGTATTGAAGTGGATATATATCACTTTGCGTTCAATACAGGTCGCACTGTAGAATTATATTACATATTCAAATGTCACAATTCCATTCCATCTCCACATATGCATTTGGATATGTTACTATACCTATTATGTATTTTACAGACAATGTGCTTCCGCTTTTTATGTATTTAAGTAGTCTACTATGTACTGTACTACTTATCCATTTGCCTCTTGCTTCCTCCCCTTGCGTGCTCTGAGGCCAAATGTAACGTCGTCGTCGTCGATACATCGTTTATTTCAACACGCACTATTTAAATTATTATATTTCAAAGTCAACCATTTGTACTATGGACATGAAAAGAATACTGATTGATGGTATATGTTTCTGAAATTTGCTCAAATAAACTATTAGACTACTAAAAATAAAATAGAAATGCATTCATACACTATCCAAATACAAACTGTGTAAATTTCGATACCGTGGTTTGAACTACATTGAGAAAACCACGATTTCCTTCACACAATATTGCCGTATGTATGAATAGAGATTAATTTTAATTATCTCAGGTTGATCCTGTTCTGACTCGTGTTTCAAAAAGTTAAGACGTAAAAATCGGCTATATAATTGCACAATGTGTATAGATTTTCGCTAGGTGCAAGCCAAAGCGTTTCATTACACTATGCTGCATTATTAGGAGGATCGAACTAAGCTTTTTGTAGGCCGTTGAACCCTTTACACCACTTTGCCCGGTACTGTAACTACTTAATACTTTATTTTCACCTTGACTTGTTGCTTTCTCCATTTATTAGTAGTTACTCTTTCTCAAACGTTTCATAAAAATAACGATTTGGATAGGATTGCAATACACACAGCACACACGAGAAATTTCAATAGTTTGACTCCGATGTTTCCGCTGCGTCATGCTGTGGTGCTAAAACATCCCAAACATGCGCCCATAAGGGGTGCTAGCCGACTCCCATGCAACTCGCACGGGGTGGCGGTGGAATAACCCGGTCCAGTGATCGTCGTCATTTCCTGCACCAAGACTAACCATGACACGGGATTTTATTGCTGTCTCCTGTCTCCGCGGTCATTTCTCCCTACTCCCTGCTCCTATTCCCGCATCTTGCTCAAACCGTCCTCGGTCGTCGTCATTCGACTTGATTCGGATATGAAGGAGGCTTATAAACTCGCCATATTCAAGTTCGAACCTCGATAAAAGTCTACCAAAAACTTCAAATAAAGAAGATTACTTTGTAGTAATTACTACTCTCGACGTACGTTCTTGACTACCCTCTTGTCCATCCATGGCATCCATGATCCCCAGTCTGCAGCTATGTCTCATTCATAATGATCCCATGTCGACGCTCCTCGTCACTTCAGACGGTGAAGCAATGTACTCTATCGAAACTCCCGGCCTACGCTCGCCTTTCGCACTTTCCCCCTCCCCAACTCCGTCAAGCTCTCAATCGGATATACGTACATCACGTTCGCCTGTTCTATCCCACTCACACATACGACGCTCGCCTGTTCTATCCCACTCGCACCTCTCACCCCATCTGGCAATACCAGAACGATCATCGACCTTCCCACCAGCTACATCACGTACTGCACCCATACGACCAACAAGACCACGAACAAGATCAATCTCGCTCCCACATAAATTCTCCCCGCGCCATCTGGAATCCAGCGCACAAGAAGGATTGACAGAACGCTCCATATCCAATCTCGCAGGCATCATGACATCACTCTCTCTAGCTCCTCGCGATTCGTCGCCGTTCCATACTCAGACGCATACGCAGGGTTTGGATGAAGAAGAGGGAGAGAGGATTTCAACGGTGATGCGGCTGGAGAGAATGCATGCGTTTGGACATGGGCATGTTGCGACTGAGATTGGGGTCGTTAGGTATCATCCTGCACATGGAGCTAAGATTTTGATTCTGCTGCCGATTCGGTTTGGGGCGTTGGAGACGTATGAGCTTGTGATGCCGCCTACGCCCCTACCTTGTGTATTGGATGATTGGAAGGATGAGCATTCGGAGGAAGGGGTGGTGTTTAAGAGTGGACAGGGAGATGGGGAGTCTGAACGTGCGGCGGAGGTGCGGCATCAGAAGTATGTGTTCTTGTTCTTGTTCTTGTGTTCTTGTACTGATGAGGTTATAGTGAATGGGAATTTACAGGGCCAGATAATAAGCAGTATAAGTGGCAAATGTTCGTACAATGTCCAATCGTACGTTCTTCCCTCCCCCTACTCCTTTCTCTTACTCACCTCTTTGTTACGATAGTTACTCTTAACATACCCATCGGACCAACAACCTACCCCATTAGCAAGATACCGCAAAGCAAAGCTGGGAATTATATCTCGCTCATGCCGAGCTTCGTTGGATGTTTTTCCTGCGGGCATGGGTATCGTGGATATGGTCGTTGTGAGCTTCGCTGGGTTTATGAGGCGGATTGTTGGGTAGGCTGTTATGTGGGATTGGGAGGAGGGGCTGGTGGGGTGGCTGATGATGTTGAGTGCCGGGCCTGTGCAGGGTCAGGAAAGGAAGTCGCTATTCGTCAAGGAGACAAGCCTACCGACGCAACGCATAGTGCTTTTAACCTCGGACCTTCGCTACTATCGGAACGATAGACCACCCCTACTTGCACGTTTAACGACTCCCACTCCAATCTGGGGATCGTATCCCAGACTTGAAGAGCGTCGTGCAGGTCTCTTCTCGCAGTGATGAACATGGTTGATTTGGTTGGTTTTCTTTGGGTTTAGGTTTTGGAAGGGGATTTTTGGTTATGAGATGGGAATCTGGATATATAGGAGTAAACGAAGGGGGGAAAAGTCAGCGTCTGCAGGTATGGTGTTTGGTCTATAGGGTTATAGGATGGGTGTGGAATTTGAATTGCGTTTTTTGCTCTGCGTAAGGGCGGCACCACTGGATCTCGACTTTTAACCTCATGGAATCTTCAAGAGATTGTATGGGGGAAGGTGGTAGAGTGCAGGGGCTTGAAGATCATGCTGCCCTACACCGCTATACCATACCTCGGCCTCAAGCTTAGCTTCAATGCCGGTCCTGAACACAGGTTTGCCCGTCCAACGACTACGTGCAAATTTCAACCCAGGTGGAAGCTCGAACCCACTATTGTCGTCATGCGTCAAGACGACACTGTTCAGTCCCAGGTGGCTTATCAACGTTCAACTCCAATTGAACTCGACTTGGGAGAGGTGTTGCTAGAAGGCTGGTGATATACTGCAGGAGGTCGAAGCTTGGTCGAAGCTCGTACTACCCATACCGCTACAATCGTACGCCACACATCGAGCTACAAGTTCCCAGTCTTACCGTTAAGAGTACAGGCGTGGGTAGTTCTGTTCGAGGACTGCGAGGCGAGCTCGAATGCACTGCATCGTGCTTCCCTACGTGTCAAAGCGACTTGCCCTACCAAATCCTCGTCTGCTTTTAGCTGTTTCACAACGGGGAAGAGCGGGCTTGGCATCGCTGATGATATACTGCGGGGTGGCACCACTGGCTCTACTTATGGCCCGATGGGGAGGATGGCAATGTATGGGGGGCAATGGTGGTGGACTGCAGAAGCCTGAAAAAGTTACGCTGCACTATACCGCTATGCCATACCTCCGCCTCAAGCTTCAAGACCGGTCCTGAACACAGGGATACCCGTCGAACGACTACATGCAACTTTTAACCCAGGTGAAAGCTCGAACCCACTATCGTCGTCATGCGTCAAGACAACACCATCCGATCCCGGTTGCGGCTGTCCACTCAACCCGACGTGGGGAGGAGAGTATTTGGAATGTTGGTGATAAACTGTGGGGGTCGAAGTTCGAGCTGCCCGTACCACACCACCATCACATCGCTACATCGTACATCGAACTCCGACTTCTCAACTCTACTATTATGGGTACAGGCATGGGTGGTTCCGTTCGAGGACAGCGAGGCGAGCGCGAATGCACTTCCCTATGTGTCAAGACGACTTGCTCTCCTCACTAGATCTAGCTATGGACGAATGGGGAGGATGGTAATGTATGGGGGGGTAATGACGGTGGGCCAGGACTGCAGAGGCTCGAAGATCACGCTGCGATATACCACTATTCTATACCTAGGCCTGAAGTTTCGCGGTCCCAAAGCCCACCAGCTACGTGTAGCTCGACTCGAACCCCACGACATCAGGTAGCAACGTCATTGAACTCCAATCTTCGACGGGAAGCATGAGCGGAGGGGAGAGACGGCGTGGTGTGAGTTAGATTGAAGACTGTGGAGTGGAAGGTGCTTCGTTGTGCTCCAAGGGATAGAACCCGATCCGGCTGGCTTGAGTTGAGGGGACTAGCGGGAGACCGAAACAACCTGTGTAAACAGATCACCTGGTGATACACCGGGCTTCGGGACTGCAACGCTGCCGTCGACTTGGGACTACGCACGACTTTCAACCAAATTCGACCGTCCAAGGTTGCAATATGACACATTCGAAAATTGGACTCGATTCATCAGTTTTGTTGTGTTAATGAGGCAGACTGTTGGATAGGCGGTGTGGAAGTCAGGGCGTCAGGGCAGAGTGGGGGAGGAGGCGTCGTAGTGGGGGTGTCACCGTGTGTGGACTTGGTGTGGAGTAATGGACCGCAGGTTTTCCGAACCCATCGTACAGTGCTTCGCTGTGTGCCATATAAGGTGACTTGCATTCTCGATGCTGGCTGGCTTTTAACTTGGGGAGGAGTGTGCGTGGAAAGGCTGGCGGTTAACTGGGGGGAGTCGACTAAGTTCAAGCCTCCGGGGCCCACCCATACTGCAACATCATCGTACTGCAACAAGCTTCAAGATCACAACGCTGCCGTTGGCAAACCACACGCAACTTACAGCTCAAACACAATGATCTTAGGAATCGACACACCCTGTTTGAAGATTGCATTGGGACGACTTTGACTAGCCTTTCCCATTGTTCCACGTCACAGCACGGGAACGGAGAGGAGAGGATAACGATTTTCCGACCGTCAGTGAGCGCAACCCGTTCAGGAACGGGCTTGTCATTGCGGACGTTGGGATGGTCATTTTCCATTTTGCGAAACGTTGCATTCCGCCCCCACATTCACCTGGCGAGCAAGTGCAAGACATTTACGCACTTGCTCTATATCGAAATCCCATCCAACGATTGAAGACAACGAAAGGTGTCTGAGGAGGAACGGGGTGGATCGGCGGGTGGCAGGAGAAGTACGTATATTATAGCTGTTCTCGTGTCGAGTGCTGACGAGGTGATAGTGAATGGGAATGTATGGTACCAGGTACAAAGAAGCACCTGTGGCAAATGTTCGTGCAGTATCCTATTGTATGTCCTTCTCTCCCTCTTTCCCTTCTCTCCCTCTTTCCCTTCTCTCCCTCTTTCCCTTCTCTCCCTCTTTCCCTTCTCTCCCTTCCTTCCCCAATTGCACGCCCCTTCCCCGCCTTCCTTCCCATTTCACCCCCTCTTTTCTTCTATCCATCCCCTTCCCTTCCTCTCCTCCTTTCGTCCCTTAGCCCACGCTAACCTTACCGACAGTTACTCCAAACATACCCAACAACCCACCCTGCCAGCACGATACCGAAAAACGAAGCTGGACATCATATCTCGTTCGTGCAGGGCATCGTGGATCTTGTGGTTGTGAGCTTTGTTGGGGGGTATGACGCTGTTTTCTGGACAGGCTGTCACCAGCACAGAGGGGGGGAGTCGGTGGCTAAGGGTGTGCGTGCTTGATGTGATGTGGTTCGAGGATGCTGGTGCAGTCTTCAAGCTCGAACGGTAGCGTTTTTCTATTCATTAAGGAGACACCTCGACTGAACCAACACAGAGCTAGCTTCTATCGACCATAGTCGAAGATCGTCGTTGCAGGTCTTTTACTTCTCGCAGGGACGAATATGGTCGATTTGGCCGGTGATCGTCGGTTTATTAGGGTTTACGAGGTGGATTGTTGCATAGGTAGAAGGGGGAGGAGGCATTGAAGTGGGAGGAGTCAGTGGCTGAAGGAGCAATGGTCAGTTGTTATGGTTCGTCGATGGGAGTAAAATTCGAACTCATCTTAGCGTTTTGCTATGCACGAAGGTTGTCGGACACCACTGGAGCTCGAGATTGCGCTGCCCTGTACCGTCATGCTATGGCATACCTCAGCTTCAAGCTTCATTACGGTTCTTGGACACAGACAAGGCTAGCCTCGAATGACTACGTACGACCCCCCACTCAGGTAAAAGCTCGAACTCAGTACATCGTCGTTATGCCTCAAGATGACACTATCCAAACCCGGCTGCTTTTCAACTTCAACTTAACTCGACTTCGGAAGGGTACATGTAGATGGGTGGTACTGCTGCACCGCAAAGCCCATACTACTATCGCTACACAGTATATCGAGCTCCGAGTTTTCCGCCTACCGTTAAGGGTACAGGCGTGGGTGATTCTGTTCGAGGACTGCGAGGCAAGCTCGAACACATTATATCGTGTCTCCCTACGTGTCAAGGCGATTTGTTATACCTAGATGATCCAGGCCGGCTTTCAGCTGTTTCACTGCATGGAGAAGCGCGCTTGGTGGGGCTGATAGTAACTGCGTGGTGGCGTGCTGGGTCAGACCTACTGCCAGCCTGATGGGGAGGAGCGCGTAGGTGGCAATGGCAATTTGCAGAGGCTCGAAGATCACGCTGCGCTATACCACTATGCCACGGCACATGCCTGAAACTTTATGGTCACAAAGTCTACCAGCTACGTGTAACTAAACTCAAACCCCGCGATCTCAGGTAACGATACCATATTCGAACATTGGACTCGAATATTCAGCATAATCGGGTTTATAAGGAGGATCATTGATTGATGGCCTGAGCGAAGGAGAGAAGCGGCGTGGTTATAGATATCCATTGCATAGTGCTTCGTTATGCTCCAAGCGACAGAATCCAATCCGGCTGACTTTCAACCTTTAACTTGTGGGCTGTGAGGGCTCGAAGCTTAAATTCGCCTATATAATCAGTTAACGTTTCAACCCTGGCGAGACGTCAAGCTTCAAGACCACAACGTTTCCATCGACTGACTACGTACGACGTTCAGTCCAATTTGACTATCCTATGTAGCAATATGACACATTCGAACATTAAACTCCATTCGCCAGTTTCACTATGTTCATGAGACAGGCAGTTTGATGGAAACTGGTTGGTTCGAATCGATCATACCATGTTCGAAGTAATGATCTGTACATGTTGGTACATGTAATGGCTTAGTGTAAGGACTGATATCGATGGCGGAAAGCCACATAATAATAAAGAAATAGGGCCGGCAAGCGGCACCGCCCACTACCTTAGGAGGACTTAATTACTGTAGACTGATGCAATGGCTGAGTGCGGGGTATCGATAATCGAGGCGAGAACAAGATATATATATTACAATTTACAAAGAATGTACGTAGTATGAAGGTGTGTATGTACCGGCATAGGAAGAAAGTATGGATACTAGGGAAAACTCTTTTATTTATTTAGTTCTTTTTTTGGGGGGGTGGGGGTCTCGTTGGTGCTGCGGCCGTTCCGACTCTTCTTCGTGGCGGGTTCTGGCTCAGCGGTTCCTGTGGGGGCGGCGGGGTTGGGGGTTGAAACAGTTTGGTTGCCTGAGGAGGGTTCAGAGCAGTTGGTGTTACAGGTGCAGGTTGAGTGGCTGCAGTACCAAGGTTAGAATCTTGGTTGATCTTCAACCTAGTATCAGGAAGAGATATATACTGAAATTGATAATTCTAAGTTATATAAAAGTCTATTTAAGCTCTGCACACACACAGAATCAGAAAAAGAATAACTATGATAAATGCATTGTATAGCTAATTTTTTAACTTTAAAATTTTATTTAATAACTTCTTGAATGTATTATTTTTGTTGTTTTTTGTAAATGAATCAAATTTATCAAGATCTAGAGTAATTATTAGTAGTCTTCCCAAATGTGTTCCAATAATAATTATATTATCAGTTATAACTATTGTATTTGAATCTGAAGGTCTAAATGAAGCAGGAAGCCAAAAGAGCCTCCTAACTGTTTTTACAACCCAGTCATCTAAAACCATATTTGTACAAACTCCAGATGATTTGGAGAATAAATCAATCTCAGTAAATGTAGAGAGTGAAAAGGCCCAATAGTTGTCAGCAATAAGATACTTTTCATCCACATTAAACCTAACCACCTTCACAGGTACACTCAAATGCCAAACAAGTATACAAATATCATCTTGAACATTCCATACTCTGACTGTCATATCTTCTGAGCCAGAAGCAACATATGTTCCATCCTGAGAGATGGCAACTGAGTTGATTACTTCTGTATGGCCTTCAAGGTTATTGATAAGCTTTCCACTTTTGGTACTCCACACTCGGACAGTATTGTCTAATGAGCTAGAAACAATAGTTGAGCCATCCTGTGAAATTAAAACTGATATGATCCAGCTTGAATGGCCTGTTAGATTATGGATAATTTTTCCACTATGTGAATTCCACACTTTGATAGTCTTATCATTTGAGCCAGAAACAATAATTGTCCCATTCTGTGAGATTGCAACTGAGTTGACCACATCTGCATGACCTTTTAGCTCTTTGAGAACTTTTCCACTTTGTGCATTCCACACTTGTACTGTCTTGTCATCTGAACCAGAAACAATATTCAACCCATTCTGTGAAATTGAAACTGATGTAACCCAGCATGAATGGCCTATCAGCTCATCTAGAACTTTTCCATTATGTGAATGCCACACTCTGATTGTTCTATCATCTGACCCAGAAATAATAGTTGATCCATTCCATGAGACAGCAACAGAATTGACTGCAGCTGAATGACCTTTTAGTTCATTGAAAACTTTCTCACTATGTGATTTCCATACTCTGAGAAGTTTTCCACTTTGTGCATTCCACACTCTGACTGTCTTGTCATCTGAGCCAGAAACAATCATTGACCCATCCCATGAAATTGATACTGATGTAACCCAGTCTGAATGACCTTTTAGATTTTTGAGGACTTCTCCACTATGTGAATTCCACACTTTGACTGTCTTATCTTCTGAGCCAGAAACAATAGCTAACCCATCATATGAAATGGCAACTGATATCACCCAGCCTGAATGGCCTTCTAGCTCCTTGAGACATTTTCCACTCTGTGTATTCCACACTCTGACTTTCATATGTGAGCCAGAAACAATAGTTTTCACATCCTGTGAAATTGCAACAGATGTGACTTGGCTTGAATGGCCAACTAGTTCATTGACTAGTTTTCCACTTTGTGAATTCCAAACTCTAATTGTCTTGTCATGTGAGCCAGAAATGATTGCTGTTCCATCTTGAGAAATTGTAACTGATGTGACAGGGCCTGTATGCCCTATCAACATATTTAGAATTTTTCCATTATATGCATTCCACACTCGAACTGTTGTATCATATGAGCCAGACACAATGATTGTCCCATTCTGTGGAATGGCAACAGAACTGACACAGTCTAAATGATCTTTCAATTCATTGATTAATTGACCTGTTTTGGTATTCCACACTCTGATAGTTCCATCATCTGAACCTGAAATAATTTTATCACTATCTGGTGATAATGCAACTGACTTTACTGCATTGTGATGACCTTCAAGTACACTTACACATGGATCCCAGTACTTGTTGTATCCTTGAATTACTTTTATATTCTTTAGTTGATGTTTATATGTTTTGTACAGCAAAGTTTCTTGTGGAGTGAATAGAAGTGCAGTCTGGTAAATTTGCAGTGCATGATCTTTAATTACCTTGTAGCTCTGAAGAATAAATCTCTCAGCATCATTCAATAACTCCACACATTTAGGTATAAAAATCAACTACATTCAGGAATTAGCAAATAATATGGTGGGTCTAAATAGAAACTTATACTCACTGTCATATTTTTTGCTAATCTTATACCTTCAAGTGCTCTTGATAGTTGTCCACATAGTGATAATACTTCTAGCCATTGCAATAAATACTTCAATATAAAAGTCATTGCTAGTTGTTTAAGATCTTTATCCAATAAAGCTTCTTGAAGGTGGAAAATCCAATATGTAGCTGCATAGTCAATCCCATCTGTTATTGTAGCATGAATAGGTATGTCTTTGTTTGGAGTAGACATATCCTCAATATTGCAAATATTTACTTTCAGGTTATTTATCAGTGTATGTAAACAACCTATTGCAATAAGAGTATGGTGCTTTTTTGCATTAATATAAAATCTGGCATCTAAACATCGTTCTGAATTTATGATAAAGTCATGAAATGATGAATGAAAAGCACGGATTGGAACATTTGAATTTACTGGTGGCACCAGCAGTACAGCCTTCAGATCATACAAAATGCTGTATATGTCACTATCATTGTGACTCATTCTTAGAATTTGCAATATTCCTTGAATGGTTAAATTAATAAATCCTAACATAATAACTGCAACAATTGCTTGAAATATATCCTCTTTCCAGTATGGTGAGTTTGAAGCTTGTAACAGAATTTTCATATACATGTTGTCTAGAGATTTATATGCATTCATATCATTTGATTTGACACATTGATTGTCAAGAATAAATCTCAATTTATGCTGTACTCCAACTTCCAAGCCATCTTTAATAAATTTCATTGTTGTAGTTGCTGCTATAAATAAGCCAGAACAAATTTCAATCAGTTCATTCATTTCATTTGGCTTTGGCCAAGATTTCTCAATGGGCATTTCATTGATCTCATGTTCTATGTATAATCTAATATCAGTATTAACTTGTTCCATATCAATATTATGCAAAACAAATGGGTTTGTCAAAGATTCCACAGTTTTGGTATGAAAGATGTATTCCAGGGATCTTTCAGGTCGACTTGTAATAAAAAATTTAATTGGATATGTGCAGTTGATGAGATTTTCAGATAACACTTTAATGATATTTGTTTGCATGTCTTTCTGACATTCATCCAGTGCATCAAGAACAACCACTATTTCAATTTGATGTAAATCACTTTTCATATTCATGATGGGATTCAAAATAAGCTTCTTCAACTGAATGGAAAGAGTTGAGTGTAAAATTGAAATGTCTTTTCCAGTTTCTTCCAATATCTTATGTTTCAATGGTAGAATTTGTTTTCCTAATTGATAGGCCAATGTTTTAATTACATTTGTAGACTCACTCCTATTTTTGTGATCTCTAGAAAAGAAAAAAGATGCTCCATTGTTGTGGTATTTATGAGCTACACTATGTGCAACTGTAGATTTTCCAGTCCCTGCAAGCCCAGAAAGCCAGTAGATAGATGCTTTGTCAGTTGAAGTCACCCAATTATCAATTTCTTGTAACAGATCTACTCTAGTTCCAGGGATACATCCAGTTTCTTCTTCCCTTTCAATTGAGTTATAAGCTGCTCCAAAGATTGGGCTCAATTTTTCTGCTAACAAGTCTTTTGATTCCACAGACATTTTGTGGTAAATATTTGTGATTGATGAAGCATTGTTTACTACTGCATTATCATTTATATTAATGCCAGTAGCTCCAGTGAATGCCTGAGATTGTGCATTGTTTATCACAGTACCCTTCCCCTGCCATATGTAAGATGGAACTATCAATGAATTAAATTTAGTTTGACTTACCATTGTAGTATATGAAATTGTTTTTGGTATATGGGAGCATATAGACCTTGGTAACTCTGTGTTTGGTTGAAGGGAGCAGTCTTCTGCTGCCACATTAGAGGCAGGGGAATCATTCCCAATGGCATCAAGCGGGTAAGACTTGTTGGCATTTTGATTTATGGTTTTCTCGAATAATTGAGACATTGCTGTTAGTTTGTGTGTTGTGTTGCTTGTGTGTGAATGAAGGGAGAGGACCTTACCGTCCTTCGACATATATATATGTAGTTTGTGGTTGTTACTGTTGTACATGCTATGCCGCGTTCATATCTTGCGCGCCTTCTATAACACAAGATGAGTTTCAGCATTGATAATTATCCTGTAGTAGTATAGATTAACGATCAGCAACTTCACCAATATTCTTGGTGTAAAATGAAACAACTATCAAGACGGCGGTATAGCACATCCGATGATCCCTTAAATTAAGGTGTTCCCTCACAACCAACTCATAACGAGGCGGTGCACTTGATATTAAATCGTATCCTAGTATAGCGCATGTGTACTATACCATTCTCAACCTAAGTATACCATATACACGGCTCTAAAGTTCGTACGAAACAACATCAGTTATACAGACGAGAATACATAGCATTGATTAGCACTGCATGTCTTGTAACGTCCTTGTTAATATCATCATTTTTATGCTCCAGTTAGTCTCTCTGCGGAAACTTCGCTCAAAGAACTGAATTCGATGGAATATGGATTTTCGGCGTTTTCCGTACTCCTTGCATTTGGCGCGGCGCATTCCATTCCCACGTACCCCCGCCGCAGATCTCGTACAAAACATAAGCAACCACCAGCCCGTCTGTTTTCCTCCTCAGCCGTACTCTGCCTTACTCGCCATTTGTACCACTAAAGGACACTTTCTCGCATACTCACCATGTCAGAAGACCAATAGGTCGAACCATTGAATCGATCGTTCTTCTCCATACAGGCGCCTGCGCTAGTTGTACTAAAAAATTCCCATTAAGTGCATCGAGCTCGTTGGTTACCCTATGCATGGAAATGGTTAGAACGTCGATGTGGGGGAGGGAGTATTTACACTGCGTCCTCTTGGGGTTAGCTGGGAGTTCGTCTCCTGGTGTTGGTTCTCTGTCTCGTACTTCCGAATTCATGAAAGAGTGCATCGGGCCCTTCGTGGGGTACTCACATTTGGCGTACTCCAATGCGCCGTTCCAAGATGCATACAGAGGGGCAGGGACAGGAACAATAAGGTGTATATGTCGTTCTTCTTTCGTCCTCCCTCAGTGAGCTTCTTTGTTTCCTCGCATCCCAGCCTCTCCCTCGTCCGTTTTCCTTCCGCTCTCCCTCTCCTTACGTCCTTTTATCTCTTCACGCTCTGCCTTCCTTCCCTCTCTAGGCTTCATTTTCTTTCCACTTACCCTCCCCACCAACTTACGCTAATCATTTCAATCCACAGGAACCACTCGCACGCACCATGACACGGCATAGGCTGTCTTCCGGTGGACTAGGGAATAAGAGGAGTTGCTTGCTTTCTGTGGGATACAGCTGCTAAGTTACGCTGGATGGGCGAGGTTGGCAGGCACGGTATGTATGACTACTTTTTATCTTCATTCCCTCATTCCACCATTCTCTACTCTCCCACCTCTTTGACTTCTCTTCCTCTGCTCTTCCTCCCGGCCTCATTGCTTCCCTTCTTTCATACATGTACTAATTATCTCTCCAGCGACAACCCTTCACTCGTACGCGCTTGCTGTACGGAGACATCTACATTGGTCTCTCATCGGCTTCCTCCCCGGCACATCTCTGACTTCGTCCCAAGCACTTTTGTTCGAATGAGCCTTGTCTCTTGCGCTCCTCGTCCCTGCATCCACACCCGCTAGCTTCGAGCACCAGATCGAAGTTGAACGAACACGCGATATCCATTAACGTCAGCGTATTTTTTCGCCATCACTGTCTTCCCATTGTTCCACATCGCAGCAAGGAAACGGAGAGGAGAGGAAAACGCCACTTTTGACTGTCACTGAGCGCAATTCATTCGAGCGTGGTCATGTCGTCACGGGCGTTAGGATGGTCATTTTCCATTCTGCCAACGTTGCATTCCGCCCCCACATTCGCCTAGCGAGTAAGTGCAAGGTATTTGTGCTCTTGTTACCGCCTATATCGAAACCCCATTCGGTGATTGAAGACAACGGACTTCGAAGGGTGTCTGAAGAGGAGCGGGGTGGTGTTCAATAATCGGCGGGTGCCAGGAGAAGTATGTATATCATTATTGTCCTCGTCAAGTGCTGACGAAGTGATGGTGAATCGGAATATACGGTACCAGATAATAAGAAGCACATGTGGCAAATGTCCGTGTAGTGTCCTATTGTATGCCCTTCTACCTCGTTTCTTTATCTACCTTCCTCTTTTGCCTCGTTTCGCTCCTCCTACTGTACACCCCTTCCCCTCCTTTAGTTCCCTCCGTTCACTACCTCTTTTCTTCTATCTATCCCCTTCCCTCCCTCTCCTCTCTCCGCCCTTTTGCTTACGCTGACCCTACCAACAGTTACTCCAAACATCATACCCATCGTACCAATATCCCACCTCACTAGCAAGATACTGATATGTGAGGCTGGGGATCATGTCCCATTCTTGCAGTGTGTTGTTGGAATTCCTTCCAGCAGGGATGGGCATCGTGGATCTCGTGGCTGTGAGCTTTGTTTGGTCTATGAGGCGAATTGTGGAGTAGGCTATGGCGGAGCTGTTGAGCAGGGGGGGCGGCGACTGAGGATGTGCGTGCTTGATATGGTTCGAGGACGCTGGTAGAATCTTCAAGCTCGAACGTCCCTAACAGGTAGCGTTTTTCTATTCGGCAAGGAGACACCCTTATAAACCAATCCAGAGCTAGCTGCTATCGACCACGACATGTCAAAATGATAGCATGCCCCGCTTTCACGAAACCCCGTTCCCCACTGGAATGATATCCCAGAGTTGAAGATCGTCATTGCAGGTCTATAACTGTTTATTAGGGCAGGAGGAATCGGCGGCTGAGGGAGTAATGGTCTGTTGTTATGGTTCGAGGATGGGAGTGGTATTCAGACCCATTTTAGCGTTTTGCTATGCATGAAGGCTGTTAGACATCTCGACTTCTGTTCCAATGGAGAGTTGAGCGTTTGGGGGGAATGATGATATCCTGCAGGGGCTCGAGATTACACTGCCCTACACCGTTTTGCTAGGGATACCTCGGCCTCAAGCTTCAAGACCGGTCTTGGACACAGACAGAGCTAGTCTCGAACGACCACGTACGGCTTTCCACACAGGTGGAAGCTCGAACCCACTTCATCATCGTTATGCGTCAAGATGTCATCAACTCCAATGTAGCTTGACTTCGGAGGGGTACGCTGGTGATAAATTGGGGAGCTCGTACCCATACCGCTACATGGCACATCGAGCTCTGGGCTTTCTACCTACCGTTAAAGGTACAGGTATGGGTGGTTCTGTTCGAGGATTGCGAGGCGAGCTCGAACACACTTCATCGTACCTCCCTGTGTGTCAAGGCAACTTGCTATACCCAATCTTTATTCTCCGCGTCTCATCCCCCAGCATCACGGGCGTATAGTTGCCCTTTATACTTCAAGATCATTGTCCCAGGGTCCAAGGTCCAGCTAGCACGCACCCTGACACTCCGATTTTACACTGTACTTTCGAGTGTTGGCACTATCGATTTAAAGCTGGCACTGACGCTGCCTCTTCTGATCTCACCTACTCCAATCGACACAGCTTGTATGAACTCGGCTGAGTCTGGTGGCTCGTATCCGGATTCTACAGAAACGTCTCGACTCTTCACGTCGCCTAGAGTGCCAACGCGCTGCATGGAGTTGGCATGAGTACCTACTATGGATGTTCCTGTTGCCATGTGCACATGCGTAATTTCTCATAGATCAGATACCACGAGTGACAATAGACATAGAAATAAGTAGTTGACATCGTTCTACAACATATATGACTTATGGTACAACATTCGTATTTCCAGTGTAAGAAAGGTTACATTCATTACAGGAGACAATTGACCATGGAGAGCTGCTCGTTCAAATGTAAATTGTAGTTCAATGATCAATGTGGATTTCCAAGCAGCAAGGCACTTGGCAACTAAAATATTCGGCAAAGGTTAGCGAAATAACTACTGGTCAAGTCGATAGGCGAGCCGACAGAGCCAAGTACTAATAAGAGTGAAACGAGAATCTAAAACGACTGAGGCATGCATTGAGTGCTAGGTAGCGGCCATATAGGATCAGCTCGTGTGGCATAGACCGAAGTGAGAAGACTTTTGACAATATCAATATCGGCATAAACAGAGACAGTGCACAGGCGCCAAGCTCGATTCGTAGACACAGCATCAAGATACACGGGGATGCGGTAGTAATCCTGCCATGTGATAGAGATTAGAGCCGTTTCTACTATTGACCAGAGTAACTCTTCGAAGGTGGTCCGAAGACGCATGACGGAAATAGGACTCAGTGCCGAGTTCCACGTGGCAGCATTAGTCGGGAGGATGGTTCCACTGGGAGTGCGACCAGGAAAACTCGAGCAACGACTCGAGCTGGGGGACAGGATGGAAGAAAAGGGCCGAGGATATACAATGCGATATCATCCGGCTTTCGTAGCTTTCTCCTCGAACACCCTTTGTTCAATTGCCTTGCACTACCAAGTAGGCCCCGGCACAGGTGGAAAGAGGGTCTCTTGAAGTTGAGCAGAACAGTACAAAGGACAAAACCCTGTAATGCCCCCACGAAGTTCGAACGTCCAACATTGGATGAGGAGTCGATGCGGCACAATGAATCGCATCTAGCACCAACTCTGCGATAGGAGCTTAGTATTCCTAAGCAGAAGCACGATAGTGGATGTTCGATTGATGTGATAGATGTTGAAAGCTGGGGATAGAGATGGCGAACCCGGCTCAGATACGATGTGATCCGATCGTCTCCAGCCGGTGCATGCGTCGAGTTTCCGTATGATAGTAAATCAGGGTCTGATGGAGCACCTTGATATAGTGGAGAGGAGGTGGTAGGAATCGTAATCCAGAATATAAGCATCGGGGAGATGTCTGGTTGGGTGGGGTGGTGCTGTAGTAGGCGATGGTGGTGGTTGTAGCTGATACGATGGCTACCCTTGAATCTGGGGCTTTCGAGTCTCTACCGTGGCAGGCCGCCGCAGTTCCTAACAGCAAAACGACTGCTTCCCTCCTTCTCCTTCTCCCTCCCCTCAGACTTCCCACCTAATAAGACGACAATGACAGTCTATCCGACGATCTGCCTCATGAACCTGACGAAGCTGACAAAATCAACCACGCTCATTCCAGCTGGTACGATCTTGAGCTTTGGTCTTCAGTATCAGGCTAGTGGGGTGGGTGGTTACTATCGTAACAGGAGAAGGTTAGGAAAAGAGGGAAAGGGACGACACGTACGATAGGGCACGTACGAACATCTGCAACTTGTACCCCTTATTGTACGGACCTATAAACTCCCATTCACTACGTGGATCTCATTAGCACCTAACACGCTCTCGTAATGAAATACGTACTTCTTGTGTCACACCTCCATCCCACACTTGTTCTCGTGCGCACACTCGCCTTCCTCCTTACTATTCTTGAACTGCCCCCCATCCCTCCTCGGACACTCCTCGTTATCTTGTATCACTGAGAGGTTTCGGTACCGGCTGTAACAAAAGTTTAGACGTCTCTTGGAGATGTCCATTCATCGGCAGCAGCAGCAGAATCGTAATCATCGCCCCATTAGCAGGATGGAAATTAACCGCCCCATTCTCCGTCGCAATATGTCCATTACCAAAAGAATGCGTACGCTGAAGGCGCGTTATCGTTGTTATCCTCTCCTCTTCGTCTTGCTCAGGCTGTGACGTGGAGCAACAGGAAGAATGCGAGAGGGAAGAGAGAATCTTATCGATGTTGGATATCGTGTGGTCGTGTTCGTTAGACCCTGATTGGGCACTCGAAGTCAGTGGGTACGCACTGCGAGTGCTGGGACGAGGCGTGGGTGAGGGACTTGCACGGTGCCTCGTTGAACTGTGTTGACTGGGACGACGGCGGAGATGCGCCGGGGTGGAGAGTCGACGGGAGACCAACGTGCATGCCCCTGCACTGTGAGCGCGTGTGATTGAAGGTGCCTGTTGTTATTCCTGGAGAGAGCTTTAGTAAGGGTATGAAAGAAAGAACTCAGGAGGAAGCGGAGACCGGGTAAAGAATGGTGGGAGAGCGCCAAGAGGGATTCTTACATACCTTTCCGCCTGCCCCCTCGCTCGTTTTACCAGCAAATATTATTCGTAGGTCTTCGCCCTATCGAATTCCTCAGGAAAACATGCAAGTCCACTCCCTTTACCCTCTAATCCACCGAGAGACCTGTCGTGTTGCGCGCCGAATGGGATGTTTGGAACTTGTCATCTCCCATTGAGATTTGATCTGAGTGCATGTTCGAGTGGAGGTGATGCACGTTGGGCGAGGGTGGTGGTGGAATTCCTGTGAATGGACGGGATTAGCGTAAGTTCGTAAAGAAGGAAGGAGGAGGAGGAGGGGGAGGAGGAGAGAAAGAGGTTGAAGAGAATGGATTCTGGAGGATGACAAGAAGACAGTAGAGGACGGACTGGGGGCGGGGAAATAAAATGAAAGACGTACCGCCAACTGCACTCCCAGAAGACCCAAGTTTTATCTCTCCTATATCGACGTTCAGATTGTCGAAGGGTTTCAGAAATGTGAAGGGAACTAACGAAGTAGCTTTGAGTATACCTAGCCCAGGCGAAATCCTCCGGGCAGAAAGAAGATCGGTTTTACGTTATAATATGATAGTGGGGGTGCACAACGCCCGCAAAGTGTGACTCACATGATCTGTGACATCTGTCACGCATGCCCTCAAATTCTACTGACCCACTGCTCTCGTTCCTCACTCAACACATTTTAGCTAGCTCTTTTGTGTCATGTCATAATAAAAATACATTATCTATGATTGTATGAAGTTTTTTTTTGTTAAAATGTGCTGGATATTGCTGGAGGCATCAAACCCCTGCCAAAAATCACATCAATTAGGTACTCAAACTTCATCCTCTTATAACTTTTGAACAAGAACACTTCAGAACATATATAATAGAGCAAAATTGCACTATTTTACGATACCTACAATTCCTACTGACCGGATTTTTAATTAAGGTGCTGTAACATATTAATATGGCAGGTATTGGTGCATTATCTCATACTTACAATCATGATATAAAAATTCTGGTCAGTAGCAATTATTTGCATCGATAAATAGTACAAAATTGCTCTATAAATAGTATACATACGATGCGATTCCATAAAGTTATAAGGTATAAGTTCTCACTCCCATAGCTCAGAGGCACAGCCACAGGTTAGACTTCAAACAACACCATGCATAATCGATTGCTCAACTCAAATATTCCATTATCATGTATATATGAACTACACATTAAGTACAGTTTATAATAGATCATTTGTATAGGTTGTAAAGGTTTTTGTGCATGTAATAATGTTTAATTGGCCAAACTCCTATTAACTATATAGCTGTGATTTTCATTCTTTAATAACTTTTGAAGGAGTGAACATAAGACCATGGTTTATAGAGAGAAATTACACTACTTTTTTGTGCCAATAATCATATCAAGCTAGATTTTTGATTCTGCAACCATAACATGTAATTTGGGTGTGTATAACAATGGGTTCCCATACATACAGGACTTTTAATAAAATTCTGTATAGATAAAATTATTTACACAATATAATATTGCAATTTTGCTCTATAAACTATAGCAATACAATGTGATCTCAGAAAGATATTTGAGAAACAAGTTCTGAAACCAACATAAGGCACAGCCACCAGCAGAACCTATTTCGGAAGATCGCCTGATTGATTGATACAAGTTGTCACAATGTCACAGCTGTCACCATGTTTTAACCAGTATTTATAAGAGAATATAAGAATTCATACATATTACACTACTTAAATAACATATTTACGACATCTATCATAACATTAGTTAAAGTAGGAGTGAAAAGAGCAAAGAAAAGTATGAAGAAACATCCAGGAAATGCAAAGAACAGAACTGGGTCAAGATTTGTGACACTTTTGGTCACATGGTGTGACCGTCACGTCACCAGCCATGTGAGAGCATTGTGCACCCCCAATGATAGTAATACATATGCAAATATGTAATCAAACAACAGCGTTACCCATGGCGCGAAATCAATGATTTGTCAGTATCATCAACCCTTATATGGAGAGAAGTGAGTTTGAAAGATCGCAGTATACACGTCCCCACCCAATGTCATTCCACTTCCCCCCTGAAATCGAGGATGAAATATTTCGACATGTGGTCACTACTCGTCCCTACTACGATACAGACGCACACCTAGCCAGGGTGTCCAAACGAGTGCAATTGTGGTAAGTCATCTCCATCATATCATAGACCTGGCTAAATGTTCAATAAAGCGTGGAGCCAGTGTTATATAGGACTATCAAATTTTATGGCAACAGAGCAAAGTATGGATACAATATCCATGAGATCTACCGGTTAATCCACGAAGACAAATTCAAGATCGCTCTCAAGTTCAAGCCTAAATCATTCTTTCAAGAAAACGTCAAAAACATTCTCTTTATAGCCTCAGTATCGAAGGAGTTTGCCACCTCTCTGCTTTCTATTTGCACAGGCATTCAACATCTGTTCTTTTGGTTCGAATGGCATGACGAGTCATTTGTCCAAAATATCGCCCCGTTACCGCTACACTCCCTCGAAGTTGATGCTTCCATGCTGAACAAATTGGCCATATCTCAAGTAAAGCTATCTCAAGTTACATACATATCCCTTGGAGGTCTTTGCTTTGACGAGGATATCGATTACATCCTTATGGATAGCTTCCAATGGCTACCGGCATTAACTCACCTCGAGATACCTGTTGGTGAACAAAACGAGTACTTAACAAGGACTCTGCGCACTCTCAGGAATATTAAACAGCTGGAATCCATTTTTATCCTACTTGTCGATTTTTATGTTTGGGGAAACGATGATGGAGTTCATGAGTTGATTAGTCAATGGGAAGCAGTCGACTCGAAGATTATGGTTGTCCGTCTGCAGTCCGAGTCGTCGATAAGGCATTGGGAAGAGAGGATGGATTGTGGGGGTATTGACGTTCAAGATGGTTATCATTATGGAGAGGATTGTTGGAGTAATAACGGCGAGGAGGATATAGTTGAAAATAAGGATTAATAAAAGAATGTGTATAGCGATGGCTTCAACATGCATGTAAAGAGGTATACTGAACTACAAAGTCCAGATCTGAGAGCTTTCAATTGCAGCAGCCTGAACTAACATAAGCAGCATGTAGTAAAGCACCTCGTCTCGTCTAAATACTCCCTTCAGGTGTATAGGGATAGTATATGGTTGGAGCCTTAAGTCCAACTCTAACATTAATCAGAGTGAAAGCAATACCCGACACAGCTGGCCAGGCATCACCAACAATGAACTGCAAATTTGACCTTGATTGATAACTTGCAAAGAAAAATATCGTCCAGGATCTATATAAGTATTTAATCAAACTTCAACGAGAAATTTCAACACGTACATATATATGGCTGCACCTTCGACCACTGTTCCTAAGACAGACTTCGAAATTAGACAGAATCGAGATCACAGAAATCTTCTTAGCGAACTTGTATTGGGGGAAGAACCACGACAGAATCATTGACACGCCCACCACTGCTTTACGGAGTTCAAGCTGCAGAAAGACATTTTAGGGTGGTTATATTTGGCAAATGCACCGATGCAGGAACTTCTCAGGATGTGGTACAGTGGTATGTATGCACTAGAGGTGCTATCTGAGAGGTCAAAATAGGCGCTGTGTGCAATACACCCACAGCGGCCACTTCAAGATAACTCACCCAAAACTATGGGTCAGTGGGGGCTTGTGGGTCCGGAGCATCACCTCCTAGAAAAGATGGCATGATGATCTAAAGAGAAGATGTAACTACAATATTATTTCTCTGTACGGGCCAACTTCATGCGCATCAAATTACAACATCCGAGAATGCAATACCCATAGGTCTAAATATACAGTATGAAATCTAAGATCACTTATTATCACTGAGTCGGAACGGTGAGAATCGAGTATAGCCCTGTTTCGACCGTTAGTGTTGGAAACAGAATGATTTTGCAGATTAATCGGCTCAATATGTAGTGGTAGAGCTCCTATAAAATATTAATAACCAAGTACTACCATGTGTAGAGTTCTAAGAGTAACCCCAACATCGACAACCGGTAATGAGCCCCACGTTTTGGCAAGAAAACTCTAAATCATCTCCTCGCAAACCCCTCAACAAAGGCTCTTAATGTTTCTAACTCAAAAAATTTTATTCCTCACATTTTATATATATCGTACACAATCCGCCGTGATTTTTGTATGCCTATTCCCTGCTACCTTACTCAAGAACAACCTCTAACATTTCATAAATATCTCGTGCTTGCTATTTGTGTTACACCCTCATCTAAGCTCTTGTTACTATTATCTCAGTCGAGGTCAAGATTTCGATTAGAGAAGTTCTTTCTTTCTTGTTACGCTTTCTTGTTACGTCTTCGGCTTTTCCCATGTCTTTTGATTAGATCTATTAAGTAGTATGTACGTACAACAAGTTTTAAGCAAGAAAGCATCATAGTATCAACCCCATTACAGCTATGCGCAGCATGTCGCCCGTGAGACCGCGCGCCGCCTTCCAGTACATTCTGATTGAGTGTTCTCCTACTGCTAAGGAAGAAATATGCTTATTTTGATATTGTGTGTACAATGCAGATCTCAATAGATCTCAAGCTCAACTAGAGGACTGGTATAATAAAAATTGATTCATTTTTCAATTTTCGTTGCTCGATATGTAGTGGTTCAAATTTGATCATCATCAATATGGTGACTGGTGGAATGATAAAAATAAAACAAACATCATAGATCTGGGTCAAGTTGCGTTCCCGACTGCGATGACTCGGATAGAATATGCCTACGAACGAATATCTATGAATAGCACAGACTTCTTCGATACATGTGACACCCTTCATTAAATTCTTCACGGCTTCAGATGCGAGTCTTCGTTCAGTTATTTCTAGCTGGGCGCAAAATGCTACTATTCGAAGTTTCCACATGGACCCACCATGCGTTGTCTTCCTCCGCATTGGAGCCACCCAAATAAATAAAAAACCACTTACATAGCCATTATTGGGATGTCGATATCCACTTATTTCCTGTGAATTCTGGACCGAAAACTTGTATGATAAAGCCGATTCAGGGTGACTGAAGCAGCAGGGAAATTGACTTTTGACTGATTCAATGTGTGGTAGTACTTGGCTTACATAATGTAGTTATTTGTACTAGGCAAGGCAAGGCTGTATTTGATTTTGGGCTTAGTACTTATATCCTGACAGTCATTTGTAGGTCATTTGATTGAACTAAGTAGTAAGAAAACTGTGGTCAGTTGGTGATGATTGGGTGATGAGGCCTCGAGGAAGGACCAAAACTTGGATCCTCCAGGAATGCAGCTGGGAACTCGTTCCTGATGTCGACTTTCCACGTCCTAACTCCAAAATCGAAGGGAGGGTCTGAATCAGATTCGGAGTCCACGCGAAAGCACTGTTGCTAGAGGGGAATGCCCAAGTGCAAAATGGTGTGTATGTTTTTCTTACTTCGTTGCTTGCATTTTCTTCGCTTTCCTTTGTTCTACCTCCGTATTCGTCTACTTCTTTTCCCTTAACCAGCCTCGTGTTACCTTTCCCTCTTTACCCCCTTTTCTCCCTCTCCTTACGCCCTCTCCTCTCTTCATTCTCCCCCTCTCCCTCCCTTCTCCCCTCTCCCCTCTCCCCTCTCCCTCCCTTCTGCCCTCTCCCTCCCTTCTGCCCTCTCCCTCCTTCCCTTTCTCTCTTCGTTACCAACCCACACTAATCCCATATATCCACAGGAATCCACCTTCGCTCGCTCACGCACTCAGATCGAATCCGAATAGAAAGTCCAAAACATCCATCCGACGACTGTCGTTCGTCTCCCCCACCTGGGACATCACGTGACATCCGGCACAGGCAATAATTCTAACCGGAGAGGCCTCTACGTTGCCCGTATGTGCTTACAAGTTACAGGCCGAATATCACGTGATGTCCCAGGTGGGGGAGACGAACGACAGTCCCTCGACCTGAACCAACATACCCACACCACGCCGCCTCTCCTCTCCGCTCAGGCTTCCCGTCGTCAATCCAGTCCAAATATAGCATTGCAACCTGAGATCGGGAGGTTAGAGTTGAGTTGCAGGTGGCTGGTAGTGTTGTGGTATTCGTATGTGGCATAGCGGTATAGCGCAGCATGATCTTCGAGCATCCGCAGACCATGATTGCCCCACGCACAGTCCTTCCTCCCCATCGGATCGTAAGTAAAGCTGTTTACCATCAGCCCCACCAAGCCCGCCTCTCCACATAGTGAAACAGCTGAAAGCTGGCTAGGATTGGGTAGGGTAAGTCGCCTTGACACGAAGCCTTAGGCAGGCATAATGTATTGTGTTCGAGTTCGCCTCGTAGTCCTCGAACAGGATCACCCACGCCTGTACACTTAACGGTAGGTTGAGAACTCGGAGCTCGATGTACTGTGTAGCGGTATGGGTGCGAGCTCCCCAGTTTACAACTGGCATACCCCTCCGAAGTCGAGTTAAATTGGAGTTGAAAAGCAGCCGGGATTGGATAATGCCATCCTGACGCATAACCATGATATACGAGCTTCCACCTGGGTTGGGAGTCGTACGTCGTCGGTCGACCGTAGTGCTGTGTCCAGGACCGTTCCCGAAGCTTGAGCTTGAGGCCGATACATGCCATAGCATAACGGTGTAGGGCAGCATAATCTCGAGCCCCTGCAGTATATCACCATTCCCTTGCACGCTCAACACTCTCCATCGGAACAGAAGTCGAGATACAGATATGTTTTCGACTTTCGTTACAAACAACACTAACCTATATATTCCGTAGAAAGTAAAGAATCCACCAGTTGGAATTAGAAACATAAATTATGAATTATAAGATGTATTTTAGATTATCTACATTAGTTTTGTCTACTGAGAAAGGAAAGTAAGTCTCCATTTCGCAACATAAGTCGGTAGAAGTGTTTCTATGTTGCGGATCTTTAAATCAATGATTAGAATTCCCACTACCTTTTAAGGTAGTAGGGTTATGTAGGGTGATGAAAAATCAAATTTTGCAGAGCGAACACCTCCCATCAACCGGAGTTTAAACGAGTTTGAAATATCGGTCATTCCCATATCCCAAATGTTCAGAGCCTCTCCCACCGTGCGCATTGTGGAGGAGGATATTTGCTTGACGGTATCCTCTCGACAAAGAATTGTGCGAGTGGGTGGCACATCCGTCCAACCCTTCAGATCCAGTGAGCTCGCGAGAGAGAGAAAAGGGGGGAATGCGAAGCTGACATTCACAAAGCGTACGTACGACATTTATGTAGGTAAGCGACACGAGGTAAATGTATGTAAGGAGTGAGGTAACGGATATGAAAAA
Organism: Cyathus striatus; assembly: GCA_025738555.1. NCBI lineage: Eukaryota > Fungi > Basidiomycota > Agaricomycetes > Agaricales > Nidulariaceae > Cyathus > Cyathus striatus. The sequence continues at coordinate 828,372 of JAOVFP010000021.1, forward strand.
CGCATTTTTACCATGCAGGCAGAATGCCTGCTCTACAGCATCGTCGAAGATAAGAATTCCTTTGCATTTTTTATGTTGCATTATCACTTTCAAGTTTCATATTTCGAATATAAATTTTTACTTTACTGGTGATAAAGCTACTCTATGGATACTGGTTCCAGTCCACTGTAAGTAGCTTATGTACAATAGTGGCCTTCATGAATTGTGTTGTGATGCATGTGCATATGATCTTGTTTCGATGAGTTATCCTTTTGCATTGTGAATTTCATGCTATGCTGTGATATTGGATATTTTACATCACCAATTCTATGTGAACTCTGTCATCCCACATGTTCTCTTGCCAGTTTTATACTGATTTCATGGAATAAAATTAAAGCTATTTTGTTGCTAGGCTTGGGTGGCAATGATAGTGAAGTTATCTATAACTTTAAGCACTTGCGGGTACCATTCTAAGGATGACTAGAATTTGACTGGAATCATTAATAATAACTTTATGTGACCATTTTCATGGAAATTAGTTTAAACAAGATGTTCCTTTCAGTCAACTTTCACTAATATATCTGCTTATGCACTTTCAGCACAGCTAAGTACATGTAAGTATTATATCTATTAGAGAGAATATCTGATGCCAGGTAGCGGGCCTTGCCGCTAGTCGGCCTTATTGATTTATTTAATATTAGGTACGCGAACAAAGAACCGAGAAGTCGAACCGAAAATAAGCGGCAAGCCGTAGAGCCGAAGATCAGAGCTCAAATACTTTGACGTAGTCGAGCGTGGTTGTCCGGCTTTCCATACGCAACCACTTCGAATCTATTTAATATTGCATGCATCCGATACAGACCCAATATGCGTGGGACATGGACCTTAGGTTTCTCTTCTAGGTAGAGATATTTTATCCACCACCACAGGCTATTAGAAGCCGCAGTGATTACGAACGCGCATCGATAGAACCAGGGGCACATGAGGAACATGAACGATTCAAAGGAACCACTCAATTACAATTCAAGCAAGTCTTATGATACATATTGAAAGGTGAGCGCCAGGTTATTATATTAAATGCCAAATTGTATGCGTTTAGTAGGACATTTTCACGAGGGGTTCAATGTTGCCGGTGAAAGAGGTTCCACATTCAGGTGCATACATGAAATATCTATTTAAGACAATATATAGCCTTATATTACATTTTGGGGGCGGAAACTGTTGACTGCAGGTGAACGACCAATTTCCCCTTGGGCTGGAAGTCGAGCCCACATTCATGTGATGCGTTGGAATAACTTAAGTACATCTAAGATATTATCAAGTGCCTTCTCTCTTCATGCACCACGCTGCACTGTGATCTAATGAATCTCACCGGAACCTCACCGATGGATTTCATAGAAGCAAAGATCCCATCGATAAATAAAAGCTAATATAAGTACGTGTTACAGTTTTGTATGAGTTCGACAAGCACTGGAACCGAAAGTTTCCGAAACAATGGAGATAAGTGGGCTCAATTTTAATGAATTTTTAAGTGAACCAACCAACTGGAATATCAGTAGCAGTAGTGATAAATGGGTCGTGTACTATTCAACGGCCGAAGTCGCAAAGACAGCTTTACCAGGAAGCTTTCATGATGTATTTATCACTGCTGTGTCATTGATCTACTTTTGGTATCACAAACTCACACCTTCTGTGTCTCCTTTCAGCCACAATGTCTACAATGCTATTAAACACAGCCATAACAATTGCGCAATGAACACCATGAGGTAGAACGAATAGAAGGAATGGACTAATATAAGACCTTCACATTAGATCTACAAGTGTTTCTTTTATGATTTCACATCCCTATTGATCATATCTAACCAATCAAATAGTGGAGCATAACTCGTTTGTGATAACAACAGTGGAATGCGTAACAGACAAAAATACAATCGCATTGCTGGATATATATAGAATGTGAAGGCATATCCTTAATAGTTTTTCTCTCCAAAAGACTGGGGAATGCTTGATCACACCGATGATTTGGCTCGGAACATGTTTGCTAACGCATGTAAAGCACGATGCGCAAGCTATATAGCTAATTGATGTAGACCTTAGCTCACCCTCTTTCGTCTTCTTTAACACCTCACTCACTGCTCAAGCACTCAACACGTACAAGTCAAAGTCAAATTCTCCTTCACTTATAATGGCTGAAAATTCATCTAATGCTCAAATGTTCACCAATGTACAAAATGTCAACGTGCATGGTGGTCAGCAGGATGTTGTCGGTCGTGATAAAATCAATAACTTCTACAACATGAAAAATGATGAAATCTCTGACAAAATTAAGTTATTGAAACCTGTCAGTGTTGATAACCGAAATTGTTCACCTCCCTGTATGAAAGGAACTAGGGTTGCTATTCTGGAGGATATTTATGAGTGGCTCAATAATTTTGGTATGTTCTTATATTTGTGCATTAATGAAAAGAGTCTGTTAATTTATTTCATAGATAACTCAACCCCTAACATTATGTGGATTACTGGTAGTCCTGGGTCAGGAAAATCTGCAATAGCTTCTACTCTGGTTGGAACTCTTAAGTCAAAAATATTGGCCAACAGACTTGGTGGCTATTATTTCTTCAAAAGGCACCATAGCATTCTAAGTGATCCAACTATGGTCTGGAGAACAATAGCTGCAGATTTGGCATCTATGCAAAAGTACTCCATATTGAAAGAGAAAATTGCAGAAGCACTTGACAATACATTTGAGACTGAAAATATTGAATGGCATTTTCAACATCTTATTGAAGATCCACTGATTACTTGCCATGAAAGACTGAAAGAATCACCACCTGTATTTATTATAGATGCAATTAATGAATGTAAATCATCAAGTTTATCATTGTCTCTAAAAAAGACATTTGAACACTGGGTTAAACTTCCCAGAAACTACAAGATAATTTTGATTGGAAGGCCTGGATCTGAACCTGATATCACTCAAAATATCAGCTATTGCAGGGTCGTAAAATTGGAAACTGACCCTCAAGTTGACAAAGAAATCAGTAAAGATATTGAATATTTTCTGAAGCAAAGTTTTGATAAACATAACAATGAACTACAACTTGATATAACAGATTATGAAATACAGACAATGACCAACAGAGCTTCAGGGTTATTCATGTGGGCTTCCACTGCATTTAATTACATTGCTGTAGTGTCAGAGCAAGACAGTAAACAGCCCTCACCAACAGAAAAACTTCGGCATGTTCTATCTGGAAAGATAGGTTCTGAAGTAAATAATCTATACTCCCAAATACTTCAAACTTCTTTTGGTAACTGGGAGGATAAAAGACAAGAAATTGTTCGGCAAGTGTTAGCAACAATATACTTGAAAAAGTCTCGACTGAGAAAAGAGGATCTTGTTCACTTCATTGATGTTGATAATAATAATGATGATGTCTCTAAAGAAGTAGCAAGAATTATAAACCAACTTCAACCAGTCATTTTGATAAGTGATCATAAGATTGCATTTCATCATTTATCATTTGTAGAATTCTTGACTGAAGGATCTAAAGATACATTTGTAATAAATTTTGATGAACACATGCAAAGAATGGCTAAAGTGACATTTAAAATCCTCAATCAAGGACTAAAATTTAATATTTGCCATATTGAATCATCCTATGTGATGAACAAAGAAATTGATAAAAAATTAGTAAGCCAATATATATCAACACATCTTCAATATTGCTGCAAATATTGGGGCTTGCATTATGATGATGTCATGAAAAATGAAAAATGTAACTCTGATTATGTAGTGGCTAAGTTAAATATATTCTTATACCACAAATTGTTGTATTGGTTGGAGGTTATGAGTTACTTAAATGAGATACAAAGTGTACAAAATATTTTAAGAACAATAGCTTGTGGTAAAAAAGTATGTCATTACAATTAAAATGAGATGAAAGCTTACTTTTATTTATTAGGAAAACACAAAAAATATAAATTTTGTGAATGATTGCATGCATTTTGTTGAAATGTTTTACATCCCCATAACAAAAAGCATACCACATATATACATATCTGCATTGGCATTTGCACCAGAGAACTCACTGATTCTAAAGCACTTTTCTCCTTTCTTTAAAAACTTACTTTTAATTCAAAAAGGCAGAGATACAGACTGGAATGCATCATCTCAAATTATATGCTATAATGATACAGAAGTTTTCAGTGTGGCATTTTCACCTGATGGAAGCCAAATAGCATCTGGCTCACAAGATAAAGTTGTTAGAGTGTGGAATGTGGAAAATGAAAGAACTATTGCTGGAACATTTGAAGGCCATAATGATGAGGTTACATCAGTTTCATTTTCTCCTGATAGAAAGCAAGTAGTGTCAGGCTCAAATGATAAAACAGTTAGAGTGTGGGATATAGAGAGGGGAGAATTACTTACTCCACCATTTGAAGGACATAGTGATTGGGTATCATCAGTAGCATTTTCCTATGATGGATGTCATGTAGTATCTGGGTCACATGATAAAACCATAAGGGTGTGGAATGTAAAGAAAGGACAAACCATTGCTGGACCATTTGAAGGTCACAGTGATTGTGTGACATCAGTGGCATTTTCTCCTAATGGAAGACAAGTGGTGTCTGGGTCAGATGATGAAACAGTTAGGGTATGGAATGTAGAGACTGGAAAAATAATCTCTGAACCATTTCAAGGCCACAGTAGTTCAGTGACATCTGTTTCATTTTCTCCTGATGGAACAAAAGTAGTGTCTGGCTCAAGTGATGAAACCATTAGAATCTGGAATGTGAATAGTGGACAAACCATTGCTGGACCATTAGTAGGTCACACTGATTGGGTAACCTCAGTGGCATTTTCTCCCAATGGAAAATATATTGTATCTGGTTCACATGATGCAACTGTCAGAGTATGGGATGTTGTAAGGGGAAAACCCATTAATAAACCATTTGAATGTCACAGTGACTGGGTGACTTCTGTTGCATTTTCTTCAGATGGAAATCAGGTGGTATCTGGATCAAAAGATGCCACCATTAGACTGTGGGATGCAACCATCAGAGAACCCATTTCTGAAAGTGAAGTGATATTTACTGAACAATTTGAAGGCCATCGTCATTCAGTAATATCAGTAGCATTTTCTTTAGATGGGAGTCAAGTAGTGTCTAGCTCAATTGATAAAATAGCTAGAGTTTGGGATGTAGATATTGGAGAACCTATTTTTGGAACATTTGGGGGATATCAGAGTCGTGTGTCATCAGTATCATTATCTTTCAATGGAAGTAAAGTTGCATGTGGTACATATCGTGGAGCAATAACAGTGTGGAGTGTGAACAGTGGACAACCTATTTCTGCACTGGAAGACAGCTATAATAATAAACCAGTGACTTTATTGGCTTTTTCTCTGGATGGAAATCAGGTAGTATCAGTATCAAATGATGCAACTATTACTTTGTGGAATGTAGAACACAGAAACATTATTTCTAAACTATTTATAAATGCCAACTACCAGGTAAAATCAGTGGCATTGTCTCCCAATGGAAAGCAGGTGGTGTTTGGCTCTAGTGATACAACTGTAAGAGTGTGGAATGTTGAGAATGGAAATAATGTTTCTGTAATTTTGAAAGGTCATAATGATGCAGTGCAATCTGTTGCATTCTCTTCAGATGGAAGACAAGTAGTGTCTGGCTCAGATGATCAGACTGTCAGAGTGTGGAATATAGAAAGTGGAGAAATTGTTGCAGGGCCATTTATAGATCACAGTGATTCTGTAACATCAGTAGCATTTTCTCCTAATGGATTACTTGTAGGGTCTGGCTCAAAGGATAAAAGTATTAGAGTATGGGATGTTGTTAATGGAGGGCTCACTGCTAGACCATTTGAAGGTCATAATGGTGGAGTAACATCACTGGCATTTTCTCCAGATGGAAAACAATTAGTGTCTGGTTCACAAGACAAGACTGTGAGAGTGTGGAATATAGAGATTGATTCAGGAAGATTTATTAAGCTAGACTCTCTTGGAGGGCACAAAATATTTTGTTCTTGCCATTCAGATAGTTGGATAAAAGATGGTAATGACAATAAATTATTTTGGGTTCCTTTCCATCACAGAAGAAATTTGTGTAGTTTTGAAACTGCTCAAATATTGGCAAATCATAAAATGTGTCAAGTTGATTTAACTCATTTTGTTTCTGGTTTTGACTGGGCACAGTGTAAAATTGCTTCTTCAACTCCTCCCAATGATCATGTACCTCCTATTTATAGTTTATCAGAAGACTCTACTGGATGGATAGCTGAAGAAAAATGCTACCAATTCATTCAGTTGAAGAAAAGAGCTATACTGAATCAGGCAGGGAGGACAAGCATGAGGAATTTATCAAGATTAATGAAGAGGCAGATCAAGTTCCAAATAAGTGTTCTCCACTTAATGAGATAAAGAAAGGAGAATCACATTCCACAGATAAAAAGGAAGAGAAGAAACTTTATTTTGATACTTCTTTGACTTACCAAATTAGCATGATAGTTATTATTTCATTCATTGTATATGTCATTGTAAACTGTCATCACTGATTTTCTAAGATTGATATGTTCAGCAATATTTACATATCATTGTGCTTAATCTAGCTTTGAATTTTCATTTGTATTTTGTTATTTTGCTCTAGTTGTATTTGTAGAAATTCTATCTTCCATTTTTTATTTATTTTCATAACATGTTAAAAGGTAGCATGGCAAAATGAATCTGGGAATGATTTTAGCACCTAGCTAACATGTGATTGCACCTTGACTAAATAAATGAGTGTATATATAAAAACTAAATGCAGGTAAGTACACAAGTTCATATATATTTGTGAACTCCTTTAGCAACAAAAATATTTCTTAGCCCTCTTCAGATGATCATATTATTATACCATTATGAACAAGTGTTCATAAATTTTTAGCATGACAGCCATGAACAGCTGGACCTTCTTTTAAATGACCTGTGAGGTGTATAACAAGAGCTAAATATGTTTGTGAGAATGCTTGTGCTTGCAAAATTTGACCAAGTTTGTTGTACCTTGGCTGTGATGTGTGATAAATCTGATATTTGTTCAAGTTCATGGCCTTGTGTGACATGTGAATGAACACTTGGTCATAATGGTACAGTAGGTTCCATATTTCTTATTTAGCTGAAATGCACATGGCAGAATGGTGTTTATGTAGTAGGATTTGTATTGATAACACTAACTTTTAGTAAATGTTTATTTAGGTAGTTTAATCATCACCAATGTATAACAGAAAGTTCAAGTTAGATTATATTTAATCCAAGGGTGTAATAGAAACAGAGATAATGAATTTAATAGTGTTGCAATATATTCTTTTAGTACTTCTTTACTCAGACAGGCTTCAAATGTGTACTCAGAATCCAATAACAGAATTTTGGATGTACTCTACTGTGAGAATTGAAGGCACCACATGCAGTATTTGATGATCCTAAGTTAAATCTGCTTACTTATATACACTAAAATAAGATAATGTAAGTTTGTATCATACTCCCAAGAATATGTCTAACTACCCAGGCTCCATGCAATAATCCATGTGGAGGCACCATGTTCCAGAGATAACTCAAATACTGCAGTGGTAGTACTATTCTTACACATGTGCTCATTCTGGTAGGTGCTTGATTACAATGGTTGCTGGATTTACTGGTACTAGTATGTGTGATGGCACTAGGGCTGCTAACTGCACCATATACAGTATACAGATGTATCTGTATTGTTCCCTGTGCTATAAAGGAAAATTCTGAAGTGCTATACAGTATGGTATTGTCTTACATGTTGTCAGTTGTGATGTTTTTCTTTGGTACAAGGTTGCATTTATAATTTAGAGAGAAAGAAATTAGCTAATGGGTATTTAAAGTAGTTCCTCAATGCAATTTAAGACATAATAGACAAATTAAATTCATTGTGAGTCAAATATATAAATGTGCACTTGTATTTATGTTATAGAAATAGTCTAATTTAACAATTTTGCTGCTTAACCATTATGAGACTTCTAACAGTGCCAAACTTTAAACTAGAATGTCAAAGTGAGAAGTGAGATTATGTCTGCACCCCGTACTCCAGTTCCCTCAGCATAAGGCAACTAGTACATAGAGGAAATCACCCCCTTAGCCTAACTCCCTCGTACGGGCTTAACACAAGAAGCAATCAGAGATGATTAAGAACGACGTTCTGGACACCACGTGAGACGACATCTCTTCCCCTTTCTCTCCTTGCCTCACTTCATGCGCAGGTGCCTTCGTGAGCCTCAAAGGAGGAGGAAGCAATGAAGGCATTGTAGAGAACAGAAGGAATGTTACGACCATCGATGATATCATCTTCAGAGGTTAGGAGCACACCTCGCTGAACAGGTGCAGCGCCGTTGACATCCATCTCGTGAACGATTGTCAGAGAGTATATCAGTCGTTAAGTAAGCAACCCTACACTGCTGCCTCGACTCAAGCCTTCATCCTCCTCCTTCACCTCGATTCGCCTCGAACAGCCCCAAAAACACTCATACAACAGAACTAAAACCTCCTCCAACACGACCTTACATGCACTAGCGACGCTCTCCTTAGCCCTCTTCGCAGGTGTTACCGCAGCATATCAATCGGACTAGAAAAGGAGGCGGGTATAGAGTCCCGAACGCTCTACGTGACGACATAGGCATTGCAAATGGTGTATGGAAGGAAGCTGGGACAAGAGTGAAGGCGATTGTCTTTGTCGTTGGTTATCAAGGTCGAAGAAGGGTAGGATGCGATTTGAATAGGTGCAACGTTGCGGATCACGTTGCACGTATGTGCAAAGGAGTAGCAAAGGCATACATTCGTCGTCTAGGATGATAACGTATATCGTTGAGTCTCATCCCTGTTCCAAGCTAGTGAAGCCGCCAATACCACCTCAGCGCATAGCGGTAGCCTTCGCCCGAACGAACCAGCGTGTCCGTTCGCCGGGCGCCATCCCCACTCCACACTTTTTCCTGCACGTCCCCATAAGCGGAGTAAGTAGAGAGAGACAGAACTCCCGGAAAACCTGGGAACCTTCACGTTGAAGGTGTAGATCTTGCGAGCTGTATAGGAACCCTAGACAGTATAGGCGGTGGAAACGGCGCTAAGAGAGTAGTAAAGCCCAGCGGTCCCATGGGTGGTATACTCGTCTTAGCGGTCGGTTTGGAAGGGTGGTTGTTGCGCGCAATCAATCACTGTAGAGAGCTAGGAGGGCGTAGAATTAGCATTGAGCGACAATGATGGTGCGTTAGGTATGAGCTAAGCACAAGCGTAAGCACGGAGTAAAGATGTGAGATAGGAAGAAAAAACATACCTATCACATCCGTAAACCCGCTAGAGTCTTTCCTGCCCACCCAGCCCACTGACTGTTCGATCCTCACACATTATTCCGCGTAAGAGCACGAGAAGTCCAAGAGACGTCGTTCTGTGAGAAGAGGCGTTAGCGCATGAACACGGATGATGGAACGTGAACAACGGAGAAGGGGACAGTGCTTACTTCAATTATACATAACCGCTACTTCCTCTCTCTTCTATACCCCCTCGAAGTCTCCGTCTACTGCAGCTGTCGATATTCAACAAGAGGCAGAAAACCCCCAGGGCTCAAGACGATTTGATATTTCATGTCATCGAATTAGCGTGCTTCGTGGTCTTCTTGAGCTCACTCAACAGGTGGCTGGAGGAAGGAGGATGAACAGCGAGGAGTGGATCATAAAGAGGTCGGAAAATGTCCTTGGAACGGCGAAACGATGTTGTTAACCTCAGGAGTAACCTACAGAACGTACAGAGCGCATCAGGCAGAAAGAATCCATTCATCCAGAACCACCGATGTCTACGTCTCTCGAGTTTATCTTCCTTTCCACTCTAGCCTCAGCACCAGTAGCTCCCGCAGCACCACCCACTCCAGACGGTCTACCATGGTTCGCTCTCCACTTCAATTCTTTATGAGCCTCGTCGTAGGTATAAGAAGCCGGAAGGACGCCGGAGAAAGGATTGGAGATGCTCTCTGTGAAGAAGTAGGCGACTCGAGGAGCGTAGGGAATGGCTACGGGACAGGTGCCGGAAGCGACTTGGGCATGATACGTGATGAGAACGCTGCTTCTCGTTCCTCATTCCTCGGCTTGGTGGTCGGTTTGGGAGGAATCGTAGGCCATAAGGCGTAAATTGAGTGCTACAGAGAGGTACAAGCGTAAGCTGGGAGAGGGGGAAGATGAGAAGTGAACACACTAGTAATGACCATAAAGCTGTGAGAGTACATTCCACCCCACTCGGCTCATAGAGTTCGATTGTAAGCTAGTTGACTGCGTAAGAGAATCTCTCCTTATCTTGCGAGAGGATGAAAAGTCAGCGAATGAAGTGGTGACGCAAAACGAGCTCTGGCTGTGCATCTACACCACGAAGAGCAGAGAGGAGAGACGGAACTTACCATATAATACCCAACGATGACTGCTCCTCTCCTCTCTACTCCTTTAAGTCTCGAATAACTACGGCTACCAGCGTTCAGCATGGGAATACGAGCTTTGAGTTCATGGGACCTAAAGCGAATTTGGCGCTCAATGTCGTCGAAGTAACGTGTTCCCAAGTCTTCACAGGATGGTTTAATGAACGGTGCATATGAGCAATCAATGTAGCACAATTGGGACGGTGATGGTCATTATCAGGTTATTGTAGCCGGGATGTTGGCATTCGAGCGACGAGAGGTCGAATATCAGAACAGTGCCGGAAGTTCGGAACACTCAAATTTCACACACATCATGTGATGTACATCTTATCATATCAACCGCTAACACTGACAGATTTACAAGGTGAAGCGCGCACCCACCTATTGAGCGCATCTAGATATGAATCCATTCGACCATGAAGAGAAATGTGCATATTAAATCGATAACAGCTATGTATAAACATGATCTTCCACAAGCACCTGAACCGAAACTTGGGACCGTTCACATCGATGTTTTCGTCATGCGCTCCTACACACTTGCTACGCACGATGCAATTTTAACTGACCCAACCAACCAGATCATCGATAGCCACAGAAATAGAACACGCTGGTTAATCGATCCTTGTCAACATCAAGTTGATCCAATCAGGCCTTCGTCGATTCATTCACACTGATCAGAGATCGAATGTAAGTGCTGGGCGATCCTACTATAGCTAGCTAGTATAAACCAACTTTCCATTTGTGTGAAGCGCATGCTCACAGTGCACTCTGTACGTGGATGAGGCGAAAACTGCACTCGATCCGCAAGACCTAAGTTCAATTTAGGTATGTATGTCGTTCAAGCTTGGTTTAAGCCACTAATTTGCCTTCAACCCGGTATACTACCCGGTACAGGCCAAAGTTCAATATCAAATTACATGTTATTGGGTTAACTGAGACTACAGCAAAACATACATATTTGCCGATGTCGAGTTCAACTACCCGTGCATGCCTTGAATTCCAAATAATAAACCACCAGTACGCGACCTGTTCTAGAAAACATCAACGATCGGACATTGGCCCTTGAAGATTGCAATTCGCAAAATCAAAGACGAGTTAAGACACGGAGGAGTTATAAATACTCTAAATGCCCTTAAATGAGGACGCATGGATCGACAATGACGGAGCAGTATGAAGAGGTAATGTAACCGAATATTAACGGCGGCATCCTTTGCCAGTGTCAGACTACCTATTGAAGATGAATCATTGTGTTAATGAACGGGAAAGCAGCATCCAATGAAAAACTAGCTTCTCTCACCCAGTGCGATTCTTGCAACGACCAGAGGAATTGGCTAAGAGGATAAAAGGAGAACCTTGAATAGCTGTCACACACCACATTCCATTCCTCTGCGTAGCTCTGTCTATTGTGCAAGCCCCTTCGTACACAGAGAGGCCGTAGATGTTACAAAGAGTTGATAACATCGGCATCGGAGAAGATAAGCCCAGTTAGATAGATGTATTGTCGTCGTCTAGTTAATATGCAATGTACGGAGAGAGTAAGACAAACATTAGTGTGCGAAGAATTCTGAGTATTACGTCTTCCTCGTTTCGAATCTCCAGTCACCCTCCCCATTCCACTACAACTCAAACAACAAAACTTAACTTCCGCCGACACGATCCTACATACACCGCCAAAACCCTTCTCAGTAGCCTTCGCAGGTCTCATCCTATGGGATGCCCAGGAGATGCTGCTGGAGATGAGTCTGGGCTCTGGGAACGCTCAACATGAAGCCATAGAAGTGGTTCGTCGGAGCCCGATCTGGAGGTAACACCTGATATACGTGTGGTGAAAAGAACTTGTTGGTCCGTGTGTATTCTTCGTGATCTTTGTGATCATGGACACAGAGTGGTTGTCGTTGTCGTTGTCGTTATGCTTATACCGAGACCCTTGATCAACTCACCCTCCTTTGCAGGACGTTATTGTAGGTGCAGAGAGAGGTGACAGCACCACATAATAGGCTGAGGCCGATTGAAGTCAAGAAGCGAGTACTGTGAGGAGCGTTTTAAACGTGATAGTATTGATGTTGGAAGCGGCGCAGGGTAGTGTGCGTTGAAGAGACATCTCTTCCCGTCGTAGAATGGCAGGGGGAACAGGTTATGTCTGAAACGTCGATTACTATAAGACAGTTACAGTTAGAAGGAAGCTTCAAGGAACAAAGGAGTATATGGTAGAGTGACGCACCAGGACACAGAGAACTGTTTCAGCCCATGAAAGAATGGATGGATATACCTAGAGCTCCCTGTAGCCCAGAGACAATGCTCAAACCATGTACACATACCTCCTAGCTCGATCGGGGGGCAGCAGAAGGAGTGAACATTGGTTTTACAGAGAAATGTGTCGCAAGCGCAAACGGATATACGTTGTCCCTGACTCGTTACATCCACAGCTCAATCCTGCGGGCGTGCTGCTACGTCACGTTGCAGTAATAGATTCAGTGAGGAATCTCGCTTCTCTCATCCCTACAGGAACGGAAGCCGGACGTGAAGGCAGGAAGGCGTGTCACGACAAGAAATCATCCTATAACCCTTGCTCGAAAGGCCAGCGTAAGTTAAACAGTCATAGGGAATTGGTTCTTCCTCTCCGTCGAATGATACGAGGCCAAAATGCAATTCATCTTTCGACAATAGAGGTGGTTCTACTACGACAACTTCAAGTTAGTTGTGATCCATGCGCAACAGGGGTGGTTGAGCCTACCAGATTACCAATGTAAGAGATCTCCCAACGCTGGGTAACTGTACCCCCTTCCAAACGAAAAATAACGTATCACGCGCAAGTGAACACAAGTTGAACCAGGCACATTCGTGCAAACACCTAGGTAAGTCTTGGATGCAAGTTAGTTATCTTGACCATACTCAAAAAGGCGGGATTTACCTTACCGGTCAGCCTGATCTAGCCAAGAACACCCACAAGAACCAGAGTGTCCACCACAAACCACACATGACCACGCTCGCTTTGCCAGCAAGGAATCGTCATGTAACACCAGCAAAGTCGGAACGAAATAAGGGCAGCGGGAGGCGAAGGAGGGTACGAGTACGCGAAGTTGTTGACGAGTGGGGGAAGATGCAGTTCGACGTTGTTCGAAAGATGTCCGATTAGCCTGTGAGAGATACGTTGCCCTCTGACTTAGCTTGACTCCATAATGCGAAAGGGCTAACACGTCACACTGCGATGATAGAACTTGTGGTCGCCTCTCAGCCCTTCTCATAAACGCACGGAAGTTGGACGGTAAGGCAAGGGGATGCATCGTAACGAGGGCATGGAGTCAGCTTTCAGCACAGTTTGAAAGAAGCGATACGAGGGAAGTGGTTCTTCCCATCGGTCAAATGGTACGGCGTCAAAGTGTAGTGCAGCGAGAATCATCGTGCGACGATAGAGACCATTCTTCCATGTCTATTGACCACAAAGGATATTAGCTGGTAGAGTTTACGTTTACAAATGATAGACACCATTCGGGATAGTCATTGAAGTGGGGAAGACTGCAAGATGGGGGATCATTGTGAAGTGACTATAAGTGAGTTAATAGCTCATTTTGGCGAGGTAGGGAAGAGGCAAAGACACTACAACTGCGTTATGCGAAACGTGCACTCCCAGCTGTATGTTGACGTGCTTAGAGGCTGACCCTATGCACCTCGTATCGACCTGACATCTCCTAGCTTCCAACCGAGAATGGCGTGCGCCACCAAACACGCTTCCTCCCATCTTCTGCATGGATTCGTCGCGGGTTTGGGAAGCAGCGAGGCTAACGGGGAAGGTATCGGAAGCATCGCAAATGAACTCATGTACCCGAACACGCTATCGAGTCCTGCACCCCATACTTTAGCTCCTCAGTATAGGCGGCTACCTGCGCAGGCGTCTTCGTGGGCCTTGAGGAGAGAGCAACGAAGTTGTTGTAGAGAACGGAAGGGGAGTCATGAGCATTGATGATATCAGCTTCAGAAATTATGATTACACCTCGCTGAATAGGCATCGACATATGCCTCCAGAGCAACCGACCGAGAGAACAAGCAAAGCACACAGCTTCATTGTGAACCGTCCTCGTTCCCGTCCTCGGCCCATGAACCTCTGCCCCTTTCACCCCATCCAGTCCCGATAGCTCCAGAGTAACAAAACGTTAACTTCCGCCATTATCATGAACGTGGAGGCTTTGCAAGAGGAATATTAAACGGAGACGATACGGGTGTCGGAGGAGACACGTGCAGCGAAGGCAAATGTTCGGCCTCTTCTTCCTCGCTCCGCCTCACTTCAAGTGCAAGCGTCTTCCTGAGTCTCCAAGGGGGCGAAAGCAACGAAGAAGCTGGAGCGTTACGATAAGTCATACCCTTGGGGGGGGGGGGTGAAGACTACCATAGCTTCATATAAAGTATCGTTGAGGTTTGCCCAGTCAGTGATGGGCAAAGTGAACGGAAAAACGCGCACATCCAACGGGCAAGACGAAACCCAGGACCACCTTACACCCTTTCCAACGTAATTAGATGCGGCTACCCATCCTCTTTTCAAGCCAACTTGAACTCCAGCGCCCACGTTACATCAACATAGATAACGACGTCTAACAAACTTCACCACGATCCCACGTGCACCATCACCAGTGCCCCCCTAGTCTTCTTCACAGGTGTCATAGTAGCGTTGGAGTAAGAAGCGCAGTTGGCGTCGGATATAGGTCTAGACTCCGCGAACGTTCAACGTGAAAGCGTAGGCTTTACAAGATACAGGTGTAGCCTTAGATCAGACAGCTAAGGATACGCCGGTTGTACGTGTGGTAAGGCCAAAGAATCCGATGCGCTGTACAAATCCGTCTTGTGCTTCGTATCGGACGCGCAGGGTGGTTGCTTTTGCAGTTGTCGCCCTGTATCAAAGAGGAAGGATACACGTGAGGGGCAGCTGATGAAGAGGTTGAAAAGCATCTGCTTGGACAGGCGAATCGTTGCCGCCAACCTCGAGAGTGACGTGCAGAACGTACTGAACGACGTCAGCCAGGAAGGAACACATTACGCAGGACCACCATCGTCTCACTTCTCTGCTCAACTCTACCCCCCTTCCACTCTAACTTGAATCCAGCAGAACCCGCCGTACCACTCGTACGCACAACGATAGCCTTCACCACACACTAGAAGTTCTACTACGGTTCGCTCCCTTTTTCAGTCCTTCATGGGCTCATCGTAGGCGCATGATACGGATTTGAAATAGCGCTGGAGTAGGTAACCGAAACGCTCTCTGTGAGGTAGAAGGCGTTTCGAGGGGCATAGAGAATGGAGATGGTGAATGCGTTGAAACCGACGCTGGGTGAATCTCGATACGTGGTGAGGACGCAGCCGCCTGCTCGTCGTCTTGGTGATGTGTATGGAAAGGCTCGTGATGCAAAGGACGTAAATGAAGGTCTTGGATAATATGCTTCAGGTAGGTCCAATCGTCAGCGGGGAGGAGGGAAAGCAGAGAAACGAACGCACCCGTCATGTGCGTACAGTTGCGATAGTCCAATTCATCCTGTACAGCCCACTGAATTCAGCTGTCGACTCAGATTGGATGGTGTAAGAGCGTCTTGTGTTTCAACATGGGAAGACGAGCTTTGGGATTGTCACTCAGGGACCCAAGAGAATTGGCGCTCTATGTGGTCGAAATTGTGTATCTTCCGTCCTTTATAAGATTGTGTAACGAGTAGTAGTGGGCCATATATGAGTCAATCGTGTCGTGCAAGCGGAATGGTGAAGGTCCAAGTTGAGTTCAAAACAGCGTCGGGACTCGGAAGATCATGTGCGGCCGGGTACGTGGGAATGATACGGGTAACGCCGAAAACAACTTCTGAAGATCCATATTCCGTCGAATTCAGTTCTGTGAACAGAGTTCCCGCAGAGAGTATAACAAGGTCATAAAAATGATAATATTAACATGGAGTGTTACAGGACATGCAGTGCTAATGCTATGTATTTTCGATACATCGAGTTGGACGTAGTTTCTTGGTGGTTTTATACGAAGCTCTGATCCCTCATCAGTAAAACATGCATGACTTTAGTGTGCCTTTAGCGGTCTTTACAAAGACAATAAAGACCTAAAAGACCCGAAAAGGTCTGAAAGGCTAAAGGCAATATTGACTTTGTAAATCTAGGTCCATTGTCTTTGCTAGTAATGTTTGACTTTAAAAAGAGATTATGTCTTTGTAAATACAACGAAAGGCATATGTACTTTTAAGAAGTTACATAAAGGGCTATGTAAAGAGACTTCAAAGTCACACTTCTCAATAGGTTCCCAGTGAAATAATGGAGCAGGTGTACGTATTAATAGACAAGTCATGTACTACATACAAAGACAATAGTAATCTACCTAATCACCACCCGCGCCACTGCTAAACAACCCCACATCCAGGCCACACAGACCGTAATGGCAACCTCCCCCTATATCTACTATATCAGCTGAAATTGAAATCTGGCGAGCGATGGGCAGTGACGAGGGCCATATGGTGGGCTAGCATACATATAACCCTAGAATATAGTAGATGCTTAGCACGAAGAAAGCAAATCATGAATATAAATGACGTACTTGAGTCTCTTCCGACACCGAATCACCATAAGCACTGTGCTTTCTCTTTCATACATCACTCGACTCTTCGGTTATTGCTCGAACGAAACTGGGGCTGCATGGTTTGTGCGATCATATCCCCATTGCGTGGCGTGCGATGTCATGAGAGACGACTTGCTGTGAACAGGCTAGAGGGAACTAGGCTTTCCATGATCAGTGTAGAACGTGAGCAGACACGAGGAGGTCCAGTAGGCATGTCGCAGACACTTGCATTGCGTGAGAGACCGGTGTTTGTCTACAGAGCAGAACCATAGCAGTAACCAGAGCAAGCACAGCAGCAAAGAGCGGTAACAGAGGAGTTCCATAAATCAGGCCCAAGTCTTATAGTAAATGGCCAAAGTAAATATTATAAGACAGAGCAACAGGTGAGGCATAGGATGGGAAGGGAGAAAGGAGAGGTGGTGGAAAGGGTGAGTTCAGTTACCAGTATCGAACGTTTCGGAAATTCAACATTAAGCACGTGATACACAATCAACGAAATGGAGTGGTCACGCGCTAACTTTCTCACCTGCCCTTAACTTTGAATTATGTAACCATCATCCCATCTCAGCTACCAGTAAGTACTAAGTATACAGCTTAGGCAAGCTAAACTACGACCTGAAGATGAATAAATAAACTTTTAATGATCATGTAGGCTGTACTGTACTGTATGTGTCATATCATAATATTTGTTTCTACTATGTTTTATACTGGAATAGTATTGTACTTCTACTATGTATGTACTTATTGGCATTGATTCACTGGTCTGCAATTGGCAATCAAATGTGTTATATATGTAGCACATGCTACATGACTTATATTACAATTTATAGTGAAAATGAACTTGATGTACAGTGCACAAATTGAATTCTCTATTAAATGGATTGTCAGTAAGTTGCCTCAGCTTACAAATCCTAATTTTCATTGTAGTTAATTCTAACTGTAAAAACATATGATACATTTATACTAATAAGTAGTAGTATAGTATTTATGGAGATGCATTAACAGTAAGAAAATAAACCAAAGTTAAAGACTCCACTTAAAGCTCAAAGTGCTTAAAGCACAACATCCATATTAAAGTCAAAGACACAGAAAGACACCAAAAGACACAAAAGTAAAAGACCCATGTGAAAGACAAAGTCACTAAAAGACATGCATGTTTTACTGATGCTGCAAGATCCCCGATCAAGTCGATTGACGAACATTCGGAAGGTCGAAACCTCCATGGAATACTCGTTGTACATGCAGGAAGATAGTCTGAGGGAGAATCTGATTGTGGCCTGTATTTTTATGGTATGCATAGAGAATGGTATAGTACATATGCACTTTATTACTAGAGTACATTTATCAAAGTACGCCTCACTGTGGGTTAGTTATGAGGGAACACTCCAATTGAATGGATCACCGGATGCTATATCGCCGCGGATCTTAGTGGGTGTTTCAGTCATCATGAAGCCAAAGTTGGAACGATATTATGATTTGTATGGCAATGAGCGAAGCTGCTGATTGTTCATCTATGTATATTCAGCACAGTTTTTATGATTGATGATGAAGATCATCTTGTATTATTGAAGGTATGTACTTTGATATCGGGTTGATATGCATAAACACGGTATAGCATTAAAGTCCGACAAACTACAAATATGTGGCGTTGGATGGTAAGATCCTCCCCCTCCGCTCATACACAAATAGCACAACACGTACAAACGAGCAAACAGCAATGCCTCGATTATTCGAGAAAATCACGGATCAAGTTGCAAACAGGCCTTACTCACTTCATGACAAAGGGAACCATGCTCTATCGCCTAATGAGCAAGTGGAAGATTGTTTCCTAAAATCAAACAATGAAACATCTATTGCAATTGTAAGTCCAGCTGAAGGTTTTATTTGTAAAATATTTATATTTTCATATACAGCAGAAGAATAACTTAAGGATAAATAGTGCAGGACCCCATGCATTCACAGGAAATACTGGCATCATAAACATAAATGATAATGCTAAGATTTACAATGCCTCAACAATAACAAACAATTATCACAATACTTCCACAGAACAAAAAGACTTGTTGGCAGAAAAATTGTGTCCAGTATTTGGAGCAGTTTATAACTCAGGTGGAAGGGAAGATTCAACTGGATGTATCACTGGTACTCGAGTGGATCTGTTACAAGAAATTGATAATCGGATCGCCTCAACCGACAAAGCATCCATCTATTGGCTTTCTGGGCTTGCAGGGACTGGAAAATCTGCAGTTGCACATAGTGTTGCTCATAAGTACCACAGAAATGGAGCTTCCTTCTTCTTCTCTAGAGATCACAAAAATAGGAGTGAGTCTACAAATGTAATGAAAACTTTGGCATATCAACTGGGAAAACAACACCCACTGTTGAAACAAAAAATATTGGAAGAAGTTGGAGCTGACCTTTCAATTCTCCACTCAACTATTTCAGTTCAATTTCAGAAGCTTATTTTATATCCTATCATGGACATGATAAATGATTTACATAAGATTAAAATAGTGGTTGTTCTTGATGCATTGGATGAATGTCAGCAAGAAATGCAAACAAATATTATCAAAGTGCTAGCTGACAATCTCAGAAAGTGTACCTTTCCAGTCAAATTCTTGATTACAAGTCGGCCACAGAGATCTCTAGAATACATGTTTCAAACTAAAACAGTGGAATCTTTGACAAGTCCATTTATTTTGCATAATATTGAAACAATAAAAGTCAATGCAGATATCAGATTGTATATAGAACATGAAATCAATGAGATGCCCATTGAAAAGCCTTGGCCAAAGCCAAATGAAATGAATGAATTGATTGAAATCTGTTCTGGTCTATTTATTGCAGCAACTACAGCAATGAAATTTATAAATGATGGCATGGGAATTGGAGTGCAGAGCAGGTTAAGATTGATCCTTGACAATAAATATGCTAAGCTAAATGACAAGAATGTATATGGATCACTAGATCACATGTATATGAAAATTCTGTTACTAGCTTCAAAATCATCATACTGGAAAAATAATTTATTTGCAATGTTGGGGATATGTCCACTGCGAACAAAGATGTACATATTCCTGATACAATAACAGATGGGATTGTCTATGCAGCTACATATTGGATTTTCCATCTTCTAGAAGCATCAATTGATGATAATCTAAAACAGTTGGCAACAACCTTTATATTAAAATATATATTGCAGTGGCTTGAAGTCATGTCACTATATGGTCAACTAAAAAGAGCTCTTGAAGGCATAAGATTCATAAAGAACCAGACAGTATGTTTAAATTTCATAAAGAATTATTGTTTGCTAATCAATTCAATTTAAATCAGCTTATATTCATACCCCAATGTATGAATATGTTGAATGATGTTGAGTGCTTTATTCTCCATAACCATCCAATAATTGGAGGTTATGCATTGCAAATTTATCAAGCTGCACTTTTATTCACCCCACAAAAAACTTTGTTGTATAGGACATATCAACATCAATTAAGGACTTTAAAGGTAATTAAAGGATACAACAAGTTCTGGATTCCATGTGTACAGATACATGGAGGTTACTATAACATAATAACATCAGTTGCCATCTCACAGGATGGGAGAACTATTGTTTCTGGCTCAGGTGACATGACAGTCAGAGTATGGAACTTACAAAGTGGGAACCTTCAGAATGAGCTAAAGGGTCATTTAGCTTATGTCAGGTCAGTTGCCATCTCATGGGATGGAACAACTATCATTTCTGGCTCTGATGACAAGACAGTGAGAGTGTGGAATTCTAAGAATGGAGATCTTATGAATGAGATAAAGGGCCATTCAGACTGTGTCAGGTCAGTTGCCATTTCACAGGATGAGATGACTATTGTTTCTGGCTCAGATGACAAGACAATTCGAGTGTGGAATGCACGTAGTGGAAAACTTCTTCATAAGTTAAATGACCATTCAGACCTGATCTACTCTGTGGCCATCTCACAAGATGGGACAACTATTGTGTCTGGTTCAGAGGACAAGACAGTCAGATTGTGGAGCACACAAAATGGCACTTGTATACATATTTGGTATCCAAATGAACCTATAAATACAGTCAGGTTTAATACTGATGAAAATTATATTATTGCTAATAATAATCATGTTTTTTCCATGTCAACATTGATGAAGATTGATTATTTACAAGAACCATGTTGTAACAATTTAAATATGTTTGTAGATGACTGGGTTGTAAGAGCAGGTAGAAGATTATTTTGGATCCCTCCTTCATTTAGGCCAATATATTCAAATGCAATAACTATAAATGATAACACAGTTGCTAGTGGAACAAAGCTGGGAAAATTGGTTATAATATCATTAAATACTGATGATTGTGAATTAGGTACAGAGACTAAGAGGAAGAATACAGTGAAGGAATTATTAAAAAAAATTTGGAAGTTTAGATTGTGATGTTTATCTCATTAAGCCTTGAGACTGGTTGTTAAGGGGGGAGTCATATCCCATGTTGATAATCTCCACTTCCTAGGCCTTTTCCTCTGAATATACTTTAATTTTTATTTTGTTCTATCTTTGCTTACTGTATATAGATTACTCTTACCTATCCATCTTGTACTAGTTATCTCCATGGCATTGCTGGATGATGTTGGAGCAGGGAAGAACATGTGTATTGAGACAAAATTGAAGCTGTACCTTTGAAAGATCCATAAGTAATCACATGATGTTCCCTTATCTTTATTCTCCTATTGTCCTAGTCCCATTAAGTGCTGTTGAGTCATGCGATGAGAGTAGTTACTTTATTTACTTAGAATGTAGCTTCCAAATATAATAAATCACTTAAATCCCAAGGTGTGATATCAGTAAGTTCAAGGGGTGCAATGATTTCAATTTCAAATATAGAACAAGTTATTTTTAGATCAGTTTAACTTTGGTTTTATTCTTAGAACACATCAAGGTATTCAAACTTCAAGGTATTCAGATTTCAATTTCAGCAAACTTGGTACATAATTCAGTGTCAAAACATCTCGTAAATAATTCTGATTCTTGTCTGTATACCACCCTATCTGTGGGGGGAAGAATGCCTGGCAGTTCCTGCCTTATTTCTTCCCTCTTCATCTACTATATACATTTTCTACCTACTCTACTTACAAATTGCATTGTAATAAAATTCTATTTGAGATCTGGTATTTCCCTGGCCCATGTGTAAGGTAATGCATCGTCAGTGCCCAGGCAGTGGTCAACCAATCATGTGCATAACCCAATGTGCTCCCTTTCTGCAATGCGCACTCGTTTGAGTGTTCTATCGGTTACCTTCCTAATCAGGTAATCAGCTGATGCGGCAGCGTCATCCATTCATATCAATTTCATTTATGTTGGCCTCTCAGGTCAGGTTTCCGCTTCCATATGAACTCCTGACCGTTAGGGTACTTGCTCACTGTCCATTCTTGCTTCCCTTCCCCCCTTCTCACGCTCTCTGTCTCTCTGTCTCACTTGTCTCATCATCTCAGGGATTCAGTAAGTTCATGTTCTGTCTATTTCCACCCTTTGTATCTCATGCTGACTTGTCCATAGTCACATTGTCTTAGTTCTGGGCCCTTGGTACTCATGTACAGAACACAACATCATTTTAGAAAGGTAAAAGTTTTATGTATCTATTTGTTTAAAGGGTTTTAAACCAGTACTTAATGCAGAGTCATGTTTTTAAATAGGTATATTTATTTATTCCCTTAGTGATTTATGGGAGGTGACGCAGGAACTCAGCCCCTCCCCACTGTTTCCTCACTCAATATGCTAGGCACTGGCATCTCGAAATCAAGATGTAACGAATTTTTAAAATTAGGTATGTTGTTTCTATTTACATGTGTATCAGTGCTGGTGTAGATGTAACCTTGACTCTTTAATGTACTTACTAGTCAAACTAAAGGTCTCAGGTTCAACTTCCAACTCTTATCTTAGTAGTGTATTTGAACAGAATACTCTAGTTGCAGCTTGGGACTCACTCCAACTCTTGAACTTTTGGACTGGACTTGCTATACAGTTTTTACAGATACTAACCAACTATGATAATTTGAAAATAGCCTTACTATTTTACTAACTGTATCATTTTATTCATCTTTTCTACTTTTTCCTACTCTAATTTATTTATATTTCCTATTTTCTCTTTATTTTCATAATCAGCAAGCAAGGTTTCTACCAATGCAGTCAGTAATTCTCAGTGCATATAAGCTTAATAAAGAAACATGAGTTAATTAAACTATAATTCTACCAAATACAAATTTATCCAAATAATTATGTAACTACTTCTTTGACTTTAAAATTTTCATTAGTAATTTACTGACTTTACTCTTCATTGTCTCTGTAACTGATACCCACTTATTGAGATTTAGACAAATTATCACCACCCTTCCTGACATTGTTCCAATAGAACTGTTTCATCATTGACAGCTATTGAATTTGAATTTGTAGGTCTAAAAGAAGGAGCAAGCCAAAATAATTGTTTATCTGTTTTTAAAACCCAGTCAACTACAACCTGAGTGAAACCTTGATTAAAACTAGTACCATAAGATTCATAAAGTGGACCAGCAATCTTAGTTAATGTTGAGATGGAAAAAACCTCATGGTCATTAGCAATAATACAATTTTGATCAATATTAAACCTGACCACTTCTACAGGTGCATTCAGATACCACACATGTATACAAACACCATTTTTAAGGCTCCACACTCTTAGTGTCTTATCATCTGAACCAGAAACAATAGTTTCTCCATTCTGAAAAATGGCAACTGACTTGACCCATTTTGAATGGCCTTTTAGTGTATTGAGAAGTTTTCCATTGTGTGAATTCCACACTCTGACTGTCTTGTCATGGGAGTCAGAAACTATAGTTGTTCCATTCTGTGAAATGGAAACTGAGTTGACTTCATGTAAATGGCCCTTTAGCTCATTGAGAAGTCCCCCACTATGAGAATGCCACACTCTGACTGTTCCATCAGCTGAGCCAGAAACTATAGTTGTTCCATCCTGTGAGATAGCAACTGAGTTGACTCCATCTAAATGGCCATTTTGCTCATTTAGAAGTTTTTCACTATTTGAATTCCACACTCTGATTGTCTTGTCACATGAACCAGAAACAATGGTTGTTCCATCCTGGGATATAACAATAGAATAGACTTTGTCTGAATGGCCTTTTAGCTTATTAAGAAGTTTTCCACTATATAAATTCCACACTCTGGTTGTCTTGTCATGTGAGCCTGACATTATAGTTGTTCCATCCTGTGAGAAGGCAACTGACCAGATGGAGTCTGAATGACCTTTTAGCTCATTAATAAGTTTTCCACTATGTAAATTCCACACTCTGATTGTCTTGTCACCTGAGCCACAAACCATATTTTTCCCATCTGGTGATATGGCAACTGACTGGACAAAGTCTGAATGACCTGTTAGCTTCTTGAGAAGTTGTCCACTATATGAATTCCATACTATAACTGTATTGTCATCTGAACCAGACACAATAGTTGACCCATCTTGTGAGATGGCAACAGAGTAGACCCAGCCTGAATGTCCATGTAGTTCATTAAGAACTTTCCCACTATGTAAATTCCACACTCTTACTGTCTGATCATCTGAGCCAGAAACAATAGTTGTCCCATCCTGTGAGATGGCAACTGCATTTACCTCATCAGAATGGCCTTTTAGCTCCTTGATAAGTTTTCCACTATGAAAATTCCACATTCTGACTGTATTGTCACATGAGCCAGAAATAATCATCATGCCATCTTTTGAGATGATAACTGAGGTGACCCAGTCAGAATGGCCATTTAGCTCATTGAGAAGTTCTCCACTATGAAGGTCCCACACTCTGATTGTTTTGTCATGTGAGTCTGAAACAATTGTTGTCACATCATTTGTAATGGCAACTGATGTTACTCCGTCAGAATGGCCTACAATTACCTGTACACATGGGTCCCAGTACTTGTTGTATCCTTGTATTACTCTTACAGTCTTTAATTGATGTTGATATGTTCTGTATAGCAAAGTTTCCTGTGGAGTAAATAAAAGTGCACCCTGGTAAATTTGCAATGCATGGTCCTTAATTATCTCATAGTTGTGTAGAATAAAACTCTCTGCATCATTCAGCAACTTCATACATTGAGGTATGAAAATAGACTAAATTATAATTAAATGTTACACTTACTGTCATTTTTTGGCTAATCTTACACCTTCAAGTGCTCTTGGTAGTTGATCAGAGTGATATAACTTCAAGCCATTGTAATAAATACTCAGATATAAAAGTTGTTGCCAGCTGTTTCAGATTTTCATTCATTGTAGCCTCTTGAAAATGGAAAATCCAATATGTAGCTGCATATCTAATTCCATCTGTTATTGTATCATGAATAGATATATCTCTGTTCAAAGTCATCATATTCATAACATTACAAATATTCATTTTGAGTGTGTTCATCATAGTATATAAACATTTTGTTGCAATAAGTGCATGATGTTTTTTTTCCTCAATATAAAATCTCATATCTGGACATCTTTTTGCATTTGTGAGAAAATCATGGAATGATAAATAAAAAGCATGGATTGGAAGATTTGAATTATATGGTGGCACCAGTATTACTGCCTTCAGATCAAGCAAGATTTCATAGATGTCATCATCATTGTGACCCAATCTCAAAAGTTGCAGTATTCCTTTAAATGTCAAGTTATTAAACCCTAATATAATAATTGCAACAATTGCTTGAAATGCTTCTTTTTCCAGTATGATGACTGTGAAGCTAGTAAAAGAATTTGCATATACATGTTATCCAGTGATCCATGAGCATTCTTGTCATTTAACTTAACATATTTGTTATCAAGAATAAATCTTAATTTTTCCTGTGCTCCAACTCCCCAGCTAGTGTTAATGAATTTCATTGCTGTAGTTGCTGCAATAAATAATCCAGAACAGATTTCAATAAGTTCATTGATTTCATTTGACTTTATCCAAGATTTCTCAATTTGCATTTGATTTATCTCATGTTTTATGTACAATTTAATATCAGCATTTACTTTTTCTGTTTTAATATTATGCAAAATGAATGGATTTGTCAAATATTTCACTGTTTTGGTTTGAAAGATGGATTCAAGTGATGCCTCAGGTCGGCTAGTAACAAAGAATTTGATTGGGAAGTTGTAATTAGTGAGATTGTCTGCTAAGACTTGGATAATATTTGTTTGCATGTCTTGCTGACATTCATCCAGTGCATCAAGAACAACCACCATTTTAATCTCATGTAAATCACTTTTTACATCCATGATTGGATTCAAAATAAGCTTCTGAAACTGAACAGAAAGAGCTGAGTGGAGAATTGAAGCATCATTTGCAATTTCCCCCAGTAATTTGTTTTTCAATGGTAGAAGATGTTTTCCAAGTTGATAAGCCAAAGTCTTCATTACATCTGTAGATTCACTCCTATTTTTGTGCTCTCTGGAAAAGAAGAAGGAAGCACCATTGTTGTGGTATTTATGAGCAACACTATGGGCAACTGTAGATTTTCCAGTTCCTACAAGCCCAGAAAGCTAGTAGATGGATGCTTCCCCAGTTGAAGCAACCCAATTATCAATTTCTTGCAATAGATCTACTCAAGTTCCAGGGGTACATCCAGTAGTCTCTTCCCTTTCAATTGAGTTATAAGCAGCACCAAAGATTGGGCTCAATTTCTCTGCTAGCAAATCATTTCTTTCTGTGGATGTGTTGTCATAATGATAAGTTATCAATGAAGCATTGTTTATTACTGCATTATCATTGATGTAAATGCCAGTAGCACCTGTGAATGCTTGAGGTCCTGAACTGTTTATCACTGTATTCTTTTCCTTCCATATGTAAGACAACGATCTAGTATGAAAATGATGTCAATGTGGCTTACTACTATAATCAAGGTTGTATTTGGTATGTTGGTGTTTGGTTGAAGGGAGCTATCTCCCACTACTATTCCAGAAGAAGGAACATTGTTTCCCATGCTGCCAAGTGAATAAGACTTACCAGCATCTTGGTTTGTGGCTCCCTTCAATGATTGAGACATTGCAGTTCATTTTTACATGTTGTGTTACTTGTGTCACTTGTGTTTGACTGGAGGAGAAGGTCTATCGTCTAACAGTGCACACATATATATGTTGATTACCATCTCATCCATATATGTGTTCTGCATGCAGTGCATGTCAATCCAAATGTGACAGATGAATGACATGCTTGTCAATCTTATTTTTGTAAGTGGTCACCTGGGCTTGGTGATCCCTTCAGTTGGAAGCATTGTCATATCCCGTATCGCCTACCTCCGGACTCCTATGCTTTACTCCGCCTTTTCCTTTGCTTACTCCGAACCTTGCTTACGCTCTTAGTATTACATACTGATTACTGTACATAGATTACTCTTGTTTCCTTTCTTCCGTTCTACTGAGCTATCCCCTCAGTAATGTAGTATACATCTCATAGTGAGTCACTTATCATTCTTAAGTGCGCCACTATCTGTTTTACTTTACACCGCCATACGCGCTCACTTCTCCGACGCGTTTTATTATGTTTAATTAGTTATAGTCTTCATTCTACGTACGCCTACCCTGACCGTACTTCTCCGCTGGCCAAGGCCAGCGGCCTTTACTTACTCCGAGTTTCTAGTATTTAAGTAGTACTCGATTTGTACTTAGACTTTAGTTTCGTATTGAACTACGTCCTCACCCTTTCGTCTGACTTGAGTTACACCTCTCGTCTTCCGTCTCTCGTCTTCTCCGAAGGGTTTGCCCTTACTCCGAAATCCAGGACCGGGAATCCCAGGGGCGCAGCACATAAGCTGAAGCCGAAGTCCTACCCCCTGAGTTATCGTTCTCCGCTTTCGTCTTACACTCACCCCTCGTTTCTCCGCAGTCACTCTCTCGTACTCCGCCGCCAAGTCAGGCTAGGGGCACGGTCGTGACAGTATACGAAACTACCACCTTGGATTCCTCTTCTCATAACGCCTTTCTTTCCCTCATGGCTACCCGCATGCAGACTCAGACTGCACATGCTAGGAGCCATGAACAACAGCAAAACGACGTGCGCCGTAGCAATCGTCTAGTTGCTCAGCAAGCCCGTGAACGTAACACCACTAACACGCCTCGTCGTGTTGACTCTGCTCCGCCTCTCTCTCGGCGGAACGCCCCACCCTCAGCTAGTGCTCTCGTTTCTGGAGGAATTACCTCCACTCATCGTGCAGCTCGTGAACTTCAGCCGGTTCACAGCAATCAATTGCACGCTCCACGCCCAATTCCATTGAGCGTTCCTTACGACCCCACCCTTACCCCCACTGCGTCCATAGAACCAGTGGATACTCAACTACCTCCGGAAGGTGTAGCTGCACGCCAGCAGCAAACACCCACAGCCCATTCACCACCCGCCCAACAGCCTGTAGCTTCAGGCAGTGGAGGACTTCCTCCACTACCACCTTCCTCCGCTGGCAATTCTGCCGGAGTTGGAAATGGCGCACCTCCAGACGATGCTGGAGATGATGGTGATGACTCCGGAGATGATGGTAACGGTTCCGGAGATGATGATCAAGGAGACGACGATCAAGGGACGATGATGAGCAGGCAGGTGCCGGTGGCAATGGTCCTGGCAGACCAAATGGCCCCGGAGGTCCTCCCTCTAATCCCCCCTCCAATTCTCCCTCGGAACCTCCTTCAAGGCCTCCCTCCAGGGGCCCCTACCGCAACCCTCGTCGCCCAACTGCAAGACCCCACTATAATTTCACCCGGGATGAAATCCTGGAAATGGTGGCCTCTGTGGCGGGTTATTTTGCCCCGCCACCACCACCTCCACCACCTCCTCCTCCCGTTCGGGAGAAGAAGGTTAACCAGCCGGACAACTTCGACAGCTCCAACACGCTTAAGCTGGAGCCTTTCATTACGCAAGTCCGCTTGGTGTTCCGGAACAACCCCCAGTTGTACCCGGACGACGCATCTAAAGTCAACTACGCGTTGACTTTCCTCCATGGCTCAGCAAGCAATCTGTTTGCCACTCATCTCGATGATGATGCATACGAGCCGTGGATGGATTCATGGGGCTACTTTATTCAGCTCCTCCGTACTCATTTCGGCCATACCAACCCTGTTGGTGAGGCTGAAATTCGCATTTTCTCCCTCCACATGGAGGATAATCAGCGGCTCACGACCTACGAAATAAAGTTCAACGAGTATGCCGCACTCTTGCCTTGGGACGATGCTGCCCTCAACTCGGCATACTACCGTGGCCTTTGTCCTCGTCTGAAGGACGCTCTCTCTCATCGAGAGCAAGGCCGGCCTACGACCCTTGCCGGGACTAAGAAGGTAGCCCAGGGCTACGATCAGAGGCATTGGGAGCGCAATACCGAGCGCAACATTGAGGAGAAGCGCAGCAAGTCTGCTGCCAAGTCTTCGGAGAAGCCCAAGGGCAATCAGAATTCGAAGTCAACTTCGAATTCTTCCTCCTCCTCCAAGACTCCAACCTCCTCTACCTCCTCCTCCGCCTCTTCTACCTCCGCTTCGTCCTCGGGGAAACCCAAGAACAAGCAAAAGCAGAACCAGTCCAAGGCGCCAGACTTGACTGGGAAGCTTGGTTCTGACGGGAAACTCACCCCGGAGGAACGTAAACGTCGCCTGGACCAGAAGCTTTGCCTATTCTGTGGCAACGCCGGTCATCAGGCCAAGGACTGTCGAAAGGCAGCCTCTGCCGCCAAAGCCCGTGCGGCCACTGCCACCTCTACCGAGGCAACTCCCTTGGCGAACTCGGCTGAGAGTTCGAAAAATAGAGAGCGGCTCCAGTGACTCCGCACAGGCTGAGGGCCGCGTTAATCTCTCCTGTGCACCTAAGAAGATAAGACTAAACGCATCCGCTCTTTTTGACCCCCAAGCTGTACATATTCCTTTGACTTCGTTTTCTCCAGCTGCGCCGGATATGCCTCTTTCCTTCCTTTCGCTCATCGATTCTGGTTCAACCCATTGTTTTGCTGACTCGTCGTTTGTGAGGGAGCACAACCTCCCCACAACTCCGGTCCCTCCCATTGCACTGAAACTTTTTGACGGTACCTCTAACTCCATACTTACAGAGAGTATATTATTATCTGTAACGTTTCCTACTGGTGAATGCATGGATATTCATTTCTATGTAACTCCGCTCGATTCTTCCTGCTCCGTGGTATTAGGATTTAACTGGCTCTCCCAACACAATCCGTTGATTGACTGGACTGAGAGACGTATACTTGGCTTCCAAACCCCGGTCCTAGGAGAATCTTCTCCGTCTTTGTCGACACCTGCACTGAAGGCATCTGCCTCCTTGCAAACCCCTCCATCACCAGCTTCGTCTTCTGTTCCTCCGTCGGACAATAGTCCACCTCCTAGTATCTCGCTCATTAACGCTGCAGCTTTTCTCCGGGCTAGTAAGCTCGCAGGCTCGCAGATGTTTAGGATACAAGTTGGTGCCGTAGTTTCAGCTTCTGCCGCTGCCATGGCTGCAGAAGCCGTGGACCTTTCTAGTATTCCTCCGGAATACCACGAGTTCGCTGACGTCTTCAGCAAAACACGAGCAGACACTCTTGCTCCGCATCGCCCTTACGATCTCCGGATCAACTTGGAGGAAGGTACGTCTCCTCCAGTCGGTACTGTATATTCACTCTCGCAGTCCGAGTTGGCCTCTCTACGAGAGTTCATCGACGAACATCTCCGGATTGGCTTCATCCGTCCTTCTCGTTCTCCACACGGAGCACCAGTGCTCTTTGTCCGGAAGAAAGATGGATCCCTTCGACTCTGTGTCGATTTCCGTGGGCTTAATGCAATCTCCAAAAAGGATCGATATCCCCTTCCCCTTATTTCCGACCTCCTTGACTCTCCTCGCAAGGCTAGAATCTACACCAAGATCGATCTCCACCACGCTTACCACTTAGTCCGCATCACTGATGGAGATGAGTGGAAGACCGCTTTTCGCACTCGCTATGGCTTGTTTGAATGGCTAGTTATGCCGTTTGGACTTACCAATGCACCTGCGGCTTTCCAACGTTTCATGAACGACATCTTCAAGGACATGCTCGATGTGTGCGTTACAGTCTACCTCGACGATATACTAATCTACTCCGATAGTCTCGAGGAGCACAAACGGCACGTTAAAGAAGTCCTCAAGCGTTTACGCCAACATGGGCTCTATGCCCGGGCGGACAAGTGTGAATTCCACACTGAATCTGTTGAGTACTTAGGTTACGTCCTTTCTCCGGGCGGCCTCACTATGTCCCAGGATAAAGTCCAAACCATTAGGGATTGGCCCGAGCCTAAGAAGGTTAAAGACGTTCAGTCTTTCCTTGGGTTCGCCAACTTCTATAGGCGCTTTATCCAGCACTACTCCGACATTGTAGTGCCACTCACTCGTCTTACCCGCAAGGGTTTGAAGTGGGACTTTTCTCCGGCTTGCCGTTCGGCGTTCGAGAAACTTAAGGATGCCTTCACTACAGCCCCTGTACTCACTCATTGGGTCCCTGACGCCCAGATCATTGTAGAGACTGACGCTCCAACTACGCTCTCGGAGCAATCCTCTCTATTGTCGCTGACGATGGCGATATTCACCCCATTGCGTTCCATTCCCGTACCTTCACCGCTCCTGAACTGAATTATGACACCCACGACAAGGAACTCCTGGCTATCTTTGAAGCTTTTCGTGTCTGGCGACACTACTTGGAAGGTTCTGGTACTCCGGTTGATGTGGTTACTGACCATAAAAACTTAGAGTATTTCTCCACCACCAAGATTCTCACTCGCCGCCAGGCTCGTTGGTCAGAGTACCTGTCTCAGTTCAATCTGGTTATTCGTTTCCGCCCAGGGAAACTTGGTGCGAAACCTGACGCTTTAACTAGACGATGGGACGTCTACCCTAAAGGGGGGAATAACGACTATGCCAAAGTCAATCCGCACAATTTTCGCCCTGTTTTTACCCAAGAACAGCTTATCGCCTCTATCCGTGCCACCACACTCCTTCATCCTGTTCTCCGTGCCAGCATCATTATGGATGTTGAGCAACTCCACCGCGACATCCTCACTGCCCAACCCCTAGACAGTGTCGCATCCATCCACCTTCGCAATCCTACTAATCGTTGGTCTGTCGGTTCAGATGGCTTACTCCGCCTCGACAACCGGATTTATGTCCCAGATGACGATTCTCTCCGCCTTCGCGTTGTCCAGTACAAACACGATCATTTACTCGCCGGACACCCTGGTCAAAACAAGACCTTGGATAATATTCGACGGGAATATACTTGGCCTGGACTCCGTACTTATGTCAAGGACTATTGTAAGTCTTGCACCATCTGCTTACGGTCTAAACCACAGCGTCACCGTCCCTACGGTACCTTGAAGCAACTCCCTATTCCGGAGCGCCCATGGAACTCTATCTCTATGGACTTCATTGAAACGCTTCCCATCTCTGGATTTGATAAGTACAATTCAATCCTAGTTATTGTTGACCGTCTTAGCAAGCAAGCTATCTTCATCCCTTGTCATAACACCATTACCTCCGCCCAGCTAGCTAAGCTCTTTGTCATGCATGTATTCTCTAAGCATGGTGTTCCCAGCCACATTACCTCCGATCGTGGTTCGGAGTTCGTTTCCCACTTCTTCCGGTCTCTTGGTAAGGTTCTCGACATTAATCTACACTTTACCTCCGGATACCATCCAGAAGGCGACGGACAAACTGAACGCATTAACCAAGTCTTAGAACAGTACCTTCGCATCTACTGCAATTACCAGCAGGACAACTGGGCTGATCTCCTCCCCATCGCTGAGTTCGCGTATAACAATACACCGAGCTCGACCACTAATACGACTCCTTTCTTCGCCAATAAGGGTTATCATCCACAGATTACAGTCTACCCCGAACGTGACGTTACCTCCGTTCATGCTAGGGATTACGCCGTGGATCTTCAGGAACTTCATGAAAATCTCAAGGCCGAAATAGCACTTGCTCAGAAGCGCTATCAGGTCGGAGCAGACAACCGTCGCTTGCCTGCCCCGGAGTTCAAAGTTGGAACTAAAGCCTTCGTCCGTGCTAAGTTCTTCAACACCACTCGCCCTTCCAAGAAATTGGCTGAAAAGTATTATGGTCCTTTCGAGATCATTGCCGAAACTGGTACCCACTCCCGCACCCTTAGACTCCCTTCCAATTTCCGAGCTGTACACCCCGTATTTCATGTTTCTATGCTCGAGCCCGCAGTTGAAAACACTATCCCTGGTCGAGAGATAGCTCCACCTCCCCCTGTGGAAATCGACGGAGATATCGAGTTCGAGATCAGTGAGATCTGTGACTCCAAGCTGGATCGCCGGTTCAAGAAATGCCCTCTTTGTTACTTAGTCCGATGGACTGGTTATGAAGGAACCGACGAAGAACTCACTTGGTTGGCTGCCACCGAAGTAGAACATGCTACAGAGCTCATAGAGGAATTTCACGCTCGTTATCCCGATAAGCCCAATCCTTCTACTCCTGTTACATAGATTTTCTCCGCTTACATTTTCGTTTCTCCGTAATAGTTTCTTGTATATCCGTATCCGTCTTCTTGACCAAAGGTTGAAGATTGACACTTCTCCGGACACCGCTTGCATGATGACCACTACGTTTAATAAGCATAGCTGATTCGTCACTTTGCATACTTAACGAGGTGGGCTGAGAGTGGAAGTACGGAGTTGTATTGGTTTTCTCCTAAGGTGTTTCTCTTTACTCCGTTTTATCGTTTACTCTTACTTTTCGTTCTCCTCGCGTCAAAAAATCATTAAAGTCCACACAAAACAAGTATTTACATTTTTTCCGCCTACTGTACACTACTCTTCGTCTTCGTCTTCTTCCTCTTCATTACTCCCGGACTCATTAGTCTCCGCCGGAGTACCCTCCTCTGCCGCCTGCGTGGTCATCAACCTATTCAACGTTCCCATCAACTCCGTGTGCATGTTGACGTTCCTACCCAATGCCTCCATGAGCATGGCCGATGAGGGGCTCCCGGAGTTGAGCTGCATCGCCAGCTTGTCGCGCTCATTCTCCGCCAGATACAGCTGGTCCCTCAGAATCTTGCACTCAGCGTCGAACATCTTCCCCTTGGTCCACAATTCATCCGCCCGTTTCTCCGCGACCTCTAACTCCGACCTTGCTACCGCCAGTTGCGTCTGCAACTCCTCCACCAGCTTCTCCTGCCCCACACTACCGGTCTGCATCTTCTCCAGACCTCTTCTCCGCTCCTCTGCGTTCCCCGGGACTACAGTCCCCCACATTATTCCCTCGTTTTCGCACCTCCCCTTCTTCGTCCGACACGCCTCGCACGCCTTGTGGTTCATCTTCTTTCCCCTAGGAGCAAGTCAGAACAACTCCGAAAAGAGAAACGGACAACTTACTCGAGATCCAATAGGCACTCCCTGTTTAACTTACTGCATACGTTGCAGGGGACCTTGGGCAAGACATACGCCTCTTTCTCCTTTTTCTCCGCAGCCGTCTTGGCTTTCTCCACACCCTTACCCTTCTTCTCCGCCGATGCCCTTACTTCTCCCATCTCGACTTCGGACTTGTCCCCAGCCTGACTCTCTGTGCCGGTACGACTCTTGCTTCCAGACTGACTAGCCTTGCTGCTAGCGTTGTCTTCCACCACCTCGTCGTCGATCAGAGCCTTGCTCTTTATTCCCTTGCGTTGGGAAGTCCGGGTCGTAGTCTTCTTTTTAGGCGGTTTTGGCGTCGCCTCTGTCATGTCCTCCGGATTCGTGTCGGTGCGCCTTCTCTTGGAGCCACCCTCGTTCTCCGTCCGCTGGACGTTCTTCCCCACCTCTTCCTCCGGAGCTATGGTGTGGCCTTCGGCCTCTAGCTGCTGAACAGTGCGTTCGCGGTCAGCAATCTGCTCCGCGTTCATGTAAGTACCTACCTGTGGGTTGGTTGTTACCTCCGGCTCTACCACAGTAGTTGGAACTCCTACATTTGTAGGACCTACCTCTGCCAATGCTTCCTCTACCACTTTTTCCACCGGAGTCGACTCGTCCACTGGCATCACCAAACTATCGGCATTCCTATGGGTTCGTAAGGACATCTCCACCGATTCTCGACTAAACGAGATTACTCCCAACCTTGCAACTGCTGTCTCGTACTCCGCGTGTATTGGCGGAGTAGTGCCTTGCGCTGTCGATTCCTCCGCTGGGCGACCAGTTAGTCATGCCATCGTTTGAGCGACCCTCGCTTTTGTCTCTTCCTGCTTACGTTTCTTTTCCCTTACCGCCTCCAATCGTCGGTCTCCCTCGTCCACCTCCATTGCGTCCTCTTTCTCCGCCCCAGCCTGCTCCGTCTCCTTCACTGCCTCGACCTCGATCAACTCTGCCTCAACGCCTAGCTCCGCCCTGAAGGCCTTCAATTGCGCCTCCATCTCCTCGAGCCTCTTGAGTTTCTCCGCGTCGATGGCCTTGGGCATGGGCTGAGAGCTCGAAGACATTGTTTATAGTAGTCACGTGTTAAGGAGTTGTTATAACGGGGTAAAAGATGGGTTTGATTTTCTCCACCACAGCTGACCTTTATATATCCGGACCTGATGTCAAAACGCCGATCAAATTTTCAAAAGCTTATAGTTGATCACGTGCTCAGGCCTCGAGGGCTCGGCCTTAAGGGGGGAATACTGTCATATCCCGTATCGCCTACCTCCAGACTCCTATGCTTTACTCCGCCTTTTCCTTTGCTTACTCCGAACCTTGCTTACGCTCTTAGTATTACATACTGATTACTGTACATAGATTACTCTTGTTTCCTTTCTTCCGTTCTACTGAGCTATCCCCTCAGTAATGTAGTATACATCTCATAGTGAGTCACTTATCATTCTTAAGTGTGCCACTATCTGTTTTACTTTACACCGCCATACGCGCTCACTTCTCCGACGCGTTTTATTATGTTTAATTAGTTATAGTCTTCATTCTACGTATGCCTACCCTGACCGTACTTCTCCGCTGGCCAAGGCCAGCGGCCTTTACTTACTCCGAGTTTCTAGTATTTAAGTAGTACTCGATTTGTACTTAGACTTTAGTTTCGTATTGAACTACGTCCTCACCCTTTCGTCTGACTTGAGTTACACCTCTCGTCTTCCGTCTCTCGTCTTCTCCAAAGGGTTTGCCCTTACTCCGAAATCCAGGACCGGGAATCCCAGGGGCGCAGCACATAAGCTGAAGCCGAAGTCCTACCCCCTGAGTTATCGTTCTCCGCTTTCGTCTTACACTCACCCCTCGTTTCTCCGCAGTCACTCTCTCGTACTCCGCCGCCAAGTCAGGCTAGGGGCACGGTCGTGACAAGCATTCCCTTTAGGATTATCCAGAAGTGTACATGGGCCCATGGAGCACAACACTGCTTGCAATCATTAATAGTAATATTAACATGAACATGCAAGCACTCAAAAATACCTTATCTTTCCTTAAGTTTCTCTCCTCATAGTTCAGATAGATCACTACCTATTGTAGCGGATGATATTGTACTTAACCACTGTGTAAGATGATGAAAGTGGGTTTCTCAACTCTAAGGATTTTGGTTTCTGTCTGCAGTGGTGGTATGTGAGTGTAGCACAAATCTTATAGCTTTTTACTTCATGTATACCTGTCAGCACTTGGGGCTGCTGGGCAAATTCGAGTTTTTGTGAGCTCTTTACACTTAGCCATGTGTTCTGTATGGATCCACACGGAATCTGTGTGGAATCTGCACAGATTTTTTTCATTTTGGCAGGGGTTTTTTTGGGTCTGTGCAGATTCCACACAGATTCTGAAAATTCCATATGGATTATGCAGAATTCTGCAGAATTCTGCATTACAGACCTGAAAATTCTGTACAGAATCTGTACAGAATCTTATTATACTTATTTCCTTGCACATGACACTCTGCATTAAGCATGACACTAGGTGTTGAGTGTGACACTACACATTAAGTGTGACACTAGGTGTTGAGTGTGACACTATATGTTAAGCATGACACTATGCATTGAGTGTGATACTAGGTGTTGAGTGTGATGCTAGGTGTTGAGTGTGACACTATATGTTAAATGTGACACTATGCATTAACCATGACACTATACATTAACTATGACACTAAGTGTTGAGTGTGATACTATACATTAAGTGTGACACCATGCATTAAGTGTAACACTAAGTGTTGAGTGTGACACTATATGTTAAATGTGACACTATACATTAAATGTGACACTATGCATTAACCATGACACTATACATTAACCATGACACTAAGTGTTGAGTGTGATACTATACATTAAGCATGACACTATGCATTAAGTGTGACACTATGCATTGAGTGTGATACTATACATTAAGCATGACACTATGCATTGAGCACGATACTATATATTGAGTGTATCACAGATTTCATGTAGTGTCACACTTTTCATGTAGGGTTACACTTGACACCTGTGACAAGGCAGCAATGGAGACAAGATAGTGGTAGGGATGAGATGAGATTATGAATTAACAGTTTTAATAGTATTCATTGTGATTTGAAACAGGAAAATTAAGGTATTAAATAGATCTTACAGATTCTGCATAAATCCACACAGAATCCATGCAGAATATGTATGAAATCTGTATAGAATAATCACCTCTAATAATAATAATAGCCACTATATAAATTCTGTATGGTATCTATACAGGTTTGTACAGGTCTGTACAGACCTCTTGGGGGAGTGTAAATTACTAGTTTTTGTGAGAATTATTCCAACTTAAGTATATTCAAATTAGGCAAGGCTTATATGTTCCACAAGCGATCTGTCATGAGGTCCATCATGGAATGGGCATGGGATGCTACTTACATGCTATAATATCCCTGTTGACTGTGATGTATTCTTGTGCACTGTACTAGAGGACACACACTATAAATGGATTGACCTCGGACAAAGTGCTTATGGTAATGATCATGAGTGAGACAACAGATCGAAGACACTATTGCTAACAGATATGTTTTCTAAAATGAAAGGCATCTTGACACGGGGCCCCAAAGTGCTCATAGAGGTATGTATGAATCCAATTGGTGGGTATTTACATTGGGAATCTGGGATTTATTGGTATGCCAGTTCCAAATCATTATAACTGTCATAAAAATACTTTCCAAAAGCAGGAGAGTTTCAGACATTTGCTGTACAGAAATGATAGAGCTGTAGTATACAGCTCTATCATTCATGCTAGTAGCAATAGAATTGCTACATGTAATAGATACATTTGGCTCCACTGGTACTTCATAGATACACATTCTCGCCTTACTTAATACTTATTTGGATAATAAAAACCGAAGGGGAGAGACTTGAAACTCGCAACATGTATGATGAACAGAGCTGTAGCTTTGAAAATTTAGCTACAGTATCCTCTTATGCACACCACATTGCCATACCAGAAAACGTGTATACTATTCGAAGCCTCATCGATTATCTTGGATGGACAAGTGCTTATGGTAAGGATTATGAATGCGACAACAGAGATCAAAGACGCTGCTGCTTACAGATTATGTAGTTAAAATAAAAATCAGTGCCTTGACACTTGCTTAATGCGGGACCACCGAAAGTGCTCGTAGAAATATGTATGATACAGATCTGTGTCATACAGAAATGGCTGCTCATTCATCCATAACACGACCTTCATGTAAAAAAAATCTTTCAATGTCTATCACTATATAGTAGGACCCCAGTGGCTTCCATTGCACTATATAACTTTAATTTCCACTCGTAGTGTCTTTTAAATCTGGGGCGTATCATTCGAAATCTCGTGGGTGATACTAATCAATGGCCAGAGAGATACCCATGAATCACAGAAGTATATGCAGTCACTACACATAATAGCTGCTGGTACTTCATAAATACTACTAAGTATGTATTCAAGATGTATTCTCGTTGTAATACATTTTAGACTTTTTAAAACAGTTGAAATGTGAGGCGATCTTCTGAAACTCACAACATGTATATTGCATGTATGTATGGTGGATACAAATGGAGCACTAACAATCCACTACACCACATTACGGTATCAGAAACCATGCCACATGCGCCTATAGTGTCTATTCCCGCTTCCCATGGGGTGACATCAACCTGGTCCAGAGCGCCGATCATCATCATCTTTGTCCAAATGACATCGCGATATCTACCGTCCACCATCTCAGCTCTTATATCTGTCATTTCAGCCAGCTCCGATAACAGAGCAGCACAATAGTCATTGATATACAGATTAGCGGACTAGTTGAAGAGTAAGGATTTTCCAGCCCCAGTGGTTATTTTGATTTTGATTCACGTAACGCTTCCATTCAGCCTTTCAAAGTGACAGTACTAGTGCCTTTGTTTCTCAAGAACACTACCACCCATTGTCGTTCTTGCTGGCTATCATTGCATCCATGAATCCCACCCTCTAGCTCTGTCTAATCCACAACGACTCCCTTATGTCGACTCATCCCCCAGACAGAGAGGCCTCCACCCCGGCACTTCTACATCTTCATCCCAAGCGCCTCCACTCGAACGAGCCTGAGCAGGGCGAAGACGATAGGAAACAACGATCACCATGATCTTCCCATAGTTACACGTCACAGCAGGGGGTGGAAAGGAGAGGACATCAACCCTACAACCTGAGCACAATTCGTTCTAGCATGGTCATGTCGATATGAACTTCGGGGTGGCCATTTTCCATTCTGCTGACCAGCAACTTAAGGTGATTCAAAGAGCACATTGGGAGCAGGACTCAGTAATGAGTTTCACGTGGCAGCATTAGTCAGGCGGATGGTTATGCTGAAATTGCAGGGAAATGATGACTAGAGTTAGATGACAGGATAGGAAGAAGAAAAGGGAGGAAGAGGACTACAATGTGATATCGTCTGTCGTTCGTAGTTTTCTCTTCGAACACCCCTTGTTGTCTTGTATTATCAAGTAGACTTTGGCATAGGCGGAAGAAGGGGGTCGAAGGTCTATTATAGTTGAGCAGTATACATAGCACAAAATGCAAAATCGTAGAAGCCTCTGCAATCATCAATGTGCCTTCCTATCAACTTGCTATCAACACATGACGTGAGGTACTGTGTGCTGAAAGAGAAGAAATACAGTGTTGGGGCGCTGCTTGACACATGGACACTCCTTGACACACCTTCACACATTTTATTCTCCAGCCTCGTATTATTGTTGTATTACTTTGAAACTTTGCACAAATACTAATATACATACTATGTTATAGAAAACAAATTTTGGAGTGTATATAAGAGAAGGTGAGGAAGCTAAGGCAGGATTACTGCGAAGTTAGGAGAAATTGAAAGCTTTTCCCTCTTTTATTTGCCACTTTAAGAGCTCCTATGCCATTCTTACATTTTGAAAAATTTGTGTTAGTAAATAGACTATATAAAGCAACTTTCCACCAAATTACAACTCAATAAACATATAAATGCGGTGATAAAAAATGATACAAAGATAAATCGTGCAAAAGTGTATCCCACGCAGTGACAAATACGAATCACACGCTCTTGATCCCACTCAAAATAGCTGGTGTGAGCTAATGTGACACATGTGACACTACTGTGTCAAGTCCTGTTTGGGACCCAAAAGTGGTCCTCTCACTAATTCAACTCCTGCGTTACATTCTACATCTATACCTACGTTTAAACTTTGCATTTTGCATGCCAATATGTTCTAGAGTATTTATATCAACTTTTTATAGGTGTTTTCCACTTTGTGGATGATTAAATCCAACTTTAAAAGTAGGTGTGTCAAGGAGTGCCCCAACACTGTAGTGGTTTGAATTTCAAATTTGGACTCGAGAGGTACCGTCACGTGATGCAACTAGGAATGCGCATGAATAATTCTGAATATGAAACACATGCACGGGCGAACACAAAACACTTTGAAAGCCATAAAAATGACGAATAGCGTCGTGCTACCATAGAATATGGAGTATCGAGAGTGACAGTCGAGACAGAGTGCACTTGCTAGTTTGACCGACAGGACTCAAGCGGCCACGTTCAACGCAC
The DNA here is from genome assembly GCA_025738555.1 of Cyathus striatus. Taxonomy (NCBI): domain Eukaryota; kingdom Fungi; phylum Basidiomycota; class Agaricomycetes; order Agaricales; family Nidulariaceae; genus Cyathus; species Cyathus striatus. The sequence continues at coordinate 869,418 of JAOVFP010000021.1, forward strand.
AAGAAACAACAGGACAACACCTCATACAAGTGAACATTTACCTGCAGCCCGTCATCGTAGAACAAGTTGTGGTAGCCAGGAACACTGAGCTAACAAGCTACAGCTACCAAACTTCGAGGCGGTCTAGAGAGGCTAGAACCCGGTACGAGGAGGAAACGCATACGCGTTTCATCATAACGTGACACCTCGACCAGGTTGGAATATGGGGGTAGAAATACGATGGTGGATGTCCAATCGAGGCGACCGATGACAGATGTTGAAAGCTAGAGACGGCGAACCCAAGTATGATGGTAGTAAATGGGATGATGGGATGATAGTGTAGTGGAAGTGGTGGAGATCGCTTCCAGCCTGGTACAGGAGTTCGAGTCTGGCGAGATACATACGTATGTTGGATAGAAAGTTGGAGAGGATGATGGCGATATGGCGAGGAAGAGGTAGGGGCTGTAGTCAGGCACTTGCGTAGCCACGCTCGAGCCCCACGAAACACAGGGATGGAGGCGATGGCGTATTGGGTGGGGCTGTAGTGAGAGATGCGAGTGTGGTGAAGCAGTATATGGTGGTTACGAAACACAAGGATGGTGCACAGTGGCAAGTTGGGTTGAGGCTGCGGTGTGCGATGGTGGTAGCGGCGAAGGCTGCAGTTTGTGCGAGTTGCAACGACTACTTATCGTGAATCTTTGGTCTCGGAGTCTGCACTGTAGCAATCCCTAACGGCAAAAGACCGCTCCTCCCTCTCTCCATCCCTCATACACTTAATAAACGACAACGACGGCCTATCCGACGATCCGCCTCATAAAACCGACAAAGTTGACGAGTATCAGGTCGACCACGTTCATTCCAGCTGGAAAGAGCTCCAACGACGGCGTCTTGAGCGGGATGCGATCCCCAGTTGACGCGGCGGTATCGTGCCAGTGGGGTTGGTTATTACTGGGATGGGGAGGTTAAGAGCAGCTATGCGTCGAGCGTGGGTGAGTAGGAGGAAAAGATGAAAGGGAATAGGACGTACGATTGGGCACTGAACGAACGTCTGCCGCTTGTATTAGAGTCCGGGCCCGTAAACTCCCACTCACTGCACGCAGCTCATTAGCATCTACCACGTTCTCAATATAAACCACGTACTTTTCTTGCCACACTTCCATCCCACACTCATTCTCATGTACTCACTCGCCTTCCTCCTTTCTGTCCTTGAATAACATCCCCTCTCTCCTCGGACACCCCTCATTGTCTTGTATCACCGAGTGAGGTTTCTGTATGGGGGAAGGAGTTCAAATGTCTCTTGCAGATGTTCGTAGGCGACAAACAAATCCTCGCTCCATCATACGGATGAAAATTGACAACACCAATCTCCGTCACAACATGCCCATGACCAAACGAATGCGTACGCTCAAGACGCGTTGACAGCGAACAAATTCTGTTGAGCATATTAAATAATGTGTGCATATACAACTTCGATTTTGCGCACGTTGCCAGCGGGTACGGTGCGAGGACGAAGCGCGGGAGAGACGAAGCTCGTTCAAGCAGAGGTACTTGGGACGAAGACGAAGATATGCCATGGTGAAGAATCGATCAGAAATCAATGCAGATGTTCCTGCACAGCAAGCATGTGCGATTGAAGCATTGTCTGTGGTCGTTTACTGCAGAGGGAATTAGTACGTGTATGAAAGAAGGAAAGCAAGAGAGGAGGCAGGGAGAGAGAAAACAAGAAGTGAGCCGTGGGAGGAAGAATGGTGGAATAAGGATAAGAGGTCTACTTACATACCTTTCCACCCTGCTCCCCTCGTTCATTTGCCAGCACATGTTCTTAGCAGGTGTGTCCCTGTACCGACCTCACCACGGGAGTATGCGATTTCACACTCCCCTCCACCTATTCCACCGAAATACAGCTCACCACCTTTTGTGTCGCGCGCTGGATGGAAATTTGGTACTGGACCCATTCGGATTCAATCAGGGATGGGGGCGGTGCACCTTGTGGCATGGTGAAGGTGGATTCCTGTGGATAGATAGGATTCACATGAGCTGGTAACGAAGAGAGAAAGGGGTTGAAGGAGAAAGAAGGCAGGAAGGAGGGATGTAAAGAGAAGAAAGGGAAGGGAGGGAAGGGAGGGAGAAAAGGAAAAGGGGGAGCGAGGAGGTAAGGCGAGGATGGTGAAGGGGGTGAAGAAGCGTAATTATGACTAACGAGGCAGATGAGTGGAAAACCAGAAAATGAAAATAGACAGCACAAGTAAGAAATAGATACACACCATGCTGCACCGGCCCCTGCCCTTGCGTATCATTGTATGATTCCAACGGCACTTTCGAATATACCATTTAATGTGATTATTAGATTTGGTAGGAGTCAGAGAATCAACATCAGGAGACGAGCTCCCAACTCTCCCAGCGGATCCAAGGACTACCACCCCCTCGCGGACATAGATGTTCAGACCAACTCTATGTGTACGGCAACTAGAGAGCTCCCTGTAGTTAAGGTTTCCGACTCGGAGTGCATCCAGCCCAAGCGAACTCTTCACCGCGAGAACGACGATTGAATGGTCCGATAGAGATACTGTTGGCTGACTACTAGGTGTGTGCCATAGTGAGTGGGCGCCGCCGTATAATATATACGGCGATGAAGAAAATGGCGAGTAATGATGAGAAGGGAGTGAGCAAAGTAGTATATCTTCTGTCGTGGTGTAGCGGTTCTGAGTTCAAGCAAGAGGTGCGGTAGGGCAGTATATTGCACTCCTCCACGAGATCAGGTGGACTTCAGGTGGACTTCAGGTAGACTTCTGGACTCCAGGTGGACTCTACTGGACTCTACTGGACTACAGATGAACTCTAGTAAACTTCAGGTGGACTTCAGTTAGAGCCAACTACCTGGACTCTACCTGAACTCTACCTGGACTCTGAGCATACTAGCTACCTGTCTCTTACATGGACTCTACCTGGACTCTACCTGGACTCTACATGTACTAAGTAGCTTAGACATTACCTGGAGTTCACCTGGACTCTACCTGGACTCTACCTGGACTCTACCAGTACTAAGTAGCTTAGATATTACCAGGGGTTCACCAGGACTCCAGCTGGACTCTACCTGAACTCTATCTGGACTCTATCTGAACTCTACCTGTACTAAGTAGCTTAGATATTACCTGGAGTTCACCTGGACTCTACCTGGACACCCTACCAGTACTAAGTAGCTTAGGCATTACCAGGGGTTCACCTGGACTCCAGCTGGACTCTACCTGGACTCTACCAGTACTAAGTAGCTAAGACATTACCTGGAGTTCACCTGGACTCTACCTGGACTCTACCTGAACACTACCTGGACTCTACCAGTACTAAGTAGCTTAGACATTACCAGGGGTTCACCTGGACTCTAGCTGGACTCTACCTGGACTCTACCTGGACTCTACCTGGACTCTACCTGTACTAAGTAGCTTAGATATTACCTGGAGTTCACCTGGACTCTAGCTGGACTCTAGTTGGACTCTAACTGGACTCTACCTGGACTCTACCTGTACTAAGTAGCTTAGACATTACCTGAAGTTCACCTGGACTCTACCTGGACTCTACCTGGACTCTACCTGGACTCTGCCTGTACTAAGCAGTTGAGACATTACCTGGAGTTCACCTGGACTCCAGCTGGACTCTACCTGAACTCTACCTGTACTAAGTAGCTTAGACATTACCTGGAGTTCACCTGGACTCTACCTGGACTCTGCCTGTACTAAGTAGTTGAGACATTACCTGGAGTTCACCTGGACTCCAGCTGGACTCTACCTGAACTCTACCTGTACTAAGTAGCTTGGACATTACCTGGACTCTACATGAATTCTACCTGTACTAATTAGCCAAGACACTACCTGGACACTACCTGAATACTACCTAGACTTTGTTTGTACTAGCAGCTGTGACACTGTGTATTGAGTGTAACACTATATATTGAGTGTGATTATGCATGGAGTGTGATATTATGTATTGAGTCTAACACTATGTGTTGAGTGTGTGTTGAGTGTGATACTGAGCATTGAGTGTGATACTATGCATCCAGTGTGACACTATGTATCTAGTGTGACACTCCTCTGAATGCATAGTATCACACTCAATGCACAGTTTGACACTCAACACACACTCAACACATAGTGTTAGACTCAATACATAATATCACACTCAACACATAGTATCACACTCAATACATAGTCACAATCAATATATAGTGTTACACTCAGCACACAGTGTCACAGGTAGAGTACAGATAGAGTCCAGGTGAACTCCAGGTAATGTCTAAGCTACTTAGTACAGGTAGAGTCCAGGTAGAATCCAGCTGAAGTCCAGGTGAAGTCCAGGTAATGTCTCAACTACTTAGTACAGGCAGAGTCCAGGTGGAGTCCAGGTGAACTCCAGGTAATATATAAACTACTTAGTACAGGTAGAGTCCAGGTAGAGTCCAGGTGAACTCCAGGTAATATCTTAGCTACTTAGTACAATTAGAGTCCAGCTAGAGTCCAGGTGAACCCCTGGTAATGCCTAAGCTACTTAGTACTGGTAGAGTCTAGGTAGAGTTCAGGTAGAGTCCAGGTAGAGTCCAGGTGAACTCCAGGTAATGTCTTAGCTACTTAGTACTGGTAGAGTCCAGGTAGAGTCCAGGTAGAGTCCAGGTAGAATCCAGGTAGAGTCCAGGTGAACCCCTGGTAATGTCTAAGCTACTTAGTACTGGTAGAGTCCAGGTAGACTTCAGGTAGAGTCCAGCTAGAGTCCAGGTGAACTCCAGGTAATATCTAAGCTACTTAGTACAGGTAGAGTTCAGGTAGAGTCCAGCTGGAGTCCAGGTGAACCCCTGGTAATGTATAAGCTACTTAGTACTGGTAGAGTCCAGGTAGAGTTCAGGTAGAGTCCAGGTAGAGTCCAGGTGAACTCCAGGTAATGTCTAAGTTACTTAGTACACATAGAGTTCAGGTAGAGTCCAGCTGGAGTCCAGGTGAACCCCTGGTAATGTCTAAGCTACTTAGTACTGGTGAAGTCCAGGTAGAGTTCAGGTAGAGTCCAGGTAGAGTCCAGGTGAACTCCAGGTAATGTCTAAGTTACTTAGTACACATAGAGTTCAGGTAGAGTCCAGCTGGAGTCCAGGTGAACCCCTGGTAATGTCTAAGTTACTTAGTACAGGTATAGTCCAGGTAGAGTCCAGCTGGAGTCCAGGTGAACCCCTGGTAATGTCTAATCTACTTAAAACAGGTAGAGTCCAGGTAGAGTCCAGCTGGAGTTCAGGTGAACTCCAGGTAATATCTAAGTTACTTAGTACAGGTAGAGTCCAGGCACTCAATAGTCCAGTATTCTACCTGAAGTCCAGTGGCTTAAATCAGTGATTTCCAGGTGATTTCCAGTAATCCACCTGAAGTCCAGGTCTGTACCTGGACTGTCCTGTACTGCACCTGAACTCAACCTGAACTGTACACAGAATAGCAGTATTCATAGTTCAGGTGGAGTCCAGTGATGTTCAGGTAGAGTCCAGGTAGAGTCCAGGTAGAGTCCTGGACTTCAGGTGGACTTCACTGGACTTCAGGTGGACTCCACCTAATTTCGTGGACGAGTGCAATGAACTCCGGTAGGGACGCGTGAGAATGCCATGCACCAAATGTTAAGCGTACGGGAAATGCCGAAAATCTGTATTCCATCGAATTCAGTGCTGTGAGTAAAGCTCTCACAGAGTGTCTAACATAGATTACAGGACATGCGGTAACTTGTCTAGAAAATAACATGAAACTGCTAATCGGTGCTAAGTAACCCTCCTTTCTATAATTGACGTTAAGATTGTCGACCTATTTATAAGTTTCGAATGCATGTTGTACATGTAGGAAGATACTTATCCTTCGTAACTACTTGGTGACAATGTTCTGAGAGAACATGTAAATATCGCCTCTATGTGTGTTTACATTTACTGTAAGCTAATGCCAGAAAGCTATCATAATACACAAACATCAACGAACATTGGCGAAGTTACTATTATTTCCATACCGCCTTAATTAATGATTCATCCCTGGAGCAAAGTCGATATTCATCTTGTGTTATATTAGAAGATAAGCACAATACGTATACGCAAGCGCGAATGATAAGCATATGGCTATTTATATCTCGCAACCGCATATCATAATTTGATTTTGGATTGATATGTACACGCTGTCATAGCACAGGATGTATATCAATCACTCCTCAATCTACATATATACGTGTCGATTGTTGGTGTTAGTAGTAAGACTCTCCCGCACTATTCATACGCAACACCTGTCGCGCTCAAACAAACGACAATGTCTCAATCATCGTTCAAGAAGAATACAAATCAAGACAATGGCAATGTTTACTACTTGCCTAATACCATAGGAAGAAATGCTTCTCTCTCAATTGTACGAGAAGAAGATCATTTCCTTCAACCAAACACTGATGAATCAAGCCTTATGTTGTCACACATAACAAAGACGACACCTATCACAGTTGTAAGTCCAACTCAAGTTTATTGATATTATATTTCTCTTACATATAGCAGGAGAAGAATACCGTGATAAACAGCACAGGGCCTCAAGTATTCACAGGAAGCACTGGAAATGTGAACATAAGTGATAATGCAATAGTAAACACTGCATCGTCAATCACAAATATTTATCACAACATGTCTGCAGAATCAAAAGACTTGTTAGCAGAAAAATTGAGTCCAATCTTCGGAGCTGCTTATAACTCAACTGAAAGAGAAGGAGCCACTGGATGCACCATAGGTACTCGAGTGGATCTGCTGCAAGAAATTGACAACTGGATTTCTTCAACTGATAAAGCATCAATTTTCTGGCTTTCTGGGCTTGCAGGAACTGGAAAATCTACAGTTGCACATAGTGTGGCTAATAAATACCACAAGAATGGAGCCTCTTTCTTCTTCTCTAGAGATCACAAAAGTAGAAGTGAGTCTACAAATTTAATGAAAACTTTGGCTTATCAACTTGGAAAACAACTTCCACTATTGAAAAAAAAAATATTGGAAGAAGTTGGAGCTGATCTTTCAGTTCTCCACTCAACTATATCAATTCAATTGCAGAAGCTTATTTTGAATCCATTTGTGGATTTAAAAAATCATTTACAAAATATTACAATAGTGATTGTTCTTGATGCACTGGATGAATGTCAGCAAGACATGCAAGCACATATTATAAAGTTGTTAGCTGACAGTCTCAACAAGTGCATCTTTCCAATTAAATTCTTTATTACTAGTCGACCTGAAAAATCCCTGGAATACATTTTTCATACAAAGACAGTGAAATCTTTGACAAATCCATTTGTTTTGCATAATATTGAAACAGAAAAAGTCAATGCTGATATTAGATTATATATGGAACATGAAATTAATGAAATGCCTATTGAGAAACCTTGGCCAAAGCCAAATGAAATGAATGAACTGGTTGAAATCTGTTCTGGCCTATTTATTGCAGCAACTACAGCAATAAAATACATCAACAATGGTGGGGGAGTTGCAATGCAGAATAAGTTAAGATATATTCTTGATAACCAATATGTTAAATTAAATGACAAGAATGTATATGGATCACTGGATAGCATGTATTTGCACATTCTTTTACAAGCATCACAATCATTCTACTGGAAAAGAGATGCATTTCAGGCCATTGTTGCAATTGTTATATTGGGATTTAATAATTTGACCATTAAAGGAATATTGCAAATTCTAAGAATGAATCACAATGATAATGACATCTATGAAATGTTGCTTGATCTGAAAGCTGTATTATTGGTGCCACCATATAATTCAAATCTTCCAATTCATGCATTTCATTTATCATTTCATGATTTTCTCACTAATTCAGATCGATGCTCTGATACAAGATATTATATTAACACAAAAAAGCATCACACACTTATTACAACAGGTTGTTTAAATACAATGATGAATATTCTCAAAGTAGATATTTGCAATGTTGGGGATATGTCCACTTCAAACAAAGATGTACATATTCCTAATACAATAACAGATGGGATTGCTTATGCAGCCACATATTGGATTTCCCATCTCCAAGAAGCATCAATTAATGGAAATCTAAAACAGCTGGCAACATGTTTTATATTAAAGTATATATTGCAGTGGCTTGAAGTCATATCACTATATGGTCAACTACCAAGAGCCCTTGAAGGCATAAGATTTCTAAAAAGTCTGTCAGTGAGTATAATATAACATTTTATAAAGATTTGTTCTTTGCTAATCATTTAATTTAGTTTATACTTATACCTCAATGTGTAGAGATATTGAATGATGCTGAGAGTTTTATTCTACATAACTATGAGATAATTAAGGACCATGCTTTGCAAATTTACCAGGCTGCACTTTTATTCACTCCACAAGAAACTTTATTGTACAAGACATATCAAAATGAATTAAAGACTGTAAAAACAATTCAAGGTTATAATGAGTTCTGGGATCCATGTGTACACATACTTGAAGGGCATTCAAAGCCAATAGTGGCAGTTGTATTATCATCAGATGGCAATGAAATTGTTTCAGGGTCCCATGATTCTACAGTTAGAGTGTGGAATTCACATAGTGGAAAACTTCTAAATGAGCTAAAAGGTCATTCAGATGCTGTCAACTCAGTTGCCATCTCACCAGATGGGAAAACTATTGTTTCTGGCTCAGATGACAAGACAGTCAGAGTGTGGAATGCACATAGTGGAAAAATTCTGAATGTGCTTAAAGGTTATTCAGATGCTATTTTGTCAGTTGCTATCTCACAGGATGGATCTACTATTGTATCTGGCTCACGGGACAAGATAATCAGAGTGTGGAATTCATATAGTGGAAAACTTCTCAATGAGCTAAAAGGCCATTCAAACTGGGTCACATCAGTTGTTATCTCACAGGATCAGGCAATAATTGTTTCTGGCTCAGGTGACAACACAGTTGGGGTGTGGAATTCATATGGTGGAAAACCTATCAATCTGCTAAAAGGTCATTCAGACTGGGTCAGGTCAGTTGCCATCTCACGGGATGGGAAGACTATTGTCTCTAGTTCAGCTGATAAGACAGTCAGAGTGTGGAGTTCATGCAGTGGAAAACTTCTCAATGTGCTGAATGGCCATTCAGACACTGTCAGATCAATTACCATCTCACATAATGGAAAAACTATTGTTTCTTGCTCATATGACATGTCCATCAGAGTGTGGAATTCACATAGTGGAAAACTTCTCAATGAGCTAAAAGGTCATTCAGATTGGGTCTACTCAGTTGCCATCTCACAGGATGAGACAACTATTGTTTCTGGATCACATGACAATTCAGTTAGAGTGTGGAATTCACATGGAATAAAACTTCTCCACCAGATAAAATGTCATTCAGACTGGGTCAACTCAGTTGCCATCTCACAGGATGGAACAACTATTGTTTCTGGCTCAGCTGACAAGACAGTTAGAGTATGGAATTCACATAGTGGAAAACTACTGAAAAAGCTAAAAGGTCATTTAAACTGGGTCAACTCAGTTGCTATTTCACAGAATGGGAGAACTGTTGTTTCTGGATCAGATGACAAGACAATTATAGTGTGGAATGCTCATAGTGGAAAACTTCTCAATAGGCTAATAGGCCATTCAAACTGGGTCAGATCAGTTTCCATCTCACAGAATGGGAGAACTGTTGTTTCTGGGTCAGATGACAAGACAGTCAGAGTGTGGGATGCACTTAGTGGAAAACTTCTCAATGTGCTAAAAGGCCATTTTGATGAGGTCTGGTCAGTTGCAATCTCACAGGATGAGACAAATATTATATCTGGCTCATATGACAAGACAGTCAGAGTGTGGAGTGTTCAAAATGGCACTTGCATACATGTTTGGAATCTAAATGAACCTGTAAAAATAGTCAGGTTTAATATTGATCAGCAATCCATTACTGCCAATAACTATCAGGTGTTTTCTATCTCGACATTCACTAAGATTAATTCCTTATCTGAATTATCTGGTATTGATTTGAATTTGGTTATAGATGACTGGGTTGTGAAAGCAGGTAGAAAGCAGTTTTGGCTTCCTTCCCCTTTTAGACCTACATATCCTAATGCAGTGGTTATGAATGATACCACAGTTGCTATTGGAACCAAGTTGGGAAGAGTAATAATATTTTGTTTAAATGCCGATCAATGGGGGTCAGTTACAGAGACTAAGAGAAAAAATAAAGTCAAGGAATTATTAAAAGAAGTATTTATGATGAAGTAGCTGCACAGTGATTTATATAGTTTATAAAGTATAAGTTTAGTTCTAGATAGTAGAAACTTTAATATATAGTATTTGTTGATATGTATACACATGCAGTAGGTTACACAGTAGATACATTGAGTTAACATGTGAACATTGCTATAAATATAGACTCTTTAATTAGTTATTCCTTACCTGCCTCATTTTTCCCCTTCTCTCTCATTCTATTAAAATTTCATTCAAAGTCTAGTTGGAGTCCAGGAACCCACCTGATCTTGTGGAAGGAATGAGATATACAGCAATAATGAAGAAGGATAATTGTAGGGAATAATAAATAATCATTGAACCAAACTCAGGTTGTATCTATCAAAACTTAATACTTACAAAGACTTTCAGAGATCTCTGTTGTCATCTAAAATAGGCATCATACATATTTGACCACCCCACATGATGTCATAATAAATGCACTTGATATAAACTTAATGTTTTAAAGTTATTTTACACCCTTAGGTAGCTGATAAATTATGTATATATGCTGAAAGATTGGTATATTCAGCTATTCACTTATTATACTATTAGGAACAGTAATAACATAATAAATCCTTACGTTTCTACATAAACCTTAAATTTTGTTATTGCTGCAGCTCAAAGCTATCAGATGTACTTAACAATATTATACAGATGAATGTGACAAATATAATGCTGTGGATTCATTAGTATTAATAATATACTAATATACTCTTGCAACACTCAATGATCACTTATGATCACCATGTGATTGTAGATGAATATGCCCTTGAAATACTCAATGATCACTTATGATTGCCATTAAATCTAGTAATAGTAGGTGAATATACTTTTGAAGTACCCAATGGTCACTTATTATCACCATTAAATCTAGTAATAATAGGTGAATATGCTCTTGAAATACTTAATGATCACTTATGATCACCTGAATAATCATTAGTATGAATAATAAGCAAATCCTACATTGGAATACTCAATGATCACTTATGATCACTATTAGGTCTAGTAATAATAAATGAATATCCTATTGAAACACTTAATGATTACTTATGATCATCTGAACAATTATAAGTGCAGGTGATCATTAGAAATGATCATGGCAATGATAAAACACTACATTTTTATGATAAAATTGGCTAACACCCCTCAATGGGGAGGCAACACAGAAGGGAGAGAGGAGAAATGAGGAGAGAGGGTGGGTGCCTGGCAGCATTGTTGTTATTGTCACAGAGCAGAGGGGAAGGAGGGGCCAGGTGATATAGCATTGTTGCCTCAGTGAAGCTGGGAGGAGGAGGCTGGGTGACTTTGCTACACATTGAGAATAAAAGGGAGGGAGACAAGGGGGAGGAGAGATGAGAGAGGCAGGGGAGAGTGACATGAGCAATGGTGGCATTGATACTGTTCTTGAGCAGTGTCATTGTCTTCATAATGCAAGGAGAGGGGAGCTGGAGGGATCTGGAGGACCTGGCATTGTCATTGGCATTGCAGGGAGGAAGAGAGAGGAGGGGGGACTGGGAGATGTAGCATCAATGCCATTCTTGCTAGCAGCATTATTGTCTTTGTGAAGCAGGGAGGGGGAAGGGGTGATGTGGCACCAATACTGTTCATGCCAGTGGTATTGTTGTCTTCATGAGGCTGCTGGAACTTCAAGCACTGATGACATTGGGGTGATGTGGGAGGCAGGTGAGAGGGAGTGGGCATCATAGGTGATAGGAGTGGACTGTCATATCCTATACCACCTACCTCTGGACCCCCAGCCACTTACTCTGCTTTCCATATTGTTTCCTCCAGACTTTGATTATGTCCATATTATTACATATTGATTACTGTACATAGCTTACTCTTGTTTCATTTCCTTCATCTTGCTGAGTTCAGTTCCTTAATACTGTAGTATATAACTCACAGTGAGTCACTTATCATTCTTAGGTGTGCCACTGTCAGTTTTACCTTACACTGCCATATGTGCCCACATCTCCAATGTGTTTTATCATATTTAATTAGTATTAGTCTATATTCTTAGGGACTGGTACCTGGCTGTACTTCTCCACTGGCCAAGGCCAGTGGCCTTTACTTACTCTGAGTCTCTAGTATTTAAGTAGTACTCAATTTGTACTTAGTCTTCAGTTTTGTATTGAACTGTGTCCTCACCCCTTAGTCTGACTTGAGTTCTGATGTGCCGAATTTGTGATCTGTATTTAAATAGTACTAATATATTATGTAATACTCAAATAATCATCACAAACCACAGGCTTTAAGTTCAAGGGAGAGATAACACAGAAAATGTATAAACTAGTATAAAGGAAGTAAATTATAGATTCAAAACCTTTCTAATATGAAATTACTCAGTTCAAGTACTGTTCAGATTTGCTCCCACTCCAATTTATTACACTTCTAGAGTGGAAGAAGCCTAGGATTTCTCCTGGAATTGCTTGCTTCTTCCTCATCATTCCTGTCCTCCTTATATACATTTTACAAATAAAGCTGTACACTACCTATATATAGAATAGAACTACTCTATGGAGCGGTTCACCTAAACACTGCTACTTTTGTACAAGATAAATTGCTCACTGGAATTTCACCCTATCCCTTATTTGTCTTACAGAATTGTTTGTTTGGGGTATATGAATAAAACTGTAAGACAGATTTTTCTGAAAGTCAAAACTGCAGGAAAAATTATTTTTTTGGTTCAATGATTTTGGCCATCTTACATAATGTATACCTAATTAGGAAATTATATTATGTAATACAGGGCTATGCATCAAATGCACAGGCCACCCCTTCTGGAATCCTATGGTGTAATGAGTACCTCTTCGAGCTGAATTGTTTTACCTGCAACTGAGCATCTTTTGCACTGAGACCTGAGCAGTAAGCTTCCATCCACCTTATTGTTCTGTGCTCCCATTTACATATGGTTTCCAATTTCACAGATTCAAGGGCCTTTGGAAGGTTTTATTTCAGTGTTTGGAAAGTGTAATTGCAGTTATCTCTAAGATATTTCTTAACTGCTCCCCAGAAGTATTTCAATGAAGTTTAGTTCACAGTGGAACTTTGGAAGGAATATGCAAAGGTGGCCAGCTTCTTCAATCACCTCTTGTATGAGTGACTTTTGTTCCTGGAAGTCTGGCTGGAGATCGAGGATTCATTTTGCACAACAAGATGTTGCATTAAATTTACATTTCTTGTTACATTCCATGCACAATTTTTCAGTCCATAGTCCACGTTCTTCAAGAATTTGACGCATTCCCTTTTGAAGACCAGGAAACTCAGGGTGGTTAGTGGGAAATACCATTTGTTGAGTAACTTTCTCTCCATTCTTGATATACCAACCATCATGCATATATGCTTGCTTTCCCCCAGGCTGCATATTCATTCTTGATGTTAATAGCGCATCTTTGGGATATGCAGAATGACCTTGGGAGTTGTCTATCAAGAAAAGTGCCTGAAAGTTTGGACCATGGGCCTTTTCAAATGCAGGAATAATGTGTTCACACATCTGGAGAAATTTTTATGTGAGTAATTGCAACAATACCATATTTAACTTTAACATTCACCTGTTTCACGAACAATTCCCCATTCCAGTACCCATCATAGTTCTTTCTGTACTCCATACTCTGACTCCCTTCCTTCAACCACCCAACTGTTGAACAAATGACTTCACTGTGATGTATTCCACGGCCAACACCTTTTTTTCTTATTGGAAATTCCCCATCAAGAACCCAGCTGCTCTTCTTACCATCATTTGCCTGTACAGTCATTTCATCATGTGCACAAACCACAAGATGCTGTTTGCCTTCTTTCAGTTGCTTCATAATCTCCTTTGTTATATCTTCGGTGGGGTACTCTGCAGTTCAAGAACAGTGATGAGCCATTTCAGGTAAGTATCTCTGTTGATGATCACCAATTATATCTGGCCGCTCATGTCCATCATAATAGATGACCTTCTTGTGCTCTGTATATCAGAATCCTTCTCTATGAAGCATGTGAGTGGCTGTTGAAATGCTAATACCCTTTTTTCCAGGCTTTAAATGATATCAAGGCAGAAGTTCTTCATTCATGTAACACTTTAAACCCTGTGGCATTTCATCATTGACAATTTTTTCAAGGTATTTCCTTGCTACCTCTGGTACCATGTGCTGTTTACTAAACTCAACAAGTTTTTCTGGGTTCATTGCCCACTTGTTAGAGCACACATATGAGCAAACCTCTGCACAAACATTGGGATCATCAAGAAGAGAGAATGTTTTGGCATGGCATCCCCATTGTGATGCTGGTAACTCTCGATGTTCAATCCATTTTGCTGCCCATTTCCTGAAAAGTCTTCCCCCCCAGTGTGGCGAAAATCCCTTGCACTCCGCTGCTCTTTCCAATGCATCAATCTTCTTCCTCCCATTGTGTAATATCATATGTAAATACTCTTTTATTTTTTTTGCACAATATGCTTGGAGGCTATGAGAACCACAATCAAATTGGGCCTTTTTGGATTGAATTAATTTGTCAACGGTGACATAGGCAGCCTGAAGTTCATCCATCTTTCTTCTTTTTGAGGATGTGTGCTGCTCCTTTACTGATACTTCAAGTTTTCGTCACTTGAAAGGTGGAGGAGGTTGTATATTATGTTGGTGATCTTGGTTGACAGCTGGCTCGTGCTCATCATCTGATGAACTGCTATCCACAGCTGACATATAAGATGTGTAACCAGTAAATATCTCAGTGAAATCAGGTAAGGCACCTGCACCTATACTGACAGGGGGCTCGGATAGCAACTCTATATCAGAATCTCCATTGCTTGTCTGTGGGACAGAAGCCTCATTTTGTTTTGGAGCAAAATATGACTGCATGAGAGTTGCACTTTGACTTTAAAACTGGTTAGTGACTTTATAGCAATTTAAAGCTTATGAACATACCTCTTATGAAGCACAGAATCAGTTACCTCTTTATCTCGAACCTTTTTGTTATGACACCTCTTGGTGCAATCTGATTTTCCTGTGTACACCCCTGTGCATGTGTTCTTTCAGCTTTATTCCGCTCTTTTTTGCTTATTTTTCATTGTATAGCTTCATATCCTGTTATATGACATTACTCAAGCTCTTCAACCTCATGCTGAACCTGCTTCTCCAAGTTTTTCACCAATTCCTCCCCCTCAAGCTCATTGAACTCATTATCAGAATCAGTTTCAGAGCTTGATAGTCCTGTGGTATCCTCTGACTCCAAGTAATCTGAATCATCCGAGTCATTCACTAGTGTCCAGTGATTAACAGATCCATCCCAAGTGCATTCATCAGTCTCTGCTGGTGCATCGTCATTGGGTTCTTGGATAGTCATGGTGTGGGTTCTGCTGGTTGCTGTTAGACTTGATTCCAGGGTGGTGGATGCTCTATGTCATTTTGCGGCAGCTTTATCAGCCTTCACTGACTGTGCATGTGATAGTTTTTCAAGCTGTTTCTTCTTGGGTCGACCCATGGTGTGCATGCAGATGAGTAGTAACAGAAAAAAAAACTTAAAACACTTGGTAAATTTGTAATTTAGTAGGAAACACATTCTACTATACTATGTAGTAATATCCACCCCACGTTGCAGGTGCAGCGCACACATGCGCCCTGCAGGTGCCTAACTCAAAATTTTTCAAACAGGAAATTGGCCGCTATACAAAAGTAGCAGTGTTTAGGTGAACTGCTTCATAGAATACTATAAATGACAACATAATAATGTTTCCAACACATAGACCATGTGGAGCCATGTAATACATGTGGAATTCCATGTGGTAGATTAAAACAGTGGGATATTCTCAGAGTACAAGTACAAAGTCACATGACTTGTTCTGGGCTATGTGAAACCACAATAACCAGTTCAGAGATAACAGTTCTAACACCTCACATTTGATCACATGACAAGAATGCACAGAACATATTCCCTTAGCTAACAATCAAGTACTGGGTGCATGTACATAGTCTTTTGGACTCTAGTAATTAGATAGCACACATCTTGTATTATTCCTTTAGTATATATCAAATAGATATTTCTGCTGGCAGTGCAGGACTCAACCCCAGCTCTCAGATGTCCCATTCCCTTGATTTCTATTCTAAGTACATAAAGTATTACTTAACTTGAACTGTGACTCAACAACATATTATCCAGTGAGCTATATGCATTCATGCCATTTAACTTAACATATTGGCTCTCAAGAATAACTCTTAACTTAGTTTGTATCCCAATTCCTGGACCATTATTAATAAATTTTATCACTGTAGTTGCAGCAATAAATAATCCAGAACAGATCCAAATCAGTTCAATCATTTTACTTGGCTTTGGCCAAGATTTCTCAATGGGCATTTCATTAATCTGATGTTATAAGTACAATCTAATATCAGCATTGACTTTCTCTATTTCAATATTATGCAAAACAAATGGATTTGTTAAAGGTTCCACTGTTTTTGTTTGAAAAATCTGCCCCAGGAATGCTTCAGGTTGGCTTGTAATAAAGAATTTGATTGGAAATGTGTATCTACTGAGATTTTCAGCTAAACCTTTGATAATATGTACTTGCATGTCTTGCTGACATTCATCTAATGCATCAAGAACAACCACTATTTTAATATCTTGTAATTCATTTTTTATATCTATTATTGGATTCAGAATAACGTAATAGGGCCGGCAAGCGGCAAAGCCCACTACTGTACCAATATGACCAAGTGTTCAATGACATGTCATATGCACACAGGGCCATGAAAAGGAACAGATGTCATATTTATCACTCATCACGGAGCTGTTTGAACAGAAGTACAACGAAAATTTGAGGTAAAGCTTGGGTAAAGCCTCAGTAAAGGTCGAATTTTTGGCGGCTCACTTCACTTGCATAATTTTCTATGAACACTTACAATTTTTTTCACACCTCTCATGGCCTGTTGAACAGAAGGTCCAAGTGTTCAAGTCCGTCATGCTGAAAAGTGGCGAACACTGAGCTCTTTACGCTTACCTGGGCGTTCTGTACAGATCCATATGGAATCTGGGAGGTCGAGAATTGGCTGAGGCATCACTATAATGAAGGAAATATTCCATATGGAATTCTTACAGATTCTGCACAGATTTATACAGAATGGAAAATTCCGTGCAGATTACACAGAATTCCATAACAAAGACTTCCTCGGAATCCATGCGGACTTTTATTAGTATTTATTATACATTTATTGTAATATTAATAAAACAAATTGCATCGGATATGTTTCGAACCCAAGTCTATGCTATGGCTTAGTCATCAAATATACAGTGCACTTAACCAACTGAGCCAGTGTGTCATTGACGCCATAACATAGCCACCAACAACGTGACACTCATTGTCTTCTTTGTCACTGGCCGTCAGTAACCGATAACCGGTGATGCGTCACCACTGTCGTCGCTCTTCATTCCCACTGTCAACACTCCCCCTCCTCTTCACTCTTCCCCTCCACTTGTGTCTCTTCGCACCCACTGTCGTTACTTGTTTGTACTCCCCCCTTCTCCCACCACACCGATACAGCGACAGCAATGCCTCATCCCACCTCAATGTGTCTTCCACCTGGTATGCTCCTCCCTCCACTCACCTCACCATCCCCATATCTGATCTCCCCACAGTGTCATCTACGATCTCGTAGACTCTCACCTCCATCACCACCCATGCCACCCCCCTTCTATCCTCACATGCATCACAACGATGATGCAAACCCCTGCAGCCCCCTTCTTGCTTAATGAAGACAATGGCACTCCTGATGAGAGCAGCATCAATGCCACGTCATCCAGCCCCCCCGCCTTCCCTGCATCACGACAACAATGCTCCTCTTTCGACATCCTCAGGCCACCCCCTATGCATAGGCCCATCATCAATGTACGCCTATGCACATGTGTCGATGTGGCACCCCCGCTCGTTCCACCTTTGCCTGGCCCCTGCCCTCTCATCCACACCATACACATGTATGTGTCGTCAATGTGCGTGCGTCAACGTCCCATTCCACCTTTGCCTGGTCCTTGCTCTCTCCTCCCTACCCCCCCTCTCCCCACCATACACACAGGGACATCGTCAACGTGACACCCCCGCCTGTTCCACCCTCACCCCCACTCTCTCCTCGCCCCCACTCTCTCCTTGTCACCCCCTCTCCACACCGTACGCACAGGCTCATCATCAACATGTGAGCGTCAACGTGGTCTCGCCACCATTCTCTCCTTGCCACCCCCCTCCGCACCGTTGTCGTGGGTGAAACTTGATTAGTCATAAACACACACATATGGCTATATGGCCCGATGTCCAGAATCCACATCATCCGGATCTTTCTGAATACACTACCAAATAATTCTCATGAGGCACTGCTTCTCTAGAAACAAACATATGGAAACACAAGCCAATACCCCACTTCTTGGTGACCAATAATCGATACTGTTAAAAATAGGTCACCATTGTTCAAGAACAATGCCTATGCATTCGATTACCAAGGACATGCCATTGTTTCTAATAATAGAACTTCATTGTTCTTCACACCCATTGTTCAGAACAATGCCTATGCATTCGCTTACCAAGGACATGCCATTGTTTCTAATAATAGAACTCCATTGTTCTTCACACCCATTGTTCAGAACAATGCCTATGCATTCGCTTACCAAGGATATGCCATTGTTTCTAATAATAGGACTCCATTGTTCTTTTGCACCCATTGTGCAGAACAATGTCCTCCTATTCACCCATTGTCTTCATGCCCATTGTTTGCTGGGATCTATAAATAGAATTCCATTGTTCATCGCCAGAACAATGTAATACTATTTCTGTCACCATTGTTCAAGGCCTGACTCATCTCCTGGAACACCATTGTTCTGCGCAGCCTCCACCTCAAGACAATGGATCTACCATTACCAAATTTGAAGGACAATGCAGGATTGGTTTTGGATAGGATTAGTCAGCAGTAGGAGGAAAAGAGCATAAAAGGAGAGAGAAATTGAGCCTTAGACAGTAGTTTTATCCATTACCAAATAGCCTGTCACTAGCTAGGATCTTACTCACCAGTCCATCCCCAGTAGTTATTCTTACACATTAGATACAGAATCTATTGTGCTTTTCTTCAGTTCTATTATTAACGTAAACGACGCAGCGCAACTCACCGTATAAATAAATTCACAGTAATATCAAAGTAACTCAACTCAACTCAACGTAACGCAGCTCAACTCAACGTATCGAATCTCAACGTCACTTTTATCATATCTATTCAGTAACAGCACATATTAGTTTATGCGCTGCAGCCACCAAGCTACAGTCAGAAACAACCAAGGCCCTCAACTTTGTTTCGACCTTCACCACAGCACCAATCTTTATATACAGCCTTCGCTGTACATACAAGCTTTCCTAGTGTTTCTAGCAGTTGTTGTTACCATATACAGCTTTAGCCGTATACTCTAGAAACTCCCACAGTTCATCTCTTATTTACAGCCTTCGCTGTACCACACCAGTCACGGGCCAAGTTCTAAGCAAACCTAGCAAAGCCCCACAGTTCATTGCCCATTTACAGTCTTTACTGTACATCCCATATCATAGGAGTTTGCAGGAATACATACGATCAGTATCCCTCGACCCCCAGGTGCTAGGTACGAATAAAGTCACTTCCTGCCGAACACCTAAGGTATCTATTACCTTGAACGACACCGTATGCACAGGTGCATCGTCAGCATGTGTGCATCAACATGGGACCCCCACCCATTCCACCCTTGCCTCCACTCTCTCCTTGCCACCCCCTCTCCACACCGTACACACAGGCGTGTCGTCAACGTACAAGTGTCAACGTGGCCTCACCACTATTCTCTCCTCACCACCCCCCTCCGCACTGTATGCACAGGCGTGTCGTTAGCGTGCATGCGTCAACGTGGTACCCTCGCCCGTTCCACCCTCGCCTCTCTCCCACTCTCCTCACCACCCCCCCCCTCCCCACCATACACAGAGGCGCATTGTCAATGTGCATGGATCAAATGGCATCCCCGCCATTCCACCCTCGCCTCATCTCTGCTCTCCCTCTCCTTCCGTGTATCCTGGCCACTCCCCTGTGCATAGGCGCGATGTCTGCATGTGTGCGTCGACGTGGCATTCAAGTCCCTTTCACTCTCGCCTCCACCCCTCCCTCCTCGCTCCTCCTTCGGCAAGCAAATGTCATCTAGTCCGCCTACATGTGCACATCCATCTCTCCTTGCTTCTCCTTCCGCAAAGCCAGGCCATGCCCTATGCATAGGCACATTGTCAACGTACCCTATGTACATGTGTCAATGTGTCATCCCCACCCCTTCCGCCCTCGCCTTGTCTCGCCTCCGCCCTCCCCACTCCTTCCACATATTGATGGCCAACGTACGCAATGATGGGATGCGAGGGAAAAGGTTGGGAATAGGGTGATGAGTGATGGGTAGTGACATGAGTGAGGGGGGCTGTAAGAGTGGAGTACAAAGATAGGGGAGGAGTGCTTGGTACACTATAGTATATATTAGACTACAATACACATGTACCCCCTAGATACAGAAATATACAACATCCTGAACACAAAAACCTACCCAAAAATAAGAACACAAAAATTGGCAACAACTGAGGATTGGTGCAACAAGGTGAGAATAGATTAGTACAATGAGGCGAGAATAGCTTGGTGCAATGAAGCGAGAATAGATATAGATTGGTGCAATGAAGCAAGAATAGATTGTTGCAATGAGGTGAGAATAAATTGGTGCAATGAGGCAATCTCACATTAAGTTCCTTGTGATCGCTTACACCATTCTCTCATACCATTTCCTTAATTTATAAACATCATGATCATCACACAGACAGGATTAAAAATAAATGATGTGAACATTCACTTACTTTTATAGATAAGCTGTGAAGTCACACAGACAGGATTAAAAATAAATGGTGTGAATCTTGCCTTTAGGTCTGTGCATGCCTCATGCCCCTTTCTTATCTGAACCACCATCAGTTACACATCCCTACACATCCACCCATACCAACACTTAACATTTGTCACTACTACATACCATGCCACCTCACAGATCTGCTCACAACCAATCCACCAAGGACAATGCTGATAAAACAAATGCTCACAAGCATACTATTTCATCCACTGATCCTGCCACACAACCTGCCAAAAAGAAGGGTAGAAAGGGGGGTAATGTGGATGAAGAACAGGGGGGGAATGATACTCAGGGGAGTGATACTCAGGGGAATGATACTCAGAAGAAGAAAGGGAAAAAGGGGAAAGGAGGAAAAGGACGGTGTGTAATAACTCACTTGTAAAATTATTTTTTATTCATTTTTTATTTCTAAGTAAATCTGCAATGCAACGTATTGCTGAAGACTCTCAGGCTGCTCCACCAGTGAAATTAACCAGTGCTGAACAGAACATCATTGATGATGGAACATCTGTAGCACCTCCTAAGTGAATCTGTAATGCTGCTATCAGCTTAGTTCCTGCTACCCAGACTCTGAGTGCTACTAGTGGCCGTATTCGTCACTCAGAGATACAAGAAACTGAA
This sequence comes from Cyathus striatus, assembly GCA_025738555.1. Lineage (NCBI taxonomy): Eukaryota > Fungi > Basidiomycota > Agaricomycetes > Agaricales > Nidulariaceae > Cyathus > Cyathus striatus. Next base: position 891,171 of record JAOVFP010000021.1, read on the forward strand.
TCTACTGAAAGTGAGGATGAGTCTGGAGAAGAAGATAAATCTGCTGAAAGAGAGGATGAGTCTAGAGAAGAAGATAAATCTGCTGAAAGTGAGGATGAGTCTGGAGAAGAAGATAAATCTACTGAAAGCAAGGACAAGTCTGGAGAAAAAGATAAATCTACTGAAAGTGAGAATGAATTTGTAGAAGATACTGCCAATCAAAGCAAAGAGAATACTCCAAATAAGAGCAGTAACAATTCCTCCAATAATGACAGTGACAATGAGTTTGAAGAAGAAGATACTATCAACCAAAGTAAAGAGGATAATCACAAATCACAACCAGAGCAGTGAGAACACTCACAGCTATAGTGGAGAGAATAAGAGTGGAGAGAGCACTCTCAATAAGAACAGAGAAGATAACATTCACAACAAGGGCAGTGAGAGCACCCACCAAAAAAGTGGAAAAGAAGTTCACATACAGAGCAGTGAGAATATCCATAACCAGAGTGGAGAGAACATCCATTCTGAGGTGGATCAACCTTCTGGTGGGAGAACAGGTGATAATGTAGATGTTCATATGACATCCCCACCAAAGAAAGGAACTATAAGAGCAGGTGATAATGTAGATGTCCATATGACATCCCCACCAAAGAAAGGGGCTATAAGCAAAAAGAACAGTGAGAACAGTGAGATTCAGATTTCTATGGAAAGTAAAGGTGACCATGCAGGTGATATTCACATGAAATCTCCACCAAAAAAAGACATCTATAATTTACAAGGATCTTCTCATGTAACTGGTAAGTATTTTTCTTATATAGATAATAAAATAATAACATGATATCAAGGTGGATTCATGTGTCATCATGCCTGGGCACATAGAAAATTCCGGGCATGCACAAAAGTGAGCGTGATTGAGCTTGCCACACTCAAGGCCAAATTTTCACGCTCAAAAGTGAGTGTGTCATGCTCAAGATATAATTAATAGTTGTAACAAGCCTATTTCTAAGTCAAACTAATTGTAAATCAAATATATATACTGGCACTGTACTATTGTAGTCTTATTGCCACTGCAGGTAAAGTTTTAAGCAAGATAAATACTCAGAAGTAGAAGAATAAATATTAAATTTCATGCTCAAGATGATATTATTCACACTCAAACTTGAACATGCACGCTCATTTTTCATGCTCAAGGTATGAGCGTGCACGCTCACATCACGCTCAAGATTTTATTTCATGCACAGGGTTGACATCTCACGCACAGGGTCGGCATCTCACACACAGGGTCCATACTTTCACACTCAAGGTCTGTCAGCTCATGCTCAATGTCTTTACTTCACGGTCATGGTGTGAGTATTCATTTTTGTAAGATAAAATAATGTATTTATATTTTTACCTCACTTACATGTGGGAGGAGTCATAAGTGCTAATAAGTACAATAGACATGGCCAGACTTCAATGTAGGTGTGAATACTAATACTTACACATGAGCATGGATATATATTCACTTCATGCACACTCCCAAACTCATTTAAATTAACAGTGAGCTATTATGTGTGTGATTGTGATGGGTATATCTATTCATGCTCACACTTATTATAATATAAAGGATATGTGGTCGTGTAGTACATATCACGCTCATTAATAGATTATGAGCATGAATGTACATATAATATAATATATTTACCCTCACACAATCTATCCCATTCTGTTTGTCAGTACATAAGTCAATGGCCTATTTGATATACTCTTAGACACATGATGTAGTACACCAAGCAATTAATATAAGTAAAGGTTTCATTTATGATAGCCCTTTTTAATTTTATTCACACATATAGAATATCCATGTTCAATATTTTCTTCTCACTGCCGAACTTGTTTAAATTGAGGGTATACATAAATATGCATGAGTGAGAATAGTCCTATCATGCTCATGCTCAAACTCAAGTAAATTGAGCATGAGCGTGAATATAACACACATGTGCAAGTTATACTAGGTGAGCAGCAGTGAATATACATGTATGTGATAGATACTCCTATCACACTCATGCTCAAACTCAAGTAAAATTGGGTGTGAGTGTGAATATAGCACTCATGCACAATTTATGGTAAATATGTGTGAGCGTTGTCAGGCATGATTTTTGATTATATATAATGCATGCAAATGCACTGTATACCACAATTAAAGAAATTGCACAGTAATGTCACATGACTGAATACTTCACACCATCACATGATACAATACACTACTAATCAAATATACCCAATACTATACATGAACAAACCAATACCTTACATGAACAAATAACCCTAAATCACCATTAAACATCATACACATATCAATAATTAATCACTTGCACAAACAATGCACTAACAAAGGATAATATGACACTCTTTCATTGTGTTATTCATCCATTGTATAAAGACAATGAGAGACTATTTATATACAACTCCATTGTTTTCAATCCTATTGTTCATAATAAATGAACTGCATTGTACTATTCACCTATTTTTGAAGACAATGAGAAAACTATTTATATACAACTCCATTGTTTTCAATCCTATTGTTCATAATAAATGAACTACATTGTACTCTTTACCCATTGTCCAAAGACAATGTGAAACTATTTATATATGACTCCATTGTTTTCACTGCCATTGTTTACACAATGGCAGATAGGTATCTATTGTTCTCTACTCCATTGTTATATAAATGGACTCCTATTGTTCTTGCCCAGAACAATGTAGCTCTTTATTTAGAACAATGTAATTCATTACACATTGTGCTAACATAAGCTATTGTTCTCTGCTGACTAACCCTCAAATACCATTGTCCTGTACAGCCTCAGATCTAAAATCTACACTTGCACATTACTTGTTTTGGAGAACAATGTAAGATGGTAGAGTGGGAATTGGATTACTAAGCAGGTTGGGAAAAGGTATATAAGGAGGGCAGTTTGGCAGTAGATAGATAGCTACCCACCCCCCAGTAGTCTCACCCAATTGTCATTAGTCATTAGTTATTAGTACAGTTTTATCAGCACAGCCAGTACAGTCAGTATCAGTAACAGTCACAGAAATCGAAGCAGTCACAGTCACAGTCACAGTCACAGATAAAGTATCAGTCACAGTCACAGTATCAGTCAAAGTAACAGTTTAGTACAGTATCAGTATCAGAACACTTTAGTCATAGGTCAAGTCTTAAGCAAGTTAAGCATTGATCTATACAATATACACATCAGATATAGCACCAAGTCTATAGTGTGTATTATACCCCTCTCATTATACTTGACATTATATACAGCCTTTGCTGTACATTATCCTTCATATCAAGTTTCATACAATTCATACAGCTTTTGCTGTACAAGATCACCTATTAAATTTCCAAGAATATCCTCGCTAAATATTTCCTGACACTCAGGTGTTGTAACACGAACAAAGTCGATTCCTGTTAGCACCTTAGATTAACTTAATCTTAAACGACAAAGTGGAGCCCACCGCGAGGGAAATATTTTTAGCAGAATATTCTCCTTGGCCCCATTATACATTCATAAACCATACAACAATTAAACACATTGTTACCTTCCAACTCTATCTATATTAATCACCACTTCTCAACTATAAATAATCTCATCATCCTATAAATAACTTCACATAACTTCCCACACTATAAATAATACTACAAGCCATGACTGATAGCAAGCCCAAAGATAATGAAGGACCAACCAGTCATAAACATACCAAGAATGACATGCCATTCAGAGGTATGCGAGGTGCTCCTCGCACCTTCAAAGGCGAATACTCTGAAGTTGTACGCTTCGTCAGAAATTATGATCGCCTATTAGACATGTACAATGTCACAGAAGACAAAGATAAATGTGAACTGATTAAAGAATATGTTTCACCTGCAGTGGAACGATTCATTGATACATCAGATCATATGAAGGAAGCAGCTTATAGTTGGAAAGGACTTCGAGAAGAAATCCTAAACTACTATGATGCTGAAAGAGGCAAGGCAGCATACATGCCTGAAGATTTAGTAACATTTGCTACCTATAGTAGTCATGAACCAATAATGACATTGGATGATTGGAAGAAATACTTTCGTGATTACAAGTCAATTGCAGGATACCTTAAGGACAAGAATCATATTACCTCAGATCAATATAATGGATATTTCTGGATGGGAATTCCTGAAGATCTTAGGAACCTTTTAGAAACAAAGCTAGTAGCAGGAGAGCCTACACATGACATGGCCAAGCCTTGGACTGTGTCAAAGATTACCGAAGCAGCAGAATCACACTTCAAGAGAGGTAAGTTTACTGATTTATTATTTTCAACTAACCGTACAGGAAGACAATGGAGAGATATTGATCTTTCCGATTCTGAGTCATCTGATTATGACTCAGACTATGAATGGGAAAGAATTCAGAGGAAGATTAGGGCTCAAAGGCATAAGAAGGATAGGAAGCATAAGAAAGATAGAGAAAGGAAAGATACTAAAAATCATACAGTATCTTTACCTGCACCAATTCCATCTGCACCAATTCCACCAGTTGCACCCAGACCTAGTGAGACAAATAATGGTGTAGCACGTTACCAGGGTAGTCCTGAAGAAATAGAAGAATTAATTCACCAGTTAAATGCAATGTCACTCAATGACAAGCGCTATGCAGGATTGTACTACAGAGTTTTGACATTAGATAAGACAGGATTTGCTGCCAAATGTATTCGAGAACCTCCTAAGGGTAACATAGTCCAAAGAACATACAGAATCCCAGCAGAACAACCTTCAAAGTCACCTGCTACCTTTCCAAACAACATAAATATGTCAAACCCACCCTTTCAATCTGGAATGTCAGCTGAATCTGGAATGTGTTATGGGTGTGGGAAAAGTGGACATATGATGAGAGATTGTCCAAAGTTAGCAGACTTCATCCAGAAGGGTATCATTAAATGGGATAGCTATGGACGTAAATATACATTAGGAGATGGAACCAGAATCTATCGTAAACCTGGGGAATCCTTATACCAAGCAGTCACACATTACTTAACACCTTCAAGTAATTTCATTTCAATCTCATCTGATGTAGAGTCATACTATGACAACCTGCAATCACATCATTATGCTATCAATGAATCAGATGTAGACCATTCTGATTGGGATGATGAGTCACAACACGTGTTCAATTCACAATATGGTTCTTACCTCATTGATCCTAATTCAGACACAGATGATGAAGATGAACCTATGTATGTGTTTGCCGCACCAGAGGATTGTCAACCCGGACAAGTCGCGCCATTAGTACGTGTATTTCCGGCTGAAAGAACAATGAAGTCAAACAAGAATCCACGGAAATTAATATTTGATGGAGTTGAAGTACCACGTAAACCCTATGGAAAACCAAACCAAGATCCTGATAGGAAACCATCAGCTAAGCCATTGAGTAAGCAAGATCGATGGGAAGCCCGACCTCTTGGACAGAAACCAATAACTCAAGCTCCATTTGCCACTCAAGATCGCTTGGATCAGAAACCAAAAGTGAGATTTGAGCCTCGTAAAGGCGAACCCGCATTTCGGAACCATCCCCAACAACATAATGGTGTTCAGTCCAAGGAAAAGAAACAACTGCGCACGACATTGAAATGGCATCTCCAGAGGAAACTCCAGGGGAAGGAAAATATATCCCAGTTGATGCAAGGAAGACTAGTTGGAAAGAAAGAATTGTGGAGAACAGTAAGAAAACAATTCGCCCAGCTCCTCTTAAAGAAGAAGCTAAGCCTGCCAAAAATGTTGGACGTCAAAGTGAGCTGTCATCACAAACAGACCCCAGATCAGTTGTAGAATCGATTCTAAACACGGATGTGGTATTGCCACTTAAAACCATATTAGGTACTTCCAAAGAAGTAGCCTATAATTTACAAGAACGTCTTAAGGTTAAAAATGCCACTGCACCCACAAACACAAATAAAGCATCTCATTACATACATGAACGATCTTACCCCTATTCCATGGTAGCTACCACTGATTTGAGAAGTGAAGGTCCATTAATCAAAATTAAACTTTACCATGGTGGAAAAGAAGTTAAAGCTGTAATTGATACTGGATCTCAATTAAATATTATCAATGAACAGTTAGCAAATGAACTTGTTCGTATGCCAATGGATATTACTCAGTCCATCACCATGACAGATGCAAATGGTGGTGAAGGAAGATTAAATGGACTTATAGAGAATGTAGAATTATCTAGTGGAGGATTAACCACTAGAGCAAATCTATATGTCAAAGAAGGTACACCCTTTGAAGTATTATTAGGGAGACCATGGCAAAGAGATTATAGAGTATCAATTGAAGAATGTAATGAAGGCACTTACATACATATTACTGACCCCAGTCCTGGTGGTAAACAATATAAATTATGTGCCTTACAAGAAGAAGATTATTCAAGAAAAATAAATAGAAAGACTTTTTATACCTCTATAACCCAAGAAACAGCTGCACAGTCAGTCATAGGCTCGAATAGCCTATTACTAAGCAACATTACATCAGCTGATGATGTCAGAAATAATAATTTCGGAAATAACCATGATTTTACTAATATTTTTGAAAGCGGACAAGCTTTACACAGCAGTAGTACTAATCCAAACAATTCTCAGCATTGGAACAATGCAGAAAGTAATACAAACATGGATAGAAGCACTAATACAAATAATTATATGTATTGGCAAAATAGAAATAATAATCAAGATATTTTAAACTTCAATAGAAACAATGGAAACATCTCTGAATACTGTGATTTTTCGGTGTCATTGAAGGACAATGGGTACAATGGAAATTACCCAATGCATTCCCACCCCATTGTTGAAATTAATCAGGATTTAAATCGCTTTTCCCAGGGAAATAACGAAATTAATGCGGAATTAAAGAGTAATTCCCATGGGACAATCAAAATTAACTCATCTATTGATTCCAGACAAAGGTATTCAAGTAAAGAAAAGGAAATTACATTGTCTAGCACTTCGCAAAATTTTGTAGTGGAAAGTGAGGAAGGGAAAGAGTATAAAAGACTTCAAAAATGCGCACCAAACTACACAGAAATCTATCGCACAGCACTTGATCTACACTCTGCAGACATCACATTCCTCCCACCCACTATGCCTGTCATTTTGATCGATGACGACCCCATGCTTCTTGGAAATGGAAGCGCTACCAAAGCTTTTGGTCCCATTGATGGAGTTGTCGGAGCGCGAACACCCAAGGAATTGGTTCATGCGAGTGTTTCGGCTATTAAAGATCGCTTAGATAAGGGAGAACCCGAATTTCTTCGGCCTGGAACACTCACTACAGGCTCTACAGTTTATTTAGGTCGCAGACTTGATTTATCCTCACACCCTATTGAGGAACTTGTAGCACTGGATGCTACTCTAGTTGTTCATAATAGTCATACTGGTTTGTTAGGAGGATTGAGAGGACATGCTCATATTACATTTTATCCTGATGCAGAATTCGAAGGACAAGCCGGACCGTGGGAACTTCGGCTTCCCTGCGATCGAGATAAGCAGTTTGCCGCAATCGCTCATTATTATGGGCAGCAAGATGAATGCCACCCTTTCGACGATCCTTCTTTCCATCCCTCTCTAGTTCCTGCTTGCTTCGATGCCAACCGCTCAGTTTTAATTCCCGATTTTCCGGACAACCGTGTCGCATCAAGTAACAGGAAACTAGACAGTGAGATCATCCATTCTGATCCTGCTAATATTTTTGCGGATCACTTAGCTGCACTGCTCGATCATGATCGTAATGGAGTAGTGCCTATACTCAGCAAGATCGCTTCAAGAGATATTCAGTATTTATCTCACATCGAGTTCGAATTTTTACAACGAATCGGAGATGTTGTCTTGAAAAAGACAGAAATGTGGGATACAGATGGTATTCCTTTACCCGAAGACTTAGTTTGGAGAAATGGGACTCGTACTGACTGTTATGGTACGTCTCATACAGTGTATCCAGACATTGAACGTATTTTTGCGCTGGCGCAAAAGACTTGGCCCAAGGAAATGGAAGGAGTCTCACAGCCTTCCATAACCCCTGCACACTCTGCTACGATGTATTTCGACCTCCCTTTTAATTTCGACGAGGTAGAAATTGTCTCCACCCCTCCTTATTCACCTATTACCGACCTCTCATATACCACCGGCTCGAATAACGATGTGGATGAACTCAATTCATCCATTTATGGCTCATCTTCGTCCTCATCTTCATCTTCTGAGGCAGCAGGCCTGCCTACACCTCCCCCTTCGCCTGTAATTCGCTCTCAGCCACCTCACACACCTGTTACTATCAAGAAGCCGCTCCATTTTTTTATGTCGAGCTTAGAGGAATATATTAACAAATCCTCAGATGAAGAATCGGAGTCTACTTCAGAGGGAGACTCAAATTTCGAGGTATACGATTACCCACTTCTTTTTACTCCCCCTGGATTGGCAGGACGATCCGGACCCGTTATACCAGACATTAAACCCACAGGTGACACCTCAATGGAAGAAACCCCTTCCTTAACTCATCAGTTACCCATTCCATCGACACCAGCTCTCACAGTTACAGATATCGCTTCAAATACTCGATCTATCGAGTCAGAAGTACCATCAACACCTCCCAATGCGCCGCTTGTCACCAACGTTCCCCTTCCTGCCTGGCTGCAGTCTCCAGAGGCTTTACTTACGACACCAATCAGTTCTATTCCCTCACCTGTTATTCCTGTCGACAACCCGTTTTTATCCTCATTATATTCACCTCTCATTACTCCGTCACAACCTCCATACGTTCCAGTGCCAAGCCCTATTCAAACTTCGAGTTCTATTTTAAATCGACCTCCTACTCCATTCCCAAAGCCGAGGTACGCCATGCCTCGTCATATGAGCTCACCTTCATCATCAATGTTGCCGGACAACATTGATGCACTCTTTAATTCGTCGAGCATTCCATTTGCCCCTACACACTACCATCCTATGCCGATATCGACGTCGCCATCGCCTACCTTCGTATCACCCGCTGCTACTGCACTATGGAACGCGTCTGCATATATTCCACCTCAGCCACTTCAAGTATTTTTTATTCATGGTACTGGAGCAGCACCACTCACCTCTTCGACCTCTAACTCCTCTGGATTAAACCCAAGCGCTCCCGATTTTATTCCACAAGCGCAGGCGCTTCAAACGTCGACTTCTACCACCCCAGCACCATCCCCTTCGCTCACAACGCCTGTATCAGCCACCAGCACAACGCCTAGCCTCACCAATGTAAACTCTCCAGCTACGCGCCTCGAAACGACGCAAGCTTCTTCGTCTTCGCTATCTGAGCGTTCTGGAACGCCAGAATCACTCCCTCTCTCGCTACTGTCTCGGAAAGTAGCCAGAGCAACGCGTCAATTAGCAGTAAGAAGAAACGCATCCGACGCAGCGCACGCATGACCACAGGACGAGGTCCCCCTGCAGCACGTACGCCTAAACGCTCTACATCGACATCTACACGTGTAGATATGCCGCCACCTTCGGTTATCCCAGAAGGACATGTGCACAGAGTCGCTGGCGACGCTCAGAGTAGCCGTACTGTACGACAGACTATAACTTCCCCTCGCCCTCGTTCCCCCCAGACTGCCAAACGTTATCATCCGTTCCGTACACCACAGGATCCTTCAAAGTAAGCGTCCTTATGCCGGTTATTTAGATAATCCAACATTATACCCATCTCAACTTATCTATTCCCCTTTTCATTCGCTACTACACACTTATACCCCCTGATTTCCTTATACTTTCGCTTTTTTTACTACTTACAATGGTTCTATGTACTTTCAGTTCTTATCTCTTATCATACTCTTCACATATACCCCTCCCCCTTTAACGTTACATACTTTATTTAGTTCTTACGGTCTCATTATATCTTTTTCTGCGCTCAATTCCTTTACATACTCCTATTTACATACAGATTATATACCCTTTTCAGCTCGTAACCACTGTGTTGACATAGTTATACCAATCGTTTACCTTTACAGTCAATATAGCACATCTATGCAGCTTTCTATGTGCACTTACGAACTCATGATTATTTTATTTTCGCTACCAGCTCCTCAAAAACTCTTAAATTCAATATTATAAGCCTCAAACGTTGTTATATTTGAACTTTAAGCCACAAAAATTCGCCTGTGACTAGATATGACTATAATACAACATATCTACTAATTTAGAAAGTGTGATATACAAAAATGGAAGTATTCCAAGAGTTTTGGATAATGAGCGCGTTAAGACGACGCTCTGGCGCGTCAAATCACGTGACCGTTAAAAGCGGACACAATCGCATATATTAATGCCTCATCGTCATTACTATCTTTTCAAGACCACACACTTCGAATATATCAAGTACAACAAGTTAAATAAATCATATTACGAATAGAAGCTCCATAATCATTTAAATATTATTTTAAAGAGCACTCCTAGACTTATAATCACTTTTATTTTTCGATAAAAATTGGACTTATGATAATCATAATGTTATTAGTAACATTTAGGATATTAATTATGAGTGCTTTATGGATTTTACACACAAGTAGTCATTACATACAGCAAGAGTACACAGTGTATTACTTATGATAGTTGATTGCACATGTCAAAAATGTCAATAGCTATTATATTTTCCACACTTATGTGCAGATGCTGAAAACACTTCTAACTTGAAGTCAGACAAGCTAAAAATGTATTTATGAAGAAGCCATCGCTTAGAAATAGGAAATATTTAAGATATAGAGCAATGTTGTGTAGGATAGAGTTAGGACGACGCTATCGCCGTTAACGCCGAGACTCGGATTTAATATATTATCACCGTCGGCGACATTCCGTCGTGACGACGTCACAGAGCGTTCTCACACGCATCAGCGTGAAATGTCACAGAATTTATAAAGCGGAATTAACTTAGAAAACAATGCTTCAGTGTTATTTTAGCTACTCTATGACTATATTCTTCAAGTATTCAAGGTACAATATAATTAACATAAAATTTTACCACATCTACACATTAAATATACATCATCTCAACAACAATTCAATAACACACTGTCAACCACTTACTATACCAAATAAAATTACCACAATACACAGAACCACTACACATCAATTATCACACAGAAAATATAGCAATATCAACATACAGCAAACTATAACACACTCAAATAACAACCATGACAGTACAAACAAATAAACATCAGAAATTTGCGAATTTTACCAGGGAACTAAACCTTATCAAGTTCCCTGTGTCCCAACATAATAAACCAACTATCAACTATATGGAACTGAACAACAACAACAAACCTAGATTGGAACCCTTTGAAATAGTTACTGAATACAATCCAGAAGATGATGATGAATATATTATATACCCAGCAGATGTAGAAGTGGAAGGGCAACCATTGAAGGCATTTACAGCTTATAAAAGAGTAGATAAGAAAGTTCGCCCAGTCTCTACATCATTTCCACCAGAGTGTGAAGTTACACGAGTTATCCCTGAAGACCCATTACTCACCTTACCCCCACTACCTACCCAACCACCTGAATTCACTCCTACTGATAAAATATCAGTGGAACGTATTAAAGAATTGAATATTAATTGTGATGGATTCCTATGGCCAGAAGAAGAGAAACTATTTAAACATGTTATGGTTCTTAATGAATCTGGAATCGCTTTTGAAGATAAAGAGCGTGGAACATTAAAAGAATCTTATTTTTCACCATATATTATACCCACTGTCCCCCATACCCCTTGGGAATATAAAAATATTCCAATACCTCCTGGAATATTAGACAAAGTAATTGAAGTACTAAAATTAAAGATAGAAGCAGGAGTTTATGAACCTAGTCAATCATCATACCGTTCACGTTGGTTTTGTGTACTAAAGAAAAATGGAAAACTGAGAATAGTACATGATCTACAGCCACTGAATTGTGTATCCATTCGAGATGCAGGAATGCTACCTATTGTAGATGATTTTGTAGAAGGCTTTGCAGGGAGACAATGCTACACAGTTTTTGATCTATTCTGGGGATTTGATGCTCGTAAAATTCATCCTCATAGTAGAGATCTTACTGCATTTATGACTCCTTTAGGACTATTACAAATAACATCATTACCAACAGGTTATACTAATTCCCCTTCCGAATTTCAGAAATGCATGGTGTTTATTTTACATGAAGAAATACCACAAGTTGCTAACATATTTATTGATGACCTGCCAATCAAGGGACCAGCTAGCCAGTATCTTAATAAAAATGGAGAACCAGAAACAATTAAAGGAAATTCTGGTATTAGACGTTTTATTTGGGAACATGCACAAGATGTACACCGCATTATGCATCGTGTAAAATGTGCAGGTGCAACATTTGCAGCAAAGAAAGCTCAAATATGCATGTCAGAAGTACTCATTGTTGGACAAAAGTGTAATGCAGATGGACGTATACCTGATAATGATAAAGTAAACAAGATATTAAACTGGCCTAAATTGGAGACACCAAGAGATGTTAGACGTTTTCTAGGACTATGTGGTACTGTACGAATTTGGATAGAAAATTATTCAAAATTAGTGCGACCCTTAACAGAACTCTATCACCATGATAAAGAGTTTATCTGGACAGATAAATGCCAAGAAGCATTTGAGCGAATTAAACATCTAGTTACATCAGCACCAGCACTGCATCCAATAGATTATAAGTCCGATAGACCCGTAATCTTATCTGTTGATTCTAGTTCGGAAGCAAGTGGTATGATCTTATCACAACTAGATGAGAAAGGTAAACGCCGACCAGCCCGCTATGGATCACTTCCCATGAGTGAAAGAGAGTCCCGCTACTCTCAGCCTAAGCTAGAACTCTTTGGGTTATACAAAGCATTACGTCATTGGAGACTTTACATTATTGGAGTTAAAACACTACATGTCGAAGTAGATGCAAAATATATTAAAGGCATGTTAAATGAACCTGATTTGCAGCCTAATGCAGCTGTAAATCGGTGGATTCAAGGAATATTAATGTTCGATTTCAAACTAATTCATGTTCCGGCTACAAACTTTAAAGGACCCGATGCCCTTTCCCGCCGTCCTTTGGCTGAAGGAGAAATAGCCGAAGAAGATGATGACTCCTGGTTAGATGATGTAGCATTATTGATGCTTATTCCAGATCGAAACCTTAAAAGTTTCTATCTTACTGTTCCTGAAAAATTACCATATTCACCCATTATTTTACCTTCATGCTTGGTGTCAAGGCAGACATATGAGAAAATGCTAACACAAATTCGCCACTTTTTGGAAACTTTAGAAGTCCCAGTTTTTGAGAATCAACAGAAGAGACGGAGATTCCTTGCCAAGGCAACTGAATTCTTCGTGAGAGATAACAAGATGTATAAGTGAAATGAACGTCGCCCACCACTTTTAGTAATAACAGACCCTGAGAAGCGCTTAAGTATTTTGATGCAGGCACATGAGAATTTAGGTCATCGTGGAGTTCAAGCCGTTTTTGAAACATTGCGTAGGCGATTTTTCTGGCCACACATGCATGCTGATGTATATCATCATGTACAATCATGTCATCAGTGCCAAATTCGATCATTGAAAAAGAAAGAAATACCATTGACAGTATCAGTACCTACTACAATATTCAGTAAAATATATATTGATGTAATGGTTATGCCTCCAGCAAAAGGATTCAAATATATTGTTGCTGCTAGGGATGATCTTACTGGGACATGCGAAGTTCGTGCGCTCAGGAAAAACACCTCAGAGGAATTAGCAAGATTCTTCCGAGATCAGATCTATCACCGATATGGTATACCTATTCAGGTTACCACAGATAATGGATCCGAAGTACAGAAGGCTTTTAAAAGCTTAATGACCAAATTGAACATACCTCAAGTTCAGATTAGTCCCTATAATAAACATGCAAATGGTGTTGTAGAAAGAGGACATTTCACATTGCGTCAGGCCCTATTAAAATCATGTGCAGGACAGTTGTCAAAATGGCCTGAATATCTCGGAGCAGCAGCCTTCGCTGATCAAATATCCATAAGCCGAGTAACAGGATTCTCACCATTCCAATTATTACATGCAACCGATCCAATTTTACCTTTTGACTTGGTAGAAGCCACATTTTTAGTAGAAGGATTTAGAAAGGGAATGTCTACAACCGATCTACTAGCATTGAGAATACAGCAGTTAATGAAGCATGAGAAAGACATAGTGAAAGCTTCAGATACATTACAAAAATCGCGCTTTAAGTCCAAAGAGCAATTTGAAAGAAGATTTAGAAGGAAGTTACTTCGTGATGAATATGATCCTGGAGAACTAGTATTAGTCCGGAATACCCGATATGAAATGCAACTAGATAAAAAGAATTATGCACGATACTGTGGTCCATATGAAGTTATTAAAAAGACATTAGGAGGAGCATACAAAGTACAAGAACTAGATGGATCAGTGGTATATTCGCCTATAGCTGCATTCAGAGTAATTCTGTATATTCACAGAGATCATTGGTTTATGAAAGATAACAAACATAAACAAGTAAACATAACCAATTCAGATTCAGGGTCACAAGATTCAGATTCAGATACCGATTAGGTTGATGACATCTGGAACTATCACTAAAAAGGAAACAAATAAAATTTTAATTTTAAAAACACGTTGAACCATATTAAAAAGGAGCGCGAGCACATTTTTTTAGTAACTCAAACCTCTTCGCATTACATTTTTTTACTCATGTCTACTCGCAACTCCACATCTTCAACCTCTCCTAACTCTGGTGCCAACCGGCCTACTTCCCCCACCTCTCTCTTGGCTGTTGCCACCCATTTCCTCGACTATGCCTTTCCTCCCACTCCATCGCCTCTTACCGAAATTTCAATGACCGACCTTTCGCCAATTTTGGGAACCGAATCCCTTCCCCCCACTCCTTCATCTGCCAGCATTAGTGAAGATTCCGACATATACCCCTATCGCCTTGCACCACCCATTCGATTCGATGAAAATGGAGACCGTTTTGTTGATCTTGGGAACGCAAGGTTCACCTGGTCCCCCCAGGAATCGGCTAAGGTATTCAGCCTCAAGTCACTTCCCAAAGACACGCTCCCTCCTCATCTTAATCCACACCATCTCGACATTATCGAAATTCGTCATGGAGACCAACCCTTCCAATTCCATCCCTACACTCTCTTCATCGACCCCATGTACAATTGGACCCCACACTCCAACACACCCTTTACAGAACGAGTTCCCTACTGCGCGTATCGATACCTTGTAACACAATCCGGATATCAGTACTGGATTGCAAGAGCATACTTCCATGGTATGTTACTTTGCGTTCGCTGTCCCTTCATTGTTCGCATCCCTGTTGGATATGTCCAACAAGTGGAATGTCCCCCCCTTGGATCCGCGCTTTTCTCACAGATTCCCGAGGAGCACCCAGATTGGAAGAAAGAGGAAGAAGAGGGACAGGGTTTCCTTAGTAGTTTACGCTCTTGGTTTTCTTGCAGTATCTAATCTAGTCATTAAATTTTTCTCCTTTCTTACAACACATCAGTTCTTTTGTTTCTTTTACTTGCTATCTTCTATCGTTTTTAGTTTCTTTTACAGCTTATAAATATAAACGAAAATTTAATAGTGGAATTCAGTCATTGCATACATCGCAACTGAGGACAGTTGAATTCTCAAGTTCCCCGTGCTGTGTCAGGCATGATTTTTGATTATATATAATGCATGCAAATGCACTGTATACCACAATTAAAGAAATTGCACAGTAATGTCACATGACTGAATACTTCACACCATCACATGATACAATACACTACTAATCAAATATACCCAATACTATACATGAACAAACCAATACCTTACATGAACAAATAACCCTAAATCACCATTAAACATCATACACATATCAATAATTAATCACTTGCACAAACAATGCACTAACAAAGGATAATATGACACTCTTTCATTGTGTTATTCATCCATTGTATAAAGACAATGAGAGACTATTTATATACAACTCCATTGTTTTCAATCCTATTGTTCATAATAAATGAACTGCATTGTACTATTCACCTATTTTTGAAGACAATGAGAAAACTATTTATATACAACTCCATTGTTTTCAATCCTATTGTTCATAATAAATGAACTACATTGTACTCTTTACCCATTGTCCAAAGACAATGTGAAACTATTTATATATGACTCCATTGTTTTCACTGCCATTGTTTACACAATGGCAGATAGGTATCTATTGTTCTCTACTCCATTGTTATATAAATGGACTCCTATTGTTCTTGCCCAGAACAATGTAGCTCTTTATTTAGAACAATGTAATTCATTACACATTGTGCTAACATAAGCTATTGTTCTCTGCTGACTAACCCTCAAATACCATTGTCCTGTACAGCCTCAGATCTAAAATCTACACTTGCACATTACTTGTTTTGGAGAACAATGTAAGATGGTAGAGTGGGAATTGGATTACTAAGCAGGTTGGGAAAAGGTATATAAGGAGGGCAGTTTGGCAGTAGATAGATAGCTACCCACCCCCCAGTAGTCTCACCCAATTGTCATTAGTCATTAGTTATTAGTACAGTTTTATCAGCACAGCCAGTACAGTCAGTATCAGTAACAGTCACAGAAATCGAAGCAGTCACAGTCACAGTCACAGTCACAGATAAAGTATCAGTCACAGTCACAGTATCAGTCAAAGTAACAGTTTAGTACAGTATCAGTATCAGAACACTTTAGTCATAGGTCAAGTCTTAAGCAAGTTAAGCATTGATCTATACAATATACACATCAGATATAGCACCAAGTCTATAGTGTGTATTATACCCCTCTCATTATACTTGACATTATATACAGCCTTTGCTGTACATTATCCTTCATATCAAGTTTCATACAATTCATACAGCTTTTGCTGTACAAGATCACCTATTAAATTTCCAAGAATATCCTCGCTAAATATTTCCTGACACTCAGGTGTTGTAACACGAACAAAGTCGATTCCTGTTAGCACCTTAGATTAACTTAATCTTAAACGACAGTGTGAAAAGAAATACCTATCATGCTCATACTTAAACTGGGTTGGCTTGGGCAAGAACTGGCATTAGTATGATATTTAATACTTTTTAGAATAGATCATAAGGATATGCTATAGTACATCTTTTGGATAATAGTCATTTCTCAATCACTTAAATATTGCTTCACACTCACTTAAATATTATTCATGCTCACATATATATTATTCATGCACAGGGTTGAATTTCCACGCACAGACCCTGAGCATGCACGCTCAACTCATGCTCACTTTTGTGCATGCCCGGAATTTTCTTGCTGCCCATCATGCCCAGGGAAATACATATAATATTGCTGACTTTGAGGACATTGAGAAGGAGTCAGGCTATTTGGAACATGTAAAAGGAATTGTATACCTTTACATTTCAAATCTTGATCCAACAAATCTTCAAGTTTCAAATATGAAATCAATGACATTTATTAAAGTTCCAGTGTCAGTAAATTCAATGCGGCCTGTTCTGAAAGGATTAGCTAAGAAATATAGTCCTATTATGGAATCTGAGTAATGGTTCTTCATTGTTGACAATGACAGTCCACATTGGCACCTTTTAGGTAGCTATGAGTGTGCTATTGAGGACAATGAGGATTTTATATGGATTCAGACAGAAAATTATGTTTTACATGTATTATGTGTAAGTGTATTTTATTCATATTTGTAGTCTCAAACTCAACTATATAAATAGTCTTCATTTCATCCTTCAGCTCGACAAGGTTCACTGGCAGTTACAGGTCCATCTCACTCTGTGTCACTTTCTACAAGCCATAGATCTGTTTCTATAGCTCCACCTGTTGTAACAAAACTAAATGCTGAGTCCCAAACAATTACTGCTCGACTTGGTGTTGGTTCAGATGAGGTTAATCGCACCTATGAGGATGGAGTCAGAGGTCAATATCAGAAATACTTGGTCACTCTCAAATATTTAGATATTTATAACTCAATGGTAATGGACAACCAATGGGAAGGAAAACGTCCAAATAAGAAGGCAATTGTTGACATTTTCTTGTCCTATTCATACTTTCAGTCCAACCATACAAAACTCTTTCCAAAACTTTCTGATTATCCTTTGTTGATGAAATGGATGCAGGGAGGGGATAATGCTCCATCTGATTTGGAAGCATGGGGGTATGAAAAGACTCAAAAATATACATTTGAAGATCTTAAGATGTTTTATAAAAATGGAGGGACACTTGATCCAGACCAAGCAGTAAGGAAGAAAGTTAAGGGAAAGGGAAAAGATAAAATTAAGAAGAAAGTGGAAGATAAAGAAGATAGTGAGAGTAGTGAGGAGAGTGAGGAGAGTGATGAGGAGGATGATACTGATAATGAGGAAGAGAAGGAAATGATGATGAGAAAGAAGAAGAGTGATAAAACAAAGGAGAAGGGGAAAGGGAAACAGAAAGAGAATGAGAAGGGTAAGGGTAAGGGTAAAAGTAAAGGAAAAGGAAAAGTTTTGGAAGTTAAGAAGACAACTAAGAAGGGGGCCAAAGAGTAAGTTGATTTTGGTTTGAATTTCTCTTTTTTGATGTTTCCAATCTTTCAATGTAGTATAAAATTTGAAATCTCTGTACTCTATTTCATATGTCAAATCCTTGTACATTTTCTCCTCCATAAAAAATGTGTTCTGTATAATCTTGTAACTGGATGTTCCATGCTAATGGAATTCACTCTCATATCCACCACACTTTTGAGACTTAATAATTGGATACAATATGGAAGCATAACCACAGTTATTTTAATGATATTGCCAGGAGTTTCAGCAAACATGCAGCCCTTCCCTGACATTTCATTTAAAACTTTCAGCAAATTTATCAGTAGTAATTATAGCTCAGAAATTTCCCTATCAACAGCATTGGTAATACTATTTACAGTTACACACAACATTGATCTATTAAGTCTTCATGCAAGGCAATTCAATCCTAGATATCCAGAGGAGAATAATGTACAAATGACTGCTTGGATGCTCACTTTATCTAGAGCATTGCAAGTTCATCTTGGAGAGAGATATAACAAATTATTTAAAGATGAGCCTAATGATGAAAGGGATACAATTTTGGCATTGAGCTTAGATAACTTGATGAAGACTCTAAAGCTTAATCCAATTGCATCATCTGGAAGATTTAAAGGAAATTTAAAAGTAGTATCTCATAAAGAGATTTCACCAGTATTTATTATTTGCCCTGTAACTTCTATATGTGTAACAAATACATGCCCCTCATTGGCATTACACTTATCAACAGATGCACAGGACATACCTCGTGTTACTCTAACTTGGGGCACTGAAACCATAAAAAATGTTCAAGTACTCACAGGAGTATGCAAAAGATGCAAAACACAATACTCAGCTGACAGAGAAAAAGTTTCAATTCCAAATCAAAAGAGTACTCGAGTGTACCTTAATTCTGCAAAGTATGTTAAAGTAGGACAGTCAGTTTGGGTAGACAGGGCATTTTCCAATGCAGCTGTAAATGCAATTTATAGCTTTCATGCGTCAGCTGCTGCTTATACAGAGTTTTGGAACAATAGCTTTTCTGATGAACACAGCATCACCCGCAGACATGTTTGGCAAGCATATATTCAAGAAACTGTTAGAGCTTTGGCCTCTTCAAGAGATATAAATTTGGAAGTTGAAGATGGTCTTTCAAGAGCTCTTTACGCTCCCCCCCCCCTTTCACGTGAATTTCACATGAATTTCACATGAATGGGTGAATTTCATGTGAACTTCATGTGAATTTCAGGTGAACTTTTTGCATTATTTTTGTTGAATTTCAGTGAGAACACTGCTAATAATTTCATGTGAATTTTGTATGAATTTCACCGGAACTTCACTAAGTGACATGAATTTCATGTGAAGATGAAGTGAAAATTCACATGAATTTTTCACCTGATATTCATGTCACTCAGTGAAGTTCATGTGAAATTCATGTGATACTCATGTGAAGCTTATACAAGAGTAGAGAGTAATACTGCATGTTGAGTGTGACACCCAGGGCTGAGTGTGACACCCAGGGCTAAGTGTGACACTGAGGGCTGAGTGTGACACCCAGGGCTGAGTGTGACACCCAGGGCTGAGTGTGACACCCAGGGCTGAGTGTGACACCCAGGGCTAAGTGTGACACTGAGGGCTGAGTGTGACACCCAGGGCTGAGTGTGACACCCAGGGCTGAGTGTGACACCCAGGGCTGAGTGTGACACCCAGGGCTGAGTGTGACACCCAGGGCTGAGTGTGACACCCAGGGCTAAGTGTGACACTGAGGGCTGAGTGTGACACCCAGGGCTAAGTGTGACACTGAGGGCTGAGTGTGACACCCAGGGCTGAGTGTGACACCCAGGGCTGAGTGTGACACCCAGGGCTGAGTGTGACACCCAGGGCTGAGTGTGACACCCAGGGCTGAGTGTGACACCCAGGGCTGAGTGTGACACCCAGGGCTGAGTGTGACACCCAGGGCTGAGTGTGACACCCAGGGCTAAGTGTGACACTGAGGGCTGAGTGTGACACCCAGGGCTGAGTGTGACACCCAGGGCTGAGTGTGACACCCAGGGCTGAGTGTGACACCCAGGGCTGAGTGTGACACCCAGGGCTGAGTGTGACACCTAGGGCTAAGTATGACACTCAGGGCTAAGTGTAACACCAAAGGCTGAGTGTGACACCTAGAGCTGAGTGTGACACCTAGGGCTGAGTGCAGTCATCAAACTTGTCACACATGTGTGAAAGTGTGACATTGGAAAATGTTGGAAAAAGCGTGACATGTGTGACATGCGTGGGAAAAATGTGACATATTTGGAAAAGTGTCACATACCGTAATCATCACATTTGCCACACTTTCCGACTTTTCCCACGCTTGTCACGCACGTCACACTTTTTCCCACGTTCGTCACACATGTCACGCTTTTTCCCCCAACATTTTCCAATATGTCACATTTTTTCCCACGCATGTCACACATGTCACGCTTTTTCCAACATTTTCCAATATGTCACACTTTCACACATGTGTGACAAGTTTGATGACTGCACTCAGCCCTAGGTGTCACACTCAGCTCTCAGTGTCACTCTCAGCCCTGGGTGTCACTCTCAGCCCTAGGTGTCACTCTCAGCCCTCAGTGTCACACTCAGCCCTTGGTGTCACACTCAGCTCTCAGTGTCACACTTAGCCCTCAGTGTCACACTCAGCTCTCAGTGTCACACTTAGCCCTCGGTGTCACACTCAGCCCTTGGTGTCACACTTAGCCCTGGGTGTCACACTTAGCCCTGGGTGTCACACTTAGCCCTGGGTGTCACACTTAGCCCTGGGTGTCACACTCAGCTCTAGGTGTCACACTCAGCTCTGGGTGTCACACTTAGCCCTGGGTATCACACTCAGTAGTGTAATGACCTCCAATTTTTAATATGAATTTCACTGTATTTTCACCTAAATTTCACCTAAAATACATGAAAGTTCATGAACCTATGCTTTTTGGAAAATATTTAAAATCACATGAAGTTCATGTAATTTCATGTGAATTTCATGTGAATTTATATTAAATAGGTGATTTTCATGTGATTTTCACGTGAATTTCATGTGAATTCATGGTGAAGGGGGGGGGGAGTGTAAAGTACTGGACAAATCCATTTATATTACATGACATTGAAACAGACATGGTCAATGCTGATATTAGATTGTATATAGAACATGTAGTCAATGAAATGTCCATTGAGAAACCTTGGCCAAAGCCAAATGAAATGAAGGAACTGATTGAGATATGTTCTGGCTTATTTATTGCAGCAACTACAGCAATGAAATTCATTAACAATGGCTGGGGAGTTGGAGTGCAGAATAAATTAAGATTTATTCTTGATAACAAATATGCTAAATTAAATAACAAGAATGCATATGGATCACTGGATCACATGTATATGCAAATTCTTTTACTAGCTTCACAATCACCATATTGGAAAGAGGATTTATTTCAGGGAATTGTTGCTATTATTATATTAGGGTTCAATAACTTAACAAATCATAATGATGATATCTGTGAAGTTTTTCTTGATCTGAAGGCAGTACTTCTAGTGCCACCATCTGATTCAAATCTTCCAATTCATGATTTCCTCACCAACCCTGAATGATGTTCAGATATGAGATTTTATATTGACTCCAAAAAGCATCATGCACTTATTGCAATAGGTTGTTTACAAACACTAATGAATATCCTCAAGATAGATATTTGCCACATTGGGAATATGACTGCTGCAAACAAAGACATTCCTATTCATAAAACAATAATAGATGGGATTGGTTATGCAGCCACATATTGGATTTTTCATCTTCAAGAAGCATCAGTAGATGAAGATCTGAAACACCTGGCAACAGCTTTTATACATAAATATTTATTGCAGTGGCTTGAAGTTATATTACTATATGGTCAACTACCAAGAGCACTTGAAGGTATAAGGTCAGGAAAAAAAATGGCAGTAAGTAATACTATTCACTGAGATTAAATGTTTAATACTCATCTAATTTAGTCTATTTGTATACATGAATGTGTTGAGTTGTTGAATGATGCTGAGTTATTTATTCTAAATGGCTATGAGATCATTAAGGATTATGCATTACAAATTTATCAAACTGCACTTTTATTCACAGCACAAGAAACTTTGTTGTACAAGACATATCAACATCAATTAAAGACACTAAAATTTATCAAAGGATACAACAAGTACTGGGATCCATGTATATGGATACTTGAGGGTCATGCTGAAGCAATAAGAATAGTTGTCATCTCAGAGGATGAGTCAACTATTGTTTCTAGATCATATAATAACACAATAAGAGTGTGGAATTCAAATAATGGAGAACTTATCAATGAAATAAAATGTCTTCAACAATTCTTGACCTTTGGAATATCATGGAATGGGACAATAATAGTCACTGGTGTGGAAGAATGAGTCAAAGTACACTTAGTGAGTGTAATCCTTCTTCATAGGCCACAGGACTGGAAACTAGAGAACCATGTTAGTACACAAAGTTAGAGAATTACTTAGCTAGAATAGAATGTTTCTTGAAAGTGTTGCATTGTTGACACTCTTCATAAGACTTAAGGCTCAAGGGTTGTTGTTGCATGGTAAGAAATAAGCTGTAAAAGAGGTAACATTTTCAAATGCTGAAGCACTCACATAATATACATTGGCTGCACTACAATCTCAGATGACATCCATGTACTCTCATGCTGTCAGAGCCAATGAAGAATAACAATAAAACTACAAAGTCATTTGATATGTACAAAAACCATTGAGGAAACACAAAAGGTAAGTAAAGAGAGAAACAATAACTCAACTTCTGAGAATCCTTGAAACCAAAAGATAATGGGAAGAATGGTGTCTTGGTGACCTCTATGACGTCAGTGCAAAGGTGATCTCTACCCCTCCCCAAGGGTAGTTTCAGTTGCCCAAGCTGCAGGTGTAGTATGACAACCATAGAGGTATGAAAGGTTCGCCATTAACCTTCTGACTCCTTCAAGTTCCCGAGAGCCGAGAGTATATAAAGATATGGGTGCTTCCATGCCTGCAAAGTATCATACAAGAAATAAAATATGAAACTAAAATGAAAAGGAAAAGAGTGAGCATAAGAGAACAATAAAACAATAGACATAACCCCTGTTCCTCAACCTGTGACCCTCCCTTCCACCACAGGTTACAACATGTGAGGAATGACAATGGTAAAACCCAGTCACCATGCTTGATCCTCTCTTGAAGCAATGTGTGGGGCTTGAGAATTGGCAAAGAGGGGTAAGGCAGGAGGCAAGAACTTGAGCATAGGGAAGGTAAATGAAAATATTTGATGCATGTTGAATGTGCATTGGCTGACACATTGGTCAGCTGACTTTGTTTGGCAGGGACTTGTTTGGCTACAGCATTAAACTTGCTGTGCCATAAGTCCTATAACAAATACTCAAGGAAAAGACATATGTTAGTGTACATAGAATAGAGAATAAAGTAAGTGGTAGAATAAAATAACCACATAGATAAGTGTATGAAAGAGAAACACAAGCAATAAACTTAGAATTGATACAACACCCCAAATCTACCCATGGTCCAACCATCCCCTCCACACTGGCTCAAAGGACAACATAGTCAGAGTGTGGAATTCACATAGTGGAAAACTGCTCAATGGTCAGCTGCCATTTCACAAGATGAGTCAACTATTGTTTCAAGCTCATGTGATACTACACTCAGAGTATGGAATTCACATAGTGGAAAACTGATTAATGTACTAAATGGTGGAAATGTATTATTGATGAAGTCAGTTGCCATCTCCCAAGATGGGACAATTATTGCTGCTGCCATATATGATAAAGCAGTCAGAGTGTGGAACTCACACAGTGGAAGACTTCATCTGCTCAATTGCCATCTCACCAGATGGGACAACAATTGTTTCTGGCTCAGAAGACAGTAGAATCAGAATATGGAATTCACAAAGTGGAACTCTTCTGAAGGAGCTAAAAATTAATTCAGAAAAGATCAATTCAGTTGCCATCTCACAGAATGGGAAAATTATTGCTTCTGATACATTTGAATCAACAGCTAGAGTGTGGAATTCACATAGTGGAAAGCTTTTCAACATACTAAAAGGACATTCATACTATATTCACCCATTCCCCACCTCATTTGCCATCTCACAGGATGGGTCAACTATATTTTCTGGCTCAGGTGACAACATAGTAAAAGTGTATAATATACATAGTGGAAAACTTCTCAATGAACTAAAGGGCCATTCTGATAAGGTCTCCTCAGTTTCTATTTCAGGGGATGGGTCAACAATTGTTTCTGGTTCATATGATAAAACAATCAGAGTGTGAAAATCACATAGTGGAAAACTCACTAAGCCAAAAGGTCATTCACACTTGGTTAAATCATTTGCCATTTCACAAGATGGAACAATAATTGTTTCTGGCTCAGATGACAACATAGTCAGAGTGTGGAATGCACAAAGTGGAAAACTTCTCAATGAGCTAAAAGGTCATTGTGATGAGGTGTGGTCATTTTCCATCTCACAGGATGGAATAACCATTGTTTCTTGTGAAAGAGAATGCACAGTTATAGTGTGGAATTCATGTAGTGGAAAACCTATTAAAAAGTTCAATCACTATGTATATGTTTATTCAGTTACAATCACACAGGATGGGACAACTATTGCTTATGGCTCAGCTGACAACAAAATCAGAGTGTGGAATTTACATGATGGAAAACTTTTAAATAACATTGAAGTTCCAGGAACAATCTTTTCAATTGCCATCTCACAGAATGGGCAAACTATTGTTTCCAGCAAATATAATGAAGTAAGAATGTGGACTGTTAAAAATGGCACTTGTATACATGTTTGGTATCTCAGAGGTCATGTCACTGACCCACAGTCTCAGTAGAATCCAGTGAGATTCTCATGAGATTCTCTGATACTCCAGTGAGAATCCAGGTTAATTTTAGTGGTATATCCGAGAGTGTGGAGAGATATTAGTGAGACATTGGTGAGACTACACTGAGAAAATGAACAATTTTCATCTCACTACAATCTCACCTAGTTCTCATTGGGTGAGAATCTCTGAGAGTTCAGTGATACTATAATGAGATGAATCTCAGAGAGTCCAATGAGAATCTAGTGAGAATAAGCTGTATATCTCACTCCTCCACAAGATCAGGTGGACTCCAGGTAGACTTCAGGCAGACTCTATTGTCACAGTTGTAATGTGTTTCCCACAGTTATCATACTTGTCACACATGTGTGAAAGGTCAGAAAATGTTGGAAAAGTGTGACATGTTGGAAAATATTAGAAAAAGTGTGGTGCCTAAGCTTTACCTAGACACTATTGTCACACATGTATAAAAGTGTGACATGTTGGAAAAAGCGTGACATGTTTGGAAAACATTGGAAACAAAAGTGTGACATGTGTGACAAGCGTGGGGAAATTGTGACATGTTGGAAGCGTGACATATGTGACAATGTGGGGAAAGTGTGACATGTTGGAAAAAGTTGGGTAAGTGTGATGGTTATGATATGTCACACTTTTTGTTACATGTCACACTTTTTGTTACATGTCACACTTTTTGTTACATGTCACACTTTTCCCACGCTTGTCACACATGTCACACTTTTGTTTCCAATGTTTTCCAAACATGTCACGCTTTTTCCAACATGTCACACTTTTATACATGTGTGACAATAGTGTCTAGGTAAAGCTTAGGCACCACACTTTTTCCAACATTTTCCAACATGTCACGCTTTTCCCACATTTTCCAATCTTTCACACATGTGTAACAAGTATGATAACTGTGGGAAACACATTACAACTGTGACAATAGAGTCTGTGTGACATGTTGGAAAATGTTGAATGTCACACATGTCACGCTTTTCAACATGTCACGCATTTTCTAATATGTCACACTTCTTCCAACATTTTCCAACATTGCACACTTTCACACATGTGTGACAAGTGTGATGACTGTGGGAAACATGTTACAACTGTGACAATAGAGTCTAGGTACAGCTTAGGCACTTGAGTTCAGTGGAGCTCAGGTAGAGTCCATGTGCCCTACTGATAGTGTAGTGAGACTCTTGATAGTCTGGTGAGAGTCTAGTGAGACTCTCACTGAACTCTCAATAGTCTGGTGAGAGTTCAGTGAGAGTCCAGTGATAACTGTGGGAGAGTGCAACATACTGGTATCTCAATAAATCTGTTAAAATGATCAGGTTTAATGATGATCAAAATCTTATTATTGTCAATAACAATCAGGCTTATTCCATCTCAACATTCACTAAGTTTGATACCATTTATGAATTATCTACTGCTGGTTTAGATATGTTCATTGATGGCTGGGTTATAAAAAAAGGGAGGAAAATATTTTGGCTTCCTCCTTCTTTTTGACCTACAAATTCAAGTACAATTGTTATAAAAATAACACAATTGCTATTGTGATAAAGCCTGGAAGATTGGTTATATTTTCCATAAATCTTGATGAGGAATCCATTACAGCATCTAAGAAGAATAAATTTGAGATATTATTTCATGGGATTTTAAGGTTAAACAAGTAGCTTCATGAGGATATTAGGTAGATTTGTTTGTTACCATTCTGCATTGTGTTCTAAGATAGCTTACTTAGTATACCATTATATTTCTTCAAATGTACTCAACTACTATCATTGATCAGATGCTTAGGTTTATCAGAAGGTCAGGTTTTTATTGTAACTCATATTTTTGCAGTCAGTAGTATGAAGCATGAATATCATTTTATTTCATCAATATGAGCTCAGGATTTGTCCTGATGTTTTTGGAAGTTGTCACACTTTGCCAAGGTATGACATAGTGGAGCCAGAAATTGGTGATTGTGTTTTTGTCATATCCTGTATCACCTACCTCAGGACACCATATCCCTTGCTCTACCTCTCATATCATTTCCTCCTTGACTAACTGGTATGCTTCATTACTGCTACATATTGCTTACTGTACATACTTTAGTGATAATTCCTTTATCTGTTCCACTGAGCTCCCCCCCCAGTATTATTGTATATATTTCATAGTAACTCACTATCATTCCTAGAGTTTACTACTAACTGTTTCCAGTACTTTGCACTCCCCCCCCCTTCACCATGAATTCATGTGAAATTTACCAAAAAATCACATATTCACATGAACTTGGGGGGGAATCCTTGATCCACAACCATCATTGCCTGGTTGTTTTCCACACTCAGTGGGGGCAAGAACAGAACAATCTTTCAAGTACCTATGGCAATGAGCCTCCATACAGAGACTGAAATGACCCAATAAAACTATCTAAACTACATGCTGCCTCCCACCAGATCCAATTAGACAAAGGGATTTGATGCACACTGGTGGCACCCTTGGTGTGGTTAATATTCTCAAATCTTGGGATACCAGCACCACCTATTACCCCAAGATAGCTCTAGTAGCCTCCAAATGTTTACACAAAATTGCAGTCAACATTAGTTGAGCCAACCTCTACTGCCTGTGACTTACAGCCATGATTTCCCCCTCTCCTCTCACTCCACTCAACTCTCTATCATGATACTCCTCTCTGGATAACACTGTAATGATCATGAGCAGCCCTAGTTGATCACAAATGAACTAGAAGTGAGCATCAGGAAAACTTGAGATGTATAATTTACTCTACTTAGGCATACTTTGTTATAATTACCAGTTTATTGTGCATCATTACACCTTTTTATAATAAAAACATCTAATTAACATCAATTATAAGAATTACAATAAGTAGACAAATCTGGCATAATTAGGACTTGGACCTGAATTCAGCAGATATAATTATCTTAAATGTATATAATTAGCAGTAATTAGTTCTAATTATACTGTGGTACAGGAACATCAAAATAAGATTCACATGAATTATATCATGTTATACAGCTGGAGAAAAGCTTTAGAAAGAAACTTACATGAATTAAGTCCTAATTCATGCTGATTATATCCTAAGCATACAGCAATATAAAGCATTCTATGTGTAATTTGTACTAATTATGACCTAATTATATAGAACTATAAAATCATTCTATGTAAATTAAGTAGTGGTTCATACTAATCATCTGTATACTATACTCATCCATGAAATCAAGTGGAGTCCAGGGACTCTTTCAAAATCTCACTAATTATTGCTATATTACTAATGTACAGTTTACCTATGCTATTACAAAATCTACTACCTATACTAATACAACACACTACCTACAGTACACAAGAAACTAACCTTTTGGTTCAGTTGCAAAAGATTATTCTGAATCCAATAATAGATATAAAAAATGAATTACAAGATATTAAAATAGTGGTTATTCCTGATGCATTAGATGAATGTCAGCAAGACATGCAAGTACATATTATCAAAGGTTTAGCTGAAAATCTCAGTAGATACACATTTTCAATCAAGATCTTTATTACAAGCCAACCTGAAGCATTCCTGGGGCAGATTTTTCAAACAAAAACAGTGGAATCTTTAACAAATCCATTTGTTTTGCATAATATTGAAATAGAGAAAGTCAATGCTGATATTATATTGTACTTATAACATCAGATTAATGAAATGCCCATTGAGAAACCTTGGCCAAAGCCAAGTGAAATGATTGAACTGATTTGGATCTGTCCTGGATTATTTATTGCTGCAACTACAGTGATAAACTTTATTAATAATGGTCCAGAAATTGGGATACAAATTAAGTTAAGAGTTATTCTTGAGAGCCAGTATGTTAAGTTAAATGGCATGAATGCATATAGCTCACTGGATAATATGTTTATGAAAATTTTGTTACTGGCTTTAAAATCACCATATTGGAAAGTGATATATATCAAGCTATTGTTGCAGTTATTATATTGGGATTTAATAACTTAACTATCCAGGGAATATTGCAAATTCTCAGATTGAGTCATGATGATAATGACATTTACAGAATTTTATGAGCTCTTTACATTTAGCCAGGTGTTCCTTATGGATCTATATGGAATCTGCACAGAATCTGTACAGATCCATGCATATTACAAAGATTCTGCACACAATATACTTGGCTTGGAAACCACTTTAAATGAGCAATTATTCCATGTGGAATTCTTACTGATTCTGTACAAATCTTCATGGAATGCAAAGTTCTGCATGGAATATGCAGAATTCCATAACAAAGAGTTCCATGGATCTGTATGGACTTTTAAGTACTTCATTTACAATAAATAAAATGGCTCTAATGTGGTTTGAACCTTCAACTAGGTAAAGAATAGTTATAGAATATAGAACATGTTAAACCAGCTATGTCACAAAAGTTTAGTTTACCAGCCAATGCATTAGGGGGCATTGTAAGGGCTTAAGGCAAAGGCTGACATACCAGGCAAATTGGGCAACACATAATCATAGGATGTATTATAAGCTATTGCTGAGATCCTTATAATGCAATATAGGGAGCCCAGGTATGTAATCCACTTGTAAGAGTTACCATGCAGTCTTACAAGAAAATCCACCCCATCGTATCACTTATAATGGAGCATAACAAATGATTCAGACAAATAGGAAAAACTGTTACTGAATGTTTTAAATGAGAGGATATTCATTTATTTCTACAAGAAATGACACCATATAGCATATACTAATGTTAAAAGGCAGTCCTATATTATAAACATGCATGGAATGTAGCTGGGACAATTAAGTAGTATGGTTATTACTATGACTTACTGATACATTTGACTTACTTTGACTTACCTTTATCTTACTCTTACTCACTCCTTACCTCAGGGCTTGAAGCTTGAAGCCACAAAAGCAAGCAATCATGCAGCATTTTTATACCTCTCAGAGAAGTAGTTTAGTCAGCCTGCACTGGATCTTGTGCAGCCTCGGCATGGACTACCCCAAGTTCCAGAACTGGGCATGACCTCATCCAGACTAAGCTAGTATCACACTCAATACCTAGTATCACACTCAACACCTAGTGTCACGCTTATAGTGTCACATTTAATGTATAGTGTCACACTCAACATCTAGTATCACACTCAACACCTAGTGTCATGCTTAATGCAGAGTGTCACATGCAAGGAAATAAGTATAATAAAATTCTGTACAGAATTTTCAGGTCTGTAATGTGGAATTCCGAGGAATTCTGCGTAATCCGTACAGAATTTTCGGAATCTGTCAGTAATTTACACTCCCCCAAGAGGTCTGTACGGATCTGTACGGATCCGCACGGATCCGTACGGAATCCGCACGGAATCCGAAAATTCCGTACGGATCCGTGCGGATTCCGTGCGGATCCGTACAGACCTGTACAGACCTGTATAGATACCATACAGAATTTATATAGTAGCTATTATTATTATTAGAGGTGATTATTCTATATGGATTCCATACATATTCTGCATGGATTCTGTGTGGATTTATGCATTGCTGCCTTGTCGCACATGTCAAGTGTAACTCTAGGTGAAAAGTGTCACACTATACAAAATCCATGATACACTCAATATATAGTATCATTCTCAATGCATAGTATCACACTTAATGCATAGTGTTATGCTTAATGTATAGTATCACACTCAACACTTAGTGTCACACTTAATGCAGAGTGTCACACTCATCACTTAGTGTTATGCTTAATGCATAGTGTCACACTCAATACTTAGTGTCATGCTTAATGTATAGTGTTATGTTTAATGTATAGTGTCACACTTAATGCATAGTGTCATGTTTAATGTATAGTGTGACACTCAACACTTAGTGTCACGCTTAGTCACACTCAATGCTTAGTGTCACACTCAATGCTTAGTGTCACACTCAATGCTTAGTGTCACACTCAATGCTTAGTGTCACACTCAATGCTTAGTGTCACACTCAATGCTTAGTGTCACACTCAACGCTTAGTGTCACACTCAATGCAGAGTGCAATGCTTAGTGTCACACCCAATGCTTAGTGTCACACTCAACGCTTAGTGTCACACTCAATGCAGAGTGCAATGCTTAGTGTCACACCCAATGCTTAGTGTCACACTCAACGCTTAGTGTCACACGCAACGCTTAGTGTCACACCCAATGCTTAGTGTCACACCCAATGCTTAGTGTCACACTCAACGCTTAGTGTGATACTCAACGCTTAGTGTGACACTCAATGCTTAGTGTGATACTCAACGCTTAGTGTCACACTCAACGCTTAGTGTCACACTCAACGCTTAGTGTCACACCCAACGCTTAGTGTCACACCCAATGCTTAGTGTCACACTCAACGCTTAGTGTCACACCCAACGCTTAGTGTCACACTCAACGCTTAGTGTCACACTCAACGCTTAGTGTCACACTCAACACTTAGTGTCACACTCAACGCTTAGTGTCACACTCAACGTTTAGTGTCACACTCAACGCTTAGTGTCACACCCAACGCTTAGTGTCACACTCAACGCTTAGTGTCACACTCAACGCTTAGTGTCACACCCAACGCTTAGTGTCACACTCAACGCTTAGTGTCACACTCAACGCTTAGTGTCACACCCAACGCTTAGTGTCACACTCAACGCTTAGTGTCACACTCAATGCTTAGTGTCACACTCAACGCTTAGTGTCACACTCAACACCTAGTGTCACACTCAACGCCTAGTGTCACACTCAACGCTTAGTGTCACGCTTAGTCGCACTCAACACTTAGTGTCACCCTTAGTCACACTCAACACCTAGTGTCACGCTTATAGTGTCACATTTAACATATAGTGTCACACTCAACACCTAGTATCACACTCAACACCTAATGTCACGCTTATAGTGTCACATTTAACATATAGTGTCACACTCAACACCTAGTGTCACATTTATAGTGTCACACTCAACACCTAGTGTCATGTTTATAGTGTCACATTTAATGTATAGTATCACACTCAACACCTAGTGTCATGTTTATAGTGTCACATTTAATGTATAGTATCACACTCAACACCTAGTGTCATGTTTATAGTGTCACATTTAATGTATAGTATCACACTCAACACCTAGTGTCACGCTTATAGTGTCACATTTAACGTATAGTGTCACACTCAACACCTAGTATCACACTCAACACCTAGTGTCATGCTTAATGCAGAGTGTCACATGCAAGGAAACAAGTATAATAAAATTCTGTACAGATTCTGTACAGAATCTGTACAGAATTTTCAGGTCTGTAATGCGGAATTCCGAGGAATTCCGCGTAATCCGTACGGAATTTTCGGAATCTGTGCGGAATCTGTACAGACCCAAAAAAACCTCTGCCAAAATGAAAAAAATCTGTACAGATTCCGCACGGACTCCGAAAATTCCGTACGGATTCCGCACGGATTCCGTGCGGATCCGTACAGAACACATGGCTAAGTGTAAAGAGCTCAAATCTGTGCAGAATCTGTACAGACCCAAAAAAATCTGTGCAGATTCCACACAGATTCCAAAAATTCCATACAGATTCCATGTGGATCTGTACAGAACACATGGCTAAGTGTAAAGAGCTCCTCTTCAGATACTTGAAGGGAACTCTTGATTACAAGCTGACCTACAATGCTGCTAAAGGAGATGAACTGTTCATGACTTATTGTGATGCTTCCCATGGTGACTGCAAGGACACAGGTCAATCTACAGGTGGTTATGTCACTCTTATTGGTGGAGGTGCCATTGGTTGGGCCAGCAAGTTACAGCCTTTTGTAACTTTGTCCACAACTGAAGCAGAGTACATTGCTGCAGTTGAAGCTGGCAAAGAGATGCTCTGGATGCGAAATATCTTGAAGGAATTTGGCTTCCCCATCCCCTCTGCAAGCCCTCTTCACATTGACAACCAGTCTGCCATCTCTGTGACCAAGAATCCAGAACACCATGGATGCATGAAACAGCTGGACCTTCGTTATTTCTGGCTTAGGGAGGTTGTTGAAAGACACTCAGTCAGCTTACACTTTGTCCCAACTGATGAACAAATAGCTGATATTCTCACAAAACCACTCACCATTCCAAAGGTTCAATTTTGTCGAGATCATATGGGACTTTTACTTTAGTTGTTTCATTTCTCTTCCTTTACTTTCACATTCACTTTCTTTAACTTTTACATACAGAGACTGTTCAGATCATGGGGGGGTGTTAGAGTGATCTGTTACTCCTCTGATCATTATCAACCTTAGGTAAAGACCTTGGTAGGGACTTTGGTTGGACCTTAGTAGACACTTCTAGTATATAATCCTGGAGTCCTACAGTGGCAATCCCCAGTTGCTCACTGTACATTGGACTTCAGGTATGTTGTACTTCATATTATTCTAATCACTAGTTGCTCACTGTACATTGGACTTCAGACCCTATTGTGTCTCTTTCTGTCCTGCAGCTCACTCTATTGGTTATACTTCTGACACACACACACAGGCCTAGCAAAAGTTCTCTGTGGAGGTAGTGGGATAAGCTATGCTGAGTTTGAATGCAATAGCAGGGGAGTAGAGATGAGTGGGGAATGTCCCACACAGTTGATCTCATAGAGGTGTGGGGTGCTGCTGGCTAGGAATTTGGTGCCAGGGAAAGGAGAGAGTGATCTGCAGATTATCAGAGTGTTCCATGAGGAGAAGATGGTGATGCACTTTCCAAGGGAAGTGTGGGTGTATGAACTGGGAGGGGGGCATTAC
This sequence comes from Cyathus striatus, assembly GCA_025738555.1. Classification (NCBI taxonomy): domain Eukaryota; kingdom Fungi; phylum Basidiomycota; class Agaricomycetes; order Agaricales; family Nidulariaceae; genus Cyathus; species Cyathus striatus. The sequence goes on from JAOVFP010000021.1 coordinate 925,425, forward strand.
CTCCTACTGAGGAGTGAATGCAAGGTTGGGCTAGCCAAACTGGGTGCCATTGCTTGCAGGGGTTGATCATGGTCTGATGCATGTGGGCATGACTGAGACTGAGACCAAGGGAGGAAGACATTGGAGGGAAGAGGGAAATGGAAGGGGAAGAAGGCCCAAAGGAAGAAGGAATGAATGGCACTTGAGCTTGAGGGAAGATTCAAGGAGAATGTAATCATTTTGCTGGCCCATGTCATCAGTAATGCAGTAGTGGAGCTAAGAACTGGTAAGAAACTAATGTATGATGATAGTGTGATATAACATACCATATTACAGTGGTGAATCAGTTTTACTCTCATATGGAGGGTTGTGAGCAGCATCACATGAGGGTTTTGTATATGAGAATGTTGGAGCATCAAGCCCACATAATTTGCAACCAGATGAATGAGCATAGGAATTACAGAGAGCCAGGAAAATGTGAAAGACAAAGAAAACAGGGTGACATTAATGAAAGGGGAAAGAATGAATGAGTGGAAAAGTTAGTGGTGAAGATGGAAACAAGAGAATGATGACAAGGGGGCAAAAGGATCCGAGACAAGTGAAATTCATCAGTAGTCACAAGACTGTCACAGGGTTCCAGCCAATCAGGTTGAGATCCCATTCAAGATCCCATAAATATCACCCGTCCAGTCACATGATTAATATGCACATACAACATGACTGATTTTGGATTATAGAGCAAATATCTGGGGGCACAGTTGCACAGTTGAACATGCATAGTACATACATATTGCACTGTAAACTCATGTAAGAGCTTAGGTAGTTTTACACATGTTTCACTCATGGACTTTACTATAAATAATGGTCATTGTACATAGTTGTTCCTTATTCTGTGCTAGTATACTTCAGGCTAGAATACAAGATTCATTTTACTTTTGAGTGCAACTTTGAGACCTGAGTCTAGTCTGTTGCTTACAGTATATGCATTGCCAATTTAATGTTTATGGGCCACAGCAGTGCACAAATGAACCCAATACAGAAATATAGTCAAGAGCATGCCACATTCAAGCTCTGACTGAGCACTGGGTTGATACTTGAAATAGCTGCAGTCAAAGTTGAGCTGCAACAGGTGAAGCTGAAGGTGGCTATGACCTTCCCAAAGGAGATGATGCAAGTGCTTTTTGAAAGTCTTACTATTTCAAAGTCACACTTATGATTCCAGAATTCAGAATCAATAGAATTTGAAATTTACTGTAACACACACATCTAGCATATCCTTGAAAATGTTGTTCATGAAATGTGGAAAGGCCACAGGTGCATTGGTAAGTTCAAAAGGCATAGCTAGCTGTTCAAATGAGCCATAGTAAGTGAGAAAAGTGGTCTTCCATTCATCTCCTTCAGCAATGTGAACTAAGTGGTAAGTATGGCAGAAATCAATCCTGGTGTAGATTCTAGTCTTGCAAGGAGAGTCAAGGAGGTTGGAAATAAGGGGAAGGGAATATTGATTCTTCTCAGAGATCATATCAAGCCCACAAAAATTGACACAGAGTCAAAGGGATCTATCCCTCTCCCAGATGAAGAGCACTGGTGCTCTGTGTGGAGAACAGAAAGGACAGATGAAGCCAATCTAGAGAATGTTCATCAATGAACTCTCATAGAGAGGCCAACTCAGACTGCAAGAGTGAATACACAGCACTAACTGGAGGAGATGTACCTTCCTCCAAATTGATCCAGAGATCATAAGGGCAATGAGGAGCAAGTGTGTCTGCTTGTGTTTTGCTTAAAATGCTAGCAAACTCATGATATTCTGGAGGAATATTGGAAAGGTCTAAGGCTTTTGCAGCCATGGCAGTGACAGAAGCCAAAACTACAGCACTGACTTGTAGCCTAAACATTTGCAAGTCAGCAAGCTTACTAGCTCAGAGGAAAGCTGCAGCATTAATGAGCAAGATACTAGGAGGTAGACTATTATCCAACAGAGGAGCAGAGGATAGGTCTGGTGAAGGAGGGGTTTTCAAGGAGGCTGAAGCCATCAATGCAGGTGTTGATGAAGACAGAGAAGATTCTACTAGAACTAGGGTTTGGAAGTCAAGCATATGTCTCTCAGTCCAGTTAAATTCTAAACCATGGAGCAGGAAGAATCAAGCAGAGTTACATAGAAATTAATATCCATGCATTCACTAGAAGGAAATGATACAGATAATAAAATACTCTCTGTAAGTATGGAATTAGAGGTACTGTCAGTAATTTACACTCCCCCAAGAGGTCTGTACGGATCTGTACGGATCCGCACGGATCCGTACGGAATCCGCACGGAATCCGAAAATTCCGTACGGATCCGTGCGGATCCGTACAGACCCGTACAGACCTGTATAGATACCATACAGAATTTATATAGTAGCTATTATTATTATTAGAGGTGATTATTCTATATGGATTCCATACATATTCTGCATGGATTCTGTGTGGATTTATGCATTGCTGCCTTGTCGCACATGTCAAGTGTAACTCTAGGTGAAAAGTGTCACACTATACAAAATCCATGATACACTCAATATATAGTATCATTCTCAATGCATAGTATCACACTTAATGCATAGTGTTATGCTTAATGTATAGTATCACACTCAACACTTAGTGTCACACTTAATGCAGAGTGTCACACTCATCACTTAGTGTTATGCTTAATGCATAGTGTCACACTCAATACTTAGTGTCATGCTTAATGTATAGTGTTATGTTTAATGTATAGTGTCACACTTAATGCATAGTGTCATGTTTAATGTATAGTGTGACACTCAACACTTAGTGTCACGCTTAGTCACACTCAATGCTTAGTGTCACACTCAACGCTTAGTGTCACGCTTAATGCAGAGTGTCACACTCAATGCTTAGTGTCACACCCAATGCTTAGTGTGACACTCAACGCTTAGTGTGACACTCAACGCTTATAGTGTCACACTCAACGCTTAGTGTCACACTCAACGCAGAGTGTCACGCTCAACGCTTAGTGTCACACTCAATGCTTAGTGTCACACCCAACGCTTAGTGTCACACTCAATGCTTAGTGTCACACTCAACGCTTAGTGTCACACTCAACGCTTAGTGTCACACCCAATGCTTAGTGTCACACGCAACGCTTAGTGTCACACCCAATGCTTAGTGTCACACTCAACGCTTAGTGTCACACTCAACGCTTAGTGTCACACCCAATGCTTAGTGTCACATGCAACGCTTAGTGTCACACCCAATGCTTAGTGTGACACTCAACGCTTAGTGTGACACTCAACGCTTAGTGTCACACTCAACGCTTAGTGTGACACTCAACGCTTAGTGTGACACTCAACGCTTAGTGTGACACTCAACCCTTAGTGTCACACTCAACGCTTAGTGTCACACTCAACGCTTAGTGTCACACTCAACACTTAGTGTCACACCCAATGCTTAGTGTCACACCCAACGCTTAGTGTCACACTCAACGCTTAGTGTCACACTCAACGCTTAGTGTCACACTCAATGCTTAGTGTCACACTCAACGCTTAGTGTCACACTCAATGCTTAGTGTCACACTCAACGCTTAGTGTCACACGCAACGCTTAGTGTCACACCCAATGCTTAGTGTCACACTCAACGCTTAGTGTCACACTCAACGCTTAGTGTCACACTCAACGCTTAGTGTCACGCTTAGTCGCACTCAACACTTAGTGTCACCCTTAGTCACACTCAACACCTAGTGTCACGCTTATAGTGTCACATTTAACATATAGTGTCACACTCAACACCTAGTGTCACACTCAACACCTAGTATCACACTCAACACCTAGTGTCACGCTTATAGTGTCACATTTAACATATAGTGTCACACTCAACACCTAGTGTCACGTTTATAGTGTCACATTTAATGTATAGTATCACACTCAACACCTAGTGTCATGTTTATAGTGTCACATTTAATGTATAGTGTCACACTCAACACCTAGTGTCACGTTTATAGTGTCACATTTAATGTATAGTATCACACTCAACACCTAGTGTCATGTTTATAGTGTCACATTTAATGTATAGTATCACACTCAACACCTAGTGTCATGTTTATAGTGTCACATTTAATGTATAGTGTCACACTCAACACCTAGTGTCACGCTTATAGTGTCACATTTAACGTATAGTGTCACACTCAACACCTAGTATCACACTCAACACCTAGTGTCATGCTTAATGCAGAGTGTCACATGCAAGGAAACAAGTATAATAAAATTCTGTACAGATTCTGTACAGAATCTGTACAGAATTTTCAGGTCTGTAATGCGGAATTCCGAGGAATTCCGCGTAATCCGTACGGAATTTTCGGAATCTGTGCGGAATCTGTACAGACCCAAAAAAACCTCTGCCAAAATGAAAAAAATCTGTACAGATTCCGCACAGACTCCGAAAATTCCGTACGGATTCCGCACGGATTCCGTGCGGATCCGTACAGAACACATGGCTAAGTGTAAAGAGCTCGGTACTGTCAAAAAGTTTTGGTGCAATGGGAGGGACTGGAGTTGTGGAAAGATTGTGCTTCCAGACAAATGATGAGTCAGCAAAACAGTGGGTTGAACCAGAATTGATAAGAGAGAGGAAAGAAAGGAGCATATCCAGCATAGCTGGAGAAAATGAAGTCAAAGGAATATGTACAGTTTGGGAATCAAAAGAGGAAATGTGTTTAATCTTATTTTCATAGGTGCACAGGAGAGAAAAACATGGCTCTCAGCCTGTGTGGAGTGACTGGAGCCACCTTCTATTTTTTGAACTCTCAGCTGAGTTTGCCAAGGAGGAAGTCTTGGTAGAGGTGGCAGTGGCCACATGAGCTTTGGCAGCAGAGGAAGCTGCTTTGCAACAGTCCTTTGCCTGGTGACTAGCTTTGCTACAGAATAGGCAAAGCTTCTGGTCCAGGCAACATTTGCATTCTGACATATGTCACTATGCCACTAAAATCTTGCTAAGATCTCTTAGATAAGAGCCTTGTGACTACATAGTGTGACAAATAAATATTCCTTTGTTATTTCATAGGTGAAAACCCTTTGAAATATTGAACAAAAGATTTCAAAGAAAATGGGGCTCTGAGTTTCAATATTTCTGTTGTTGTAACTTTCAAATATGTGAGAAATATCATATGTGAATTGTAAGATTATTACAAAGCAGAATAATGATGTAATAAAAAGAATATTTCCATGGTATTTCAAAGCTATTTCAGCAACTGACCAGACCTCATCTGAATGACCTTTTAGCTTACTGATAAATTTTCCACTATTTGAATTCCACACTCTGACTGTGTTGTCATCTGATCCAGAAACAATAGTCATCCCATTATGTGAGATGGCAACTGACCTGACCTTATCTAAGTGGCATTTTAGTTCATTGCAAAGTTTCCCACTATGTGAATTCCACACTGACTGTCTTGTCATGTGATCCAGAAAAAATAGTTGACCCATCTTGTGATATAGCAACTGAGTTAACTAAGTCTGAATGGCCATTTAGCTGATGTAGAAGTTTTCCACTATGTGAATTCCACAATCTGATTGTCCTGTCATCTAAACCAGAAACAATAACTGTCTGATCTTGTGAAATTGCAACTGAGATCACCCAGTCTGAATGGCCTTTTAGTTCATTCAGAAGTTTCCCAGTATGTGAATTCCACACTCTAACTGTCTTGTCATTTGATCCAGAAACAATATTTTCCCCATCCTTTGAGATGGCAAGTGATCTGACCTTATCAGAGTGGCCTTTTAGATCCTTGAGAAGTTTTCCACTATGTGAGCTCCACACTTTGACTGACTTATCATGTGAGCCAGAAACAATAGTTTTTCCATCCTGTGAAATGGCAACTGAGTTGACCCAGTGTGAATGGCCTTTTAGCTCATTCAGAAGTTTACCACTATATGAATTCCATACTCTGACTTTCTTGTCATCTGAGCCAGAAACAATAGTTGTCCCATCCTGTGAGATGGCAATTGAGTGGACCCAGTGTGAATGGCCTTTTAGCTCATTGAGAAGTTTTCCACTATGTAAATTCCACACTCTGACTGTTCTGTCACATGAGCTAGAAACAATGGTTGTTTCATCCTGTGAGATGGCAACTGACATTACACCATATAAATGACCTTCAAGCACTTGTAAACATGGTTCCCAGTACTTGTGGTATCCTTGAATTACTTTTGCAGCCTTTAATTGATATTGATATGTCTTATACAATAAAGTTTCTTGTGGAGTGAATAAAAGTGTAGCTTGATAAATTTGCAATCCATAATCCTTTATTATGGCATAGTTGTGTAAAATAAAGCTCTCAGCATCATTCAGAAGCTCCACACATTGAGGTATAAAAATAGACTAAATAAAATCATCACTGAACAGTAAATTTCAAGAATAAGTTATACTTACTACTAGATTTTTTGCTAACCTTATACTTTCAAGTGCACTTGGTAGTTGACCATATAGTGATACAACCTCAAGCCACTCTAATAAATATTTAAATATAAAATTTGTTGCCAGCTGTTTCAGATCTCTATCCAGTAATGCTTCTTGAAGATGAAAAATCCAATATGTGGCTGCATAGCCAATCCCATCTATTATTGTATCATGAATACATATATCCTTGTTTGCTGTGGACATGTCCCCAACATTGCAAATGTTCACTTCTAGTATATTCATCATTGCATATAAACAATCTGTTGCAATAAGTGCATGATGCTTTTTTGTCTCAATATAAAATCTTTTATCTAAACATCATTCTGAATTGGTAAGAAAATTATGAAATGATAAATGGAATGCATGAACTGGAGTGTTTGAATTTGATGATGGCACTAGTAGTACTGCCTTCAGATTCTGCAAAATTCCATAGATGTCATTGTCTTTATTATCCAATCTTATTATTTGCAATATACCTTGAATAGTCAAATTACTAAATCCTAATATAATAATTGCAATAATAATCTGAAATATATTCTCATTCCAATATGGTGATTTTGAAGCTTGCAACAAAATTTTCATATACATGCTATCCAGTAATTCATATGCATTTTTATCATTTGATCTAACATATCAATTCTCAAAAATCAATTTTAATTTACTCTGCACCCCAACCCCCAGGCCATCATTAATAAATTTCATTGCTGTAGCTGCTGCAATAAACAATCCAGAACAAATTTCTATCAGTTCACTCAGTTCATTTGGCTTTGGCCAGGGTTTCTCAATGGGCATTTCATCAATCTCATGTTCTATGAGCAATCTAATATCAGCATTTACTTTTTCAGTTTCAATGTTGTGCAAAATGAATGGATGTGTTAAAGATTCCACTGTTTTAATTCAAAACATGTATTCAAGTGATGCTTCAGGACAACTAGTAACAAAGAATTTGATTGGAAAGGTGCACCTGCTGAGATTTTCAGCTAAAACTTTGATAATGTGTATTTTCATATCTTGCTGACATTCATCGAGTGCATCAAGCACAATAACTATTGTAATATTTTGTAAATCATTTTCCATATTCACAATTGGATCCAAAATAAGCTTCTGCAACTGAACTGAAAGAGTTGAGTGGAGAATTGAAAGGTCAGATCCAACTTCTTCTAATATTATTTGTTTTAGTAGTGGAATTTGTTTTCCAAGTTGATAAGCCAGTGTTTTAATTACATTTGTAATCTCACTCCAACTTTTGTGATCTCTAGAAAAGAAGAAAGAGGCTCCATTTTTGTGGTATTTATGAGCCACACTATGTGCAATAGTAGACTTTCCAGTACCTGCAAGACCAGAAAGCCAGTAAATGGATGCTTTTTCAGTTGAAGCAATCCAATTATCAATTTCTTGCAACAGATCCACTCGTGTACCAGGAGTACATCCAGTTGCTTCTTCCCTTTCAGTTGAGTCATAAGCAGCTCCAAAGGTTGGGCTCAATTGTTTTGCTAGCAAGTCTTTTCATTCCATAAACATGTTATGATAACTATTTGTTATTGCTGAAGCATTGTAAACATTTGCATTATCATCTATATTTATGTTGCCAGTAGTTCCTGTGAATGCTTGAGGCCCTGTACTGTTTATCACTGTATTCTTCTCCTGTTGTATATAAGATAAGTATCTAATAAAAAATTGGTTAGACTTACAATTGTAATAGGCACTATCTTTGGTATGCAGGACTCGGAGGTATGAGCATGGTTCCCTATGGCATTAAGCGAGTAAGGCTTGCTGGTCACTTGATTTGTAATCTGCTCGGATGACTGAGACATTCTGTTGGTTCGCGTGTGCTGTGTATGAATGGAAGAGGAAGGGTCTTATCATCCAATGGCACATATATATTAATCGTAGGTCCCATTGATATATATATTGTGATGCGCGCGTGTTTGCTGATCCAACATCAGATTATGATGTGCCTTTCCAAGTATCGCGTATCGCCAAGTTTGAACTCCTCTATTGTCATATCCTTATCATTCATGAATGCCGCGTTTATATTATGCCCACCTTCTACAACACAAGATAAATTTCGACATTACTTAATAATCAAGTAGTGGTCATATGGAATAATAAGTAATAGTAACTTCACAAATGTTCGTGAAGTTTATGAATCGTAATAATGTTCTAACTTCAGCTTCGTGTCAGGTCGTGGTAAACGAACTGAAACAAGTATCGCCAGCCTATTAGCGAATACGAGTATTTGGATGGAGTGAGTATTTCAAGTTTATATTTGAATCACTGCAATACTTAAATATTCCACAAGCGATCTGTCACCAGGATTGACATGGGATACAATAGCTAACTATATCCTACTACATAGAAGCCTCATCGATTAGCATCTATTTTGTGAAACACGCTATAAACGGATTGATCCCGGTCAGACAAAGTGCTTACGATAAGGATTATCATAAGACCGCGACGACAGAGATCGAAGACGCTACTGCTAATAGTTTATGTAGTTAAATGAAAGGCGCCTTGACACAGGACCATCGAAAGCGCTCTTAGAGGTATGTATGTATGATACAGATCTGTGCCATACTGTACAGAAATGGCCGCCCATTCATTCACAACACGACAAAAATATGACATAGTAAACTTTTTACCCCCACTTATCATCATATAGCGGGACTCCAGTGGTTTCCGTTCCGTTATACAACCTTACTTTTCCTCTCGTACTAATGTCCTCTAAATCGAACATGTTTACTGACTATTTGTTGATATGGCTCGAAGGTACTACACTCATCACTGGTCCTTGATACATGTATTCTCGCCTTAACACCTATTTGGCCAATACTGAACTTACAAAAATATGGATGAATTCGAGGGATTTAAACACAGCATGTATGGTGGATAGAACTGCAACGTTAACAATTGAACTACAATATCCACTACACCATATTGCGGTACCAGAAACCACGCCACATGCGCCCATAACGCCCATTTCCGCTTCCCACGGAGTGACATCGACCGAGTCCAGAACACCGATCATCATCTTTGTCCAGACGGCGTCGAGATATCTACCGCCCACCACCCGAGCTCTTATTTCCGTCATTTCAGCCAGTTCTGACAGCTGAGCAGCACAATCGTCATTGATACACAGATTCGCAGACTGGTTAAAAAGAGTAAGGATTTTCGAACCCCAAGTGGTTATTTTTGATTTCGATTCACGTAAAGCTTCCATTCAGCCTTTCAAAGCGCCAGTACCGTACCAGCAGTGCCTTTGTTCTCACCCATCTACCAATCCCCTCTTCTCATCGTCGTTCTTGCTTTGCTGGCTGTTACTATCATGGCATCCATGAACCCCACTCTCCAGCTCTGTCTAATCCACAACGACCCAATGTCGACTCTCCTGATCACCCCAGACGGAGAAGCGATGTACTCGATCCATACACCCGGCATACGCTCCCTATTCCCTTCATCGCCTTCTCCCACGCCCTCCCCGTCATCCTCAACACCAGCACCAGCACCAGCGGCAGCTCCAATCCCAAACTACGCCCTCCTCTCAAGCCACCTCGCACCCCCAGAACGAGCAAGCACATTCCCACCCGCCGGCCTCGCATCGACACTGCACCCCAGCTCAGCGTCCGAAGCACCACCCCTAGAACGAGCGACGTCCCTCCCACACACTTCGTCCCCGCACCCTCTGGCATCCAGTGCCCAATCAGGGTTAAACGAGCACACGATATCCAATATCGCAAATATCATCTCTTCCTTATCACACTCCCCCGGCCCCACGCCACAGCGTGAGCAGGATGATGAAGAGAGGATAACGACGATAACGCGTCTCGAGCGGACGCATTCGTTTGGGCATGGGCATGTTGCGACTGAAATTGGTGTTATCAATTTTCATCCTGCAAACGGATCGAAGATTACGATTCCTGTACCTCTTCCACCTAACGAACATCTGCAAGAGACATTCGAACTTCTCCTTCCGCCCGTACCCAAACCGCACTCTGTGATACACGACAATCAGGGGTGTCCGAGGAGAGATGGAGTACTATTCAAGAATGGGAAGGAGGAAGGCGAGTGTACGCATGAGAACGAGTGCGGGATGGAGGTGTGGCAGGAAAAGTACGTGGTTCATTTTGAGAGCATGTAAGATGCTAATGAGATACATGCAGTGAATGGGAATTCACGGGCCCGGATGATAAGAGGTATAAGTGGCAGATGTTTGTTCAGTGTCCTATCGTATGTCCTCTCGTCATTTTTTCACTCCTTTATGGACTCTGATGTGCCCGACAGTTGGTCTTGACTTCCCCTTCTCAACAACAACCCACTCCACTCGCTCGATACCGAAGAGCAAAGCTCGGGATCGTATCCCGTTCTCGTCGGGCTTCGCTCGAGGTGTTTCCAGCTGGGATGAACGTGGTGGACTTGATAGTCGTCAGCTTTGTCGGTTTTATGAGGCGGATCGTCGGATAAGTTGTCGTTGTCGCCTTATTAGGTGTAGGAGGGCTGGGGAGGAGGAGGATCTGCCATAGTGGAGACTCGGAGGCCAAAGATTCAAGATAGTCGTTGTAATTCCCACAAGCTACAATCCCTACCACCACGCCAACTAGACCACCACGCCAACTAGACCACCACGCCAACTAGACCACCACGCCAACTAGACCACCACGCCAACTAGACCACCACGCCAACTAGACCCCCACCCAACCCACCATTGAGCCCATCATTGTGTTTCGTATCCTGCTTCACCCCACATCAAGATCAAAAGTAACCATCGCATCAGCTGCAACCGCCACCATCTCCTACAGCCCCACCCAATCGGTCATCGCCTTCATCCTGTGTTTCATCGGGCTCGAGCGTGGATACGCCAGTTCCTGACTGCAACCCCTATGTACTTCCTCGTGATATCACCATCATCTCCCCCTACTTTCTATCCAACTTGTGTCTTTCACCAGACTCGAGCGCATGCACTGGGCTGGAGACATCTACCATTACCACTACACCATCATCTCATCTAGGCTCTTACCACCATACTCACCATCTCCAGCTCCAGTGTTCAATATCTATCATCTCGATTGGACATCCCACCCTCGTATTTCTGTCCTCATATTCTAATCCTGTCCCATTTCTCGTGGCACGCTATGACGAAACGCGTACGCGTACGCGTCTTGTTTCCCTTTCGATCCGTCTAGGTCTCGGACCGGGTTCTAGACCGCCTTGGTCACCGGTGGTTGTACGTGCCTGTGCGTCATCGTTGGACTTTTAGTAGCCGGTGTACTGTCCAGTGTCGGGGCGGTGGTAGTCGGACGTTCACCAGTGCCCCTCAGATGGGGTGCGTTGCGTGCGCGACTGGTGGTTGCTTGAGTTGGTACTAGCAACTGCACACTGTCTCAGACCTTGAATGTCACTCTCGGCACCCCATGTTATACACCAACACGATGCTGTACGCCACGTTTATACGGCTCTCAAGCTGTGTCTTGCGTCCGCTCATGCCTGCATTTGATATTCCCTTTTCATTGCTGTTCATGCGCACCCCGGGTTGCATCACGTGACACTATCCTTCGAATATCCATTCACCAGTACCTCACGTCATATATCGCTGGGAATATCAAGCTCCTATAGCGAGTTGGTACCGGATGTAACTCATCCTGCCGCATCGACTTAGATCGACTCTCGGTCCAACGTCGGTCTTCAGACGTTCAGACGTTGTAGGCGCATTGTGCTCGTTTCCCTCTCCAGTTTTTTGTTTTTTGTTTTTCTGTTTTCCTTGGGTTCTTGGGTTTGGGGGTTTTTTAATCTGGTTTGGCAACTTTGTGTGTATAGTATTGTAACATATCATTTTCGTCTGTAAGACCTGTGGCAGTAGTAGTGCTAGAATATATTGCTGAGTACGATTTATGCTATTATTGCGTTGCACTGGGTGCTTGTGTCTTGTATGCTATTTATTTAGAAGAAGCGAGAGATGGAAAGTATGGTTGTATAGCAGAACGGGAACCTACAGCTCCTGCTATATGATGATCGTCAAAATCTTCATGAACTTTTTACATGATGGCGAAGGTCATGCTATGGATGAATGAGTGGCCTTTCAAATTCTACATTTTTGGACCTAGTTTAACCTCCGGACTGGAATGTCGTGCTAGGAATATATTACCGAGGTATTCCACACCACTGCGCTCCTGGTCGAAGGTCACTGTAGTACTATGTAGTAAGAAATATAGAATCCATAATCAGGCTATTTCGTTGTACTGGGTGCTTGTGCCTTTAATTGACTAAGGTATTTAGAAGAAACGAGGAATGGAAAGTATAGTTGTATAGAGGAACGGGAACCTGGAGCTCCTGCTATATGATATAATTCATGTACATCTCATTCACGGTTCATGTTTTACACAGTGAAGGTCATGCCATTATGCGTGAATAAGCTACCATTTTAAATTAGTATAACCTTGGGACTGGAATGTAGTGCTAGAAATACTATATCATCGAGCTACGTATATTATACACCGCTGCGCTGGGCCAGGCCGAAGTTCACTTAGTGTAATAGCAGTATTTTCTAGATATAGTGTATGATCCGTATTATTGTCTTGTACTGGGTGCTTGTGCCTTTGAAGGTATTTATTTGGATTCCCTGTTACATGTTTGTTATTTGTCATTTCTTTTCCGTTGACTCGCATCTTTCATTTACAGAAGTTTCAGGTACTCAACTCTATTCGGATATAGTAATAGAAATATATAGTTGAGGTGTAATTTTTGAAATATTTTACAACAAAAAGAACGTGCCGGTGTATAGTGTAAAGGATCCGCCAATGAATCGATTCGAATCCTCAACGAATCCCACTAAACAATATTCGTTATTACGGTGAAGCTGTTATACTGTAAAGGTCGCATCGCGGGTGAATAAATTAATGACTATTTAAAAACTCGTTAGTACTATACTGCGTAATTGTAGCCAGTATGATGTAGATAGTAACAATACTTCGTCGAAATGTTGAGTGTCAATGGGTTTAATTTCTCTGCACCATTCAACATAAGAGCTTTTTTTTGCGTGATATTCTCAGAGTCCATTATTAACCCGCAGTTTGTTTAGATCCGTAGTTTATGGCCCCACAGGTAACCGAGAACTGGCCAATTATACCTACATATTAATATACATTGTTGAAACTTTTATAAGCACATACAACCGAGTTGCTAATGTCGGTACTTTTATCCAGTGTAGTGATGCTAGACTTCGCTCGCTCGAACAAATTGTAGGCACTCGTATGTAGGTGCATGGCAACGTCGGAATGGTAGACATTCTCCATTGTCTTTCGATCCACATTATCTTTTATTATGTTTCTTATCCTTTTCCTTTTATTGGTATTGACTCAATCTTAGTGCTAGAATTATGAATATACATATTTTGAACATAAATCGAATTACAAGTGCATTTGTAAAACTGTTAGAGTCCTGCCATATAATATGATACACCTCCTGAATGAGTATGTACTTTTTATACAAAGCTCATAATATATACGTTCAACATTCAGTCAACGACCATTTCAAAGGTATCGGAATATGCATTATGACTAAAGCTACTAGTGCTCGCGCAAATAGTATATTAGTGGCGCGTCATAAATCCACGGATGTATAGTGCAAGGGAAATAAGTACCTCAGTGAGGTATTGGCATATGCAAATTGTACCGTGGTTATATTGTGTAACGGAATCTATGAGTTCAGTTGAGTACAGCCATACAATATCTTAGATACGGTAAAATTTTAGTGTGCATGATCGTATTAAGTATAATTGAATGGTAAACAGGACCTAGCATATCTGATTTCAAGCTGAAGCGCAACATTTTAACGTTTAACTTTAACGCGCGCACGTGCGGCAACATGTCCATGTCATGCGGGAAAATTAATTAAATATATAATGGTCGAAGTCTCCCGGGTCGTTCCTATCCCAGGCACCCTTTCTTGTCCGGATCCATTTGTGACTTAAGTAACGTATCCATCATCTACCGTCTAGTAGGTTTATCACGTCAAGCCTCAGAAGGCAACTGTTGATGAAGTTCAATTACTTATTGTGTTACCTCAGAGCCTAAGGGTTTTCTCAAGCTCAGCATATGTTCAGCTCTTCTTGATTCCCGCTTAAGCGCAATAACCAACCCGCGAGAAACTACCGCTGTGCTATAATTGCCACTTAGTGACTGGCAGTTGGAGGGCTTTATGTTCCCGCGAGGTCTTTCATCTCTATCGGGTAGCGACATTGCGGATTTGGATGTTAAGCTTTGTTAGTGGATTGTTGGGGATGTTAGAGCAGGCGAGTTGTTCCGAACTACGTTGCTAACCAGTGCTAGTGAACGATTAATCCTGCATTCCTCCCTCAGTCACAATTTCCCCGGAGTGTATTACACTGACAACGACCGTGGAACCTCGAGGATACTGCTCCACCACTGCCTTGCCATCCTTTATACATCGACGTGAATCAAGCCCACTCCCGCATACAACTTCCGACCACTTGACTTGAAACTCGGAGCAACCATTCATCTGTGCTCATACAATGGGATTTTTTCATCGTTTGAAGGGGACGTAGTATACTGTCTCATTCTGCCTTGAATTGCTTACGTAAATTCTTCGTTCATTTATCACCAGGACTCAATTTCATGCGTCCTACAACTGCAAGCATTATCACTAGGTACCATGTGCGCTAATGTACGTATTTCTGCTGCATCTCTCTCCACTTGTTACCCGACTTCTCGGCATGATTCTTGAGCAGTTTGCCTTAGATATGTTCGGTTGTCCAAGTTACCAAGCGCCTACAGTCTACTTGGTAGCGTTGATGCAATGATCTTGGCTGTCTTGTATCTGATTCTTGAACATAATGTAGGCGCTTCAGGTGGTCGTGGCTTATGTTTTTTTTTGATATCCGGTTGCTTTCATCATGTGTTGTTTCCTCCATTACTGCGGACTGAAGGAGTTATTTTTCAGAGTCTCGACTTTGAAGCTAGTCATGTAAAGGTAACACCTAGTAAATACGTAGTTGTATAGTCTCACAGAAAGTGTGTATTGTGTCAGGCACAGGCATGTGCACGGGTTCAAATCCCGCTATACTAACATCGTTCACGAAGACCTGTGTATTTTTTTTGAGGCTCTGTAAAGGTCGCATAGTTGTATTTTACGAAGTTTGGAGTCATAGATATCGGAATTTATATTTGAGAAATCAAGGCAATGCAGGAAAAAGCAATAGTAGTGAATACGATTTCTTGAGACAGCAGCCTGTCATAGTGTAAGGGATATAAGTATCAATAAACGCAGAACGTGATAGTTGAGCTAAATTCCTGCGCAGTGACATATCCAGTGCGCGTGCCGGTGTGTTATATTTTTCGATCTTAACTTCTGTAACGCAAGTATCTTATTCAGTTGTTCATATTCCAGAACTTCAATTTGTATAGACCTCATCAAAAGGCATGTCTAATAATACATTGTGAACTTTCAATATTCTTAATATTGACCAGAGCCAGCCTTACATCGCGTGAGTTAAAGCGAAGCGAATACATTGGTATTAACATACTTAACGAACGTAACACTTCTATCCGAAATGCATATAAAGGGGTTTTAGTATAGGACTGAGAGGACCAGAATGTTGCGCAGGACCAGACTTTGGGGGACCTAAACAAGTGTTAATTCAACGGATTCACTCAGAGTAGAAATCTATATGGCTTACCAGCTGGTGGCGCAAACTTCGCTATCGGACTCGCGTTTAGTGTGGTTACAAGGGCACATAACACTAGAAAATAGCTGAAGAACATGGCGCCAGGCCCAATTGGTTAAAGAAGGAAGAAGTGGGTTTAAATAAAAATCGAACAGTGGGTTTATATGTTCTTGATGAATTTCCATCATATTAGTATATCACAAGACGAATGCGAACTTGTGCTGGGAATATGAGTTCTGCGAATGGGCGCTGATGCTGCGGTAGCTCCTGAATTCTTGACATTTGAATGATATTCCCCATCCATGGTTTTCATGTATCCACAGCAACCTAAAGATGGTATGGTAGACCTATATCTTTTCGATGACATGAAGAAAGCTGCTGACTGGTATTTGATGATCACATCGAACAGGCAACGGGACATCATTACAGTTGATTGCATGCCAAGCTTTCAACAACTTCAGTGAGGAAAGCAGCAATAAGGTGACCCACTTATAAATATAGTTGCATAAACTTTCGTATTCTTGTGTAGTCAGCATCCCATCGGTATACCTTTCTGAAGAGATTTAATACAGGTAGAACTACAAAGACTCTTATCATGATTAAATTGGATGCTTTCATTGGCTGATCATCCGATGTCGTACCTGACTGAAGATATCTGATTACGGCTTTTTCGGCATACCAACTGTTCGGATTTACGTACTAATTTAAATCCTACTAAGGGTTTTAAATAACTTCAGTAGCTTTGATTCTACCTTTTTACACTTCGCAACTCACATCGACATCTGTTCTAATTCTCTACGTTTCCTTGGTTCCACTGCCAATGATGAAAACGCCTAACAGCGCAGGAGGCAACGCGATAAGGGTGGGTACCAAACGATTAACCAATGACTAGTTTTTACAGACAACAGAAACTACTAATAGCGTACACTGACATACACATAGCAGGCTATAAAATCCCTAGATGCAAACTTCTTAAACCTTAGTTACGTAGCCTGCAACCTACAAAGCTATCATGTCCGACTCCGATTCTTTCCAGTATCGTAAAACAATTTTGCATATCACGCTCCTGGAGAGCTTCATGAATGGTCGGTTTATATCTCGATATATGATTATTACAGTAGGATATTGACAGCCTTTTCAGGCATATATTTTTGCGTAGTAGCCGCGACACTGTATATTATGGGTATGCATTTTGCTAATCATGGATTTTCCACAATTAACAGATCTTACAGTCTCCAAGAAGTATATTAGAACACAGAAAGTCCTGGCGACAATAATCGTGATTATGTATGCACTGGCTACGGTTCATTTGGCAATACGGTGGCAAACTATTTTCTTGGGTTTCGTTCAAAATGGTCAAACAGAGGACACTACCTTCAATTTTCTCAATAATGTTCCCTTCGGCCTCCAAGTTCCAGGAAGTATAGCTCTTGTAGCGAATACCATTATAGCAGACTGTATTCTTGTGAGTAACTTGAAGATTTTATCATGTTGGCCGATTCTCACAAGCTATTAAGATATGGCGTTGTTGGAAGGTTTGGGGAAATGATTGGAGAGCTCCAGTGCTTCCCACTTTGACTGCCATTGCTGAAACTTGTATGTTTTAACCTCACGTATTCACTCCACTTATAGCTGAGATCGTTTGCAACATTATGCAGTCTTTTCAGTTTTAAGCATAATTGAACAGGCTCAACCTAGCACGCTTTCGAGAATCGGTGTTGACCCATCTCTCGTTTACTTATCACTTTCTTTGGTGACAACAATGCTAGCGACTTTCCTCATAATATTCCGCGTCGTTTATTTGAGCTGGCAAAGTGGTGACATCCATCGATATCAAACTATCGTGGAAATTATCGTTGAATCAGCCGCATTGTACTCGTTAACGTTGCTAGTGTACATTCCACTGCTCCCTAGCACCGACTTCTCAGATGGATATCCTCAAGTCATCTTGGTGTCAATGACGGTATATACCCCATAGCTTCACGTTCACCGCACTATCATTGAACAACTTCATTTGCTAGGGAATCGCGCCAACTTTAATATCCGCACGTGTTTGCCTTGGATGGTCTAGACCAGATGCAAAATGGAAGAGAAATCGTAGTGATACCGGAAAACACAGCTCGGATATTGAACAAATTTCTTTAAAAAGTTTCGATATGGAAAAATCAATTTAAGCAGATTGATTAATTCACAACTTTACTCTTAAATTATTTATGTATTCGACCGTTGAAATTTGAAAGCTACTGCTGATCTGGCAGGCCATAGCAGTAATATCACTGTTCACAGATATACCACTGTAATATTACTAATGTAAATTCATACACTGCTATCGACCAGTACCATCATTAAATCCGAAAGCGAATGTATGCTAAACTAGTAGCTAGTATATCATGATTCTATGAAATAAAGTCATAGTATGTCAAGTTGTTATATGTAGCACCGTAAATGTTGCCGTTATTTGATCCATCGGTAAGCCCGTAACAAAGTAGAATCAACTACCGTGGGCCGAAAGGAAAATATCTGTGTTCTTCAAGCCCTTCCCAACACCTTCGAACACGATTTGGGCGAGGGAAATCGGTACAAAATGTTACGATAGTAGCTGTGCTACTGCTAGTCATGTCTAAGGAATACGTTTATGTATCAATCTTGAAATGGGAATGTGCGCGGTAACTACAAACCTGACAGTGTTGGTACAAGTTCTCCCTCGACCCGAAATACAATGACTCCAATTGTATATAAAAAGAAAAGGTGTCTGGGAAACATTACTCGCCTATATTGTATGAATGTAAGATGGTCTAAGAAACCCGTAGTTCGCTAGGCTTTATGTATCTTGATGAACGGTAAGCCGAAGGGGATCAATGATACGATGCGCTGCTTCAACACGGATCAGACGGTTCCATCCGCATCCGATGATATGTTTTCATGCTGGCGATGCGAACTTGATATCTCGTGTGTCATGATTAGTACTACTAATATCCAGTCCATCACTGACATTTGTACTGGTATGTTGATTTAGGAACTCGACCATAACTCCAGCCGTGGATCGTGGGCCGTGGCTAGTCAGAAACCACCGTTCCCCGAGTCAGACTCTAGTGTCGGACTTCAGACTTAGCAAAAGGCTAAAGCTGGGTTTGATCATGATGTACTTGGTTAGAATCCTGTTCGAAATTAGATGCAACCTCAGTCTCCTACCCAGACCCTATAGGAAGTCTCGATCGAGCGGTACACAGTTTTTAATCCAAGTTCGTGGGGTAAGAAGAGAAATATACAAGTCATTATAATCAACCAATCATATTATTTGAATTGATCAATATTCTTTTTGGAAATGGGTGCTTTGAACTTTAATTCGATGAGACTTCCTATAGGGTCTGGCACATAATATATACAAACACCACAGCCACCTTGATGGCCAACTCGCCGACATCATTCTGAGTATGAAAGTAAATGCTCAGTGCTCAGCGCTCAGAGACGAAATATATTCAAAGCAAAACTCGAGCAAAATATTCAACACATTTGGTATACTTACACTGTGTCCCTGGAAAACTGGCAAATCAATGTAGTGCAATTCAGCCTGCAAAGGCTGCAAGTGGTTCTCAAACGTGATCGCGATGTTATTTCAATTTTCTGGAAACATACTTATTCAAAAGATGCTGAGCTCACAGGTTGAAATTCAAGGCCATCATGCATATATGATCTCATATTAGTCATAAAGGTTTCTCAGCTAAAGCTACGCATTGGAGAGGTGTATATAATGTGTATAAAATGGTATAAGGTGACAGACTTTCAAATTGATAGCCATGAAAGGGCCCTCAACTCGTTCTTATTCTCTCTGATTCACTCCTAAGCTCGGTTCTCTGTTCTTAACCCCTCAGCTTCATTCCTGATGTGTCTGCGTTGTTCCTACTGTGTTTGATATGTTTCTAAACTGTGTTTGCTTTGTTCTTACTGTGTATGCATCATTCCTAACCTTGCTATGTTGTTTTTTACTCCTGTGCTTTGTTCTCACTGTCATTGCTTGGTTTCTGCTGTGTTTGATTTATTCTTACTTTTTCTGCTTCGGCCCTAAGCTCACTATGTTGCTATTGACCCCTCTTCTGTGTTCTTACTGGCTCTGCTTCATTTCCACAATATATGCCTTGTTCCTTAACTCACAACTTCATTATTGACCCTCTGATTCATTTAGACTATCTCTACTTTGTTTCTACTACCTATGCTTTTGTTTCTGTGCTTAAAATTTCGATTTGGACCCCTCTTCTTCATCCAAACTGTCTCCACTTTGTTCCTACTGTGTATACTTCGCTCCTGGTGTCTATCCTTCGTCTCTATGCTTAAAACTTCGTTCTGGACCCCTCTACTTCATCCAGACTGTCTCCACTTTGTTCCTACTGTGTATACTTTGTTTCTAAACTCACAATTTCGTTATTGCCCCCTTTGCTTCCTTAGGACTATATATACTTTGATTCTAAGTTCATAACTTTGTTCCTGCCTCCTCTGCTTTGTTAGGACTGTCTATACTACATTCCTAGTGTCTATGATTTGTACTTTGTTCCCATTGTTCCTGCCTTAATATTTATCTATGTTAATCGTTCTTAGGGCAAAGTTGGTAAGTGCATGCCAGACAGTATTTCAATTGTTAGGTCTATAATACAAAACCGTTGTGGTGGTGAAGACTGCATACAGAGTTGTTGCACGTCGCGAGTTATTGATCTCTTTACTAATTGATGCGAGGTGATCATCACCATGATATTATCGAAAACCATAGAGGTCAATTCAAACTCAGTACTTCACGGCCTCTGCGGCGGTCAGCTCGACCCTCCTATTTGTATATATTATGTGCCAGACCCTATAGGAAGTCTCATCGAATTAAAGTTCAAAGCACCCATTTCCAAAAAGAGAATTGATCAATTCAAACGATATGATTGGTTGATTATAATGACTTGTATATTTCTCTTCTTACCCCACGAACTTGGATTAAAAACTATGTACCGCTCGATCGAGACTTCCTATAGGGTCTGGGTAGGAGACTGATGCATAGGGCTGCCAACCGTGCCGTGACGGGTTACGGCCCGTCTTTACAAAACCGTTGACGGTACGGGTTTCAGCCGTAACCGTCCCGTGTAGCGATTTTTAAAAGTCTTGACGGTACGGTACGGGTTAAAACACGGCCGTAAACGGTTTTACGGTTAAAATCAATAAATTTAAGCCATCAAGACAGTGTTAATACTAGTCAGAGCGTGCCAAAAGTCACATTGAAAACCGCGAAGACATTATTATAAGCTTAAAGTAGCAGAAATAAGTCTCCAGAAAGCAAATGTCATATATAGTTATGTGGACGGGGTAATTACAATAACATTATGAGCATTTTAACATATCACGAGTTGAAGTCTTCAGGCGAGAGCTTGAAGTAGTCTCCCAGCTTGTCTGTAGCAACACGAGGCTTGCGAGAATACCTGGATGTAAAGCTTCCATTATTTGACATCACGACAGGGGTGGCGGAAGTTACAAGAGAGAGACTTGGAAGACTGAGTACTAACATAGTTCTCATGGAAATAATCTTCGAGCATTTGTTTTGCATCTTTGAGATAGGTGAGAAGGGTCAAGCCATCTTCATAATCGTCTCGAAGACTTGGGTTTGAAGTGGTCTTCAAGCTTTCCAGTCTCGTCAAGCATCTCTGCATCCAGAAGCTCTATAAGACGATTCGTAGTTTTATTACTGGTATGACGACCAGTGTAATCTAGATTAAGCATATATATCAGTAAACTTTCAAACCAGCGAGAAACAACAGGAAATGAATTGCATACCAGGATTCGAATTTCAAAGGCCTACACTGCAGTATCATTTTCACGGGAAGGCTGGGATGTAGACAGAGGAGAAGCAGATATAGTGAAGCAGCTCTTTGGGGTGATATTTAGACAACAGAAATACTCAAAATTTTGAACGATGCATTTTATAGAAGAGTGCGAGACACTATGAGAACGGTCGCCATCCCAGTGTAGTTCAGTTATAATTCTGATGCATAGAGATTATACTCCAATATGGTGTCGATCCCGTCTCGCGTTCTGCTCAGAGTTTTCGTTACCCACCCTACCCCACCACAGCACTTTACTCTTACTATCTACAGTACTTCCAATTATTTCTTTCCTATTCCTTTTCCCTAACTTTACCGTTATCATTATTCAACTTTTACCTTTACATACACGTCTGCTCTCCACGTTACGTGTGCAAATACATTTTCTCAGTCGGTGTCGAGGTGCATCGCGTTATCGGATGTCACCTCCCCACAGGCCACTCCTAAACTCTCGGTGCGATTATCCTCGATTGGTTACATGCTATTTACTTAAATCATGGAGTATAAACAATAGTAAATGTAAGCCGTATTGACGGCCGTGTAACGGTACCACGGCACGGGTACCGACGGGTGATGACCGCACCGAATCCGTCCCGTGCTGGGTTCTCTCCAGGTCTCAGACGGTACGGTACCCGTGATGTCCGTAACCGTACCGTAACCGTTTTGCACGGTTACGGTTGGCAGCCCTACTGATGCAACCTAGTGCGTTAAAATGCAATGCTAGCCTATGTGCCTTTATGTTAAATTAGTGTGTTTTGGAAAAGTATGAGGTAAAATTAGCTATTCGGCCCGCTAGACTAGGAATCCATTATGTAGCCTCTCAGACTTGCTTCCATTTTTAGACTCATATTGTATCTCTTAGTCTACTCTATGTACAATATAAAAGCTCGGAGGTTGAAATGTCGAAACTGTAAGTAACAGAAATTTGACAGAAACGCTATGTCATACACCCATAGGCTTAGCCTCCCGCAAGAAATTTCCTTTCAGTATCGAGAAGCCATACTTCACGCTACAATCCTTGAAAGTTTTATGAATGGTTTGTTGTAGCCATCATCGCAAGGTTTCGATCTAAATTAACCACATCTATTCAGGATCACATTTATGCATTGTGAACATTACACTATATATTATAGGTGCGTTTTATTCCCAGGATAGACAACCACTCCGTTTCTGGCAAGAAGTCAAATTATGTCAACGATACCTTGGATACCACACAGTCTACTAGTGCTTTATAGCTTGCAGAATTCTTTAATATATGTACTTACCTTGGTCTCCCGTTGTCGAATTCGCATTTTTCATAAGCAGCTTGTAAGCTACTGAAACCTGGAACCAAAACCGCAACAAAGCTGTTTCAAGTACTTAGTAAGCCAAAAGATTTGCGAGCACGTGAGATGTTTCTTCTCACGAACCTCAGAAGCAATTTTCTTCTTTCCTACCTCATCACCATCGCGCTAGATCATTTTCGTTTCTGCTCTTTCGCAGTTGACATCGTATGAAGGATTTCATGAACTTGATTTAACTGTTCTTGCGCAGGGCCTCTTGAGGGCTGAAACAAAATCTCCAACTGCGTTGCTAGCGGTCTTCACCTTTCAAATTTCATACCGTGGTTCGAATGGACGTTCATTGTGCTCATGAGCCATGATGGATATACGGGGTATGACATATTAAACTTGAGCTTGATCGTTCAGCTTACGCATTCTTTTGGTACTGTTCAGACTTACCATCGCACCATCTTGGCACCATCGCTGCGCCAAGCTGTTACTGGCTCTTGTTCACAGGAATCAACGGGTATTGGTAGAGGTATGAAAAGGCCTGTTATAAATGTTGTGGGGAGAGGAGAGTTGCGAAGGAGGGGTTTCGCGCACCCTACTGAGGTAGCTTCTCTGGCCATGAACGCGACTGCTTGTATTCACTAAGACCTCTCACAGTAATTGCCCCAGCCAATGCATGAACTGTGGTCGGGACCCACACCCCTGATCTGATCAATGCCTCTCATTGTGGCCGGGCTATCGAGTTTCAGTCCATATGTAAAGCGACAATGTTTGCTTTGGCAGTGACCACCACGCTGACGCTTTTGTCATCGATCATCGATCGTTTTGCAGATGTTTAGCTGTACCTGTTCTTAGCCTCCCCCGTCAGCACCCCTCCTCACATCCGCTTTTTATCTAGGACAAAGTAGCAATGTCAAGAACATGAACAGTGCGTATAGGGCCACATTGATCGCGCCACCGTCTTCCGCTTTAGGCTTTTTATCATACCATCGTGTTTTTTTTTTTTTTTTTGGTGGATGGCTGCACTGATTTCGGTGCTGGGAACATCTCTTGGCTAACAGGGTTAGACGAGATGACCCACCATAGGGGGGGAAATGCATTTATGCACACCACGATGGGTAGTGTGGGACTCGTGCTCATTGGCACACTACCCACTAAAACCCCCCCTAGCGGTGATAAGGCCTTTATGTGCCGAGGGGGGTTCGAACTCGCGCGTTCAAGCTCGAACTAGAAGCATCCCTATCGTGATCAGAGTCTGCTCCTGCGATGGTACTGCTACTCCATCGTGCCCCCATACCATCGTGTTTGGCCACCATCGGTAACGTGCTTGTCCCAGCTTTCTGTTATCTGTGTCTAGCTGTTCTGTATATTACCTGTGGCTCTTTCACTGCCGACAGTGGGGCTTTGAAGCTTAGCTCCTTTTCTCAGTATATCCATGCTCTCTCGCTTCCTATTGAAGGCTTGCCCTGCTAGTGTTGGCGTAATGGAAACAGATAGAGCTTTAGATCAGAATTGGTGCTAGATTGATGATCAACCACGAGCCTTTGATATAACTCAGCGTTATTGTATCAACTCCCCTAAACTGATCTTCAACCCTATCTTAACGTATCTATGGTTTGTATTCCTCAGCACGGGGAGACCTCATCTCACCGTCCTCTTGTCTGGACGTACACTTAGGGCAGAGGGGATGGGTTTCGCACCTTCGCTTGTCTACTTGATCAGCCATCCCACCTATGGTTTGATTAGTCTGTCTTAACTGCAGATTCCATAAACGGCATTTGGCCTTACCATGTCAGTTCGTCAGTAATACTTAGTACGTGTTCGGTTTTGGCTCCGAGTTCCAGCGAGTTCCTCATGCACCACTGCAATACTAATATGTAGATTATAGGGCGTCGCGGTCTTGCTCCAGACTTCTACTCCCACCCCGTGACGGGGCGAATTCCTTCCGGATTGATGTTCAGCCATGGGCTGTGATTCTGAATTCAGTTCATGGCTGTGGTTCGCATTTGTCAAGTACGTATAAATATGCTCGCACAATGTGTCACAGCCTTACTTCATATGAACGTGATAGCGATCAGGTTTCCATCATTTGCGAGCCTGAATTTCAACTAACCTATGGCAAGATCAATCAGACATACGTACCATGCCGCCTTTTGACTCCTTGAATGAATCTAGCTTTTAGTTAAGAATTATTAAGAAAGTATATGGCTTCTTTAGTAATGAAATACATCTGCTAATTCACAATTCTGTCTCTAGTATCTTGTCGCCTCGACCAATAAGCCTGCGCTATAAATATGATTATTGCTGGATACGCAGGCGCTTATCAAGCGCCAGATCTCTCATTTGTTTCCAACAATCTCAGGAGTGTAGCGCCTCGTGCCCACTTACTGCTTTAATGGGGTGCCATCTGACAATAATATTTCCCTAACGTCGAGTACTTCATGTGAACCGGAAACAAAATTAGAATCACTTCACTAGCGACCTGAACGAAATCACCATTCAGAAAGCGCCGAAATAAGAAGACTTCAAATGCAAGCGCTAATCATGTGTACTAAGTTATACCAGGGAGTCGGGATTCCAGAATCAGTCTATCACGGTCTCCTTCGCAGTGTTTCAATACTATAATCACTTGTTATCCATTCACTGATGGCGTTCTCCAGGAACCAGGGTTTCATGCCTTATTGGTATGGCATGCGTCACCCGTCACCTGGTCGAAAACGTTCTGGGAGACGTTAGACGCTTTACATATACACATAAACATCAATTTGTCAATTCCGCTCTTTGAGTGTGCATATTTAAGGGTAAGACCTCTTCACGACACTTCCAGCATCTCTCACAGGTTACTTTCTTAGTCTTAGAACCACTACCATGCATCGGTTTCGTAAAAAGCCCAAAACCTCCGAAGAAGTGTCTCTTGATGTCGAAGAAACGTAAGAGTAGCAATATATCGCTTGTCCACATGACATTAACGTTTGTGTAGGGCTCATGCGATAGAGAAGCCTGATATCTCTGCTGTTGGTATCATAAAATCATCCGTCGAGCTAGAAAATACGATTATTGAAGTTCAGACTGCCTCTCTTGATATAGCCAAGTGAGCACCCTGCATTCGTTTCCGTGATTCAAAGTTGCCTAACATGTGGCAGAGAAACGGCATTAGCCGGTGACAGCGACGATGAGCTGCCTAGCACTATCGTCGTCGATATGACTACGGTCGAGGAGACAGAGATTAAATCCGACAAACCAACCGAAGAGAAGAAGAAATCCCGCTTTCGGGTTGGAAAGATGTCGAAGCTGTAAGTGAATTAGTTATATTCATCGAATATTGACTCTAACCCTTTCAAAAGCCTCGCACCTATGCTTGCAGACACTCTGGATATATTTTCGACAAACCAAAAAACGGGGGACGAACTCAATGGAGATCAAGCAAGCCTTGAAGCTGAAGAATTGTGCGATGAGTTGCGTGTAACCGATTTATTGCTATAGTTGACCTTTGTATAGAGCTCCTCCGGGTCCTGAAGCGGATGAAATAGAATCTATCAAGTCTTCTGAGGAAACTCACAGCACTAACGTGGAAGGTCAAACACCAGCTATTCAGATCACAGAGTGCGGAAATTGTATCTTTGCCTCTACGTGTATCTGACTATTATGCAATAGAGAAACAGCAGCAATCGACGATAACAGCGGTCAGGCGACCGATTCTGCGCGGGTCAACTTGACTGTAGATGAAGAGACCGAGGCTGATTGCGATGAAATAGTTGAAACTAACAAGAAGTCTGCAAGTCTCTTTCGGGTTGGAAGACTATCGCGACTGTAAGTAGTATATTTTCAGGCTCCTAAAATCTATCTCATACCTCTTGGAAGCATTGCCCCCATACTTTCGGAAGCTGTGGAGAAGCTATCGAAAACTTCTGCAAACGAGAAAAGTAACGTTGATAGTGACAATGAATCGCAAGCGACTGATGAAGATAAGGACTTGTACGATAAGTACCGTGTAGCTCATCTATTTCGGCCACTGAACGACCTATGCGTAGGGATGTTCCCGCTGAACCTGACAACATTGATGCGGAAACTACGAAATCTTCCAATGAACTAGAAAACACGGCCATAGAAGATCAAACTGCAGTTTCTCAGATCGAGGGGTAAGGAACTAATATGTTTCATTTCCCATATTCATTTCGTAATTCACGCAACAGGAAAACACCAATAACTGCCGATGACAACGACGAGGCGCTTAATCCTGCGGTAACCACGGCTAGAGGGGGCGAGGTTATTTCCGACAAATCAATTGAGGAAAACAAGAAATCACCGAGTCTTTATCGGGTTCAAAGGTTATCAAGGCTGTAAGTCACTTATTGTTGGATTAATCAACTGAACGAACGTGCTAATTTTTAACCGTCTAACAGCTTTTCTCCCAAGAATCGGAGGAAATCTACGGGATCATCGGTTTCTACGGATAAGGAATTTGAGAATGACAACGAACTGCTCGCTATTGACGAGCACGATTCTACTATAGTAGAAGAGCCTGAATCTGCGTCGCTGGCGTCGGCCAGTAAGGTCAACGGACTTGCGGACGATGAGAATATCGATGAAGCTAAAGAACCAGCAGAAGGCTCCGAGGAAGCACCTAAAGCTACCCCATCTCGGCTTTCATTTTCTCAATTTACTAGGTTAGCTTCTACGGTTCATGGTCATGTGCACATATTTTGACACGCCATCCAGTTTTATATCAAGGTTAAACGAACCAATGAATGAAGATGGAGACGCAGACGTAGTGCCTGAAGATGTCGAAGAAGTGTCTATCGTTTTGAGGCCGATCAACTTCCATCACTCGTCGAGGGAGATTATTCAAAGAATCGGCGATGCAACCAACATGGCGAAATTACAGAAATTCCTACTATTGCAGCACTGGGGAATTAAAGTTGGTGAACAGTATTACCACCTTCATATTGTGGAGGAAAAGAAAGAAAACGGGACGTTCAGTAAGAGACTTGCTGTTTCTCTTAGCAAGTTTGACAACGTGACGGTTGAATTTCCCGTTTGGCAAACGTCTAAGAGTCATATCGCAAGAGTGAACGCCGGTGAAATTCTACGTGCCTTTCAATATACCTATACGGTGACTGATTTCCACGATATAGCTATTAAAACGATCAAGTCCATGGGCAAATTCACCAACGAAGACGACGTTGAAGTTTTCAGAGATCAAGAAGACTTGAAAGAGCAACTCATTCCGGATGAAGAGCGCAAGCAGTACGCTAGCCAGAAGAAGCCGCCGAAGACAAGCTCCGAGGATCAGCCAACGGCGGTTTACAAAAAAGAATACCACATCGCCACCAACAATTGCATCATGTTCTCTGCCCGGTACTTCTTCCGGCATATATTCGACATCGATCCACGGACTACCCCTCCGGTAGAGTTCAGAAGAAGGATGGCATGGGTAGCGACGAAATGGCGAGAAATGGGATGCGGGGTCGACCGAAAGGCGTTATTAAAGATGTTCATCAGTCCTTTAGGATTACTTAATCCAATGAGGATTCTAACGAAGACCGGTGACGGCAATTTGTTTGTGAGTAGGCCTCGTATATTCACCAGGAAACAGTGGGAATTAACTGTTTATTCGATAGATTGTGCGTCTTGCTCTGGTATTCATGGGTAAAGTTCTGCCAGAGGGGGCTGAGGCTGCTTCGGAAGTGCCGTTGGGTGTAGCAATAATCACGGAACATGAGGCTAAGGAGGCTGGGACGGAGGTTGAAAAGAAGGTGGATGCTGCGATTGAGCAATACGAAGAAGAGGAAGGCGCTATACTTGAAGACTCGGAAATTGTGGAAGATGAAGCGACGGACGATGGGCCAGAAGCTGGGAAGAAGCGGAGTTGGTGGTGGAATGTCTCAGGTCGGGGGAAGAAGAAAGTGGAGGATGAAGGGAAAGCGGAAGAGGATGAGAAAGAGGAGGATGGCGAGATTAAGGAAGGAGGCGAGGAAAGGGAGAATGTCGAAGGAGAGCAGGTCGGTGACAAAGCGAAGGGAGGCAAGAAAGAGAAGAGTCGTAAGAAAGAGAAGGGTGATAAGAAACTGAAGGATAGCGAGAAGGACGGGAATGGTGAGAAGGAGGAGAAGGATGGCGAGGAAGAGAACGAGAGTAATGGTGAGAAGGTAGTGGATGGCGAGAATGAGGGGGATAGCGTGAATGCAAAGGACGGAAAGAAGGAGAAGGGTGGCAAGAAAGAGAAGAAATCCATATTCAGCAGGAAAGTGAAAATTACGAAGATATCGAAGGATAATGAGAAGGATGAGGAAGAAAAGCAAACGGCGGAAGGCAAGAATACGGGGGAGAGCGAAACTGTAGAACCCTCAGAGTAGTTAGTAGGATGTCATATATAAGTTCTGTATGTGTGTAGTAGTATTTAGATAGATGATAACAGGCACCTTATTCCTATGAAAGCCGTAGCTAAAATATTGAGAACAGGTTTGGAAGTTGCAAGGAAATTGAACAGGTCATACATGGCGGTCTCAGAGTGGAGTCGGAGCTGTCACGGTGTGGCTGCGAGCGCGCATCGTAACGCGCACGTTACGTACTCTTATTCCCACGATATACCCCTCATGTCCTCATGTTGCACAATACCTTGAGATAGTGGCTCAGCTCCTTACAGCAAGTACATTCCGCTTTATAATCGTGTGCCTTAACTGTGTGCTAATATACAAGCCCGTCAAATTTTTGTCAGCTGGCCAGACTTGAAGCTTGAGCGCAAGCCTTGTCTCGATCCCTCTCTAAGAGCTGTGAACAGACTTAATTTCTACCACATGACAATCACCGCGTATGTCAAGATGAAGGTATATTCTGGAATCTGAACTCGAACCATGGATGGACCGTATGAACAAAGAGGGCACTCTAAAGGCACTCCAGAACACAATATCCGCAGCCAGCTTTTGATGTTCTATGGAAGGGTAAGATGTACAATGAATATCATGATGATTCTTAACCCACGGGCCAAAATGCACTGCTGATTATGCGGCGTCATGGGCGCATGATACAATCAAACATAGTTTTAATTTTGGATCGTGGCCCCCGGGACCGGTAATATCTTCACCGTATTGCCTGACGAGAATTACACATCGGACAAGGGTCTATTTCAGTCATTTATAACGCAGGAAGCTGGGATAGATCAAGTGTCAATTCTTCTTCCTCCCAGTTCACCATCATGGCTAACGACCCTAAGATCGATGAAAAGGCTATTATGGCGAGAACGCTTGCAGCCATACCTAAACCCCCTGTATTCACGGATCCGCTAGAGGAGAGGGCTTGGAGGAAGTATAGACTCGCACAAGCGTTCAGGATATTCGGTAAGCTCCACTCAGTCCTCTACAATCTCGAAGGGAACCCTGTGATACGAGCACCATAACAGCGAAGTACGAATATGACGAAGGTGTTGCGGGGCATATCACTGTCAGGGTACGGATTACCTTACTATGATGAACAACTTTGCTACATCCAGTACCCTATAACGTGCAGGATCCAATCGTACCCCATGCATTTTGGGTTAATCCACTTGTACGTTTCTCCGTTAATCATCTGCATTCTTTAGATAAACACTTACCTTTACTAGGGACTTCACTTTAAACTTATCCAACCAGAAGATCTGATCCTCGTGAACTCAGTCGGCGATATCCTACCCGAATCTGGTCCACGGAGGCTTTTAAACCTTGCGGCCTTTATGATTCACCTGAAGATCCATGAGGGTCGTCCGGATGTCATGTGTGCCGCACACTCGCATTCGACATATGCGAAAGCCTATAGTACTCTTGGAAAGCCATTGGATATGATTTCGCAGGATTCTTGTGCATTTTATAACGTTTGTTCTACATGTTCTCCTGTTGATTCTGTCACTTATCCTCATGCTGTCATAGGATCTCTCGATATATCAGGATAATCGAGGCATTGTATTTGAACAGAATGAAGCACAAGCTATCGTTGACGCTGTTGGATCTAAGAAGGTAAGTGATAAATTGATAATATCGTAGAGGGTGTTTATACTAATCTCTTTCTTAAGGCTGCTTTGCTAAGGGTGCGCGTCATATTCCATATATTTCAAAATTCTTAGCTAACTGTGAATACATCACAGAACCATGGAGCCCTCGTTGCAACCAGCTCGATAGAAGCCTCAGTCTTCTTCTACATACAACTCGAGAAGGTCTGCCGCGTACAACTTCTGGCTGACGCAGCCGCAAGCGGGCGTGGGATACAAACGATGAAGATTGCACCTAAGGAAGCGGAGGCGAACTACAAGCAGGTTGGAAATCAGGAAATTGGCTGGTTTGCGGGGCTGATGGAGTTCGAGCTTTTGGAACGTCAGGAGGGGACTAGCTTTGTGTATAAGAAGTAAACGAGAACTCGAAAAGCCTCGAATAGTTGTAATTTTATCTTTTATCTTATCTTACCCTGAGAAGAAAACAGTGTAATGAGTCATGCATTCAACGTGAATCGTCGATCGACTGATCCGGGACCGGGTTTCTTAAATCCGGGTTTTCGGAATGTTCTACATACATATACATATAAGCACGTGATATTAGACGCCGGGTAGCTAATGTGAAACTTTGGCTAAACTCAAGTCAAATGAAACTGCCATCCTCACTGAACTCGGAGTCCTAACTCCTCCTTCGACCAATCCCGAAAGCTCATATCTTTCTTTTGATGATCTGTATTATACACTGATTTTGGCTTCAGCTTCAATCAGCCGCCTGGCTTGATTATTGTGCCCGCTCACCCTTAGATGCACAGCCTGCAAGTATTTGAAAAAGTATCTGCAGCGGAACATGTCGATCTTACGTATGTGGTTATACTTCTTTAGTTCAAAGATGCAATGTCTGTCTCCCAACGCTCTGTGCAATTTGTTTCCACTACTGCCATACCCTGCAACCTCGAGGCGTTGTACTCAGTACTGTAATACAAGTTTTAAGCATACCGTGGATCCCCGTGTGATCAAGTTTCCTGAGGCCCCATATCGTTTTGGCGCTTACTCTCGAAACGATTGTTTCGTAGTGGTTTCGAGTCACTTGATCCACGATATGCCGTATCAAACCTGACAGCAAGAGTCTCGGATCTATGATCTTAAGATCTTACATATTTGTTCCAACTTCCATCAGTTCAGAGACAAGAGATACAAAAACTGGGGTGCGTGGCAGGTATCCTCTGTGAGAGCAGTATCGTTCCTACCCTCGTCACTCAGGTGTTGGGTGTTAATCAAACGTCGGCTATGCACACGAGGAGTTCTTAGCGACGCAGTTCTGTACCCTCAGGTTCCAAGTATGGCTAAGGAGATGGTGCAGGCGCTTGTTTCACCTGAACGATAATGCTCAAAAGCTAGGCTCGACCAGATTAGTTATGAGAATGACAGGCAACAGACGCTCCTTTATGTCTGTCTTGACTTTATCGATGGGGTTCCTAAATTTCGCATATATAAAGGATTCGATATCCAGGACTGCGGTGCTGTCTCATCCCAAGTCTTGTAATTCATTAGCGCTGTCTATCGGTGATTGACAGCATGCCTTTGCTCCCTAAGACAGTCAAAGTTACCAGGAAGGCGACACTTCAGGTTGAAGAGTGGTCCCAGAAGTAATGCCGTTCCAATCTAATGTCCTGCGTCATTGACAACTTCGCAGGATTCGTCCTATTGGGAAACACAAAGAGTCCTCGAGTAATGAAGACGTTGCAATTGTGGAAGGTCTGACGTCGTCCCTTCAGATAACAGAGTTAGTCCACCAGCTGTTCTATATACTAATGTCTATTGTTAAGCAGTTTACTGTCAGGAATACGATTACTGCTGAAGAGCCTGGCTTAGTAGATGAGCCCGACGCTATCTCTGAAGATGCAACGATGGGGAAGAAGTCAGCTCGCTTCCGTGTCAAGCAACTATCTAAGCGGTGCGTATCGCGACGTCACATATAATCAGCATCATATATACTTTTCTATTCGTCTATGAAGAATAGCCCCTATAAGTGCAGCAACCCGAGACTTACTGGCTTCAGTTTCTAAAGATAAGCAGACTGGCAAGGGGGATACAGAAATGCATTGCACTGAAGAGCCAGAGTTGGAAGTGACGGATGAACCTGAAAGTATCGCAGATGATCCTACTGAGGTGAAGAAGAAATCCCGTTTTGGAGTTGAGAGGTTGTCGAAGCGGTATGTGGTGTACGCTCTATATATTGACGGGACTTTTTACTTGACATTTTTATGTTCTTCACAAAGGATCGCACCTGCGCGCGCAGCAACCATAGATCTAATGTCGCCCACTTCCTTCCTCAAAGGTAAAGATACGGAAGAAGTTGAA
The DNA here is from genome assembly GCA_025738555.1 of Cyathus striatus. NCBI lineage: Eukaryota > Fungi > Basidiomycota > Agaricomycetes > Agaricales > Nidulariaceae > Cyathus > Cyathus striatus. Next base: position 958,968 of record JAOVFP010000021.1, read on the forward strand.
TCGGAAGAGACGGAAAAGGAAAAAGAGACAGAAGATACAGAAGAGGAAGAGAAGACGAGTTCTCGACTGTCTGTTTCTCAGTTCAAACGGTCAGATCCTTTCTTATACTGTTATCCATTCCAAACCGATTTACATCGTATATAGATTCATTCCAAGGCGAAACTCTTCGATGAGCGAAGCAGACACGGTAGCCACCGAGGCGGTAGCAGAAGGACCGGATGTTGAAGACGTATATATTGTCCTGAGACCTATTAATTTCAAGCAATCCTCCAGGGAGATTCTTCAGAGAGTCGGCATCGCGACCGACATGGCAGACTTGCAAAAGTTTCTACTGTTACAGCACTGGGGGATTAAAGTCGGGAAGGACTACTACCACCTTCACATAGTCGAAGAAAGGAAAGAAAATGGGAAGTTAACCCAAAGACTCGCTGTTTCTCTCAGTGAGTTTGAGAACGTAACTATCAAATTCCCAATCTGGCAGACTTCGAAAGATCATGTTGAAAGGGTTAAAGGCGGTACGTACATCACGTATCTATGAACCTTGGGGTTGGTTACTTATTTTTAGTTCTCCAGCCATTAGTACGATCCAAGCTATGGGGAGATTCTATAACGAAGACGACGTTCAAGTTTTCGCTGACCAGGGAGAGTTGAAAGAACAGCAACTTTCAGAAGAAGAACGTAAGCTGTACGCTAACGAGAAGAAGCAAAAGTTGTGGGTGCCTATGTTTTTTACGGGAGAATACAACGCGGCCACCAACAGTTGTGTCAATTTCTCTGCTCGGTATCTTTTTGGGCAGATCTTCGACTTCAACCCGAGGAACACGTCGTCGTCCGAGTTCAAGAGGAAGATGGCGTGGCTAGCGAACAAATGGGTATCATCCGGATGTAAGATTGATAAGAAGAAACTTCTGAAGATGTTTGTCAGTCCGCTGGGATTACTCAATCCGATGCGGATTTTAACAAAGACCAGCGATGGAAATTTGTTTGTAAGTACCAACATCCAATATCTATGGCAACATAAACGTGTTTGGTTGACTATCGATAATCGTCTCGGCAGGTTGTACGGCTTGCGCTTGTTTTTATGGGCAAAATCCAGCCCGATGGTACTGTGATAGAGTCACCATCTCCAGGAATGAAGGTAATAACTGAAGGTGAAGCAAAAGAGGCTGGGCCTGCGGCTGAAAAGGAAGCCGACGCCGTTATCGAACAGGTTGAGGAGGAAGGAGACAATATCGTTGAGGATACGGAAGCTGTCGAAGTTGGGGCGACAGATGGCAGGGTCCACTAACCTATAATTAGGTGCCCGGTGTATTAATGTTTCTCGTACATGTACTTAGTATCAAACTGTATTTATCATGAACGTGACTGCCAACTTTTTCCGGAACTCAACTTATACTTACTACATTCACGTGGGGGGATGCGCACGCCGCAGATAGATGAGAAAATATGTGAAGAAAGATAATATATGCCCAAAAGTTATGCGGTGTGTAAAATACAACCATATGATATGTAGTATTACATTATATTTATACACTTCACAGTTATCAATACTAGCATTCCCTCATATAAGTTCTAGCTAGCGGGAGACCATAGACCGCTAGGTGAGCAGCGGTTGGTCCAGCCAACGATATGTGTTGAGCTTTCTTCAAAGTGAAAAGCCGACTCAACATGCGGTTCTTTAGTTGCTCGAAAACCTCCGGGGCAATATCCAACTTCAGATGCCGGGTGTCGGTATTTACGAGAGTCATAAACAAGGGTTCAACGGCATGAACAGCGACCTCAGCCGGCTGAGATGTCTTTTGAGGATATAAAATAGTAAGATGGACAGAAGAATCGGCAACTCCCCCGCTTCCGCTTTTAAATTGCTCAGTCGGTTTAGACCAAGGGGCAACCTTAAAATGAACACGATAACTATCCAAATCGCGACGAAGACTACTGATAGTACGCCTCAAGTCGTGAGTGACATCGGCTACTTTCTCTCCGTCAGCAGAGAGATCGTCAACGTAATATACAAGCCTGAGAGTGCATATAGGCTGTAACGACATCCGTGATAGAAGAAATACACCATTTTGTAGGCGATCCGTGTGGAGCTCGAAAGAAACCAGATTCGAAAGGCGAGCTTTCCCAACGCTAGGTGCAGCTGGGGCCCCGGGCCTAGAGGAAATAGCGAGGGATGCGTGTGTGAGTCCGGGCATTTGGTGTAATACCTTTAGCCAGTCATCCGCCGTCGGAAATGCCAACTTGGCCTGGCCCTTCATGGTAAGTCTTCTGAGGTTCCTATATACTGGTAACCTCATATCAGCGTAGCAGTTCACCAAGTGAAACTCTTGTAGCTTCGGCGCCCCTCCCTCGAATATCGAAGAAGGGATCTTGTACGCAGCGGGGCATTCAAACGACTCCCGCTCGTAAACAATAGATACGCGCTCCAGATTAGGAGCTGGCTTGCGTAATAGACGACAAACCAATGAAAGCGAAGCCTGGGGTAATGCGGCTTTGAAACTTCGGACCCTTGATGTATGGTCACCAAGAGCAACGCAAAGTGCGGGGATGATACTCGTCGATTTGTCGTAACTTGTGAAGTCAAGGTCGATGAGTGGATCACAACGTCTCAAGCATAGTTCCGCCCAGTTAGAGTACAAAAACGAGGAGTGTGAAGTTGGATCCCAGAGTTCGGGCATATCGACCGAAATCTGTCGCCACCTGTGGCAAGTATGCGAGATGGCTTTGACTGCTTGCGTCTCAGGGCCTTTGCACAAGCGGAAAATGTATGCAAGTATCTCTGTGGGTAGCGTTGCTGCAAGGGAGGACATATTGGATTCGCGCCTGCGAGAAATACCCCAAGAGGTTACGCTTCGACCTTGAAGCATCATGATAAAAGTCTGAATAAAGACATCGCGTTTTCGGATAGAAAGATCCATGTTACAAATGGGTTTTTCAGGAACCTGGAAGCAGGCTCGGTCAATGGATTCAAAGCAAAGACGTTTCCAAAACGTTTGGCTTACAAGTTTCTGGGTTTCGCAAGTAGTGTACTTTTACTGTGCTCGGTAAATCAACAATTGAATGTGCATGTTGAGAAGAATGGCAAACAAACCTTGACAACAGCCGGTGTTATTCCTTAGTCGGGAATTATAATGTGAACATCTCAGGAAACGAGCCGTGTCCATGAGTATTAAAGTTACCTGATTTGAACGATTCCAAGACTAAGGAAATGAAATTATTATGAACATCCGTAACGAACATATGGAATAAGCTTACACTGGATGGCAAAACGAACTTTAGAAGGCGTTTAGAAGATGTAAGTAACTCGAAGCGGGGATCCGGTACGGGGACTAATGATGGTAAGAAACAGAAATGAAAAACGAAGAAAAGGGGAAGACAATGACCCTCCCTGCTGGAGAACCCTGAAGAAGTCGGGCGTCCGCATCACACGTGCCCAACATGCGGCGAGGTTGCGGGTAATCGTGCTCCTGGCGTCGACATACACAACAGACATATGTTACAAGCAGTCATTTCTGACATTGAAGCTGCATGAGTACGTGTTAAGCATATGTCAACAGGAAGCATACCGAATACGGTAGGATTTTGACTGCGATCCGCCATACGAACGAACTGCAGCTTTCTCGACATTAGGCTGCGCTACGAATGCTCCACAATACAGGACCGCAGTTTATATGGTTTTACCAGAATTCAAGTATATATTGGGGTGCTCATAGCAACTTTAAATCCTTCTACCATCAGGCCTATGCCGTCTGGACTCTGGAGGGCGGTAGCGAAATAGGTGTTCTGAGTTCCGCGAGTTGCTGCGCTGTAGAACGAAGGAAAGACCTGTATAGCTAAATCATGTAGATGACATGAGATTCTTGCTGTGAGGGTATTTTGCCGATAGCACTAAGTGGTATGTGAGCGGCGCCAACGATCATAAGTAGCTCTAAATGGCCGCAGAGCAATCGAAAGTGCTGCACTCGTTATATAGGCCTATTGCGCAGACCGGTGGAATGAGTTAATGCGAACATAAGTTTAGTTGACGTACCGTTGCTTACTAGTAGAAACCCCTTCAACTCCGGTTCCTTATAATAAACAAGCTTTGCCACTGGCTGCGACTTGAAGCTTGAACAGGTCCGTATAAATGATTATTCCGTCCCTTTTTCTCTACAAATCAAACCATCAACTGCTAAATAGAAGGATACTGCGAGAATTGTGTCTTATTGAGTTGAACCGCGCCGTCGACCTTAGTCTGTTCAAGTATTGACAAGTGCGTAAGGCCGTGGTAGTATTGAAAGGGAAAGAAGAAAGAAAAAAAGAATGTTGTGCTGTGTTGTTGATAACGAAGTCTACAAATAAACACAACTACGTACTTATATTAAGCTTTGGCGCCATTGGACCCCGATGCCGAGCAGATGCCGACCTTAGTTACTGAAGTCAGCTAAAGTCCGAGTCAGCGGTCAAAAGAGATTCAAATGTCCACAGAGTTTGGAACTACTCTGAGTCCTACCACAACGCTTTAAATAACGACACAATAAAGATCAGTTCCTGAGCTAAGATCTCAAGCATGTACGCCCGTGCTGGGTGTAGTTCGCCATGTATAGACCGAGAAAAGTGCATAATACTATTATTTATTGTAGGTTCTGGACAACTGTTCGAACTCGAGTTTTCAGTGAGATAAACCCCAGCCTATCTAACCCTAAAACACCCGAAAATATGAGGGCGGGGGGTTCAAAAAGATAAATATCCGGCGCTATTAGTAAATAAGTCGTACAGTGATCATCGATCATTACAATACCGATGGGAAGTTGATATCTCTACTACTGAAGTACTGAGTGCAACTAAACGTGATTAATTTCAAATCAAAAGAATAGCTACATATACATCTGTACCTTGTGCTCTTCAACATTGTTCTCCCTGAATTAAATTGAATACATAACATCATAAGTAAAGGAAGGTGATTAATATTTATTGGTGGCGCTTCGGGCTCTACCTTCGTGGGCTATCTATCTTCCTCATGCCGAAGTGTTTAAAAGTTGCCGCAGATTTCAAGCTATGAAAGATCTATATCATATCTTTATCTATTACACACGGGTCATCCATAACGCATGAAGCCGCCATATGATATAGTCTAAGTGACAGATATTCAGCGTTCCGCGAAATTGTGGTTCATACTATTGATTCGCTCGCAAAGACTATCCAGGTTTAGCTGATTGCTTGCGTAGACGCGCAAGAGCAAAGGAAAGTACATATTGCAGTGTGAAACGTGTAAAGTAGAAGTTGTAAGCTCGCCCTGTGTATGTATGTACCCTAAGGAGCTATTGTTTGTCTGACTCTCAGTACTAGACAATATGACAGCATTAAAGACATCGTATAATATCTTTCTGCTTTAATTCAAGACCTTTTTTTCTTGACAATTCTACTACTGAGTAGATAGTGTGTTAAGCTCCAAGTAGCGTTACACTGTACTTGTACCCAATAGGTATCGATAAATATTCCACACGATTTCGAGAAGACATACGTCCAAAGTCTAAATGAAGACCTGGAACTGACAGAGGTCTGGCGGCCATGGACGCTTCTCCCGTGATACTTCATTTGACGTCTTCAGCGACGGTCGGGGACATGGCAAAATCACATTTGGAATCCGCTACACCAACAGATCATACCACCATAGCTTAAGTGGCAGATCTCTCAACTCTTACCTTCCAAGTCAGAACCGGAATCGATAACATGAGTATTACAGTGCCCGCGTGATACTATCAGGCACAATTCTCAGTGCTTAGGATACTACATATACCGGAAAACGCATCGATAGCATTAAAAATGAATCCATTAGGAACTTGTTTTTGAAAGCCCGCTTTAGGCAGAAAATCTCGTCCAAATCACTGGAAGCTGGAAGCCGAGTAATCCCGTGAATAGCGTAAACGAATATACCTTGACTACCTATTTCCACTGAAACAGTGAAATGTGACACCGATTCGCCGATGGGCTTGGAAAACTATCAGCCACCATGCTTCTCATGTTTTCATCACCATTATTGTTTGCCTCTGTTTGCTTCTACGTTATCATTGTAGTAAACGAGTTAGACCGTGCAACTGGAGATAAATATTTGAAACGGGTTCAACGTAACACCCCTCAGCGCTCAGCCACCATAATCCTGGGACTCAGGTCTATATTTTCCCCTCCGAGACTTCAAATTATTTCATGACAGCACTGTTGAGAACTTTCATTCCTAAAAATTTTGTGTTTAAGCCACCTCATGTATGTAGGTTCACATAAAATAAAATAGGGGGGGTCACGGATGGCTGGTTCTGGTTTTGGTTCGGACTTTAAGTATACTACATAATATTACATTTGACTACATTTCCTATTAAGTACTTATACAAATTTAAATCAATGCTTGTATTTTACTATACTTACTCCCCAACTAGTAGTATTTACTGATAGTTTCAAAGTGTAGACTCTTGATTCTTGAATATCATAATAGAAAGGACAGTTTGAAATTTGATTTTAATCTACTAATAATAACTAGAGCCTACAATAGACTTTTTAACAGTAGTGAGTACTATGAGAAAAACAAGAAATATGATTGAATATGCCATGAACCCAATCTGTGAACCAGAACATGAACCAATGAAAAACCAGAAATCCAAATGGGGGGGTCACGATAGAACCTGGTTCTGGTTCGGTTCCGACACTTTTTAAATCCTAGAACCAAAGTCAGAACCCAGGTCAGAACCAGCCGAAAATCAGCTGAACCAAGCAACCGTGACCCCTCCTAATTTCAAATGAAATGACTTCGAACTCGTAAATATTATTTGCAACGTCTTGTGTAATTTTGAATTCGCAAGAGTATAATCAACCGACGTGCCATTTCCAGAATGTCTCACGTGCCTGTATTTTCAGCCACAGGATACATCAAAGAGTAGCACGGTAGGTCCTACGGATCACAATAGTATAGCTTAATCGACAGCTCCGCAAAATAAACATTTTTTAAGCTAGGAAAAAAGACCACAACATGTGCGCAAACCGCATGACACCTGTTATCAAAATATCCGATTCATCTCCTCGAGCACTAATTTGAATCTCCGCGCTCCTTCTTGAGTATCCCAGAAGACCTGACTCTCGAACTTCAGCCTCTCACGTTGGAGAAGGCTTACAGTAAAGTGCATTATGTTTCGAGGTCCTTTTTTACGAAAGATAAAGATTGTAAAGACACATGAGCCTGATTTTATCCCCGCTGGAAATCCGGAACCTTCATATAACCTATCAAAAATTCTGAACGGATGAGAATAAACGTGTCAAATATGATTGAGACTATCGATACGTGAAAATAGTGTTTGTCTGATGTTGAAATGAGCTAGTGGATCTCTTGTATATTGGGATTGTTTGCCTTCCCGCCCATGAAATTATTTACGGGACCATTTGACACATTAATCGATAACAGACTCAAACTGATGGAGGATGCTGGTCCATCATGGACCCTTCGATGTCATAGTCCTAAGACTCCATGGCACGCTAAGCTATATATTTAACACCACAACAATCATCTTCATTAGTCCATACTAACAGCTACATATATGTTAGTTATATGATGAATTAAGGGCGGGATCTCTGCAGCTCAACTTGCGTGATACTCATTTTACTTACTAAAACCGAGCCAGGCATACAGAAAAATGGTGAGAGAGAGAGATAATTACATATATAGGCTTACATACTCACTGTAGTTGCACGACAACCTTAATTGACACTGGCTCTTTGGGACCAGGTGCCACATGCACGTAGCATCTATATGTTTTCCGTTTCAGTAAATGTAAACAAGTTCTGGGATGTTGGCTCAGGTCAGAATAAATTATAACGGCAATGTAACGCCACAGAAAAACACTGGAAGTCATGGCCTATGACTTCATGATAAGACAAAACGACCATTACAAGTTAGTACAAGGAACAAAGCGAGAAAAACCGGGATAATGTGAAACCTGATAACAGTGCCCCAGCATTATGAGCAGAAAAGTATCTTTGACACCGTGTGTGTTGTCTTGGAATCGTGAAAGTTCTCGTGATGCATGGCAGACGCACGGAATCAGCAAAATAGGATTACCTTTGCATATAAATACGACCTTGATTTCTGCATTTCTAGCCGACAAGCTCTCTAGTCCTCATTCTACAGCCTCTCAAGCCTATATACTATCGTCTTTTCCAGTATGCGCTTCTCTGCCATCGTCGTTGCTGCTATTTCTTTTGCCTCTGTCGCAATCGCATCTCCAAATTCTCTTGCAGCCCGTCAAGGCTGTGATTTGGTCGTTTGCATCGCAGACATTTTACTTATATGTAAGTCATCTATACGGTTGAACGTTGTTTATTCTAATAAGATATTGTTCCCAGTGGAATCATTACCACCTTCCCAGATTCCAGCGAGCTGCACTTCTCTCAGCCTTTTTAGTGGTGAGTATTGGCCACTTTATTGCACAAATAACATATGTATTGAATGGTATGCATTTCAGATTTGGCCGATGTGGAGGCTTGCCTCTGTGCCCTTGCTGAAATTCCTGGAGTTATAATTGTAAGCATCGGCTTTTCACATGACATTAATACCTGGCGGCTGGTACTCGACAGCCGAGTCCCTCTTGTGTTCCCGATTGCTTCCCTACCCTTCCTTGCCCACCGGTCTGAAGAGATCAAACATTACCCGGGTCCCAAGCGTGGAGTCTGTCATAATCAACATCATTTTCATGAGCAATGGACTGGCATTGCCTAAAAAAAATGGAACTCTACGGACCTTAGTAGCATATACTAGATGTTGTGGGGAGAATTCGGGACATTAGATATGGACTAAAGCGAGAGGTAGACCGTTGCGTACCATTCGATGTAGCTATGTCAGTTATACGGTAAAAACTTGTAGTAGGAAGCTCCTCTGCAGCTTGTCATTGCAGGAGCCACGATACTCTCCTCCGGTGTACATTTGAATCTGATCGTGCAGCGTCAATTGTACTAATGCAGAAATGCAGGATGTATACTAATTATTCGTGCCTCAAGTTGACCAGTCTGGACCATAACCAATCTCGAGATGGATAATGAGATACCTTAAAACTTGTGTAAGGATAGAGGTCAGAACATGCTGTACTCGGAGGTGGATTAGCCATAGCATTTAGCCAAACAGTGAGTTCGTAAGATTCAAGATGGGTAGGGGAATACTTCCAGAATGAAGAGTACAACAGAAACTCATAGTTCAAGCTACGCAGCTAGCTGGCACCCCTTTCACCATATCTTTTAATCAAGTCTTATCGAGAAACGCGAAAGGCGCGGCGTCCTGAACTTGCAGTGATCTTAGGGGTATTCAACATAGTTGTTCCACAGCCATGTAAAGTGTAACCTAACAGTGCAGTCCTTGTGCTACACTTCCGTTTCGATGGGTCTGAGATTTAGTACTTTGATCAACATCAGGCAGTGGAGTACGGTGTTCCAGAACCGCAAGCTTTTCCAAATTTGATCAGCGCTCTAGGCTCAACAAAACCCTTCTCACGAATCACGTGGACCTTCCATATGTAGACATACGTCAACGGGAAGGGCACTTCGTGAGACGGGCTTAGACCAAAGTCCAGGAAAGTGCAGGGCAGTGTAAAATGTGTAGTATATTCGCTCTGGGGCCTCGAGTTCAAACCAGCAGTATGGCATTGGTAGAAAAGAAATGTTACATTGCTTCTTTCACACAACACTATGTATATAAAGATTTAAAATGTGTTCGGTGAAGGTCTCAGTGAGGGAGACAATTTGACGACCTCGCAACACTTGAGAACAACGAAATGACTTCAAAAGTGACTTTATATTAACTTCAAAATGATCGCTTACATAATAGACACTTCATTTGGAACTAATGATGGAAAATTTGATTTACACTGCCCCGGTAAAATACGGACTTTAGTACAAGACCGTCCACGGAGTGGACGTATCCACTGGACGTATCCACTCACGTGGATGTATTGAGTCGAGACTAATCAGCCCCAGTCAAAAATCAGTCTAGGGCTGTTGAGCCGAATCGAGTGAGATAGAGCCTCTCGACTTTATCGAGGGACATCGAGTAAAAATAGCCAAGTCACAAAATAAGTTCTTGGCGGCCTTACATATGCAAAACTATGAGACACTTCGCTAAGACAAATCTGAGCGTATCGAGGGATTTCTAGGCAAAATGACATTGTGAGAATGAAAACTTTGCTAGAAGGCGTTCATAGGACCCCCGAAAACTCCCATAGAGGTTGAAGGACGGACTCGAAAATCGATACGCGGACAGATTTTGGCGGCATAAGGGCCTCCATACGCGGATTGTGGATGATACATCCAAAATTGGTGAGTTATACGGATTTCGTCCTCCGACCTTGTTGAGCGCTTTATAAGCGCCAAAATCCGCCGCAGGCGCTTAATTTAAAGATCCTATATAAAGTGATGTATGAACTAAAAAAAATCAATACTTGTCTGTCTATAAAGTAGTCGGAAGTTCCTTTATTCTGTTACAAAAAACTTCTGCATTTGGTTAATACATTACCTATAACATCCATCGTCCGGTCGTCGTTCTTGCTCCCTCAGTTTTCGACTTATAGCCGATGAAAACACAAATCCAACACAAATCTTCGTCTTTTCTTGTCTCTTTCATCTTTAAACTTTTACATTGTTTGGTACTTTCTGTAGGTTTCTTGTTTGAGCGGTGTCACGGTTCTCATTCTAGTCGCGAGTGCCTTCCCACTACTGCTCCTGCTTATTCTTGTGATGCTAGCTCGAGTGATTGGAATTTTGACATGCAACGGTTGGATAAAAATACTACCCTGAACTTATTTGCGCAGAACTTTGCTGACTCTGTACCATTTTGGACAAAAACAGGGCTGTTGTACTCAAATTTGGTGATAACTACTTATGGGAGCTCGTGTACATGATGCGCTCTTTTGACAATAAACAGGGTCATCTTGCAGTTTCTAAGCAACAAAGGGGTGCTCTGCGCAGCGGCGCCTTCCCCCAACCTTCGGCACCGGACTACTCAACTGTACGCGGACAGTGAATGGTACCTCCTTCTGCACGCCATTCCATACGCGGATTTTCCACCCTACCTATTCGCCGAAAATCGATCAAATATACGCGGACTGTCCTCCGACATAGGTCCAAAAGTCCCAAAATATACGCGGACTCGTATCATACCTCCATGGGCGCTTTCGGGGGTCCTGCGTTCATTTCCCTTCTCCATCACTTACATATAATTGTTGCACTTACACACAACGTACGGCAGACCCTTTTCTTTCCCTACCCCCGGCTTCTCGTACTTCTCTTTTCCAGCCCTCCCCTACTTCATTTGTCCATGAGCGAGGCTACAGGTCTATGTAACTTCAAAGGTACGCGTTTCCTTCTCCGTTTTATTGTGTCATCGCACAACGTAGAGCTAACCAGTTGGTAGTTACAGGTTACCGTGGCGGCGGCACGGCCTGTGGTTTCTCTCGTCACGCGCCGCCACCTGCCGCCGCTCCCTCACATCGGCACTCAGCTTTCTTCAAACTCACATAGACGTTCCATCTCAGAGGTTAGGATCATGGGTTTGCATCGAGTTTGGTATGTATTCAATTGATCGTCACCAAACTATCGCTAACTATGTGAAGTCGTTACTAGCCAGCTCGCGCACAGCAAGACAGTACAAGCTGCTAGACTTCGTTGGTAAAGTAGGTAGTATTAGACTAGTAGTTAGAAATATATATGCCTATATAAATTCCAATATATGCTTTTCTGATATCTACAAATCCACAGGAAGTGCAATGGAAGTGCTTCAACAACCCAAGATATAACTAGACTTCCGCTATGTTAGCACTAGATGTTGCTATACCTGCCATTAAATTAGCATCTCGGCAAATGAGACTTATTCTTGGCACTGGACTAGATTCGACGTGCTTAGATGTCACTCGTAAAAAATCGTTATATTCCAGATTTTCGTGGGATATCAAGCGATATCTGGTCTTCGATCTCACTGGATACCGCTTGAAATCCCTAGACCGACTTTTGACTGGGAATCAGCGCTCAGTGTTAGGCGCAAATCATTGATCGATTCCCACTATGGCTGTGTGACGAGTAACTGTTCCGTCACGCTAGTGTCACCTTGCCGTCGTCGTTCAACCTCAGCGCGTTCAACTGTGTTGGTAACTGCGAGCTTCTCCGTGGTCAAATGGGCCTCAGCTGGGCAGGAAGTTGGGACAAGTTGAATGTTAGAGGTACGTACGAGTGCATAATTACTTTCGTATGGACACACTGATGCCTATCGATTCACCATTAGCTGTACACACAATCAACGCAACTATATTGCCACTACACCGGAGCGCATCATCTCGCACTCGCTGATGGTCTGCCCTGTATTACCACCATCTCCCTCGATGTAAACAGCGCGAATCGGTGTGCCATCCGGCAGGTTTGGATATCAGATCATCATCGTCAAGTCTGTAGGGCATATGCCAGTCATATACATGGGACCTTCAAAGTATGTATGGGTTTATACGTATTATAAAGTCACTGATCAAAAGCACCCACCTGCTTAGGTGTTGTTCATGCTAACTGATAGGCTGCCTATCTTCCCGACCTCATCATCTCCCTTCGCCATATCCCTCGATGTGAACAACGCAAAGGAGCCTTAGCAGCGAGCAACCTCGCCATCTATAAATGCTCAATAACCCCCTCGGCTATGCATCTTTCTGGCCCTCGCGTAGTGTTCTCCTCACCTACCCTTCCTCCGGTATCCAACCCAACATATCCCAGTCCTTCTTCTTCACCCAGATCAACCCTGCCTCCTACCCCTCCTCCGGTACCCAATTCAACATCTCCACTGGGTCCAACATAATGGCTTATACCGGGCTCTACTTAACGCGCACCCTAACGAGCTCTGAGACGCGCCATTGTTTTGATTGTTCGGACTTCGGTTCCGTTGTCATCTGACATTACGTGGCCTAATTTAGAAATATCCCCCCGCGAGCCGGAATCGGAACACTGAACAGGAATTCAAACAAACGAGATTAAGTGAAACACATTTTTACAATGGTTTTTACTTATTAGGCTTGTCTGAAATATGAACTCATGCTACTAAACATGAATTTAAAACGTCCCTTTTGCAGTGAATAAGTATTCTACTTTTGGATGTACCATTCTTAATATTTTAACGGGGGTCTCGCTCACCCTAATCGTACTGGAATTACATATGTTGTAAGGAGTATGTACGTGCTATACTATGTACATGGCATACTGTAGCATAACTTTGAGGTCATCATATGGCAGACACGTTGAAGGTCCGCGGAAAATGTCTTACATATATATAACACGAAATGCTGACGAAGTTACGACGACATCGCACATAACATGTCGCAGATGGAGCGGATTGGCGGTTTATGTCACTTAATCTAGACAAACTGTGCTTAACTCCATCACGATGACAGCTAGGCATTAGTCGTTCCAAATGCGACTGACATAATAATACAAATATTATTGTAAGCCGCAATGTTAAACATGCTTCATCTTCGACAAAGAAAGAATAAAATGCTGGTAGTACCAGTGCACTAGTGTGTACCTATGTTACGAAACGACCTTAATCATAACTAGTTAGCGCAACATATTTCCCAGAATATCCCGTAAAACATCAATGGGCTGGACGTAGCTCGGTCGTTCTGTCTAACATGAATCGGTCTAAATAAAGTGTATTGGACAGTTATGAAGCGTTGTCGTCTATACGAAAATGGAAAATATGCCTGTCGTTGAGTATAAATATGTCCCAGATTCTTCAGTTGCTTCCCAGGCAAGTTTCCTCGTCTTCCTATCTTTAAGTCCACATTCCTTCCAAGCTACTACCAACATGCGTTTCTTTGCTATCTTCATCGCTGCCTCTTCTCTCTACACCGCTACACTTGCGGCTCCAACTGTCCTTGATACTCGCCAACTTGAAACCTGCTTGTCTGATACCTGTATCAGCGCTATCGTCAGTGGGATTTCAGGTATGTCCGGACACGAATAATGAAATTGTGCACAACGATGGTTGACGATATGAATTTCAGCGCTGCCAACCACGTTGAACCCCAGCCTTCCTGAATCGTGCACTTCGCTAGAATCCGACCCAAGTGGTTTGTATTTGACATTAACTATAATAATATCTCAAAACCTCAATATTTGTGTTCGATTTTAGGTATCATTGATTGCGTATGTGCAATTTCTAGTGTTATTATTGTGAGTGTTTACCTACTTTGCTTACTCGGGCTATCAGTTTACTGAGAGAGATTGTTATGGTTCGTGAAGAACTATAATCGTTGGTGTATTCCCTTGAATATAAATGTTAGCGTAAACTTTAGTAAATGAGTACTTTACCTATGATATGAGATTGGTTTCGTATTGAGCGGGTGTTGGGTAGAGTGAACAATTGTTGGTTCAGTCTAGAGCGCGATAAGATTCTTTTTACAAGACAACCTTAGTTTCACCGTTGTAACCGCTGGGGGAAAGGCCACGTGATCTTTCCCGCAATAAACGTTAGAGCAAGTCAGTAACGTTTTACAGCGATCTTATAGAATAAACAGAGCAGATCTGTGTTTATTCTATTCGTTGATTTAGACTTAGAAGTCTCAATACAAGGGTTTGAAATATAGTTGGCAAAGGGATGATATTTACGGTGAGTTTAATCAAGTATTTATACAAAATACCAAGTAGCCTCGTGTAATGTATCTAGATCATTCTACTACCATCGCCAGGCATCCATACGATTCATGTGTATGCAGTATAATTCCAGTAATGCGTAGAATAAAGAAAAAGTAGAGGCATATGTGTAGTAGAGTAGTAGTATACTATACTAAGTGAGGGAATGAGGGATACGAAGGCAAGCATAAGTAATAGAGGATCATATATCATAACAGAGATCCTTTCAGCCACCGCCGGAGTGTAGTGGATGCATTCCTTGTCCATGAGCATCTTTGGTGCCGGGCCGGGTCCAAAGCTTGGAGATGATGGTGTTCACTGTCATTGATGTATTTCCCTGGACAGCATTTCCTTTAGATATCGTTTTAGCACTATTAGACTTGAAGAAAATCTACAAAAAAACTGTGGACGATATTACGTATTTAATTCGACAATCTAATCATTCATGTTGACTGTGTTCTATACATTGCAGTTGTCGGTAGCAAGTTGAGAAGCATTACGTATCATCGGAGATGTGATATGGAACGTTAGCATACTCCTGATCAATGGTGTCTCGGGATCTAACATATTATGTTCGAGTTTAAATTACAGGACATAGTATTGGGACTAGTACAACTGCTACATCCTTTTGGTATCTGTTCTGAAGCATACTGTTTCGAGATCGGTCATGTTCTCTCGCGAATGTGTCCTCCAAATGCATAATACACATCAAATTATGCTTTTTTGCTTAGTCAGATATACTGAGCTGACAGATCATGTTCTATTACTATGCCTGGCATAACATAGTTTATCTTATGAACGGCCTGGCAGCACGACTGTGAGATCCAAGTTGGTAAAAGTCACTTTCGCTACTGCTGTTCGATTAGCATACAGAATGGATACATTGAAAAGGTATGACTGCTTCCTGTTCCACTGTCAAACACTTGCATGGTCATTTTATCTAATCCTGTTAATTTAAAGTATGTTGCAAAGCGTAGATATGGCAGCAAGCAGCATCCCACGCAGAAGCTTACTAACCCGCATTTTTCTGGAAAAGTCTACATAGTACGAACGGGCTCGCCAGGAACTGTGAGGCTCTGTAGAGCAGACGTTTCGTCTGCACTACAAAACTTACCATTTTATGAGCTGCGTTCGCTCAGATCACGTGACCGATATCGCAAAAGATAACGATATCAAATCTAGCCGTACGCGCAGCAACGCGCTATCCTCATTTACTCTCCCCCTCTCACCTGTCCCCTCCCGCACTTTCCCTCCAACGCTAATGGTCCTATTCCCCTCCGAACGCTATTACGCATCTAGAACTCAAGATCGTCGGTATTGCGCGCTACCAAGAGCCACTAAATACTGCAGTTCACCTTACCGGTGGCAGTATCATCGCCTCTAGTCTCTCTCCTCAAGTTTTCGCTCTTCAAAATTTCATTCTATTCAGTCCTACCCTCGTGTTTCATACTATGCTATATAATCTACACAAATCTTCGATCTCAAGACACTTAATCTCTGTTTTAATAATCATTCCTCATTAAGTATAGTCTTTATTCTAACTCCTACATAATCCATGTATCTACTCCTCCCCAACTCAGTGAATTTTTCCCCGCTCTCAGTTGAGCGTTGAGTCTCTGTCTTTGTCTCTAGGTTCTTGCCATCGTTCTCGACTATTGTTTTACCGTTTCGTTCTCGAAAATCCGTCAAGTCTTTTTGTCAAAACATTATTTTCGAAGTTTTTCTCACTTGTTACACTCCCACCAACTCTGCACTGTTACTAATCACACTCTGGCATACCTTAGGACTCCTCAGTAGAACGGACGTTCGACAACTCGTATTCTATTTCTTTGTTTAGGCCTTAACGCGCCTTTTACCCTTACAGCCCCAGTACAATTTAAATATATGACCATTGCTAGAGGGAAATGTCACTGAGGCTCATGGAAGACACAACACACAACTACACAAATAATTCATAACTCGTTCGAAAACAAGTACATACAGGCTAATATACATATCTTATAACTATCAGCTGATGAGATATAAAATCTCCCGGTGAAATACATCAATGACAGCGACCGTCATCTCCACGCTTGGGACCCGGAGAATACGTAATACTTTCAAGCCATGGGGCAAGTAGGAACGCTAAGAAAGCAATCGGCACATGCTCCTGGCTGTTAAAAGTCACATTATAAGCTGACTGAATTTATATTGTGAAGAAATGAGCTTGCAGTAGTAGCAGTCGAAACTTGCTGAAGTACACCACAGAAACAGGTGGTGAGGTCCGAAACACCTAAATGTCATACCGACTCTTTAGAACTGTATTTATGATGAAATCAAAAATACTCGCTGGCGGATGAAACACTAGCAGTGCATGAATATGGAGTACTGATTAGCCCAGCCGCTGGTAACACATCAGCTTGGGTTAACACCACTAGTCACTCTGACTTACTTGCGATGAGTGCCTCTGCGCAGCTGACTACTCTCAAGACACTGCACTGGCCTTGACGAGGAACCAGAGCATTTGGTGCTGCAATCGCAATAGAGAAGAACGAAACAATAGCGGCGAAGCTGGCAGAGAAGCGCTTATTGATAGCAGACTAGCGTGTTTGAATGTTATAAATGCTGATAAGAGAACTTCTCCGGATAGTAAATGCCAGACACTTCGTCGTTTTATACACGAATTCCTCCCCAGGTTTCCTTTTTCCGCATATCCTCCTTTAGACTTGTACGAGTCCTTTCAAAAATCAACGCACAGATGTATTGGAATGTTTCTGCACTCTGTCATAGATACTTTCCACCCATTGTTGCCAGCGCACTGTATACTTACAGGGTCCTTAAAGTGTACATATGATCACAAAATAGTCACCCCTCCCCTTAAAATAAGAATCAGAAATGCTATCACTGGCTCAATATCTAAGTAAATGTATGACCATCATAAACGGTGGCAAGCTCTTGAAGATGCTAATGATTTTTCGCGTCGAATATGGCTTGAAAGATAAGTAGATTCAACGAGGTCATCAAAAAACTACATCTGTCATTGTACGTTTTATTTTGAATGACACGATAAGCGTCACGTCTTGGTTCATGGTCATATAAGGCCTTCTCCGCCTCGAATACATACTTGATTTGAACAGTTGGAGATGGTCTCCCGCGAACATGTTCTTCGCCTCCATAATGTGCAACTCTAACTTTGTTCAGGCCTGAATCAGATGTATAAGCTTCGGTCAGATAATCTATACTCACCTACATACCCATACCATGATTGACATGACATTGGAAACACCACTGAATGCGAGTGAATGCAAGTTCAGAGTTAGCCGATACTAGCTACATTCGATTTCTCATTCGACTAGGACTAGCCTATTCTTTTACAGCCGCATTACAGTTTACTTGCATGTCCATTGGCACTTCCGAATGTGTACACAACCAGACCAAAAATATTCATGTTTTCCAGTAAATAACTATAACTTTTGTCCGGGTGAAGCAGCCGACGACCGTTTCTAAATAATTATAATTTGTATACCGCCACGTAAGTAACGTAAGCTCGCATGTCATCCATATGTAGCCCTCCGAGGCCATGTCACCCCTCCATTCCCTCTTCTGTTGCTAAACTCTTCAATCATGTTTCGAATTCTTTGTCTTCGCTCGAGTCTCTGGCGAGCTCTATACCAGCGACGCAACGTCAGGTAAACAGCAACAATCAACAAAAATGCGGCTATCACAGCTCCAGATATTGCGCCTTTCAGCGAATTCGCCTTTTGTGCTTGATCGGCTGACATAGACCCTGGCGTAGGGGATGGAGAAGATGCGTGGGAAGAGGTTGGTGCGAGGGGGTGCTTGCTTGGCTTGCCTGGTATGGGGAATGTGATGGGACCGCACTTGCCATAAATCGTGTAGTTCTGTATTGTTGCTTTAGCTATGAGCATTACTGACCTATTTATGGCGTTAAGTAAGAATCAAGGTTATCGAAGCTTGTGATGTGGAACATACCCTTCGTGGTTTGGCATTGGAATGCAAATATCTGCTTCCTTATCGGAGAGGGGAATTTCATGGGCAGGTGAGGGGAACACATGAGCTGCTTTATGTTTTGATGTTGGCACGAGCGTGAAATTTAACGCGACATGTCTATCGCGATAAGTAATCTGTACCTTAGTACAATAGTATGGGAATCGCGGCTTACTCGATCATGGATTTGATCGGTGGTATATCCCAGGAAGCATGAATGGCCTCCACAGGAGGACAAAACTTTATGCATTGAAGATTTAACATAATTGAATTGTGTACCATTGCCCGAACAGCATACGAATGAATTGAAAGTAGAAAAATGCTTTTAAATTCAAACTATAAGGCTTGAAAGATTTTATCAGATAGTCTTGTTAATACGACGTACACTGAAAATATTTGCATGTTACACCAGCAACATATGTAGGAACTGTGTTCAGATAGATTAGAGCAGGAGTATGAGACGAGATGACATAGGGGGAAAGGAAGCAATGTATGCATGAACAGCAATTTAATATGTTGTCTATATGATGATCAACACTTTCGGGAAGCACTGATCGGCGGTTCCTGAGACATCGTCATCACGAGCAATGTCATGGTAATCGGGTGCAGATTGAAAATGCCCACCGTCAATCAGTACAAATGAGAGCTTTCCAGAGCTTTACAGGTCTGGGGTTGATTTGAGTCCATGGATGTGTGCTGTTCTCTCGTCATCTGCCAAATCGAAATATAAATTGAACAAGTAATCAAACTATGCAGTGCAGCGGCATAGTGTAATCGGTATCATCGCGTTTCCCAGTGCACACATAACTTACATGCATCATGTAGGCGTATCTGTTGATCACTGTGATTACGGGAAGGCCATTCTGATAAGAATTGTGGTTCCAAATGAGGTTGCTTAGCCCCCGCGATGGTACTGCATTCTGAATGCCTGAAAACGATCTCAGTTGCTCCCGTCTATCACCTTCAAAATGCAGTTATTTGGCAATGTTAAAAGCGCAGTATCCTGCCGCTCAGTTGGACATTCGGTCCTTTCCAACTCTTTGTCGATCACCCGTCACATGCTTCGAAGCTAGACTCTCCAATCACGATACTGATAAAGCGGAATGGCATCTTGAATAGGCCTGACGACGGTTAAAGCTAAGTTTATGCGATACGATTCTATTGGTCCATACGGGTTCAGTTTCGGGATTGAAGCGCAGTGAAGATCAACCAAGGCATAATTTTCAGCGAGAACTTTCATTAAATGATATCAAGCAAGAAGGTAATATAACTAGCCTCTAGACATTCCACCCCGCATTCAACCTCCCTGCGTCCCGCTCCCTGCACTCTTCGCATAGTCCATTCCGCCCCTGGCGTTCATCCGTTGGCTGCTGTACCTGGGCCGTCCCAGTAGACAAACTCATTCTACGTTTCCGACGGTATACGTACCAGCGACGTATTGATAGCACAACAGCTATAAGGAACGAAAACACAGCTATCGTAACTCCCACTATAGTACCTCTAGTTATCGACTTCGCCTTTCGCTCATCCGCAGGAGACGGGGGCGATGGAACGGAAGATGCCAAGGCAGTAGGAAGAGAGTTATTTGTGATGTCATTTGATGTGATATGAGGAAGGTTGCATTTTCCGGTTGCGACTGTTTTGTTTTTCAGGACTGCTTTTACTTTTACTCTGAATGTTAGGGATCTGACATCGAACTTTAGTGTTAAATTGGAATTGAGGAATAGTTTTAGACGTACCCGTACTTCTCTATAGTTGCACTAGGGATCATTATGTCTTTCGTTTTATCCGAGAGTTTAGCCATGTATTGTTTGGGATTCAGGGCCTGTTTTGATGTTTTGAGTGTTATATTTAATGGGATGTGTCTATTCCAGTTAATATTAATGAGTGAGATCATTCGAGGCGACAGCTTACTTGGCTTTATACATTAAGTTAGATGGAATATTCCAAGTAACTCGTACAGCTTCCGCTGGGGAAGATACCATCGTGCATTGAAGTTCTAAGTCTGCTTTGTTGTTTGCCGCTGTTCCCCGAACGGCGAATAAAAGAGTGAATAATAAATAAAAGCTATTTCGAAATTAACGACACGTAATACCTATGAAGACTTGACGTACATTAAATAAGTCCCCAGCATATCAGACCAGCACCATATGACTCGCGGGTAAGGGTCTCGTTGAGAATGTACACCTAGGTAGAGACAGGCATAGGAAGGGAAACGAGAGAAAGGTGCACACAAGCAGATTTATATTGGTCTTCGTGATGATTGTTTCCTTTTAATCAAGTTCGGGATTATTATCATCTCTGTGTGCGATCTTATCGTAGTTAGGCGGCCACTGAATCGAGAAACCGAAAGGGCATGTAGTAGGACAGTAATGAAGTTGTCATGGATAATGAGAGTGACCTGTATGGAAGTGCAATTTCTGTAGAAGTTCCCTCGCCCACCCTATATACAATATTTGTGACGTTGACGCACTTGCTAGAATGTTCGGAGATAACAAAGAAGCATTTGTTCACCAGTACGTTGTAAATATAGACATTACAAAAATACGTTGATTTTATAGCACGGCGTTGCCGAATCATTGTTCTTAATGCGATGATGGTGATGATGGCAATGAAATGGAGGTTGCGGTGTAGAAGCAGGGATCACTTCTCTGAACTTTGAAGACAGTCAAATCATGCAGGTTTGGGTTAAAACTGAGGGTGATAAGGGATATATCGAGATGTTAGAGGAAGACCTGAAAAAGAAGGAAAATGAGGTCACGATACACAGATACGGCCTAAGAATCCCAGCCAGGGTCGACCATTGAACCTTACTCCATCATTCGTCTTCATACCATACGGAGACTATACCGAAGGTAACGCCCCATCGACATTTACGTATGTTTTGAATGCGCTTGAAGGTCTTAAGAGTTGGCCAGAGGTGAGGAAGGTGAGCCGTACTAGAGAGCTACAGAACGGTAAGAAGGGAAAGGATGGTTGCATTGTCACGCGATACGGATTTATTTGGCTGCTCATATCGACCAAACATTGCCAGATATGGAATTCTAGTCAAACGATACGCCGCATTAGCTTGAAGGAAATAAAATCATAGTTAGTCAATTCTCAGAGAAATACAAGAGAGTAGAAGGTTATAATACAACGGTTTAAACTGTATAATGAGCAAGAGAACATAAAATGGTAATAAAAAACAATAAAACTGAAATAAGAAGCCAGTACATTTTTACGAGTAACCCAACCCACCCCTCCACACGGCACCACATACTTGTACACTTGATTAGTACTACTGGAGTAACATGCTCAAAAAGACTGTTAAAATATTTTCTGACATCCAAGTAATACATGGCATATATAATAACTTTACTGTTACTTGAATGGTGCACAAGTTACAGATTCTTCTATGCCATGCTGCCATGTTGGAAATACCAGGTTCTCATGGTATATATATGCTTGTATAAAAGGCTATAAGTTATTTATCACTTTTTCGCATGCCCAATACTCAAAGGCCATCAAAAACAGACTGCATCACCACATTCACCAAAAATAATTGATTCGAGACTTTTAAAACATAGCTCACTGTGAGGGTTGAACGTGCAGTGCAGCTGTGTCTGACACTCTATCCAATTGACTTAGGTGTTCTCTAGTTATTTGGTTATATAAATAGTTGATGTGATGTGAAAGTTTGTTAACTGGGCGCACTTATGTATGTATTTTAACACTTGTAAAACTTTTAACTCCTAAGTTCTCGTTGTTTCAATGCACGATTGTCATCACCGATAGATTGAACAACGTGCAAGTGGAAAGCTACTAGTTCATTTACACTATGTTGCAGTTGGAACAGATAGCCACATGTAATTGATTACTTGCTCATCAGATATGCTCACTGAGATTGTAAATTTTAACAATGTCTATGGTTGTTAAAAAAGTTTATTTCACAATATCATTATTCAACATGTATAATTGTTTTCGCTGGCTTGAGCTAAGCTAATGCTACTATTACACCATGTTGTGATGTAGAATACAAGTTAATGTGTATTTTTTAATGGGCTGTACTATTTTAAAGCCATGTACTTGTACAGTTTATTACTACTTGATCACATATTTTTCAAACATGCTCAGCCTGACAATTGTTAAAAAAATTCTTTCGCTAGAGTCTTTAACGTTAATCAGATGCAAGTGACAAGCTCAGTACTGTTACTTTTACGCCATGTTGCAGCTGGAGAAGATACCAAGTTGTGCTATTTATGATATGCAGTAATCACACTACTTTGTGATTACTTGTTTATCAGATATGCTCACAGACTTTAAATTTCACCAATCTCCATCACTGCCAGAAAAATATTGCACCTTGTATCATATTCAACATGTGTAGTTGTTACCAATGGCTTGAAATAAGTCAATGTTACCTTTACACTATGTTGTGTAGTAAACATATGGTCATTTGGGGTATTGTGATTTATGTGGTGAGTACATTTTGTTCAATAGAGAGCACCCTGGGTTAGTGAAGAAGTACACTGTATTACTACATCCATCAAAAAGTGGTGGAAAGACTATATATATAGCCCACTGAAAGGGTTGAACTCGCAGAATGACACTCTATTGGATAGTAGATTGAGCTAGGCAGGTGTTGTTACTAGGATAAATAAGCTAATGTTATCTTTACACCATGTTGTGATGTTGAAGTAGTAAAAGTATGTGTTTACAGTGGGCTCTTTCTTGAATGTCTTATTCAAATTTCATGGAATTGTGATTCATCATTCATGCACTGAGTGCATTTAAAAAACTGTTAACTTGTTCAATTAATGTGTAAACGCTGTGTTAGTGAACATGTACATACTACTCCCATATATAAAAAAGATTTGGAGATGTATGATAATGTATAGCCCACCGCGAGGGTCGAACTAGCAGCCTTCAGATGACACTTGACATTGTGTTCAAACCACGCCGTGTAAGAGTCTGACGCTCTATCCGATTGAGCTAGGCAGGCATTGTTATTGCGTTACATAAGACAACAGTTTACCAGCTTCCCCTAAACCAAACATCGGAAGATGCCATCGATCCTGATTCGAATCAATCTATGATTTAATTTTTTTTTTCAACAGCCATTTTATATATTTTCCTTTTCTCCTTCCTGCTTCTCCGCTCGTCCGTCCGTGAAGCATTAACTTGCTTCGGTCCTACTCTCTTCCACTGCCGCTGCCACTGTTTCTGCTCTACGCTTAAAGAACGAAAGAAAGCAGAACTTGCTAAGCTCAACAAACGAACCTCGACTCTTCGATTGAATCTCGAACGCACGATGTCATCTCAGATCTCGCAGCAGTACGCTTGTATGTTTCTTTTTTCTTTTTTGGTTTTGAGTTGTGGGCTGGGAGGAGAGAGGATGGGAGGTGGAAGGTGGATGGATGCGGTGGATGTGCTGGATGAGATGAGCCTGTGCCTCGCGCTCAACTCGTGTTTCATGCTGGCCTACATGCTACGGCTCGTGCCTCTCCCACCCTCCTTCCTACCCCACTCCCTCGTTGAATTTGAGAACTAAGCTGATGCCCTTCAACAGACCGCGCTCAAAAGACCCTCGGGCTAGTCGGTGGAACGCCTGACTACATCCCGGTCCAGGGGTTCGAAGCTCCCGATGTGCCTGCTAGGACATACGTGTACAGCGCCGATGGTCGCTTTTTTGCGTATGCTTTGCCTAATGTGTACGTCCTTTCTTTTCGTGTGGATGTTGTGGGTTTCTGTGTTGTCGGATCTATGCTAACTACGTTACAGGGTACGGATATATCAAGCAGAAGGCGCACAGCTCCTCCAAGAGCTGCCATTGGCCAATATCGTTGAGATAGGGTTCAGTCCCAGAGGGACGTATTTGTCAACTTGGGAACGTCCAGGTTCGTCTTCCCTCTCCCCTCCTCCCTTCCCCCACCCCTTACCCCTCCCACAACAGTAAAAAAAGACGACGGAACACAACACAAAAACCATAGAATCTTCTCAGCATCAACAGGCAACGAACTCATCTCCTTCACTCAAAAATCCCAAACAGACTTTGACGTGCAATACACCTTTTCCGAGTCTCATGCCATCCGGCTTGTCAATTCTGAGATTCAGGTGTATAGGCCGGCGGAGTGGGAGAAGGGGGTGGTGGATAAGCTTAAGGTTGAGGGTGCTAGTATGGTTCGATTGAGTCCTGGGTTGAATCCTAGTGTTGCTGTGTTTGTAGGGGAGAAGAAGGTTGGTTGTTTACTTTCGTCACGGAAGAAGTCGCTGACAGCTCGTTTCACTCGCAGGGAGCACCAGCCTCAATAAAAATCCACCCCCTCATATCCCTCTCATCCCCACCCACATGCCAAAAGAACTTCTACAAAGCAGATAGGGCAACGATCAAGTGGAACACCCTCGGCACCCAAGTCCTCCTTCTAACACACACGGAAGTGGATAATAGTAATAAAAGTTATTATGGAGAGACGGGGTTGTATCTTTTGAGTGCGGCGGGGAACTTTGATTGTAGGGTTGTGTTGGATAAGGAGGGGCCGATACATGATTTTGCTTGGAGTCCGGGGAGCAAGGAGTTTGGGGTTGTTTATGGATGTGAGTGATTTAAGTTGGTTTGGGGGGGAGGGGGTGCGGGTGTTCCTGCTGGAGTAGGAGGAGCTGGCAGCGCCTAGAGCTTCACTCTCCTCCGAAGCAGCCTGGGGATGAGGACAAGGAGCGTCCTATCTCTCCCGTGCTCGAGCTCGGAGTTGCCCAGGTGGGACAAGAAAAGGGTACTGGGAACAGTTCTCTCTCTCTTCTCGACTTTCGCTTTGGAGTGGTGGGAGGAGGTCGTCGTCTCGCCTCTCCAAGTGGGTAGATGAGGCTCCCCTTCGTGTTCTTCCTCTTTTCCCTCTCTTTCCCTTCCCGACACCATACTAACACCCAACCCACAGACATGCCAGCCAAAACGACCTTATTCGACCAACGCGTGCGCACGCTGCACGATTTCGGCTCTGCCCCGCATAATTTCATCGCGTTCAATCCTCAAGGACGGCTCATTGCTCTTGCTGGGTTTGGCAATTTGGCTGGGAAGATGGATGTGTTTGATCGGAAGACGCTTACCAAGGTATGTTTCTTTCCTCTTCGTTGCCTCTTCCAACTCGCTTGCTAACTCATCCTTGCAGGTAACAACAATAGACGCGCCAAACACCTCACACTGCGAATGGTCCCCCTGCGGGCGTTTCCTACTCACCGCGACCCTCTCCCCACGCCTCCGCGTCGACAATGGCATCAAAATATGGCACTGCACCGGCTCGCTGCAGCACGTCCAGGCAATTGAAGAGCTGTACCAAGCGTCCTGGCGGCCTACTCCTATCGATTCCGCGCCCCCCTTTGGGCAGGGTCTGCCGCAAGCTCCTGCTCCGGCGGAAAGTGTAAAGGAGCAGGTGGAGAAACCGCAAGCTGTGAAGGCTGCAGGAGCGTATAGGCCTCCTGGGGCTAGGGGTCTTGCTACCCCTGCGATTTTTAAGAGGGAGGATGAGGGTGGTGTTAGTAGGGTTCCGACGCCTGGTGGGGGCGGTGTGCAGAGGGGGTATAATAGGAGTCCCGGGAGTGTGCCTGGTGCGCCTGGCTATGGGCAGAATGGGAAGAAGGTTGTTCCTGGTGCTGCTCAGCAGGGTCAGGGTCAGGGTGGACAAGGGGGGCAACAAGGGGAAGGAAAGAAGAGGAAAGGGAAGGGGAAGAAGGAGTTGGATGCTTTGCAGGTTAATGGGGGGATGCAGAGCCCGAGGAGGAATGGGAAGGGGGGAGGGGGGAGTGCAGTACAGAGTGGTGCGGCTACGCCTGTTGTTGTTGAGGAGGAGAAGGTGCCGGTTACGCCTGCCACTCCTGCTACGCCTGGTGTGGATGGTGCGTTGGATGCTCTTGCCAAGAAGATGAGGAATTTGAATAAGAAGGTGTGTTTTGTTTCTTCATTCGTGTTCGCTCCCCTTCCTACGCGTCTGTGTTTCCGTCGCATCCGTGTTTCCTTTATGACCCTACGTCATTCCATGTTCCTTTTGCCTCCGGTACTCGAATCCCGCTAACGCGCCCTACAGTTAAAAGCTATAGATGAACTAAAAGAGAAAGCCAGGCGCGGGGAGAGGCTCGAAGCTACGCAGTTGAAGAAGATGGAGGGTGAAGAGGAGATCAAGAAGGAGCTTGCTTCTTTGGGGTGGGCGCCCTAAGACTCATTCCCTCCTTCCTCCGTTCTCTTTCATTCACTTCAGCTGTTATCCCTATTCTTTCTCACTGCGTCGCACTCGTCTTCGTCTTCCGTTGTTGACGAATGATTGACGAATGAAATGACGCACCCTTTCAGTCGTTTCTCGGACTTTTTCTGGTTTCTGTTCTGGTTCTTTGTGTACCACCTACAACCCTACCCCCATGACACGATCATTGCTATGTACTTGTTTGTACACACGTCGCTGTGCTTTTATGATTGTGATTACTGCTAGGTAATGATTCTGTTTGTATAGGTACATATGATATAGAGTACGGGATTTTTTATGATTTTCACTGAAGCGTGGGGTTAGGAAAGTCACGTGTCCATTTTATGTTTACTACCGACGCCGTTACCGGCGTTACGGTTACTTTATGAAGGTGACTTATGTTGCCAGGAACCCGAATTATCCCATCGGCTCTACAACTTCACCAAAGGATCTTCAAATCCAGGTCTTAACAAATTGAACGTGAAGACGTGCAGGAAGGGAAGAAGCGGTCGCAACCGTTCCCCACCTCGAGGCTCCGCCACGCAGCGCAAAGCAAAGGCGAGACCCACCAAGAATCCTACGAGTCCATTCTAAGAAATAACTCCTGGAATTCAATACAACGAACATCTCATGTTACCGAATACTCAATTACATGGATTATTGTGATAGATCACGACCAATTAGTACGACTATATCTTACATCGGGGCTCAGCGCTTACCTGAATTGACTGAGTGTAAGCACAACAATATGTAACGAGTGAGTAAGTGGCGTGAAATACGTGCTGCGACAACGAATTACTTATCTAACAGTAATGTAATATTAACAACTTGAAAACAGCAATGAGCGACTACTGACCTCCTACCTATCATTAGCACTGGAACTCTGGAGCGCTCTTAAAAAGGACATTATTTCCGAAGAACCAGCATTAGAAGATACCGTAAACTCGTGGGCGCAACAGCTGTGGCAATGTTGTAAAGTTGAAAAATGAGTCAGTTGACTTAGAGTTAGAAGGGAGACAAACGGGCGCTGCGCGCAATGGTGGCGTATTGACAGACAAAAACTACTTCCGCCCCACGCTGAGTGGTGAGATGGAGAAGTCTTCTGGATAGCAGGTTTATATTTTACAGGTCTTGACCTACTGACTTTTGGCGCACAAACCATACAGAATCTGAGCAACAAGGATTGAAACTCATGGTCACGATCACATTAGCAAATAGCGACTGTAGTGAACTTTATAATGACTTAAACATTTACCCCGGCCGAGACTTGAAGCTTGAGTAAGTAGAAGCAGCTTGGAAGAACCGGCACTCTACAGAATGCTTGGACGTTGATATGCATCATGATGTGGTATGCTTGGAATTATGATCATTACCGACATCTGATCTCTTTAAAAACGAATGTACTTTCTCAGTTTTCATAACACAAATTATCGTCGACCTAGGTTGATTTGAAGACACCCTTGCCCTCATGTCTCAACCCTCCTTACCGGACACAATCACTAAAGCAGCGTTCGACTCAAATATCGGCCCACTAATCGTACAAGCGTTTTTAAGCGGTATGTCGTGATATTATATAGTAACTTCATGTTCTTACTTATCGACTGTCTTCAGGCTTATATACGTTCATTCTATACCGAACTGTCCGTGGTGCAGGTGAAATCAGGTAACGCATCCATAGACATATACGAACTTACATATCGATTTTAGTCCCAAGAATTCGAAACGGAAGACACATCCCCCTAATGGCTGCTTTGATATCTTTATATGTCATAAACATGATTAATTTCGCCGCAACTTGGATTGTAGCAAGATCAGAATTGGTGGTGTACATAGGTGATTCAAAATTATTTATAAATATTGAAAATGACACGGCTATGGTGACAGCTTTGATCGCGGACGCGCTATTGGTGAATAATTTTCATAGCATGGCATCTTTCAGCTGTCTTATCGGATGTGATAGGTCTGGAGGTGCTACATGCTTTGGATGAAAAGTAAATGGTTGTTGGCGTTATTCGTAGTTGCTCTCATAGGAGAAGCTGGTAAGTCAATTGGCAAATGATTATAATGACTGACATGTAGATAATGTTTACGATTCACTAGCATTAATGACAGCAGTTTTCGTTATAACGACCCGGGTCATAAACGATATTATCCCCTGCTTTTTAATCTTATCGTTGGTCATCACTGTCGTTGCAACATCTATGATTATCTACCGCATCTTGACGGTATCGCGCGAAACGGGGACTACGAGGCGATACGGATATATTATCGAAATTTTTGTTCAGTCGGGAATTATATATTCCATTTCACTTCTTGTCACAGTTGTGTGTTTTTACCTTCCTGATGGGAACATGTCCGCTACAGAGGCGTATTCGTATGCGAGCAGTGTCCTAATTCCGGTTACAGTCAGTTTATTAGTTATACATGGTCTCTTACTTCTGATCAACTGATTCGATAAACTGGCAGGGTATTGCACCAACGATGATAGCTGAACGTGTCCTGAACAGCAAGGAGCACGATGAGGAGAAGTGGTCCCAACCGATATCTGCTTTGAGGTTCAATCACACTACGCAAAGAGGCGAGACTCCCCACCCACCGAGCCATGTATGATGATGTTAATCATCCGAGTCTTTATTTAGAAATAGATTTAGATATGACTAAGTCTTCTAAGCTAGTTCTGGTAGTAACTTAATGTACAATTAAGATCTATGTATGACCCATGCAACGAATCCCGCGGTAGACAGAGCAGGTGGGTCTGTTGCGTTTATGTTAATATTTATCTGTGGCTCTCGAGCCTCTACCACATAAATGCGTACAAGTATGTATATCGTCATTATTTTATTGATTTTCGTGCTGGTCCAGGTTAGAACTGTTAGAAGTGCAATTGGAGCCAGTTGGCCGCCCGACCCCGACTTCTCACCCCCATCAGGCGCGCGTCGGTTAATAACTTTCGGAATCAATTGATCACATGCGCCGTCATGAATCAACTAGTCACGCGGCTCACGAACACCCTCGGGCCTCAATGCACCTCTTCTTTATCCTTTCCCTAGATAGTCACAAGCAGATGCATGGAATAGCGAGAATATTTACCCGCCATCTTTCCAACATGATGGCAAACGTCTTGTCGTCGACTACTTATGTTGTTCTGCACAAGTTCTGCTATAAAATCAGCTGTCCTCGTGGAACCAAGGACCTTCAACTACCTGGGCTATGAGCGTTGTATGAGCGTCTATACGAGGGAGGGAGAGCTGGTAGTTCGTCTCCTGATGTCGAGTTTCCGGTCCTATCAATCTTCCTCCTCGAAAAAACATCATCGAAGCGCATACATGCATGCTTTCAACTCGGGATACTATGCTGTGCGCATGCAGTAGAGAGTGGAGACAGGATATCAATATGCACGCAAGGAATAGTGCAGTGGAGGTTGTCTGGTACGCTGCCGGTCCTCGTGAGTCTTCTCGTCGTTTCATCCCCAGTAGTTACTACAGAGTGACAGCATTGGACTAAGAGTACTAAATATGTCGCGATATCCATCACCACGTTATACGATGTTCATGGAGTACAAAATGCCATTAATATCTCGAACGACTTACTTACATCAAACGCTTTCTCCCAGGGCACATGCATCTGGTACCTACCTACCCGACACCGCCACTCCAGCTACCCTTGGATATTGGTTTGCTCGTTGTGCCGGCATTCATGAGCAGTAATTTGCTACTTTGTCCAATTCAGACTGTAAAATTGCTTCTTTCTATCTACCAAATTTTAAGTCTGATCGCTGAACATTGATTGTCATAATTTTGACCAAGTTTCTCACACCGACTTGTAAATATGTAACGCTAGTGGTATTATCTACTTTTATAAATATGTGATCATTATGAGTATTACTTATTAGTCCAACGCAGACGATACGTCTACGTAGCTGCAAGGAATTGGTGTATACTAAACGGAAAATGGGATCTTAGTACAACTGGAGTCCAATATCTGAACTATCATCTGAAAAAATCTGCTTTTAGCAAAGGTGAATCAATGGATTTAGTAGAAAGGAGATACCGCTATCAACGAAATCCCAATCATAGGTGAAATTTAAACTGGAAATGTTCTACACAAGTTCATACAATACGACAGAAACCAGGCTCGGCAGTAGCGTAAAGAATGCAAGGAGCCAGACCATCTCGATTGAGAATTCGAACTATCGTTCACAATGCATAATGGTTTATACGTGTATAATCAAGATATGGAAGCTGTTATAAAACATACAGTGTCCTCACGAGAAACTGTCTGTTATATGTCTGGTCTGTTCAACGTTCAGTTGAGATGCCGAAGTGAGCGGATCATGGGAAGAAGTTCGAGGCGCTAGACATATCTAAAGAAACGACCGCAACTACGAGTCGCACGATCACCTCTACTAGTCCCTGCGCATCTACCTCACAACCACCTGCTGCACTTCAATCCGCCTCTCCAGGCGAGCTAAAACAATCAAACGAGCTGCACAATAAGTGACGAACTCAGCGAGTGTGATCATAGGTGTCGCTTGCGAGACAGCAAACAGTAGGATCTATCAACCAAGTAGTTTATGACACCGTTTTTACAATATGTTGAACTGGCTCATCTTACGCACCAAGCACCCCCCGTTAGAAAGATCAAGAAAACGGAAAGCATTATTGCTGGACTTGTGCAGGCAATGTCAGTGCGTACATGTGGAAACCATATTAAGATAACTTGTGGAAAATACTGGATCTTAACGAAACTGTTTTGATCTACAGCCACCTCTGTCATTGATATTTTACCCTACACCACAACTCTCCCAAGCATGAAGTCCCTCATTTCAAATGCATGCGACCTCCGATCATCTACCTGATCCATCTTTATTGTCTCACCACCTTTAGTCCTCTACTACGAATAGAACACTCCTAAACGATGAAATTAAGGCAGAAAACTGGGGATTAATAGCGAGGCGGAGGGGTGTCGGTTCGGTGTCGGACCTTTGGTAGTGGTGGCACATGCATCGGATTATGCACCACATTAATATTACCCTGCCGAGTGCTTAAAAATGGCACCATAATTACTTTTGTTCGCCGCTTATAGATCAGGAAAGCTGCCACGGCAATTGAGAGGAAGCCGCATATACCGCCTACAATAATACCTATTGACATGCCTTTGACTTTTCCTGCACGAGCACCAGAACTCAAAGATGTTGCAAACATTGGACTCGATGAAGATATGGTGGGAGTAGATGCGCCGACCGTCGGCTCCACGCCATCCTCGTAACTATATTTCTCAGGAAGGAATTATAATATGAATACATGTAAAGCTTACGAGTAAACCAAGTAATCGAAGAGAGTCAGTGACATATTTCCGCCGCCGCCCCCCGGTCCATTTTGCAGCACGAATTTGTGTTCTCCTGGTACCATAGACGTATTGGAGTAAACCAAAACATCATATTGATAAGTTTTATCTCCTGGAGGCCCGGGTATCTTTTCGAAATGACCAACGACCTCATTATCAATATAGAATGTCATATTAGTGTAGCCGGCAGGATTGCTATTTGATGAAGTGATGGCACAGAATATATATATTGCACTTCCTATATAAAAATGCGGTTTATAAATGTTTCTGATATCTGGGAGAAACGTGCCATTAAAAACAAACGTAGCATTAAGAGGCCCTTCATAAGGATGAAGAAAACTGGAAGGGAAGTACTTGTATAAGCCGAATAAGTTCTACAAAGTAAACGAAATGGCTTGGGAATTCAGAGCTTACTGTGCAATCATGCCATGTTCCATTGTGCATCTCTTCCTTGTCAGCCCGTGCATGGCAGGTGTCACATGTTGAACCATTGTTCCACCTATCCAGTGGAAGGTAAGTAATCGAAAATCCAGTTAGTGGATCCGAAGATGCGTCATCTACAGTGATATTGACGATGACTGCTCTTGTGCTCGAAAGAAGGGTAAGCACACCCGGAATAAAGTGCGTCAGAGGAAAAGCTAACATTGCTGGGAGGGATAATTAGGTCTTCGATTCATTGAACATCTACTATTAATAATATGTAAGAAGCGATGCATTCACATCCCAACAGAGATACTTCTTTTGGTTATTATCAGTGTAACGATGTGTTCAAGTCCCAACAGAGACGTCTGTCCACTTTCTGACTTTGTCAACTGAGTCAAAAGTCTGGCTCCTATATTTTGGGCATTTGGCGTTTCCGGGTATCTTGTCCTTTCCTCGTGACAAGCATAATCTCTTGGTGATCTCGTCTATAGGCGATTCCGAGTCGGCGTCTGGATTAGTTCAACCTTGACCAGTCTCACTTGTTTTAGCAGAAAGAAAGTACTGTCGCTGAAGAAATCCCAACCATCTCGGAAGAGCATAAGAAAGGAATTGTAAATTTTATTATTATCCTGGATTACATGTGAAGAATCAATAGCAATATTGGAACATCACATTACGAACCATAATAAAACAGATGACATGTAGAATTCTGGTGATTGTTCCACATCTCTTTTAAACTGCCAGTTAAGTGATTATGTTCGTAAAAATACCTTTGAGCAAGTGGAGAACAGTCCAGACGCAGCAGTAGCAACCGTGGGAATAAATCAATTCAACGCTAAACGCTGGAACTCAGACTGCACCATCGCACAGACTCACACCCACCCACCCACTGCTGTCTAAAGATCCACCCCCACTTCGAATGAAGCCGACACCAACACCCAGTTGCACTGGAACAATCGAACTACAGCTCCTCATAATTAGCTATAACGTGGTAACCAGAAGTCTGGGAGAGGTTGGGGATTTGAGGGCTACGGCTACTGGGACTGAATCTACGTAGTACGCACGGGAATTTAAGCCTCAGCTGTCCAACCAAGACTCTCTCAAACAAAGACGAAGGTCAAAATGCAATTCGTACTAACGAGAAGATGCCTTCTGCCTCGTCTTTCCACAACTCTCAGCTGGAAGCCCTCTACAGGACTTATGTGTACGTTCTTTCATTTTCTTGTAGTTATTGGTGGTTCGGTGTTGTGGATTTTGTGTTATGTGTTGTGGTTCGTTCTGTCGTGTCGTGCTGTCATGTAGAGACGCTACGCAGTCTACATCCCTTTGTTATATGTCATGCTAACTACTATACAGGGTACGGATATACCAAGCAGAAGGAGCCCAGCTCCTCCAAGGGCTGCCATTGGCCAATATCGTCAAGATAGGATTCAATCGCGAGGGGCATATTTGTCTACATAGGAACATCCAGGTTGGGCCGATACATGATTTTGCATGGAGTCCGGGGAGTAAGGAGTTTGGGGTTGTTTATGGATGTGAGTGAATTTGCGGTTTTTTTTGAAGGGAAGGGGGTTTCGAAGCAGCCTGGGGAGGAGGGTAAGGAGTGTTTCTATCTCTTACCTGTCCTCAGCCCAGGTGGGAGAGAAGGGGAGGGGCCAGGGAGCGGTTTTCGTTCCTTGTCCTCGACTTTCATTTTGGAGTGGTGGCAGTTGTCTCGCCTCTCCGAGTGGGTAGAAGAGGCTAAGGAACT
The DNA here is from genome assembly GCA_025738555.1 of Cyathus striatus. Classification (NCBI taxonomy): domain Eukaryota; kingdom Fungi; phylum Basidiomycota; class Agaricomycetes; order Agaricales; family Nidulariaceae; genus Cyathus; species Cyathus striatus. The sequence continues at coordinate 993,354 of JAOVFP010000021.1, forward strand.
TCCCCTCCGCTCCCCTCCTCCTCTCTTCCTTCCGTATTCTTATTCTCTCTCTCTCTCTCTCTCTCTCTCTCTCTCTCCTCTGCTTTTTCTTCTTTCGAATTCGTACTAACCCCAGCCCCCCACAGATATCCTGGCTAAAAAGACCTTATTCGACCAACGCGTGCGCACGCTGCACGATTTTGGCTTTGCGCCACATAACTTTATCTCGTTCAACCTGCAGGGGCGGCTCCTTTCTCTTGCTGGGTTTGGCGATTTGGCTGGGAAGACGGATGTGTTTGATCGGAAGATGCTTACCAAGGTGTGTTACTGTCATAAAGTTGTGAGGCTGTGCATTCGCGTTGCGTTGTGTGTTTATACCAGCTCACACTGCACCCTCTCCCAACTCGTTTGCTGATTCATCCTTCGCAGGTAACAGCAATAGATGCACCAAACACCTCGTACTGTGAATGGTCCCCCTGTGGGCGCTTTCTAATCACCGCCACCCTCTCCCACGGCTCTGCGTCGACAACGGCATCAAAATATGGCACTGCACCAGCTCACTGCAGCACATCCAAACAATCGAAGAGCTGTACCAAGTATCATGACGGCCTACCCTTATCAACTCTGCTCCCCCCTTCGGGCAGGGGCTTCCACAGGTTCCTGCTTCCGCGGAAAGTGTCAAGGGGCAAGTGGAGAAACCGCAAGCTGTGAACGCTACCGGGGCGTATGGCCTCCCAGGGCTAGGGGTCTTGCTACCCCTGCTATTTTTAAGAGGGAGGATGAGGGTGGTATGAGTAGGGTTCCGACACATGGTGGGGGTGGTGTGCAGAGGGGGTATAGTAGGAGTCCCGGGAGTGGCCACTCATGATAATGTATCACAACTGCGAGGAGCTCCTAACATCTCATAATTGCTCCTGAGCTAGAGTATTCTGATCATCTGATCGTGATGTGCATATTTATTGCCGAGATGCTCACTGATTTACTGATGTATGATTTTTTCCCCTATTTTTTAATCATATCAATGGTCATCACTGTCCATGCAACGTCGATGATTATCTACCGCATCTTGACGAGACCACAAGGAGATACTGATACATTATCGAAATTCTTGTCGAGTCGGGATTCGTAGATTCCACTTCACTTCTTGTCATAGTTGTGTATTTTTTTCTTCGTGAGGCTAGAGAGTCTAGTGTTGCCGCGGACCGAACTGGACTGGAGCGAACTATAGTTTTATGTTGAGTTCGTTGGAGCGGACTGGATGAACTCAAATGTGGGAATAAGTCTAGTCTTGACCCAAGACTGTTCACAGATAAGTGAACACATCCATGCAGTGGACAGTCTTGTACCAAAGTGTCAGGTTTGATAGGGCAGTGTAGCACGATTTGTAACCATTAGATTTGAAAATGAAGTATATCTTACATAATACAAAATTTTATTTACTGGGCTTGTCATGCAGTCTGGACCAGGAAAGAGATAGTGCAACGATAGAGATTGGTGCACACCCTGACACTGCACATGGAGCATAGATGTCCTCTACTGCAGAAATATTGAAGCCAGCAAGTCATGAAGACCAAGATGAGCCACTACTATGCACACCATGCTCTTCTCCGACAGAACTTCCCCCACATCCCAGCACTCCATATGGCACATTTAGCATGCCTTGTCACTGGAAAACCTCAACATCTACTCCACAGCCTACTCCTCCGAAGTTCTGGCCATGCCTGCACAAGATTATTCCTCTGGAAGATATTGCAAATGCAGTAGAGGACCTCTATGGTTTCAGACCAAGCAATTGGCAGATGTAAGTGTTTGAGAGAGTGGCAGAGGGGAATGATGTGATGGTGATAGCTGGAACAGGATATGGGAAATCATTGGTCTTTGTTCTGCTGGCCATCACAGTGTTGTTCAAGGTAATAGATACCTTAGGTGTTTGGCAGGAAGTGGCTTTATTTGTACCTGGCACCTGGGGGTCAAGGGATACTGATCGTATGTATTCCTGCAAACTCCTATGATATGGGATGTACAGTAAAGACTGTAAATGGGTGATGAACTGTGGGGCTTTGCTAGGTTTGCTTAGAACTTGGCCCATGACTGGTGTAGTACAGCAAAGGCTGTAAATAAGAGATGAACTGTGGGAGTTTCTAGAGTATATGGCTAAAGCTGTATAGGGTAACAATGACTGCTAGAAACACTAGGAAAGCTTGTATGTACAGTGAAGGCTGTATATAAAGGTTAGTGCTGTGGTGAAGGTCGAAACAAAGTTGAGGGCCTTGGTTGTTTCTGACTGTAGCTTGGTGGCTGCAGTGCATAAACTAATATGTGCTGCTACTGAATAGATATGATAAAAGTGATGTTGAGATTTGATACATTGAGTTGAGCTGTGTTATGTTGAGTTGAGTTGAGTTATGTTGAGATTACTGTGAATATATTTATATGGTGAGTTGAGCTGTGTCATTTACATTACTAATAGAACTGAAGAAAAGCACAATAGATTCCGTATCTAATGTGTAAGAATAACTACTTGGGATGAACAGGTGAGTAAGATCCTAGCTAGTGGCAGGCTATTTGGTAATGGATAAAACTACTGTCTAAGGCTCAATTCCTCTCTCCTTTTATGCTCTTTTCCTCCTACTGCTGACTAATCCTATCCAAAACCAATCCTGCATTGTCCTTCAAATTTGGTAATGGTGGAGGCTGTGCAGAACAATGGTGTTCAAGGAGATGAGTCAGGTCTTGAACAATGGTGACAGAAATAGTATTACATTGTTCTGGTGATGAACAATGGAATTCTATTTATAGATCCCAGCAAACAATGGGCATGAAGACAATGGGTGAATAGGAGGACATTGTTCTGCACAATGGGTGCAAAAGAACAATGGTGTTCTATTATTAGAAACAATGGTATGTCCTTGGTAATCAAATGCATAGGCATTGTTCTTGAACAATGGGTGTGAAGAACAATGGTGTCCTATTTTTAATGGTATCAATTATTGGTCACCAAGAAGTTGGGTATTGGCTTGTGTTTTTCATAGGTTTGTTTCTTGAGAAGCAGTGCCTCATGAGAATTATTTGGTAGTGTATTTGAAAAGATCCAGATGATGTGGATTCCAGACATCAGGCCATATAGCCATATGTGTGTGTTTATGACTAATCAAATTTCACCCACAACAGCGGCAGCATTAGCTGGTGGTGATGGAGTAGTTATCATGATTTCACCCTTTAAAACACTTCAGAAAGACCAGGTATATCATATCAATGTCTGGAAGCAATTCCAATGCATACTCACTTTGCTAAACAAGGTTAGAAGATTCAATGAGAAGCAGGTTTTATGCACCAGAGGAACAGAGGGTGGTCAACCATATTATGTAACAGCAGTGTCTGTAAATGAGGACAATAAAGATGGTTCAGTATTTGCAAAAATTTGAAAGGGGGATTGCCAGTTTGTGTTTGTGTCACCTGAGATTCTCCTTCATCATGTGGAATTCAAACAGCTGTTCTGAGATGCACTGTTTTGTGCATGCATTATTGCAATGACCTTAGATGAGATGCATGTTATTGAGGAATGGAAAGATTATTTCAGAAAGGTGTATGGGGAGCTTAGGATCCTTAAAGTTCTCACTGGCATTGAAATTCCATGGGTTGGGCTTACTGGTACTTGCTTCATGAAAACATTTGAAATTGTATACACCACACTTGACATGGGGGGTGTGCAGTCATTTTATGGGATCAATATGGGTGCAAATTGACTGAACTTGAAGTTGATTGTATGCCCAATGGAACATTTGATGGCATTGATGCAGGACTTATTTGCCTTCATTCCAAGTGAACCAACCTCACACAATTCATTTATAAAGACAATTGTATATCTAAAAACATGTCAGCAAGCTCATCAAGCATGTGATATATGCCGAATACTCACTGCAAAAGAATATGAAGATATCATGTATCCACTCACTGCAATGTCTTCAGAAGAGTTCAAGGATGAAGTTATGAAGCAATTTCTTGATGGAGATGCAAGAATCCTGTTTGCAATGATGGCTGTGGAGATGGGGACAGATGTTCCTGACATTGAACAAGTAATAATCTTTGGAGTGGAGGGTCTCAGTAGTGCATATCATAAGGGAGGTCATGCTGGCCATTCATTGACTATTGAAGCTTCAATGATATGGCTGGTGGAACCTTGGGCTTTCAAGCTGATTGCTAATAGCTCTGACACTGACCAGGATCCAAAGAAGAAAACAAAGAAAATGGTGGCAGATGAAGAGAGAAGACATACCTTGGATAGTGCTTCCCTGGAGTTCATTAACTGGGCCCAGTCAGGACTATGCCAGCATGCATTTCTATGTAATCATTTCCACCCACAACCAAATTTGCCAAGCTTCAAGTCCAATACTGAGGGTGAAGACAGTGTTGCAACAAACAGTGGTGTTGTGATAGAATGGGTGGTAGGGAAAGTAGTGAATGATAATATTGATGAGACACTGTCATGTCAGTCTTGCAGTGCATTGATGTGTTGTGTTGATCCAAACACCACAGTTGGGCTGCTCACTTCTGCTGAATGTAACCTCATTGATTTTCACACTGCTAAAATTAATGGATGTGCTTTTACTCAGCTCAACACTACTGCCATTCTTGAACCTGCAAGAATTTCAATGATAGAAGATAACAAGATCAAATTACACTGTGAAGCAGCTGAATGCACTGTTTTTTGTGAGGCTCTTGTCTTCTGGAGAGATGCAGCATGGAAACAGATTGAGGACGACAACCCATTCCTCTCTTGGGACTGGGTCATGACAAAGAGTCATATTGAGCATCTCATAAATAAGGCTCATGTTATTCTCAATTTCACAGAAGTTAATATTGTGGATATTTGACACCTCATTACTTGGATTCCACTAGATGACAATATTGTGTCATCTCTTATTGTTGTTCTAGAGCAGTTTAGAGAGGCTCATATGAAGAACAGTAAACCCCATGCAGCCAAATGGAAATGGAAGTGAGCTCATAATCCATTCCTGGATCCAACTCCCCCAATTTTTGTGGTCTGTGAGTGGGATTTACAGGACACATATATGCATGAATGGTATGCTATTATATTTCATTCACTACTTTATTTATGATACTCTATGAATAGTCTAGTAGCATCTCATTAAATGGAATATGAACTTCCATTTCCCTGTTCAGATTAGCAAAAGCTTCTCCTATCTCAAGGGTATCCTCATCTTGACATGCAGCTGTGTCTCGTTCAGTCATGTCTTCCCCCATTACATTTATTCCCTGTACTCCAGAACATTTAACCCAATCCCAATACATATTTTTTTCTGTTAGCATAACCATTCCTTCACAAAGAACATCTTGAATCCCATCTTTCTTTTTGTTTATTGTATGGATTTTGTGGTTTGCTTTATATATATGCACTTTCTGGATTGTAAGATCAAGGCATAGTGCTTGAATGTCTGCATCTATCTTGACTGTTGTATGGTGCCTGTGATAATCTGGAGCTCCAAACCACTTCACAAATTCATGAACAAGTGAGTGCAAGACTTCAACACAAGCTGAAGACTTGTTTTGAACATGCTCAATTGAAGCATTGCTTCCGGCCACTGCAAACATATTCTAAATTGATTATTATAGCCTCTTTTCAATGTGTGTGTGAATTATAATTGCTCACCTTTAAGAATCCATTATTGTGTTCAAGGTATAGATCTGTTGGAATTGAGTGACCCTTTTTACCCCAGTGGTTTACCAGCCAGGTGTGTTCAACTAAATCTCGAAGCTGCAGAGACAGTACACACTCAAATTGAGCTTTCATTTCAAGCAACTTGTTTGTGTGATTGTGACACCCAGCCCTGTGCATGGCAAACAACCATAGGTCATATATAACCCACATCCACCCAATATCAGCATCATGAATTGTGTCACTGAATTCCCAAAAGAGTAACATATCATGAATGAATAAAATAGAATGGCAAAGAATTTCATCCCTGCCTTCCAATGCAATATGTGCAGCTTTGGTAGTTGTGTACTGCTTAACAACCTGCTTGACTACTATTTCTAATTCTTTGGCAGTTGGTGACCATTGATTCAAATTTGCAATACCAATTGTAATTCTGTAATGTATGTCAAATGCTGAAATAGAGATATATGATAATGTGAAATCTTTCCTGGTGCAATCAATAATGTGGGCAGTGAGGGAATGCATGGCAAGTTCCTTTGCACTGTTGTACTCGGGCTTCTTACTATCAAACTTCAATCTTCACAAATGTGTGTGATGTTCCAATGAGCTTGGATTCTCTTGAAAGGCAGTTCCAAGATGAGTTCAAAAAATGGCATACATCGAATTCAGCTGGAAATGAAATGGCATAAATTGTGCAAGAAGCCAAATAAATTGTTGGAATGTGGAGAATTCATATTTTCGTTCTTCCTTGGTCAGTTCAATGTTTCATGTTGAGAGCCAATCACCCATGATAAACTGAATTTCATCAACAATTTTTTCTTTTGAAAGGCCTAAATGTGAAATGTATAATTCCTGTAAAACATGAATGGTTCCATTGATTGAAGCCTCTTCTTCATTAAGAGCTGGAAGTGGAAAGAACTCAGTTTTTTCGATTTCAAGACAACATATAACTGGTTTGAGCTTTTCTGTAAGCAAGTGAAGGTGCATATTCTTGGTTTTATCACCTACAGGTCCTGGTGCATTTGATGTAAGAATTGAGCATACAGCATATTCAAAGGCTTTAATAGCTTGTGCCTGTTTCCCCTTTGAAATTCTCAAAGAATCCATGACAAACTCCTGATGACATCCTAGAGGTTTTTGATAGTCTTCAATGGAGAGTGCTGATTTGTATGTGTCCCATAAGAACTTTGTGGGAAGTGAGAAAAGAGCTGCAGTTGTTGCATTTATTTGCTCAGTGCCAGAATCAAGACATTGTGAAGCCTTTCATAATGTGAAATTAATGTTATCATATACAACACCCCATAGCTGAGTGGGTGAATGGGCAAAGTCTTGAGCATGTTTCTTTGCATCTACAGTGAGATAGTCCAATGAATTTTGAACAGTCCTTTAAATAATTTACTGTCAGTATTCAGTAGTGATTATATAAATAATTGTACTAACTGGTAACTGACAGATATACCCATATGGTTAAATATATCTATGGCACACTGGCCAACTCCAGAGCTGGAAAGAAATAGTCCCATAACTATTTGAAATGCATTTGTTGCTTGATTTCTGAAGAATATGCACATGCTAATAATTATTACAACAACCTGTTGCAGTATCAATTCATAATCTCTAATCATACAGGCAGCTGAACCACATACTGGGACAGCCATAACATCTTTGTCAATCTTTTCTGTGTTCTTTTGCACTCATAGTCATTTGTGGCAGTGAGAACTGAAAACAGAAGAGATGTAAAGCAGGGTAGAAGTGTTTCATAAGAGTTTTGAATCTGGTCTAGCCCAAACTTGCTGGTAAGAAATGGAACTGAAATTCCAGCAGCAGACAGTTGAAGAGTAGAATCATGACAGGCTGTTAATGACTCTGCAATAATTATCTTAGTTGCAGCTGCTGTAATTGTACTATTGAGGTGACTCCTAGATTCAGTTGGTCCATGTTGACTCCAAGCTTGTAGAATAGCTGATGGAGCATATGAAGCAGACTCTTGATAGCAGAGGGCTTGAGCTGCATGGCCTTCAGAATGATAGAAAGCTAGTATAAATTCATTGGGGGACCTATATCCAATGTCATGGAGTAATTTTGTGGTGGCAGAGACTTTTTTGTCAGAGGTAAGCTTAGTATGAGGCATACCGAGAAGTAGAGCAAGTGCAAATGTAGTAAAAATCCCATTTGAAAATCACATTTCAATTTGTGAGGCATAAGCAAGTGATGTGTTAATACACAATTGATGCATCAATGTTTGTCAATGATGGTGCATGTGAATGTGGATAATTTGTGACTTGCTAGATCTGTGACTGTCTCCATCAGTCTGGCAACTTGAGTCTGCAACCCATTCAAATCATTTGAAGTGATTCTTCAAAGCCATTAGTAAAATTGGTCACAGAAACTTTGCACCCCAGCTGCATTTATTGTATATTCACTGCTTCATAAAGTACATAGTTTGACAGATACTATGTAGATAAATATTTTTTCTCTAATAATGTAATGGATTTCACCCACAACAATGCCAGCATGATCTCAGATAGTAGACAGTTCAGCTTCCAGACTAGATGCTAGAGAAGGACCCTGGATTATTCCTCCAAAGGTTTGATACAAAATTCTGGATTTTTTGGCTATAACAGAGGGACAAAAATTGATAAAATTTCCTATATCATAGGGGGATATGGTATTCAAGCAACAAAATTTGTGGTTTACAGGGGGATACAGTATCTAACCTCTGAAAATAGTGTTTTTTGCTATCTAATCTAATTCTTTTGCATTTGAGTGATTCTGCCATTTTGTGAGCTTCTTTACAGCACTAAGAGTAGTATCCTTTTGTTCTGCAATCCCCACATATGTTTGAGTGAAGAAATTAGTATACATTTCAAGTATAGCTTCATTCTGTGGAAGTGTCTGGACTGAGGACACTGATATTTGGCAGAGAAATGCAGCAGATGGAATGTGAACAAATTGAGGAATAGTTAGATGAGCTGCTGGGCCAAAAATACCATGAAAATGTTGGTGGCCCAGTCTAACTTGTCACCAAACTTGCATTCCAATATATGATATAGCTGCAATATTACTTGAGAAGGAAACCCAATTGTGTTTTTCATCTTTACCTGCACCTTTTTCATACATGGTTATAGCTTTAAGTGGGTACAATGTGAGTGAATGCTGAGGTTTATATTTAAGCAAGGCATACCTTTACCAAGCAGTAGCTGATCCTTAACAACAACAATCCCAAACGAGTTATTGTCCAAGGGAGCCACAGCACTAATGCATGTGGTAACAATGAGTTCTGATGGAGTCAATAGAGAAAATTCTTGTTGTTTTCACTGAAGATTATATTTTGCACCCCTTTCAGCTGCAAGTTGTGCATTTGCAGTGTTACCAGAACTGCCTTCTTTATCCTTGCTTGTACTGCCATCATATGCAGATTTTGTAATGTGCCAAACCTTTCAATTTAAACCTGTACTTGTACCTTGTGATTGCTCATGTTCACAACACCTGCCAAATTTTGTGAGCAATTGACTTATGGTCAGTATTATCTTCATTGGGCAAGTTTGTAGATGTGACTCCATCATCAATCAAAATATTTGGTACAGAAGGCAAGGATGAGAGGCTGATATGATGTCAAACTGATTTTTCAAACTCATTACTTTGATATTTGTGACATATTGCTACCAGATATGTTGAGTCCAGTGCACCTGATTTGATATAGGTAGAAAGTCCAGTCAGCACCTGCTCTGTTGATACAGCATACAACAGTAGATTTTGGAGGTAGGATGCCTCTGCTGGACCTAGTGTTGTAATTTTATTAAGGATTTGGCTGAGTGAGGAGTGTAAACTCTCAAGGGCAGCTGGGTCTTCCAATGGAAGTTGCTCTCTTTATTAAAATTTGACTAAGAATCAACACCATGGCTATGTGAAAATAATGAAATGTGTACATTACAGTTGCATCATTCACAGCAAGCGCAGCTGCAGCAACTGAGCACTCTTCAAGTTCTTGCTCTGCACTCTCTGATAGTGAATTAGTATGTTTTGCAGCATCCAATGCAATTTGAAGTTGTTCTCATCCTTCAGGTACATAATTGTTAGCATCTACATCATCATCATCATCACTTTCATCCAAGTCTTCATTATTTTTATGTTGTGAATTATCAACTACTCCTTTGATTCCTCCAAATGTGCTTGGATGTGGAAGCTGAGAAGAACCATTTGATGGAAAAAACTCAAGAAGTTCCCAGAGTGACAGTGCCTCTTCATATGCAGCTGAGGCAATACAACTAATATCTGTATCAGTTGGAAATTGTTCCAGTGCCCTAATATCTGCACTTTCAGCATCAAAATATGTATGTGCATATCCAGCAGCTTGCTGCTGAAAATTGTTTCAAGCAGGTTTCTGGTCACCAGCACAGGCCTTTTGAAGTTGAACAAAACCTTTGGTAGGAGGTGAATAAGATCACCTACAGTGAAGCCAGGCATCTCCTTCTGCAAAAATCCAAAGGAGTGTTCATTTCTGGCAGTGCCATGAGTCCATGGAAGAAAAGGAAATGTTTTGTCCAGATGATCATGATGAATTTTAAGAAGACCAATGTACCCAAATGTTATAGTATCGAGAATATCATCTGCAGCAGGTGATATAAAATGGTGACACAACTCATATTGAGCTTCAAGTAAGAACCATTTCCAAATAATTTTGAAGAAGTAACCATGTAGAACAATCTTTAACCTTTCATAATGTGAGGCTTTTTGACTCTCAAATCCATCAATCATTTCTCCAAAAACAAAGAGAAAGACAATAAGTTCAATACAGTCTGGAAGATGACACATAATATATGCAAGTGTGTCTGCAGAAAATAGTCTTGCAGCAGCATGATCATCCTGATGATCTAGTCACTCAACATCACAGTTATAGAGAGGTGTGTGCTCTGTATCAAGTGCAATTTTTCTAACTTGCTCATAGTAAACAGAGTACTTCCCCAGTACCAGAAAGTGAGCTCCAGATTGAATGTTGTTGTGTATTGTCTTCCATGCATGTTTAGGATCTTGCACAACTGCCATGACTTGGCCATGAACTTTAAGTAGTGGAATAGAAATTGGTAGATGTACTTGGTCTAGATGAGGAATTTGATAATAAAATTTCTCACTGTATCCAGATCACCATAGTTCATGCTGAGCATCGTGCTCAACAATTGTTCCATCAGAACCCAGCAAGATAATTTTTAGTTTTAGCTTGCCCACTAATTGCTTTAGCAATTTGATTTCCATCTCAATGAGTTCCTGTGCAGAGTTTGCAGAATCCAATGGCTTGTAAGCAATTATTTCTGGTGGGACATGGGGTAAGACTATTTGCAAAGTCCACAACCAAAGCTTTGTGGCCTTCATACTTTCGAGGTCATTACACTGACCCACAGTCTCACTGGAGTCCAGTGAGAGTCCAGTGAGAGTCCAGTGAGAGTATGAGAGTCTAGTGAGAGTTTAGTGAGAGTCTAGTGGGAGTATTGAGAGTCTGGAGAGAGTCTAGTGAGAACTTACTGAGAGTTCAGTGAGAGGTCCTACTAAATTGGTGAGACTCTCAGAGACTCCAATGAGACTATACTGAGAGGTATCTCAGAGAGTCCAATGAGAATCTACTGAGAAAACTCACTGGACTCTTAGCACAAAAATTACATAATCAAGTGATTATTGAGTGATAAAATTAGCACTATTGGATTCATACATAGTCGAGCTCTTTACACTTAGCCATGTGTTCTGTACGGATCTGCGCGGAATCCGTGCGGAATCCGTACGGAATTTTCGGAGTCCGTGCGGAATCTGCACAGATTTTTTTCATTTTGGCAGAGGTTTTTTTGGGTCTGTACAGATTCCGCACAGATTCCGAAAATTCCGTACGGATTACGCAGAATTCCTCGGAATTCCGCATTACAGACCTGAAAATTCTGTACAGATTCTGTACAGAATATATACAGAATTTTATTATACTTATTTCCTTGCATGTGACACTCTGCATTAAGCATGACACTAGGTGTTGAGTGTGATACTAGGTGTTGAGTGTGACACTATACATTAAATGTGACACTATAAGCGTGACACTAGGTGTTGAGTATGACACTATACATTAAATGTGACACTATAAGCGTGACACTAGGTGTTGAGTGTGATACTAGGTGTTGAGTGTGACACTATATGTTAAATGTGACACTATAAGCGTGACACTAGGTGTTGAGTGTGACACTAAGTGTTGAGTGTGACTAAGCGTGACACTAAGTGTTGAGTGTAACTAAGCATTGAGTGTGACACTAAGCATTGAGTGTGATACTAAGCATTGAGTGTGACACTAAGCATTGAGTGTGACACTAAGTGTTGAGTGTAACTAAGCGTGACACTAAGTGTTGAGTGTCACACTATACATTAAACATGACACTATGCATTAAGTGTGACACTAGGTGTTGAGTGTGACTAAGCGTGACACTAAGTGTTGAGTGTGACACTAAACATTGAGTGTGACACTAAGCGTTGAGTGTGACACTAAGCCTTGAGTGTGACACTAAGTGTTGAGTGTGACACTAAGCCTTGAGTGTGACACTAAGTGTTGAGTGTGACACTAAGCCTTGAGTGTGACACTAAGTGTTGAGTGTGACACTAAACATTGAGTGTCACACTATACATTGAGTGTCACACTATACATTAAACATGACACTATGCATTAAGTGTGACACTATACATTAAACATAACACTATACATTAAGCATGACACAAAGTATTGAGTGTGACACTATGCATTAAGCATAACACTAAGTGATGAGTGTGACACTCTGCATTAAGCGTGACACTAAGTGTTGAGTGTGACACTATACATTAAGCATAACACTATGCATTAAGTGTGATACTATGCATTGAGAATGATACTATATATTGAGTGTATCATGGATTTTGTATAGTGTGACACTTTTCACCTAGGGTTACACTTGACATGTGTGACAAGGCAGCAATGCATAAATCCACACAGAATCCATGCAGAATATGTATGGAATCCATATAGAATAATCACCTCTAATAATAATAATAGCTACTATATAAATTCTGTATGGTATCTATACAGGTCTGTACGGGTCTGTACGGATCCGCACGGAATCCGCACAGATCCGTACGGAATTTTCGGATTCCGTGCGGATCTGTACAGATCCGTACAGACCTCTTGGGGGAGTGTAAATTACTGACATAGTCACACTTTTCCCATATATCATGTATGTCACATAGTACTGAGTGTGACATGGTGTGATGAGTGTGGAGAGTGTAACACCATGTGCTGAGTACGTCAGTGTGACACTGCTGAGTGCAATACTATGTGATGAGTGTGACACTGTGTGCTAAGTGTGACACCATGTGGTGAGTGTGCTGAGTGTGACATGTTGGAAAATGTTGGAAATGTGTGATATGTTGAAAAATGTGGGAAAATTCGTGACATGTTGGAAAAAGCGGAAAAAGTATGAAATGTTGGAAAAAGTGTGACATGTTGGAAAAAGTGTGACATGTTGGAAAAAGTGTGGTGCCTAAGCTGTACTTAGACTCTATTGTCACAGTTGTAACATGTTTCCTGCAGTCATCAAACTTGTCACACATGTGTGAAAGTGTGACATATTGGAAAATGTTGGAAAGTGTGACATGTTGGAAAATGTTGGAAAAGCATGACAAAGTGGACATGTTGGAAAAAGCGTGATATATTGGAAAATGTTGGGGAAAAAGCGTGGGAAAAAGCGTGACATTTTTTGGGAAGTGTGACATGTCACATATGTCACACTTTTTTCCCCGACATTTTTCAACACATGTCACAATTTTCCCACGCTTGTTACACATGTCACACTTTTTCCAACATTTTCCAGTATCACACTTATCACTCAAGACATTTATTCTATCACTATATGAATTCTACTGAGACTGTGGTGAGAGTCCAGTGAGAGTTTCACTAGACTATCAAAACATTGGTGGGAGTTCAGTGAGACTCTCACTGTACTATTGAGACTGAGATGAGAGTCCAGTGAGAGTCTTGAGACTGTGGTGAGAATCCAGTGAGAGTCCAGTGAGAATGTGGGAGAGTGCAATATACTGATACTTTCAAGCTTGTTAAGCTGCTGGTCCAGTGTTTTGATATCAACAACTTCAATTGGAGAGCCAACACCACCTGTAATAAGCTATTTTTTTGATTGGTTATCAAAATATGGCCAAAAAGCTGCAAGTAGCTTTGTGTTGTCCACACCTAGTGCCAGTGGAAGGTCATTTGCATAGTTGTAATCTTGTAGGCACTTTTGAGCATAACATTGTACCTGTTCACTTATTCCCTGAAGGAACTGAGGTGCATTAGAATGACATTTGCACACGTTTTGCTCAGATTGTCCTCCAATTTCTTTCCAAAATGCATGGTATGTTATAGGAGATAAGCAAAGAAGTTCATGGCAGAACTGGTCCATATCTGACCCATACTTCATATTTTGAAGTCATTTTCCCTTTTCCTGACACTGAGACATCCATGGCAGCTGAAAGAATTTCAAGAATGACACACTTTTTATCTAGCTTTTCAGATGCAATAGTTTTCACAAAGCGAAGTAAGAAATCATGCTTTGGAGAGTTCTGTTGACATTTAGTTAAAAAGAGTGAAAAGAGAGATTGAGATAAATAACTACTATGACCATGACTTACATTCTCAAATAAATCACCCAGCTGAACATTTTTAGCATATAGCTTTCCAATTGTTACTGGCTGGTATATATGGGGGACATATATACAATTAGCATCCTCTGGAGTATCCTTATTGATTGCAGTCAGAAATTTGCGAAGTGACAGCAAGCTGAGACAGTTGTTGCATGGTAGAACATTACTGCCAGAATTTTTGCCATCTCCTATGCAGGAGTTGATGCCAATTGCATGTATACTTCCATGATTATGGTTAAGCTTCCATGAATGTGTTTGCACTTGACATTTGTGTACAGCTTCTTGCTGAACACCACTAAAACACCTGTACTCCTTTGAAAATAAATGGTGTTCTATGGTAGAAATATGTTCTCCACCAGCACTGGATACCAAAGTTTGTGATAGGTATGTAGTGATTTGAGTATCTTCTCATGAAGTTATTCCAGAACAAGGCCATGTTTTAAGTGGCTGAGACTTCAAAGCTATTTTCTTAGGCCTGAAGAAGTTCATGCCATTCAATGTTGGTGTGTTTAGCATTCCTTTGCATTTTCCAAAATGCTCTTTGAAACTGGTTGTGTCATAAACCATAGCCTGAAGCTTTATATCACCACATTTTGAACACCTAATTGAGTGAGCTTTTCTGGAATCAGAGGAATCAATTTCACATCTAGGATCTATATTGTGACAAGCATCAATATAGTTTTTCCATCTCTGTGCACTGGCTACAAAGGTTCCATTGTCCACAGAAGCATTAAGAGCTTGTTTTGATTGAGCTGACAAGCTAGTTCCTTGAAAACCCTCCTGACTGTTCTGCCCTGGAGTGATTTTTGTCACAGTAGTTATGTTACTTCTGCATGGTTTCTTTGATTTGTCAATTTTTGCAGGTGTGGAGTCAGGCTGTGTTTGTTTTTTCTTTGCTGAGGAAGTAAATATTGGTGTAAACTTCTCAGAATGAGCAGAATGGCCTTCATTGCATTGCTGTAATGTAGTGGAAGGTACCATAATTATCTCTGCATCACCAGCAATATTAACTTGCATGTCCTATTAATATAATAAATATAAAACACAAATATAAAATATGTCGAACAAACCTTTGAAGTAACATTGAGGACATGCATCAAGATGTTTTGAACTTCTCACACACACAAGATCTCCTGAGCATCTTCACTCCAGAGATCATCACCAAATATGTGATGCTTTATAGTGTTAATAGCTATAATAGGGCACGAGTATTCATCTGATTGTTGGGCACAATCAAGAGGTACTGTAAAGTCAAAGTCTTGTTGGAGGCAGTGGAAGAGCCATTTTTGCATACCATCCTCTAAGATGTGAGGAATTTCATTGTGAAAAGAGTCTCCCCAATAGACCATCTGCATCATAGAATCAACTTTGACCACATTCCAGTGTCCTGGTGAAGAATATGCAATAAACCAAAGTGGTCTACTTCTGTGCTCAGATATTTGAGTACCATATGTTCAAAGATCATAATTTGCATTAGAATAATACAAAGCTGAATCTGTCCCAAAATTTGCAAGCCAAGGAGCCTCGAGACTGTGCCAGAGTGGTACACCCAATAATATGCATTCCAGAAAGAACAGAGTGTTCTTGCATATGCAATTCGAGTGCCTGAAGCATTGTATCAATGTGGCTACCAAGAAGCCATTTTTCCGAAAAAAAATCTGCTAGTTCCATCATTGAAATATGCGACTCTAAACCTGGCAATAAACCTGTCCAAGACACTTGTGATAGAAAAGATCAAATTTCCTGTGCAAGTGGTGCAATTACAAGAGAACTGCGAAGCTCATGGACTTTGAGCCATGTAAAAGCTTGCCTCCATGTTGTTTTGGCTCGAATAGCCTTGCTTATATATGCCCATTATCCCAAGGCCTCAAAAGGAACTAAGATATACTGAGTATCATGTAAGTAGTCAACTTGGATTAGGGACTGACATGGATGGATCTGCAATCTATCCATGATCCAATCTGCAGATGTGCCATTAATTCAGATGGATGACGGATGCCATCCACAAAATTTGGATGTATCTGCTCGGCACCACTTAGATTAGTAAATTTATATAGTATTGTAGTAGCATAGTACATCGGGGAGCATGATTATTATTCAGACTAAGGGTTTAACAACAGCTGTAATACATTGTTACAGTGTGATCTGAGACCCTTCCTTGATGTCATGTTCAGAGGCTGTGAAATCATGTATTTTCAATGTCTATCAATGAATACACATTCATTACCTTTTTAATTTAACATTTGGATTGTTTCAAGTCCGGGCAAGAGGTACACAAAATATCATAAGTATTTGCCAACACAATCTTTTTAAATCTTATGTTTAATCTCAGATTTGTGTTACATTTTGATATCTTTTGAGATTATGTCTACTGTTAAAGAATGTATACTTATTGTATCATCCTATAACTCAGGATATATACTCTACTGTATCTATTGTACCAGCCTGAAAAATATAAAAGATGCTGCAGAAGAGGATCTTGAGATAAATGGGGTTTTGAGCAATTTTCAAACACTGAAGACAGCTTTAAACACTTGTTATATGATAGTATTGGATGCATCCAAATTATGAGGCACATCTGTGGATTGGTATCTGAATCCAATCTGAATCTGCAATTTTTGGATTAAATATGCAGATGGCTGGATTTTGGCCATCTGTGACTTCTGGTACATCTCTATAGACTTTTCCTGTTCCAATCCACTCTGCAAGAACTGACAAGCTTGTGATGGACATTTGGTATATTAGATAGTTAATTGACAATATAAACAATGAGTTTATGCAGAACAACACCAAAGAGAAACTACAGTTTTTGAGCTCTTTACACTGAGCCATGTGTTCTGTACGGAATCCGTGTGGATCCATGCGGATTACGAAGATTCCATACGGATTCTGTAATTAGTAGATTGGCTGGGACACCACTCTAAATTAGTAATTATTTCGCACGGATTCCTTGTGGAATCTGTACAGATTGATAAATTCTGTAACAAAGACTTACACAGAATCCATACAGACCTCTTATCTTATCTGTAATTATAATATGTACTTAGTAATATAACATACCACAGCATGAATTGAACCCTTAGGTTCCCATTGCTTTGTCATCAAACATATGGTGCGCTAAACCAGCTGAGCCAACGCAGCCTTTGGACATAACCACTGACTATGTCACATGTCATTGCTGTCACCAGCCGTCAGTGACCAGTGACTGGTGCCGGTGATGCATCACCACTATGCTTCTCACCATTGATACAGTCTTCCTCACTGTCGTCACTCTCCACCCCCACCATCGTCTCCCTCCATTCTCACTACTTGGGTCCCTCCTCCCTCACTACCTCACTTGATGACAATGCCCATGTTTCGTTGTCCACCCTCGTCCCTCACCACCTTGCTCGACAGCAACTTTGCCACGTCAATGCCACGTTTCATCGCCCCCCCTTGTCCCTCGCCGCCTTGCTCAACAACAATGTCGTCATGTCAACGCCCATGCTTTGCCGCCCCCCCTTGTCCCTCACCACCTCGCCTCGCAAATGACAAGTGTGTGGCTTCTCTCCTCCCCTCTGCACCTCGTCTAGCAAATGACGAGCATGCCATATGCTTCATCGCCCCCTCCTCTCTTGCCTCCTTGTCTCCCAAGCGACGAGACCTCCTCCCCCTTGCACCTCGTCTGGCAAACGACGAGGTGCCATTCCACCATCTCGTCTCGCAAATGACGAGGTGTTCCATCTCCACCCCCTGCACCTCGTCTCACAAACGACGAGGTGCTGCTTGTCCTCCCCCCCCTGCACCTCATCTCGCAAGTGACAAGGTGCTGCTTGTCCTCCGCCCTGTGCCTCGTCTCACAAATGATGAGATGGGTCCCCTCTCCTCCACCCTGCACCTCGTCCCACAACTGACGAGGTGCCATTTGCTCCTCCCCCCACACCTTGTCTTGCAACTGACAAGGTGCCAAGTGAGGGGAGGGGAGGGGTGAGTGAGGGGATAGCGAGGGGAGGGGAGAGCGAAGGGAGGGGAGAGCAAGGGGAGGGGAGAGCAAGGGGAGGGGAGGGGAGGGAAAGCAAGGGGAGGTGAGAGCAAGGGGAGGTGAGAGCAAGGGGAGGTGAGAGCAAGGGGAGGTGAGAGCAAGGGGAGGTGAGAGCAAGGGGAGGTGAGAGCAAGGGGAGGTGAGAGCAAGGGGAGGTGAGAGCAAGGGGAGGGGAGGGGAGGGAAAGCAAGGGGAGGTGAGAGCAAGGGGAGGTGAGAGCAAGGGGAGGTGAGAGCAAGGGGAGGTGAGAGCAAGGGGAGGTGAGAGCAAGGGGAGGGGGGGAGGGGAGGGAAAGCAAGGGGAGGTGAGAGCAAGGGGAGGTGAGAGCAAGGGGAGGTGAGAGCAAGGGGAGGTGAGAGCAAGGGGAGGTGAGAGCAAGGGGAGGGGAGGGGATAGCAAGGGGAGGGGACAGCAAAGGGAGGGGAGAGTAAGCAAAGGGGACAGTGAGGGAAGGGGACAGCGAGGGAAGGGGAGAGCAAGGGAAGGGGAGGGGAGAGGACAGCAAGGGGAGGGGAGGGAAAGCAAGGGGAGGTGAGAGCAAGGGGAGGTGAGAGCAAGGGGAGGTGAGAGCAAGGGGAGGTGAGAGCAAGGGGAGGTGAGAGCAAGGGGAGGGGAGAGCAAGGGGAGGTGAGAGCAAGGGGAGGGGAGAGCAAGGGGAGGTGAGAGCAAGGGGAGGTGAGAGCAAGGGGAGGGGAGGGGAGGGAAAGCAAGGGGAGGTGAGAGCAAGGGGAGGTGAGAGCAAGGGGAGGTGAGAGCAAGGGGAGGTGAGAGCAAGGGGAGGGGAGGGGGATAGCAAGGGGAGGGGACAGCAAAGGGAGGGGAGAGTAAGCAAAGGGGACAGTGAGGGAAGGGGACAGCGAGGGAAGGGGAGAGCAAGGGAAGGGGAGGGGAGAGGACAGCAAGGGGAGGGGAGGGAAAGCAAGGGGAGGTGAGAGCAAGGGGAGGTGAGAGCAAGGGGAGGTGAGAGCAAGGGGAGGTGAGAGCAAGGGGAGGGGAGAGCAAGGGGGAGGGAGGGGAGGGAAAGCAAGGGGAGGTGAGAGCAAGGGAGGTGAGAGCAAGGGGAGGTGAGAGCAAGGGGAGGTGAGAGCAAGGGGAGGTGAGAGCAAGGGGAGGGGAGGGGATAGCAAGGGGAGGGGACAGCAAAGGGAGGGGAGAGTAAGCAAAGGGGACAGTGAGGGAAGGGGACAGTGAGGGAAGGGGAGAGCAAGGGAAGGGGAGGGGAGAGGACAGCAAGGGGAGGGGAGGGGGCGGCGATGGTGTCGCCATCTCGCTGCTGCCCATATACCCCATCATTGCCCCCCTTCGATGCCCTCCCCCCTTGATATGTGCTGCCACCTGCGTATGTGCATCATCGCGCCCCTTCAGCGCCCCCCCCTCCCTTGCTCTCCCTCTTCCCAGTCTGATGAGGGAGATGATGCCCATGCCACCAATGGCCAATGTCACAACGATGCGATGACACATGGTAACATAGGGAGATGAGGGAGGTGAGAGAGCAAAGTAGGTAGACCAGGGAGAGTAGAATAAAAAGTAGACTATGATACAAATGTAACTAAATAGATAAATATATTATATTTTACATCCTTAGTAGTTCTTAAGAGTGAATACATAAGAGAAGTTCAAGTAGCTGGTGCTGCCACTATCAACCATTTCTTTATATTAGTGTAGTTTATTATATTAGTGTAGCTAAATTGTATGTAAGTAGTGTAATAATATAGAATTTTATCGAAAGCTTCCTTTGTGAGATAAGTGAGAACTATTGCTGTATTATTAAACTTAAGAGGTATCAGAAGACATGGTAGAAACATATTACAGTACATTATGAAGTCTGCAGAATTCATACGGAATCTGTACAGACCTGAAAATTCTGTGCGGATCCATGCAGAATCCATACAGAATCTGCACGGAATTTCCAGGCCTGTATGGATTCCATACGGATCTGTACGGACCCCTTGGGGGAGTGTAAATTACTGCAGTTTTCCACTGTGAGACAAAGTGAATCAAGGGATATTTTTCATTTTCAAACTGCTAATTACATCGATTTTATGCAGTTATAATGCTAAGTATTTAGGAAAGGTAAGCAGTGCATTGAAACATGAGTAGCAAGGGTGTCAGTGTATCAGATGCTCACTGAGAAGGAAATAAGGGATGAAAATAATAGAAATCGCTGTAATGAAAAGAGGCATTGTCCCATAGCATTTGACTACCTTAGACAGTGATATGGAGAATACTCACTTTGTGGTTAAGTTAAAGCAGCATAGTCTATTGGGCAATGTTGCAGAAGTGTGAGGCAGTGGTAAGGGTGGTTATTTGGGTGTAGTTGGTACCCAGATACTAGGTTGAACCTAGTGTAGCAATGTCTGTGCAGGGGAAAGCACTTGAGCCAGGGTGAGCAACAAGTGAGCAAGGTGAGGTGGCACTGGTATGCATCAGTAGGGGCAGATGAGATATCAGTAAGCTAGGGGATAGGTATCTTACCTGATTGCAACACCTGAATTATAGGGGGACTTCAAACTCAGCATCATGGTAAAAAAAATTCCATCAACTGGGGGACACCTGCCAGGGAGTATCTAACCTTCTGCATATTTTTGGAAATCATAGGGGGACTCATATCAAACTTCTGGCAGAATAATCCAGGGTCCTGCTAGAGATCATCATTGAATGCATTGCACTGCATCACATGTAGTTATGACACAATATCATGGGTCTGTCCAGGACTGTCTGGAGTCTGCAATCTCAGTTCACTCACAGTTCATTCTTGTGGACAGTACTTTACCCTCCCCCCCAATTTCCAGATGGACTCTGGACGGACAAGAAAATGTCCGGAATTTCTGGGTGGACTCCGTATGAAAACCAGATTTTCCAGATGGAATCCACATGGAATACAGATTTTTCAGATGGAGTCCGGATGGACATGATAATTTCCGGACAAAGTCCACATTGAGTCCATGTTTAAGAACATTTTTTCTGGGTGGAATCCAGGTGGAATGAGAAATTTTCCAATTGATGGAAATGAAATATAACTTTGTTTTCCCATAGAATCACATAGTATTACAGTGTCACAATATCAAGTGTCTCGCAGTATTGCAATCATCACAGTTATTTTCACATGGTATTACACTTGTCACACTTTTTGCAGTGTCATAGTATTGGAGTTGTTACAGTTACCATTGCATAGTGTCACAGTATCACACATGGTCATAATGAAGCAAATATCACATTCACATTGTCATAGTCATCAGGGTCATCTTCATTATCACACTTGTCACATAGTGTCACAGCTGTCAACATCTGTGATATTGTGACACTACAAAAGTGTGACAAACGTAACAAGTGTGACATTATGTAAAAGATACTGTGATACTATGTGAAAGTGTTGAGTGTGACACAACACGAAAAGTGTGACACAATGTGAAAAGTAGCTGTGATAACTGCAAGACTGTGAGACACATAATATTGTGATACTGCAATACTATGCAACATTGTGACACCTGTGTCACACTCAACACACTGCATCATGCAAGTGTGTCACACTTGATGCATAATGTCATGCTCCACACACCATGTCATACTTAATACACAGTGTTACACTCAACACATGGTGTCATGCTTAACACACCATGTCACACTCAATACACAGTGTCACATGGTGTCATGCTCAACACATGGTGTCACACTCAACACACAGTATCATGCTCAACACATAGTGTCACACTTAATGCATAGTGTCACACTCAACACACAGTGTCACACTCAACACACGGTGTCATGCTCAACACATGGTGTCACACTTAATGCACAGTGTCACACTTAATGCATAGTGTCACACTCCATGAGTGTTAGCCAGAATGATCATAAAAGTGTAGTGTTTTATGATTGTGGCAATCATCTATCTCATGATTGCCTGTTTCTAATGTAACTACTATATGCCTATTACAATTATAAATGGTGATCATATGCAATCATTGGTTAGTTTGAAGTGTATATTACTATTGTAGACCTATTATAAATGGTGATCATATGCAATCATTGGTTAATTTGTAGTGTATATTACTATTGTAGGCCTATTATAAATGGTGATCATATGCAATCATTGGTTAATTTGAAGTGTATATTACTATTGTAAGCCTATTATAAATGGTGATCATATGCAATCATTAGTTAATTTGAAGTGTATATTACTATTGTAGGCTATTATAAATGGTGATCATATGCAATCATTGATTAATTTGAAGTGTATATTGCTATTGTAGGCTATTATAAATGGTGATCATATGCAATCATTGGTTAATTTGAAGTGTATATTGCTATTGTAGGCCTATTATAAATGGTGATCATATGCAATCATTGGTTAACTTGAAGTGTATATTACTACTATAGACCTATTATAAATGGTGATCATATGCAATCATTGGTTAATTTGAAGTGTATATTACTATTGTAGGCCTATTATAAATGGTGATCATATACAATCATTGGTTAACTTGAAGTGTATATTACTATTATAGACCTATTATAAATGGTGATCATATGCAATCATTGGTTAATATGAAGTGTATATTACTATTGTAGGCCTATTATAAATGGTGATCATATGCAATCATTGGTTAGTTTGAAGTGTATATTACTACTGTAGGCCCATTATAAATGGTGATTTGTCACATCATTCCTGCGCTCCACATACTTCCCGCGCATTACATTTGTCACGCATCTGTGCGCGTCACATTTGTCACATCATTCCCGCGCTTCACATATTTCCCGCGCATCACACTCGTCACATTTGTCATGCTTTGGAAGTGCATCACATGTCACATTTGTCACATTTTGCATGACCATCACATATGTCATGTTTTTGAGATGCATGATATGTTTTTCATGTGTGTTGTGTTTGTCAAGCACTTTGCAACTTTTTGCAAATGTCACACTTTCCAATCATGAGATTTATCTGTCTCTACAACTATTGAAATTACCATGGAAGTGGAGTAAGTATCTAATGGTACAGAGTGAATTACAAATACAGATGAAACAATATGTACTTGTAGAATTGGAAGCTTAATATGGAAAATGACAATTGGAATGTTGTGGAATTGTGGTAGTAATAAGAAACTAGAATGAAAGATGTAGAGTGTTTATGTAGCTGGAGTCTTACCACTATTGACAGAGCATGAGATATTTGAAAATGAGATGGTATGAGAAGTTTTTAATCAGGTCTAGAGATGTAATGAAATGACATAGTAGAAACTATAATGGTTTGTCTGGATATGAGAGATGATGAGGTTATAAAAGATCTACATATGTATGACAAATGTGAAAGAGTGGTGAATATGTAATTTCACATTACATCAAATTCACATGTATCAGTCATTAGATAGTCATAATTCTTGTATCAACTATTAGTTATTCTTATATCTTCAAAACACATCATAGAGTTACATACATGCTTACTCTATATGATTACATGACACTTCTACACTGTCATATGTGTTTCAATTCTCTGACATGTGATTTTGCTCTTTTAGTATCAGTATGCATTCTTACATATGAAAACCACCTCCTGTACTTCTCTACACTTTCTTGTGCTGTGGCCATTACTTAATTGCTTTTCTATCCTTTAGTTTAGTATTCACTGAAGGCCTCTTTGCCTTTTTTTTTCTCTTGCCTAAAACAACTTACTGTTACTTCTCCATAGTCATGTGCAGTATTGTTATTGACAGGATCTGTGAAAAGTATACAAACATTTTCATTATAGACTTGCTGGAATCCCATCAACATGTTACAATCATGACACACATGCAAGCATGATGTGCTTGAAATGTATGACACTCCTTATAAATGTGACACAGGTGACATATGTGACGTGCTTCCAAAGCGACAAACACAATAAAGTGTGACAAATATGACGAGTGTGATGTGTGGGAAATATGTGAAGCGCGGGAATGATGTGACAAATGTGATGCGCGGGAAATATATGGAGCGTGGGAATGATGTGACAAACGTGACGCGCGTGGATGCGTGACTAATGTAATGCGTGGGAAATATGTGAAGCGCGGGAATGATGTGACAAATGTGACGCGCGTGGATGCGTGACAAACGTACTGCGCGGGAAATATGTGAAGCGCGGAAATGATGTGACAAATGTGACACATGTGGATGTGTGACAAATGTGACACATGTGGATGTGTGACAAATGTAGTGCACGGGAAGTATGTGGAGCGCAGGAATGATGTGACAAATCACCATTTATAATGGGCCTACAGTAGTAATATACACTTCAAACTAACCAATGATTGCATATGATCACCATTTATAATAGGCCTACAATAGTAATATACACTTCATATTAACCAATGATTGCATATGATCACCATTTATAATAGGTCTATAATAGTAATATACACTTCAAGTTAACCAATGATTGTATATGATCACCATTTATAATAGGCCTACAATAGTAATATACACTTCAAATTAACCAATGATTGCATATGATCACCATTTATAATAGGCCTACAATAGCAATATACACTTCAAATTA
Organism: Cyathus striatus; assembly: GCA_025738555.1. Classification (NCBI taxonomy): domain Eukaryota; kingdom Fungi; phylum Basidiomycota; class Agaricomycetes; order Agaricales; family Nidulariaceae; genus Cyathus; species Cyathus striatus. The sequence goes on from JAOVFP010000021.1 coordinate 1,018,257, forward strand.
ACCAATGATTGCATATGATCACCATTTATAATAGCCTACAATAGCAATATACACTTCAAATTAATCAATGATTGCATATGATCACCATTTATAATAGCCTACAATAGTAATATACACTTCAAATTAACTAATGATTGCATATGATCACCATTTATAATAGGCTTACAATAGTAATATACACTTCAAATTAACCAATGATTGCATATGATCACCATTTATAATAGGCCTACAATAGTAATATACACTACAAATTAACCAATGATTGCATATGATCACCATTTATAATAGGTCTACAATAGTAATATACACTTCAAACTAACCAATGATTGCATATGATCACCATTTATAATTGTAATAGGCATATAGTAGTTACATTAGAAACAGGCAATCATGAGATAGATGATTGCCACAATCATAAAACACTACACTTTTATGATCATTCTGGCTAACACCACTCCACACTCAATGTGTAGTGTCACATTCAATACATCATGTCACACTCAACACATGGTGTCACACTCAACACAAGGTGTCACACTCAATGCATCATGTCACACTCAGCACACAGTGTCATACTCAACATAGTCATAGAAGTTGTGAACTGTACAGCATGTGCCCATGCACAAGCTAGCCATAGTGTAATAGTTATGCACACTATCTACTATCATGTGAATGGGTATTATGTAATCATCACAACAATACTGGTTCAAACTATGCAACTATGCCATGCTCTACTAATTTATTTATGATACAAGTAAAATAAGTAATAAACTACTAATTAATACAAGCTACCTGGAATCCATATGGATTCCAGGTGGAGTCCGGTATAGCAAATTCCTTTGGAATTCCGGCTGAAAGGCGGAATTTGGCCAATAATCCGGATTCCATATGGAATTCATCTGGAAAGCACCCAGACTGGAAAACTAAAATTTGGCTGGTGTCTCTGCCAAAACAAGTCCACCCGGAGTCCGGATGGAGTCCGTGGAATGGCCGGAAATTCCGTGGAAATTCCGCGGACTTTCCGGGGAGTCCATGGATTCCGTCCGGACTCCGGAAGGAATTTAGGGGGGAGTGTAAAGACCTCCTTGTGGACCCCAGCAGACTAAGGCAAAAATGGACTGGACCAATCTCAGTCCACTTTCAATTCAGTCCATGCAGCAACACTACTAGAGAGGTGAGTTCATATGCAAGTAGTGTCATAGATCTGTTCATATGTGAGCAGTGTCATAATTCCAGTTTCAGTCAGTGTATTAGTTCTATATAATCACTAACTTGAAGAACTTCTGTCTCACTAATTTGCTAACCAAGGGAATTGCACTGATGTTGATAGCTGAATGTGTCATGAATAGCACAGAGCATGACAAGGAGAAATGGTCACAATTGATCTCCACTGTGAGGTTTAACCATACAATGCAATGAGGGGAAACCCTCCAAGAGAGCCATGTTGTCAATCCTCCAAGTCTTTGTTGAGAAATACCTTTGAAATTAAAATATAATGTCTTTAGTTGTCTCATCAAGGAGTCCTTTCTCCTTATAATTTCTGTAAAAGCTACCTTACATAACACAAACAAGCATATGCATTTGACTACAATATTTGTTATATGTTAAGTTGTCCTTTAAATCTACTGCTGATATGGTTCACACTTGAATCTTGCAATTTAGAAGCCATTCAATAGTTTATTAAATGGATCTGAAGGTGCACACATATATTGGTTCATGGGATTAATTATACAAAGCCAACTCGATTGAATGTGATGATAATCAAGTACACACAAGGCCAAGTAGTCTATATTTTTTTGCAGGCAATCTCCTGTAATTATAACATTTGATGTATCAATACCACATTGGGTTCTACTTTTAATAACAATGATTGATATATTAGAATTTTGTCAGGGTGCCCAGTGTCTTTGGCCGATCACAACCACATGGGTATACCATAACTACAGATACAAAGTTGTACAGCACTATTTCAAATCCTTATTCACTAAAATATCATATATAAATGACACCTGAAGCAGGTTACTTCAAAAATTCTCCCTTGCCCTCATGTCTGACTTGACATGTCCAATCATCACCTTAAAGTTAGTTATGGATCTTCAGTTAGCTTACAGTTCACTTGTTTTACAGGCTTTCTTGACCAGTACTGTACTTACTCACTGACCTCCATCTTTCAATGTCTGTTAACTTTCTTTAGGTTTATACAGTTTCCTTCTGTTTCATACAATATATGCTGCAGGTGATATGCAAACAAGTTCATGGGTGTTTGGCAACTTATATTTTCATTCAAAGCCCCCAGACTTTGAAATGGAAAACATATCCTCCTCATAACTATTTTGATGTTTCTATACATTCTAATCATGGGTAATCTTGCAATTTATTGGATAATGGCATATGACAATATATGATTCAATTTATTGCATACATCAGTTTTTTCCCCAGTCATCTCTGATGTCACCTAATATCAGAGTAGGATTATTTCCTGCATCTATAGTGGTTGCAGATGCATTACTGGTAGGTGGTTGCACTGTTCCCCAAATGTACCATGTGGGCCATTGCATTGGTTACAGGTCTGGCAATGTTACATTGTATGGAACAAAAAAAAATGGATGATGGTTTCTTTTGTGTTTTTAATCCTGGGAGAGATATGTAAGTGAATGGGTGGAGAATATCATCTTTCCTGACCAAAATTTAATAAGTATGTTTCTTGGACCCAATATTACTGTTCCCCAACCACAGTGTCACTTTTTTATGCCTGACATTTGCTATTACAATTGCTGCCACAGCACTGATCATTTATCATATTATAACTGTATCCTGGGTCACAGGAACAGCAACTGGAAAATATGGATATATTATTAAGATTCTGTCTGAGTCAGGGATCCTATATTCTATTCCTATCATCATTGGCATCATAGCCTCAGCACTGCTGAATGCAAGTCTGTCAGTACAACAGGCCAACACTTATGTCAGTGCAATCCTAGTTCCAGTAATTGTGAGTTAAAAGCTCCTTATAATGACTTGACCAGTTTTCACTAATGTCAAATCTAGGGTATTGTACCAACATTAGTATCTGAGCATATTATGAATAATACAGAGCATGATGATGAGAGGTGGTCACAGCCAATCTCCACTCTGAGATTCAACAACACAGCATAGAGAAATGTCACCCATTGAGAGCCATATTAGCAATCCCCCTTGTTGAGACATGGCTCTGAAATTTCATGCTGTTCCCCAATGATTTTTCTTCCAATACATTACCATTCTACTGCACTGAAGATTATGATCTATTATGAATACATCCAACAATGATTTCTGCAGACTTAGATAACCTGTAATAGCCAATGACAAGTATTATTAGGCCCATGAAATTATTGCCACCTCATGTTCACAAACCCAAGACTTTTAGAATCTTCACAATATATATATATATACCATTATTCAGTCTCTTAAGCTTGTAAATCCTACATAGGAATAATTTGGAAATCATTATGTGGCTGGAGCTTTTACATAACCATGAAGTTGGGGGTTTACATAAGTCATATGACAATTATGGTTTCATTCACATTCAACTAAAGTTCAACTAGACTCAAGCCTGACTAGCTTGACAACTCACTAGCATTTCCAACATGTGCCTTTGTATCCAAGTACCCTCTTCACACACACTAATATTGACAACATCAGTGACTAGAGTCAGTGTAAGCAAAGTACAGGGGAAGGACTGTAGAGTCTACTTGCTCAAAGGGGCCTTTGGGATGTGCATCCTACTCTTTCAACTTTTATATAGTTCTCTGCAGTGACCCATCCCCCTATTCAGAATCCTGTGCCTTTCTAATTGTCTCTGGTTGCTAATGTAGATGTACTTGCCTTGAAGAGCCTTGAAGACAAACCCAAGACAAACCTGGGCCCTGGCAGACTAACTCTGAATGAGTTATGCCCATCCCAATGATCCCATTCAGCTTGTAGGTAAACTTGGTAGCTCTGGCAGAGCCTGGAAGGCTTGTCTTTCACTTCCTTTTCTAACTTTCACTGTTTCCTTTCCTGTGCTTTCCTTTCCCACCCTCATGCCCTTTCCTACCCCCTTCTCCTACATACCCCAGCATACCCCTCTTCTCTTCACTCTCCCATCAAACACTCCCTTCTTACCCTACCCTCTGCCACCCACAGTGAAGAAAGAAGACAGCACTCAACTCCTGCCTCATCCAGGATTACACTTATGTCATTTATGCAAAGCCAGCAAAAATGACCCTATTTGATCAGTCAGTCTGTATGCTGTGCAATTTCTGCTTGGACACCAACATATTCATCTTATCCAGTGTAAAGCAGGTGTTTTGCCTGCACTACAAAAATCGACATATTACAATTTCCATTACATAATCAAGCGATGCATGTGTCAATGTGTTTGCTCACATTGTTCACACTTTCTCTCATTTTCTCCCTCCAATGCTGACACTACTGCATTGCCCTCAATGCCACAATTACTCAACAAGAACTCAAGATCATTGGTATTGAGTACTACCAAGGCCCATTGAATGCCAAAAAACAGTTTACTGAAGGCTGTATCTATCTCTCCCATGTTTTTATTCCTTAAATTTTCTTTCTATTCATTGGTATGTTCTCTGTTTTATATCTTACCATTTACTTTCATAAATCTATGATTTAAATACTCTTAATTTCTGTTTTATTAGCCATTCCCTATTAAGTACATTCTTTATTTTAATTTTCTATAAAATCTCTGTATCTACACATTTGCAATCCAGCAAATTTATTCACTCCTTCTCTCAACACCTTAGAACACCCAAGGTCAAATGGATGTTCACCGACTTGCTTACTAATTTCTTCGTTTAGGCATCAGTGCACCTTCTACCTCTACACCAGCCCTCAAGGGTATCTCATTGCCCTGGCCAGGTACTAAGGGAGTCTTGCTGGGAAGATGGATGTATTTGATCATAAGACACTTATGATGGTGTGTTTCCTTATCTTCTCCCTCATCACTATGGATTTGTGGTAAATGCTACTATGTGGTTGCAACATGCCTTCACAATACAGGCCACAAGCTTGAGCTATGTGCTCTTCATCTCTCTCCTGTACCATTTCACTTACTAAAGCTCTCCACAGGTAATATCAGTAGGTGCACCAAACACCTTGCACTGTGGGTAGTCCTCCTGCCAGTTCTTCCTCCTCACTGCCACTCCCCCCCCACCAGGACAGCTCTGCATTGACAATGGCATAAAAATATAGCACTGCAATGGCACCCTGCAGCATGTATGAGCAGTTGATGAAGTGTATCAAGTGTCCTGGAGGCCCACCCTCATCAACTTAGCACCCCCACCCTGCAGGCCCCTATGCTGATGGAATGTGTAAAGGTGTGGGTGGAGAAACCACAGGCTATTAAGGTTACAGGAGCATATAGGCCCCCTGGGGTAAGGGGTGGACAGGATCATTCATAATATATATGGTACTTTTCTGGTTCAACTGCCACACCATTCAACTGCCACTTCCCTTGACTTTGTCACTGATATTTCAGACCATTCACACATGTTGGAGTACTTGCTTTGTACATCATAAAAAACAAGGCTGAATGGGGGACTTGTGCTACTATTGGAGTGTTGAGTATCTCTGGGGTGTGGGCACAATGTGGTTCTCTTTGCATAGAGATATACTCTTGAGAGGGCCTACAGATTTTGATATTGCCCAGTTTTTGATGTTGCCTTGGTGACATTGCATGATGTTTCTTATTTATTTTTGATGTTGCTGCATATATTAGTGCTGAGGTTCTGTGTTCAAGTCCCAATTGTGTAGTTAGTAATAAATGCAACCAACAAGTAGGATTGCACAAAAGGAATATACTATTATTTTAATAATATATATTAGCACTGGATGGGGGGTGGGGAGAGGGTATAACAAATAATATTTACAATCCCACAGTGGAATACATATATTTTATCACTTGTGTACAACATTTCTAATACTATTTAGATTTATCTAGCTGGTAGTTTTGTAAATTTATGATATATACTAATAAAAAATAGAGATTGGTAGAGATACATGCACTCTACTCATTTTCATACAAGTTACAGAAATCTGAAAATAAGGATTTTGACGTTGCCTGGCATTACCAATCTGAGAATTGACATTGTTGTGATGTTGCCAGATGTTGCTGTGACATTGCTGTGATGTTGCCAAATGGCATTGCCATGGTGTTGCTGGTGTTGCTTGATGTTGCCTTTTGCATTGCTGCAGGTTCAATGTTTCCTGCACCCTCTACTCCCCTTTATTTATATTTGTACACAGTATTGATTCCATCCATTATTCCATCAAGTGCCCTTCCTCATCACCACAGCAACATATCACACTTCCTTGTCATCATGCTCAACAGTGAGCAAGTATTTTCTTATTTTCTAGCTCAATTATTTATCATTTTCTTCGAGGGATAAAACTATTAAACATGTGAATTAGAGACAGTTTTAAATAATCTTCTATTGTAATATGTTCTATCCTTTGTGAAATAGGTAATAATATGTTGTATTATAAATAAATATTAGACTCTGTGTTTGATTAAGGGAAATGTAATAAAAGTATAAAAAGTGAGAGCAGAGGTGTAGAAAACAATGAGTGGGAGGCAGGCAATGATGATATGCATGTGAAAATGCAAAGGGAAGGGTGGGAGAATTGATTAGTGAGGGTGTTATTGATTGCAGGCTGATGTGACATTGCCTGGTATTGCTATGACATTGCTAGCATTGTGTGACATTGCCTCACTGGCAATGCCACAGCAACATCAAAATATGGGCAACATCAAAATCTAGTAGCCCCTCTTGAGAGCCTCAGGACTTCAGTCTGCTGAGCAAAGAAATGTTGTGAAAATACATGAATTCTGAGTTCTTATGGCTATAAAAAAAATCTCAATTTAGTACTGAAATAATGTGATGCACCTGTTTTGTCCTTGAAGCCTGAATTCCCAAGTGAAATAAAATGATTCTATACTAAGAGGCCATGTTCCCACTACCAGCTGGGACTATGTACCACACAGACATAGACTAGAGGAGTCTGTAGCCCCTGTTATATCTTGATAGTGGATCTGTACCATATGCAAAAGTGAATTGTTCTGGCTCAGGGTCATGCCATGCCAGCTCAGAAGCATGCCAATGACAATTGAGCCAGTACTCACCTTACATCTCTAATGTTAATAAATAATGACTGCTCTCATGTATAGCAGGCTACAAATGTAGTTGACTATGAAAAAAAGTACATTGCCTGATAGTTCACAAGCACCAGTTACTAGCTCATAATATTATTACAAACTGACAAGAATATATATTATATTTACATGAAATATTATTGAAATAACCTGGTAGTGTATGTATTTATTTTAGAATAGTAGTGAATACTAATACAGTATATTCACAAGGACTAACATACTGAGCTCAGCATGAGCTTGTCAGTGCTATGATAATTTAATCAAAGTGAAATATTTCTGCAGCCATTCTAAATTGTGGTTTAAGAAATAATTAGATATTTACATCTTGAACATGCAGTAGTATTAAACAATTGTTACCATAGCCTTCTCTGCTAATACTCTATTTAAAAACCACTTGATGACAGGATACTTCCTATTTTATTTTATTTTTCTCTCTCATCATCTACTTATATACTATAGGCATGTTCCATGATTGAATTACATTAGTACTTGCTGCATTCAATATTCAATAATGTGTAATTCATATTAAAAATGAATGGAAGTTTTTATTTAAGGAATAAATTATGTTTTAAAGTACTTGCAGTTAGAAACACCCCAAGAATGGTAGAAACAATGCTGAAGGTGCTGAACTGGCACTGAATTTGTTGCGGAAGCGCGCATTTCCCACGCCTGGCTCATGGGTAGATGCCTGAACCAGAGGTAAATGTGCATTCAGTTCTGCGGACTAGCTTGCGGGAGGTCACGTGCATGTGTGAAGATTCAATCGAGATATAACAATCAACACAAGACTGAGACTAGAGGTACGAAATCCCGATTTGGATGAGCGCCAAGTCCATTGGTAGCCGAGACTACATTTACATCTGCTCATATCAGTCCCGAAATCTTCTGAATCGCTTCCTGTACACGTATTTCCATCTCGCTGCTACTTTCTGCACACTCACAACATCTTTCTCAACTGTAACTGCTAGGGTAAAATATGTTGCCGTGTTAAGCATCGAGTTATTCTACCTAACAGATCCCAATCATCTGACATGTGCATAGCTTTATTTTTAATGTACATATAATTATGTCCTGGTGCATCACCAACAATTACGTGCTAAAACACTGCTGATTTCGTTCAATGACCCTTTCCTTATAGCCTGGAATAGCAGAGACAGAAAGTACTACCAGCCCTGATGTCACCAGTGCCAGTCTTTTCCGACGAAATGATTCAAACCAGCATTGAATCTGAACTTGACAGAGTTATTATGGAGGCATTCATAGACGGTTAGCCACTTTATAAAGCCTATGTCTTGCTTTATATAGGTCAATATTTTCAGGTTTATACACTCTCCTAATGTTTCGTACTATTCAGGCTGCCAGTAAAATTAAATCATTTAATCAGGCATGCTACTTACAGTGAGTCTTTAGCCTCAAAGCTTCGAAATGGAAGACACATCTACCTATGATTGTTTTGATCTTTCTATACATCGTAATCATCATTAATCTGGCGAGCACATGGCCAATGTTTAGGTGTGTTGTGGTTACCCACAATAACACAAGACAAACTATGGCTGCAGAGATGTTCCTCAACACTGGAAAAATGTCTGAAATCAAAAATATCATACATCTAGGATCAATGGAAATAGCCGATGCGTTGTTAGTGAGTTGTACTGATTTATCCGACACTGTTCAGTGTCATACAAAACGTTGCGCTAGGTCTGGAGGTGTTACATCGTTTGGATGAAAAACAAATGGCTGCTCGCTTTTTTCAGAGCTATCCTCCTAGGAGAAATTGGTATGTAAAGAACTGAAATATGATATTTATGCTGATTATTAAGGTCTAAGTCTTAATTCTTACATATATTCTTCGTCCGCAATTGGACCCTAACCGAGTCCCTGTCTACAGTTTTTACTATATGACATTGGGAGTCACTGTTATAGCGACATCTATGGTCGTCTATCGCATTATAACTGTATCATGGCGCACGGGAACGGTAGGAAGATATCGATACGTTATTGAAATTTTAGTCGAGTCAGGGATCATATATTCAATTCCACTCCTCATCGTTGGTGTCATACAATTGCTTCAACACATAAGTCCATCAGAACTATTTCTGCTATGGGAAGTCGATAACTATGCCCTTGCGTTCCTAGTTCCAGTTACAGTGAGTGCACTAATAGCTATCCTGGAATCAAATAGATTCACTTTTGATATTTATTAATTACAGGGAATTGCACCAACTTTGATATATGAACGTGTCATGACAAACACAGAGCATCATGAAGAGAGATGGTCACAGCCAATTTCCTCCCTTAGGTTCAACCACACAGCACAGAGAACTGAGACCCATCAAGTGAGAATTATTTCATATCACTTCTCTAGTAGAGTCTGAAACACCTGAATATCAGATAAGCTTCTCATCCATTTCAATGTAGTGTGACCACGTTTCTGGCAGACTCCCGTTGTGTTTGTATCGGGCACGTAGTTTTTACCGTGCACGCTCAAAAGTGAGCGTGGGTGAGCGTGCCACGCTCAGTGCCAAATTTTCACGCTCAAGTGGTGAGCGTGTCACGCTCAAGATATATTTACTAGTTTTAAAAGGCCTATTTCTAAGTTGAACTAATTGTAAATCAAGTGTATATACTGATATTGTACTATTGTAGTCTTATTGTCACCACAGGTAAAGATTTTAAACGTGATAAACACTTAGAAGTTGAAGAATATAAATTAATTTTAACGCTCAAGCTTGAACGTGCACGCTCATTTTTCACGCTCAAGGTGTGAGCGTGCACGCTCACATCACGCTCAAGATTTTATTTCACGCACAGGGTCGACGTCTCACGCACAGGGTCCATAAATTCACGCACAGGGTCTGAGCGTTCACGCTCAAGGTCTGTCAACTCACGCTCACTTCACGCTCATGGTGTGAGTAGTCATTTTTATTAGAATAAATAAAGTATTTATATTTTGACTTCACTTACATGTAGCAGTAGGATGTGTAGTAATACTAAGTACAATAACGGTCACACTTCAATGTAGGTGTGAATATGTATTCACTTCACGCACACGCCCAAACTCATTTTAATTAACAGTGAACAAGTATGAGCATGATCGTGATGGGTATATCTATTCACTCTCATTCGCCTTTCCTATAACTTCAGAGTAAGTGTAGCTATGGTGCATATACTCACGCCCACCCTCAATTACTCGAATTTGACTGTGAGCGTGAATAGGTAATCTATTCATGTTCACGCTTATCTCAATTTAAAGGATATCCGGTCATACAGTACATATCATACTCATGCTCATACTCAATTAATAGAGTATGAGTGTGAATTTATTATAGTCATGCTCACAAAATCTATTTGATATACTCTTTAGATATATACATGCTGTAGTGCACTAATTAATTAATATAGAAGTTGATATATGTCACATAAAGAATATCCACGCTCAACATTTCTCATTGCCAAACTTGTTTAAATTGAGAGTAAGCACACAAATATATATATACTATATTCACATGCAAGTTGTACTATACAAGTAATATGCATGAGCGTGAATAGAGATACCTATCACGCTCATGCTCAAACTCAAGTAAATCGAGCGTGAGTGTGAATATAACACTCACGCACAATTTCATGGTTAATATACATGAGCGTGAATAGGAATACACACCCATCGCACTCACACTCAAATTACAGGTACGATTATGTGCGCATACAAAGAAATGTGCTTCACGCTCACATTAAAACCACAATGAATGTGAGCGTGAATAGATTAAAGATACACTTCATGCCCACTGCCATGTCCTTGCAGTTGAGAGTGAGCATGTGTATATACTACTTATATTCACACTCACACTCAAGACACTGAAAATATGAGTGAGCGTGAAAATAAATACATACCACGCTCACTAAAAATCAACTAATAATTGAATATAATATTCGTGAGCATGAATAGGAATACCTATCACTCTCACGCTCAAGATTTGCAGTAGTACAGTATTTAGGATATGTATATTGCTTCACGCTCACTTATATATTTCATCACGCTCACTTACATATTATTCACACTCAGGGTCGAATTTCCACACGCAGACCCTGAGGGTGCATGGAATTTTCTACCTGCCCATCCATGCTCACTCTCAATTATGATGAGATTGGCCGTGAGTGTGAGCGTGAATATGTAATCTATTCACGCTCATGCTCATCTCAATTTAAAGGATATGCAGTCATACAGTATATATCATACTTATTAATTAAGTACGAACTCTATCTCATTCCGTTCGTCAGTACATAAGTCGAAGGCAAATTCAATATACTATTTATATACATGCCATAGTTACTGCCAAACTTGTTTAAATTGAGAGTAAAATATATAGCTCATATTCAAGTTACTGGAAATATTCATGAGCGTGAATAGGGATATCTATCACACTCATGCTCAAACTCAAGTAAATCGAGCGTGAGTGTGAATACAACGCTCACGCACAAGTTATACTATGCAAATATGTGATAATGCTCAAACTCAATCAAATTGAGTGTGAGTGTGAATATGACACTCATGCACAATTCATGGTAAATATGCGTGAGCGTGAATATGAACATCTATTACGCTCACGGTCAACCCACCCAGCTTGGGAGAGAACATTACTATATGATATTTAATTCTTTTTAAGATATACCCACTGTATCATGTCCTTAGGATGATATTATATTAATAACAATTTATTGCTTCTTACTTATATATTGCTTCACGCTCACATATATATTATTCACGCACAGGGTTGAATTTCCACACAAACCCTGAGCGTGCGCGGAATTTTCCGCCTGACGAATAGAAATTCCTATCACGCTCATGCCCAAACTCGAGTTATTCAATTAGGAGTGTGAATACAACTATCACGCACAAGTTCATGGTAAATATGCGTGAGCGTGAAATAAATGTGAGTTTGAATCGAAATAAATAGATATACCAGCGTGAGCATGAATAGATTACTTATACCCATCACGCTCACGCTCAACATTTCATGCTTACTGTAAAGTCCTTGAAATTGAGAGTGAGCGCATACACTACTTATAGTCGCACTCACGCTCAAGTTGCTGAAAATATGGGTGAGCGTGAAAATAAATACATATCACACCCACTCAACAAGAAACTTGAATATAATATTGGTAAATGTTCACACCCACGCACAATTTATGATAAATATGCGTGAGTGTGAACAGGAATACTACTACCTACGACGCTCAGGCTCAGACTTAATAACTTGCATATAATATTTATGTGCTTCTCAGATAGATAATACGGACATGTAGTGCAGCAGTTGTACAGCATGCACTTAGGATAGGTATATTTATGGCAAATATTGCTTCACGCTCACTTACATATTATTCACGCTCAGGGTCGAATTTCCACGCGCAGACCCTGAGCGTGCACGCTCACCTCACGCTCACAATTGAGCGTGCACGGAATTTTCTGCCTGCCCGATTATATAGCGGTGGTTAACTCCATTTTCCTAGCGCTCACGAGCGGTAAGCTACGCTATACTAATTTCACATTCTAATACATATTCATTGTTTGAAAGCTTATATACTTCCATTCTATTTTGTACATCCCATGCTGCAGGTCATATTTCAGATCATTTACACGCGTTGGAATACTTACTTTGTGCCTTAAGTAGTCCAGAGATTCTTGTATCGGCTGGTTAGACTTGCCGCCCAATCCGGACTTCTCAAGCCAACCCAGCGTGCATCTGTAGAAACCTTTTCACACGCGGCCACGAACACCACAGGCTGCACCTCTCCTTTATCATTCTCCTGCATTCTCAGTAGCAGATGCAACTTGAAGGAATTTAAATGTGGCAGGCCAGAAAATGTGTAGCTGTCTCTCCCGCGAACTCTCCACACCTACTCTCCTTTCCAACCATACATGTATATCTTCAAGTTACCAGCACAAGCAAACCCGCCCGCCATCTTGCCAACATTATGGCACACAACTTGTCGTTGACTAGTATTTAGTTCTGTAATAGAAAAAGATTCAGCTACTTTAGTGAAACATACCTAGCTTTTTCCCTGGGAAGATTGTGCTTACGGTGTGCTGAGTTCTCCGACTCTGTGCCGGTACTCTCCAGAGCCCTGAGTCTTCCACCAAGGATTCATTACAAATCCTTTTGTGGTCCAACTACACCAAAGTAGCTCAGTGCTTACTTGAATTGACTTAGTGTAGGTATAAAAATTTATATAAGTAGATAATGTCTCAACAACTGACGTGAAGTACGTACTATGACAAAGACTCAATGCGTGCTGAGAGTTGTCACTTTTCTGCCGTTGTCGATTGCTGTGCCCGATTCCGTGGGTGTCGTCCGAGCCGAATCGGGATGCTTGATTTCGGGGTTGTTTGGTTCTGAGGGTGCTGGCTAATCCGGCACGTGACTTGTTCAGTGGTTTCGGGACGCGTCGACTTCGGTGGAGTAACTTTGTATTTCTTTGACTTCATCGTCCTCCGTCCTCGATCTGCCCTGTTCGGCATGCGCGAATAATAGCCTGGTATGTATGTTTAATGTATTGTTCCTATGATTCTGACGTGGGCTACGTATTCTAGGTGATTTCATATGTAGACCGCTGGCAGGTCCATTAGACAACACCGGAGAGTCATGGGCGCAACAGCTGTGGCAATGTTCTAAGGTTGAGAAATGAATCAATTGGCTTAGAGTTAGACGGGAGACAAACGCCGAGTGCTGCGCGTAACGGTGGGGCACTAACACCAGACTACCACTGCCTCACGCTGAGTGGTGGGATGGAGAGGTCTTCTGGATAGCAGGCTTATATTTTACAAGTCTTGACAATCTTCTTTCTGTTGGCATACAAACCGTACAGAATTTGAACAACGAGAAAAGCTCACGGCCACGACGACATTAGCAAATAGCGATTGTAGTGAATTTCACAACGGTTTTAACATTTACCCCGGCCGAGACTTGAAGCTTGAGTAAGTAGAAGACCGGTGCCTTACAGAATGCTTGGGCGTTGATATGGATCATGATGTGCTATACTTGGAATTATGATCATTACCGATATCTGAGCTCTTTAAAACCTAATGCATTTACCCAGTTTCATAGTACAAATTATCATCTACGTAGGTTGGCTTGCCCTCATGTCTCAATCCTCCTCACCGGACGCAATCACTGGGGCAGCGTTCGACTCGAATATCGGTCCACTAATCGTACAAGCGTTTTTAAGCGGTATGTCATGATATTATATAGTAACTTCATGTTCTTACATGTTAACTGTCTTCAGGTTTGTACACGTTCATTCTATACCGCACGGTCCGTGGTGCAGGTGAAATCAGATATACTATTCATAGACATTTATGTACTTACATTGCGATTTTAGTCCTGAGAATTCGAAACGGAAGACACATCCTCCTTATGGCTGCTTTGATATCTTTATATGTCTTAAACATCATTAATTTTGCCTTGACCTGTATGTTAACAAGATTATTGGTGGCATACATGCATGGTTCAAAATTATTCGTTAATATTTTAAATGATACGGCCATGGTGGCGGCTTTGATCGCGGACGCGCTATTGGTGGGTAATTAGCATATCACAGGCATTGTCCAAGCGGTTGTCTTATCGGATGTGATGCATGTGATAGGCCTGGAGGTGCCACATACTGTGGTTGAAAAACAGATGGCTGTTGGCGTTATTCGTAGTTGCTCTCATAGGAGAAGGTGGTAAGTGAATTGCCAAATAATGATGATGGTCTATGGATAATGTTTATCATTCACTAGCATTAATGATGGCAGCTTTCGTTATAACGGCCCGGGATATTATAGACGATATTATCCCCTGCTTTTATATCGTATCACTGGTCATCACTGTCCTTGCAACATCTATGATTATCTACCGCATCTTGACAGTATCGCGGGATACGGGGACTACAAGGACATATGGATATATTATCGAAATTCTTGTCGAGTCCGGGATCATATATTCCACCTCACTTCTTGTTGTAGTTGTGTGTTTTTACCTTCCTGATGGGAACGTGTCTGCTACAGAGGCATATACCTATGCAAGCAGTGTCCTAATTCCAGCTACAGTCAGTCTATTAGTTATATATAATCGCTTACTTCCTTTAACTGATTTGATAAACTGGCAGGGAATTGCACCAACAATGATAGCTGAACGCGTCGTTAACAGCACGGAGCATGACGAGGAGAAGTGGTCCCAACCGATATCTGCTCTGAGGTTCAATCATACTACGCAAAGAGGCGAGACCCACCAAGAGAGTCATCCTGTCAACCACCCTCCGAGTCCTTGTTGAGAAATAGATTTAAAATTTAAAGTTAACTTCCGAGTCTTTCATTGTTCTCGAAAGAAGTTCTTTCTGTTAGAATACTCAATACTACATGTATTATTGTGATGAACATTACGACATATTATGACTCGACAAGTCTGCTAAGCTAGTCCTAATAATAATTCAATTTTATAATTAGGGTATGTGTATCACCCGTACTAAAACTGTGTAGCGAACTCATGGTAGACAGAGCAGGCGTGTCTGTTGCATTTATGTTGAATGTCATTTAACTGTAACTCAGCTCTCCTATCGCCGATTTACACCTGCAGTGCGCATTAACTTCGTTAGGCGCAGAAACTGTTCTGTAAAAATGATTTCATAATTCATATATCTTGTATTAGTACTATGTACATCAGTACGAAACGACGCCGAGCCTAGAGTAGCTAGACTCAGACAGGGTAGTAAATGTTATTATTATCCTGGATTATATATGAAGAATCAATAGCAGTATTGGAACATCACATTACGAGCCATAATAAAAATTGATGACGTGTATAATTCTGATAATTGTTCTACATCTCTTTAAAAACTTCTGGTTAAATGATTATGTTGGTAAAAATACCGTTGAACAAGTGGAGAACAGTCTAGACGAAGCGGAAGCAACCGTGGGAACAAATAGATTCGGCGCTAAACGCTTGGACTCAGACTGCACCATCTCTCAGACTCAGACTCACGGGCCCACCCACTTCCAACCACTGCTGTATAAAGATCCACCCCCACTTCGAATGAAGCCGACACCAACACCCAGTTGCACTGAAAAAATAGAACTCTAGCTCCTCGTACCTATTTATGACGGGAATAAATAACTAGGGAACTTGAGGGTTACAGCGACTGGCACTGGACTCAAGCAAAGATTTAAGAGGAAGGCCAAGATGTAATCCGTACTAACGAGAAGATTCCCTCTGACTTGTCATTCTACAGCTCTCAGCCCTCTGCAGGACATGCGTGTACAGCGCTGATGGTCGCTTTTGGCATATGTGTTACCTAATGTATATGCTCTTCCTTTTCGTGTGATTGTATTGTGGTTTTGTTTTGTGGTTTTGTGTTCTGTGGGACTCTATGGTGTCATGCTATCATGTTGAAACGTTATGCAATCTACCTCCCTTTGTTGAATGGCATGCTAACTACGTTACAGGGTACGGATATACATAGCAGAGGGTGCCCAGCTCCTCCAAGAGCTACCCTTGGCCGTAAATTCCGAGATTCAGGTGTATATGCCTACGGAGTGGGAGAGGGGCATGGTGGATAAGCTTAAGGGTGCTAGTATGGTCCGTCTGGGTCTGTGGTTAAATCCTAGTGTTGCTGTTTTTGTTGGGAAGAAAATGGCACTCTTTCTTCCATCTTTTCTTTTATTAAAAGAGGCTCACTTCATTTGTTCAGGGCGCACCAGCCTCGATAAAAATCCACCCCCTCATATCCCTCCCCGCCCACATGCGAAAAGAACTTCTACAAAGCAGATCAAGCAACGATCAAATGGATACCCTTGGCAAGCAAGTCCTCCTGCTTACACATACGGAGGTGGATAATAGTAATAAAAGCTATTATGGAGAGACGGGGTTGTACCTTTTGAGTGCAGTGGCGAATTTTGATTGTAGTGTTGTGATGGATAAGGAGGGGCCGATATATTGTTTCGCTTGGAGTCCGGGGAGTAGGGAGTTTGGGGTAGTTGAAGAATGTGAGTTGGTTTCTTGTTCTGCTGTTGTTTGCTTTGGAGGGGTGGGGGGAGGAGGCTTCTTCCTGTCCTACCGTGCTAGCTCGGGGAGAAGTTGGGGTGTTTTTCTCTCGCTTTTCTAGGTTTTGGGATGCGCGGTGGAAGAGTTCTGTCCTCTGAAGTAGCCTGGGGAGGAGGGCAAGGAACGTTTCGTTCTCTCTCCCTCTCCTCGAGCTGTTCTTGGCGAGTTCGCCTGTTGGGAGGGGACGAGGCTTGAGGAGAGCGAAACCCCGTCCTTCTCCTTGGTGATGTTGTTCAGGATGGATACTCAGATGAGGGTCAGGAGTGCTTTGGGATGCGTTGCGGAAGAACGAGATAGGATGTTAGGACATAGCTCTTACTTCGTCTTAAGTTCGTTTTGACGAAGCAGCCTGGGTGGCCAAGGGCTGGAGCACGTAGAACTACGTAGGAGCGATGGGATAGACTCCTCGTTCCTTACCCTGTCCGTTCCCTTCTCCACCTTTCTTCTCTTTTCTCCTTTTCTGCCTTTTCTTCTTTCGAATACATGCTATCCCCAGCCCTCCACAGACATGCCAGCTAAACGACCTTATTCGACCAACACATGCCCATGCTGCACGATTTTGGCTCTGCACCACATAATTTTATCGTGTTTAACCCTCAAAGACAGCACATTATTCTTGCTGGGTTTGGCAATTGACTGGGAAGATGGATGTGTTTGATCGGAAGATGCTTACCAAGGTGTGTTCCTTTCATAAAGTTGTGAGGCTGTGCGTTCGCATTGCATTGTGTTTATACAAGCTTACACTGCACCCGCTCCTAACTCATCCTTTGTAGGTAACAATAGGCGCACTAAACACCTCGCACTGTGAATGGTTCCCCTGTGGGCGCTTTCTACTCATCGCCACCCTCTCCCATGGCCCTGCGTAGACAATGGCATCAAAATAAGGCACTGCCCCGGCCTGCACCGGCTCGCTGCAGCACATCCAAGCAATCGAGCGTCCTGGCGGCCTACCCCTATCAACTCTGCTCCCCCTTTGGGCAGGGTCTACCACAAGCTCCTGCTTCGGCAGAAAGTGTCAAGGGGAAAATAGAGAAACCGCGAGCTGTTAAGGCCACCAGAGCATATAGGCCTCCTGGGGCTTGGGGTCTAGGGGGATGCAGAGTCCCAGGAGGAATGGGAAAGGTTATGCTGTGGGTCATGGAAGGGGGAGTGCGGTACAGAGTGATGCGGCTGCGCCTATTGTTGTCGAGGAAGAGAAGGTGCCGGCTATTCCTGGTGTGGATGGTGCACTGGATGCTGTTGCGAAGAAGATGAGGAGTTTGAATAAGAAGGTGTGTTTTTATTTATGGTTTTGGTATATGTTGCTTTTGGCTTGTTGTTCTGTGTTTCTTCATTTGTGTTCAAGTGGTGTCAGCCAATTTGATTGCAAATTGCTCAGGAAAAATGAGTGCTAGTGATCCTGATTCTCCACCAAAAAAATGAGTGCCATTTTTATAAGGCATATTCAGTAAATGTAATGAAGTGGTGATCATTGGCACTCATTTATGTATTGGTATTGACAACTAGGGGATTATATTAGTATAGTATGAGGACACTCAAAAGTGATCATTTTAAGAATATTAGAAGGTGATCATTGGTGCTCATTTATGTATTGTTGTTGATTACTAGGGAACTATATTAGTATAGTATGGAGGCACTCAAAAGTGATCATTTGAAGAATATTAGAAGGTGATCATTGGCACTCATTTATGTATTGGTATTGACTACTAGGGGATTATATTAGTATAGTATGGAGGCACTCAAAAGTGATCATTTTGAGAGCATTAGGAGGTGATCATTGGCACTCATTTATGTATTGCTATTACTGATTACTAGTTGATCTGCGCTTCGCATTTGTCACATACTTCTCGCGTGTCACGTTGGTCACACATATTCCCGCGCCTCATATTTTCCCACGCATCGCATTTGTCACGTACTTCATGCGCGTCACGTTGGTCACATATATTCCCGCGCCTCGTGTTTTTCCCGCGCATCACATCTGTCACGTACTTCACGCGCGTCACGTTCGTCACACATATTCCCGCGCTTCGCATTTGTCACATATTTCCTGCGTGTCACATCCGTCACATATATTCCCGCGCTTCGCATTTGTCACATACTTCCTGCGTGTCACATCCGTCACATATGTTCCCGCGCTTCACATCTGTCACATATGTTGTCACGCTTTAGCGCGTTTGTCACGCTTTAGCGCGTTTGTCACGCTTTAGCGCGTTTGTCACGCTTTAGCGCGTTTGTCACGCTTTAGCGCGTTTGTCACGCTTTAGCGCGTTTGTCACGCTTTAGCGCGTTTGTCACGCTTTAGCGCGTTTGTCACGCTTTAGCGCGTTTGTCACGCTTTAGCGCGTTTGTCACGCTTTAGCGCGTTTGTCACGCTTTAGCGCGTTTGTCACGCTTTAGCGCGTTTGTCACGCTTTAGCGCGTTTGTCACGCTTTAGCGCGTTTGTCACGCTTTAGCGCGTTTGTCACGCTTTAGCGCGTTTGTCACGCTTTAGCGCGTTTGTCACGCTTTAGCGCGTTTGTCACGCTTTAGCGCGTTTGTCACGCTTTAGCGCGTTTGTCACGCTTTAGCGCGTTTGTCACGCTTTAGCGCGTTTGTCACGCTTTAGCGCGTTTGTCACGCTTTAGCGCGTTTGTCACGCTTTAGCGCGTTTGTCACGCTTTAGCGCGTTTGTCATGCTTTGTATGCGCGTCACGCGTCACGTTTGTCACGTTCTTTATGAGCGTTACGCTTTTATGCATGTCACACATGTCACGTCTTTGAGGTGCTTCACAAGCCTCTTGCATTGACAAGTCAGTTATTGATTCAGACCCTGTATGACAATACTACACATGACTATAGAAAAATGACAGTAAGTTTTTCTTAGGCAAGAAATGAGGGCCACTTAGCAAGAAAGTGAAGAGAAGTACAAGAGGGGGTTTCATATATATGAATGGATACTAATACTAAAAGAACTATACAATATAAATGAGAGATGTGAAACACAAGACAGTATAGAAGTGTCATTAAGTCATATAGAGCAAGTATATATGTGACTTAATAATGTGTGTTGAAGATATAAGCATATCCAATGGTTAATGCAAGAATCATTATCATGTAATGACTGAGACATGTGAGTTTGATGTGATGTGGAATCACATATACTAACCATTCTTTCAGATTTGCTATTTATATGTAGTTCTTTCAGTATATGTTCTTTTCTGTTCAGTTGTTAAATATTTCCACTTCATCATCTCTCATATCCAGACTAACCATTATAGTTTTACTTTGTCATTTCATTACATCTCTAGTTCTGATTATTAAACATTATATGATGCCATTTCCAACTTTCTCATGCTCTGTCAGTGGGGGTAAGACTTCTACTACATATACACTATATTTTTCATTTTAGTTTCTTATCACTACCACACTTCTATAACTTTTAATTGTTATTTTCCATGTTACAATCTTCAATTCTACAAGTACATATTGTTTCCTCTGCATATATAATTTACTCCATACTATTAAATACTTACTCCACTCTCATGACAACTTGAATAGTGGTAGAGATAAAAAAATCTAATATGATTGGAAAGCATGATATTTGTGAAATTGGAAGGCATGATATTTGTGAAAAAGTTGCAATGCACTTGAAAAATGTGACATGCATGAAAAACACATGATGCATTTAAAAAAAAATGACATATATAACATGCGAAAAGTGTGACATGCATGCAGATTGTCATGGCGTGACGCGCCTCAAAGATGTGACACGTGTGACATGCATAAAAGCGTAACGCTCATAAAGAACGTGACAAACGTGACGCGTGACGCGCATACAAAGCATGACAAATATGCGAAAGCGTGACAAATGCGCTAAAGTGTGACAAGTGTGATATATGCATAGTGTGGGAGAATTGTGACAGACGTGACGCGCGTGAAAATTGTGACAAATGTGTGACGAACGTGAAGCGCGGGAATATACATGACAGACGTGACGGGCAGGAAGAATGTGACAAATGTGATGCGTGGGAATATATGTGACGAACGTGACGCGAAGGAAATATGTGACAGATGTGAAGCGCGGGAACATATGTGACGGATGTGACACGCAGGAAGTATGTAACAAATGCGAAGCGCGGGAATATATGTGACGGATGCGACACGCAGGAAATATGTGACAAATGCGAAGCGCGGGAATATGTGTGACGAACGTGACGCGCATGAAGTACATGACAAATATGAAGCGTGGGAATATGTGTGACGAACGTGACGCGCGTGAAGTACGTGACAAATATGAAGCGCGGGAATATGTGTGACGAACGTGACGCGCATGAAGTACATGACAGATGTGATGCGCGGGAAAAACACGAGGCGCGGGAATATATGTGATCAATGTGACGCGCATGAAGTATGTGACAAATGCGATGTGCGGGAAAATATGAGGCGTGGGAATATGTGTGACCAACGTGACACGCGGGAAGTATGTGACAAATGCGAAGCGTGGGAAATATGCGAAGCGCAGATCAACTAGTAATGGGGATGCCCAATCCTCGGTTATGGCGCCGCGCCGTGACACATAGTCACACCGTGTGACAGCCCTGAAACTTGAAGCCAGACATATTTTTTGACATTCCTCCTTCCACATGTAATCTACCATCATGAAATAACTTGTATTATGTTTGTATAGATTAGTCCAATATATAAAATGTTTTGTTTCGAAGTATACATAAATATAACAACAGAAAACTCAGATAGTTTCATAATCTGTGCAATTTTGGCAGGGGAAAACCATTTTGAATAGAACTCAACACATAATTATCGGATCGACTTGTGATATAGAGCAAAATTATACTACTCATTGAGGAGAACAAACGCCCGTGATTAGAATTTTAAATTTAACACCTTAAGGCATATTTCGACCAAAATAATCGCTACTTTTACATATTCCGGTTCATAAATAAAAAATATAAATGCGGAGAGTTGTAGCCATCGATGAGTAGTGCAATAACGCTCTATATATCGTATCAATCCGTGCAGTGGTTGTTGTGTTCTATACGGTTTAGTATCTGGCCTACTGTGAGGTGCCCCAAGGCCAAAGCAAGCATGCGCAAATAAGAACTTAATAGATTCCATGCTTCGACAACATGGCTTAACACTTCTTCTTTCATCACCCCACTCGATCTATACACTCAGGTTACTTTGAGATTGGTTTCTACAGTATATAAGTAGATTATTGAGCCATAATTATATATATTTACATTAAAATGCTATATATTCATGGCAGAAACAGTGTACTTAGCTCGAAAATTTATGATTTCTGCACATGTAAGTTTGAAAATAAAAAATATAAATGCGGAGCATTGTAGCCATAGATGATTAGTGTGAAAACGCTCTATTAACCATATCGATCCGTGCAGTGGTTGCTTCGTTCTATACAATTTAGTGCTACCCTATGACCAAAGCAAACATGTGCAAACATGAGCTCAGATATTGATTACATGCTTCGACAACATGGTTTAATGCTTCTTCCTTCATCCTCCATTCGATATACACAACCAGAATGCTCCAGGATCAATTTATGCAATTCATAAGTAGAATACTGAAGCAAAATTGGATGTACTTACATTAAAATTGATGTATTCATGGCAAAATAGTGTACTTAGCTCGAAAATTTATGATTTCTGCACATGTAAGTTTGAAAATAAAAAATCTAAATGCGGATAATTGTAGCCATCGACGAATAGTGTAAAAACGCTCTATTAATCATATCGATCCGTGCAGTGGTTGCTTCGTTCTATACAATTTAGTGCTGCCCTATGACCAAAGCAAACACGTGCAAACATGAACTTCATATATTCCATGCCTTGCGCTTTATATAGTTGATTTATAGTTTATATGTGCATGTATATGTATTCTATATGCTCTAAGCTACATGATAGTAAAAAAATTGTGTCAATTTGACGAAAGATTGAGGTAAAACAGGCCGACTTCAGGTTTTGTGACAGCAGTGTGACGTGCTGTGACATTTGGGGGCCACGTGACATATAGGCATTGGGCATCCCCACTAGTAATCAGTAATAGCAATACATAAATGAGTGCCAATGATCACCTCCTAATGCTCTCAAAATGATCACTTTTGAGTGCCCTCATTCTATACTAATACTATCCCCTAGTAATAAACCATGATACGTGAATGAGTGCCAATGATCACCTCCTAATGCTCTCAAAATGATCACTTTTGAGTGCCCTCATTCTATACTAATACTATCCCCTAGTAATAAACCATAATACATAAATGAGTGCCAATGATCACCTCCTAATGCTCTCAAAATGATCACTTTTGAGTGCCTCCATACTATACTAATATAATTCCCTAGTAATCAACAACAATACATAAATGAGTGCCAATGATCACCTTCTAATATTCTTCAAATGATCACTTTTGAGTGCTTCCATACTATACTAATATAGTTCCCTAGTAATCAACAACAATATATAAATGAGTGCCAATGATCACCACCACTCCATTACATTTACTGAATATGCCTTATAAAAATGGCACTCATTTTTTTGGTGGAGAATCAGAATCACTAGCACTCATTTTTTCTGAGCAATTTGCAATCAAATTGGCTGACACTTATGTGTGTTCACTCTCCTTTCTCTGGCTGTGACTCTGTTGCATCTGTGTTTTCTTTGTAGCACTACGTCACTCCATGTTCCTCTTTTCCCTTTCGCTTCCTGTATTTGAATCCTGCTGACACACTATACAGTTAAATTCCATAGAAGAACAAAAAGAGAAAACCAGGTGTGAGGAGAGACTCGAAGCTACACAGTTGAAGAAGATGGAAGGTGAGGTGGAGATTAAGATGGAGCTTGCTTCTTCAGGGTCGTCCTAAGACCCTTTCCTCCCTTCCTCCCGTTGTTGATGAATGGGTGACAAGTGGATGACACACCCTTTCAGTAGTTTCTTGGACTTTTTCTGGTTTCTATTCTGGTTCTTTATATACCACCTACATCCCTACCCCTATGACATGATCATTGCCATGTACTTGTTTGTACACATGTCGATGGGCTTGTATGATTGTGATTACTGCTGGTGAAGAGGGAAACTTGTGTTTGAAGGTCCTAAGCAAAGAAATGCGAGTTGCTGGTGCGTCTGTCCAGCGTAGGGGCTCTGGGGTGATGGAATAAGGTAGTTAGTGATGTTTTTGAGAGAAAGAACAACACAAAAACAAAGAGAACTTTGAGTTAAAGTTCTGAGACGAGAGTGGCTGAATGAAGTTCGTTTCGATGAGTTGAAACGAGTAGAGCGTTGCAGAATGATGCAGACAGAGACAGAGCACAATTATGAAACACTTAAACAGCAGCTTGAGGTGGTAAACTTCACTGGATTTCTCGAGATCAACATATACAGTTTAAATAGTAAAAGAGAATGAAATATACCTAAAAGAGCAAAATGAGTGTAAGTAAGGCCAAGAAAAAAATAGTATTAGAATTGTTTCAAGGAGACAAAACACGAGCTTGTTTTCAATAGAATGCAGAGAATGAATGAGAAGATGAGGAGAGGGAGAGGGTATGTTGAGATGTCGATATGAGGATGATTACTGTACCATTTCGTTCAATTCGACACAAGGTGAGCACCATGATAGCAAAATCCACCATGACCATTCGACACTTCTACAGATCTCACCATGACATTTGATCAATTTCAACAGTCCTCAATAAAACTCAACTAATAACAACTAAAAAAATACACATGAAAAAACCTAAAAAGCATTATAAGAACATTTAATACAGGCTATATGAATTCCATGAAGTTTAAGCCTATTTTAAAATTTATACTAGAAAAACCTCCGGCGCCCTGTGCACTACTATTTGTCACGCAGAACCCTTTTGACACTTGGCCACTGTGATGCATGACAAGGGCCAAACCTCAACACGACACAGGGCCTCCGTGACGTGCGACTGCTGTTGTGTGGTCTCTTGGTTACTTGAGTCAGTGCTATGAACATTCTTGTGATGGTCTTGGTGTTGATTATATGTCTAGCATTGTGGAGAAGGGGGTGGAGGCAGAGAGCATCGGGGAGCATGTTGAGGTGGCAGAGATGATAACATAGACTACTGTACTAATCAAAATACTTCAGCAGTCACACATCACACAGCTACCTGACGTGCTGAAAATTGGTACTTGTCACACATCATAACTGCAACTGACAGAAGGTCTGAGATGTCACGGATAAAAATTTCACTGAAAAAGTTTCGAATTAATGAATTTTCAATTTTTCTTTGCAAATTTGGCCCTTTACAGTGTTTAAATACAACTTACTGTTAGACCACGACATGTTATAAATTGATTACACTTAAGAGCTATATATTTGGGGCTCTTCTACTCATGTAGATGCTGAATTTTTTAAATTGTCATGCAATATTTTCGACCTGACAAAGTGGTTCTGCGGTTGGACCTGTCATGCACCTATAAGGGTGCCAAAATATTTTGATTAGTACAGTACTAAGACGTGCTGTTTCAAGCTTGATGATGTGAACAAGTCATGTGACTGTATGCTTTCGCAGAACTTGTCAAACCATCTGTTCCACAGTGCAGGCTGAATGCCTGCTAGATACTAGGTAATGATTCTGTTGGTATAGGTACATATGATGTAGAGTATGGGGTTTTTTATAATGTTTCAGTCAAATGTAAGATTAGAAAACTCACATGTCCATTTTATGTTTACCATTGATGCCATTATGATTACTATATGAAGGTGACTAATATTGCAAGGAACCAGCATGAAACTGGCATTGAACCAGTGCTGAACCTCCTTAAGATGAGTGTTTGGTACTGGATGTTCTTTATGTCTAGAGGAAAGAAAAACAGTGGTGTCTTGAAAGTTGACATGGGGATCACCTTTTTACTCACATCTTTATGGAAAAAGCCAATCTCTTCATGATTGAGGTAAGTTCATTCCTGCATTCATTTCTGGACCCAAGCATATAGATGCACTGGTGCACTACAAAAATGCTTAGAATTTGCTATGCATCATAATGTGGTATACTTGGAATTGTAATTATCACTAATATCTGAACTTGTTAAAACAAATGTATTTGCTCAGTTTCAAAGCACAAATTATCGTCAACCTAGGTTGATTTAATGATGCCCTTGCCCTCATGGCTCAGCCCTCCTTACCTGATGCAATCCCTAAAGCAATGCTCGAATCGTATATCGGTCCACTAATCATACAAGCATTTTTAAGTGGTAATGCCATGATATTTTATGGTAACTTCATGTTCTTACATATCCACTGTCTTCGGGTTTATACACATTCCTACTATACTGCACGATCTGTGGTGCAGGTGAAATCATTAATTATTCATAGACATATATCAACTTACATTATGATATTAGTCTCAAGAATTCGAAACAGGAGACACATCATCCTTATAGCTGCTTTTATATCTTTATATGTCTTAATCATGATTAATTTCACAGCTTCTTGGGTTGTAACAATATCTGTATTAGCTTTGAGCAAGTTGAACAACTCAAAAATATCCCTGATTGGAAATGACACAGGCATGGCAGCAGGTTTTATTGCAGATGTGCTATTGGTGGGTAATTTACATATATGGCATCATCCAGCTTTCTTATGATGTGATAGGCCTGGAGGTGCTACATACTGTGGCAGAAGAATAATTGGCTGTTGGTGTCATTCAGAGTTCTTCTCCTAGGAGAATCTGGTAAGTGAATTTGTGAATAATGATGATACTCATGTGGATAATATTTATGACGTACCAGCCTTAATGATGACATTTTTCGTTATGACTACCAAATATTATTTTTTCCCTTGTTTTTTAATCATATCAATGGTCATCACTGTCCTTGCAACATCGATGATTATCTACTGCATCTTGACAGTATTGTGGGAAGCAGGGACCACGAGGAGATATCGATACATTATTGAAATTATTGTCCAGTTGGGGGTTGTATATTCCACTTCACTTCTTGTTGTGGTTGTATGTTTTTTCCTTCTGGCTGCTGGGAAAATGTCAGTTGATGAGGCATGCAAGTAGTGTCTTAATTCTGGTTTCAGTCAGTGTATTAGTTTTATATAACTACTAACTTCTGTCTAACTGATCTGCAAAACCAGGGAATTGCACTGACATTGATAGCTGAATGCGTCATGAACAGTATGGAAATGGATGAGGAGAAATGGTCACAGCCAATCTCCACTCTGAGGTTCTGCCACACAACACAAAGAGGCGAGACCCACCAAGAAAGCCACATTGTCAATCCTCTGAGTCCTTGTTGAGAAATAACTCTGGAATGAAAATACAACACCTTGTTGTTCCCTCAAGGAGTCCTTTCTCATCAAATACTCAGTACATGAATCATTGTGATGAAGATCATGACCTACTTATTGCAACTGTATCTTACATGATCATCTGAGATATATCCTTTATATTACATTTGGGATTGTGCAACGAACTTGTGGTAGACAGTGCTAGTATGGCATGTTGTGTTTATGTCAAACTTTATTTATCCATGACTCAGCTATCTCTATTTATACCTGTCAATTGGTGTTCTTCACCCAATCTTCACCTCCATTCTATAGTTTGTTATAGTTTTAAATTACTGAGGTATTCATATTGCCTTCTGTTAATCTTGAGGAGTTTTGTTGAAATAAATGACACATTGATGACAACAATGTTACATTTGGCCTCAAAGCACACAGGGGGAGAAAGCAAGAGGAAAATGGATAAGTATTAACAGTACATTGTAAACTACTTAAATACATAAAATCAGCTGTAGCACATTGTCAGTAAAATACATAATAGGTATAGTACTGTATCATTTCGACTGAATGTTCAGTCATGTGTAATGGCACCTGTCTGAACTGAACAAATTTCGCATTTGTCACACATCACAGATGAGTTTGAACAAAGGTTCAGTAAAACGAAAATTGGCCTAAATTTCAAAAATTTCTCATGCATTTTGAGCTGGTGTACATGTAAATTAGATAGGATAGATATTCTAATTTTCTTCCAAAGCATTTGAAGAATAGATAGTATTTTTATATTTTTTCCTCACACGATGCCTCAATGGAGCTGCATCCGTTAGAGTACCTCAATAGTAATGCTCTCTGCATCTGCTGTTAGCTCAAGGCTCAAGTCCACCCAATATTCCCATGGTAAAGCTTGTAATATCCTCATTCCCAAGATATTTCTCACCTAAAATGTTGCAAATGCAAAATTGGGAGGGGGGATAATTGATGCTACAGTCCAGTATGTTGCACTCTCCCACAGTTATCACTGGACTCTCACTGGACTCTTACCAGACTATCGAGACTCTCACTGGACTCTCACTAGATTATCGAGAATCCAGTGAGAGTCTCACTGGACTATCAAGATTTTAGTGAGAGTCTCACTACACTATCAGTAGTCCTCAGTGAAACTACTCTCACTGTATTCTCACTGTACTCTCACTGTACTCTCACTTTTAAAACTGTTGTCAGCCTCAAATTTGGATAATCTCACTGGACTCTCACTGGACTCTCACTGTATTCTCACTGTATTCTCACTGTACTCTCACTGTACTTTCAGTTTCTAAATGCTTTCCAACCTCAAATATGTATATTCTTACTGTAATCTCACTGTACTCTCACTGTACTCTCACTGGACTCTCACTGTATTATCAATTGTGAAATATATACATCTTGTTGGAGGGTTTCTAAAGTGATCTTATAACTTATCACTACAGTACAACAAATAGTTATCACATTCAGCTATATAGTTGTGATATAAGTCCATGCACTTGATATAACCCATCAGAGGTGCAATAAAAATTTAAAACAAAACAACAAATGTAAATATGTCCATGCTCTTGACATAACAAGTCAGTGGAGCAGATAAAGTTTGTGTTTAAAGATGGGAAGTGAGGGAAGTGAGTCATATCAAAGGTGGAAATGAAGTAATAGAAGGAAAGAACTACATCCAGCTATCACAACCACATCTTCCTCCTCTTCCTCTTCCTCTTCCTCCTCCTCCTCCTCTTCCTCCTCCTCCTCACTCACAACCTTTCTTCTCCCTCTGCCCTTTCTCCCACCTTTACTAACTTCTCCTGACTTACTTGCACCTCTCTTAGATCTGGAAATAGCAGCTTGAGGCCTGGCTGTTTCAGAAGTGCCAGAGTTGGTCTTAGACCTGGTAGAAGTGGCAGCAGCAGCAGCAGCAGCTGTTGCAGATCTGAGAGCTCTGGGAGGCATAGAAGTTGAAGTACAAAAAAGCAGAGGTTAAATGATGCACTCTGATGGGGGGGAGGGAAGGAACTTGATAATGCAAGTGCTTCTATATAATAGATACAGCGAGACATCACAAGATTCAATTTATAAATAGCATGTGGCAAAAGATCATTCAACTTTCCATATAGGTCCTGCTGTTTTTGTCAACTGACAACTGTCAGGACAAAAATACAACAGGACCTAAAGAAAGATCTCCGCCAAAGAGAAGACAAAAAATTTACCCACACACAAAAGTGTAAGTGGGACTAATATATCTCATGCACCAAAGTGCATGTCGCACAGCACAACAAGAATACAGCAAGGGGGAGTAAACACAGACAGGGGGGGAGGACATACAATAAGGGGGGGTATATACAGTGCAACGAGAACAGTGAGGGGGGTACATGCCAACAAAGGAGGAGTATGGTACATGGCATAATGAGAACACAGCGATGGGGGGGTAAGCACGGATGAGGGGAGAACAGTGCACAGCATAATGAGAATATGGCGAGGGTGGGTACGTGCAGGCGAGGAGGGATGGTGACGGCGTAACGAGAACATGGCGAAGAGGGGTACGTGCCAACGAGGGGGGAGAACCGTGCACAGAGTAATGAGACCACAGCGAGGGTGGGTATGCACAGATAAGGGGGGTGGTGCACGACGTAACGAGAACACGGCGAGGTGGGTACGTGCAGGCGAGGGGGGATGGTGATGGCATAATGAGAGCATAATGAGGGGTTACGCACAGATGAAGGGGGATGGTGCACGACGTAAGGAGAACACGGCGAAGAGGGGTATGTGCCAACGAGGGGGGAGAACTGCGCACAGCGTAACGAGACCACAGCGATGGTGGTTACGTGCAGATGAGGGGGGTGGTGCACGACGTAACGAGAACATGGCGAGGTGGGTACGTGCAGGCGAGGGGGGATGATGACGGCATAACGAGAACATAGCGAGGGGGTTATGCACAGATGAGGGGGTCGTGCACGACGTAAGGAGAACATGGCGAAGAGGGGTACGTGCCAATGAGGGAGAACCTTGCACAGCGTAACGAGACCACAGCTAGGGTGGGTACACGCAGACAAGGGGGATGGTAATGGTGTAACGAGAACACAGCGAGGGGGTTACGCGCAGATGAGGGGGGTTGGTGCACGATGTAAAGAGAACACGGCAAAGAGGGGTATGTGCCAATGAGGGAGAACCTTGCACAGTGTAACGAGACCACAGCTAGGGTGGGTACACGCAGACAAGGGGGGATGGTGACGGCGTAATGAGAACATAGCGAGGGGTTATGCGCAGATGAGGGGGGTCGTGCACGACATAAGGAGAACATGGTGAAGAGGGGTACATGCCAATGAGGGAGAACCTTGCACAGCGTAACGAGACCACAGCTAGGGTGGGTACACGCAGACAAGGGGGATGGTAATGGTGTAACGAGAACACAGCGAGGGGGTTACGCGCAGATGAGGGGGGTTGGTGCACGACGTAAAGAGAACATGGCAAGGGGGAACGCGCCAAAGAGGGGGAGGACAGTGCGCAGCGTAACGAGAATACGGCGAGGGTGGGCGGCGCAACGAGAACACCAACCACGGCCATCGACACACGAAACGTGCAGCATTTGCGCTACATGACAGAATCGCACATGCATATACCGGCATATGCTGTGCCGGCGAAGATACACGCCTGCCATTGTATGACAGAATCGCCCTCACACGTACCGGCACATGGTATCCCATCGAATATATACATCTGCTAAAAAAAAACAACGTGAGAGAGTGAATGAAACATAAAAAAAAACATACATTGTCGCCCTATCACGCAACACTCAACCCTCAACCCTCAACCCTCCATCATGCTTGTAGTGTACGACGCTGCGGGACAACGGAACGAACAGCACTAAAAAGCAAACAGCGGGGCCAGGGAAAAAAGCGGGAACATGAGTGTTAGCCAGAATGATCATAAAAGTGTAGTGTTTTATGATTGTGGCAATCATCTATCTCATGATTGCCTGTTTCTAATGTAACTACTATATGCCTATTACAATTATAAATGGTGATCATATGCAATCATTGGTTAGTTTGAAGTGTATATTACTACTATAGACCTATTATAAATGGTGATCATATGCAATCATTGGTTAATTTGAAGTGTATATTGCTATTGTAGGCCTATTATAAATGGTGATCATATGCAATCATTGGTTAACTTGAAGTGTATATTACTACTATAGACCTATTATAAATGGTGATCATATGCAATCATTGGTTAATATGAAGTGTATATTACTATTGTAGGCCTATTATAAATGGTGATCATATGCAATCATTGGTTAATATGAAGTGTATATTACTATTGTAGGCCTATTATAAATGGTGATCATATGCAATCATTGGTTAGTTTGAAGTGTATATTACTACTGTAGGCCTATTATAAATAGTGATTTGTCACATCATTCCTGCACTCCACATACTTCCCACGCACTACATTTGTCACACATCCACACGCGTCACATTTGTCACATAATTCCCGCGCTTCACATATTTTCCACGCATCACACTTGTCACATTTGTCACGCTTTAACGCGTTTGTCACGCTTTAACGCGTTTGTCACGCTTTAACGCGTTTGTCACGCTTTAACGCGTTTGTCACGCTTTAACGCGTTTGTCACGCTTTAACGCGTTTGTCACGCTTTAACGCGTTTGTCACGCTTTAACGCGTTTGTCACGCTTTAATGTGTTTGTCATGCTTTGGAAGTGCATCACATGTCACATTTGTCACATTTTGCATGACCATCACATATGTCATGTTTTTGAGATGCATGATATGTTTTTCATGTGTGTTGTGTTTGTCAAGCACTTTGCAACTTTTTGCAAATGTCACACTTTCCAATCATGAGATTTATCTGTCTCTACAACTATTGAAATTACCATGGAAGTGGAGTAAGTATCTAATGGTACAGAGTGAATTACAAATACAGATGAAACAATATGTACTTGTAGAATTGGAAGCTTAATATGGAAAATGACAATTGGAATGTTGTGGAATTGTGGTAGTAATAAGAAACTAGAATGAAAGATGTAGAGTGTTTATGTAGCTGGAGTCTTACCACTATTGACAGAGCATGAGATATTTGAAAATGAGATGGTATGAGAAGTTTTTAATCAGGTCTAGAGATGTAATGAAATGACATAGTAGAAACTATAATGGTTTGTCTGGATATGAGAGATGATGAGGTTATAAAAGATCTACATATGTATGACAAATGTGAAAGAGTGGTGAATATGTAATTTCACATTACATCAAATTCACATGTATCAGTCATTAGATAGTCATAATTCTTGTATCAACTATTAGTTATTCTTATATCTTCAAAACACATCATAGAGTTACATACATGCTTACTCTATATGATTACATTACACTTCTACGCTGTCATACGTGTTTCAATTCTCTGACATGTGATTTTGCTCTTTTAGTATCAGTATGCATTCTTACATATGAAAACCACCTCCTGTACTTCTCTACACTTTCTTGTGCTGTGGCCATTACTTAATTGCTTTTCTATTCTTCAGTTTAGTATTCACTGAAGGCCTCTTTGCCTTTTTTTCTCTCTTGCCTAAAACAACTTACTGTTACTTCTCCATAGTCATGTGCAGTATTGTTATTGACAGGATCTGTGAGAAGTATACAAACATTTTCATTATAGACTTGCTGGAATCCCATCAACATGTTACAATCATGACACACATGCAAGCATGATGTGCTTGAAATGTATGACACTCCTTATAATTGTGACACATGTGACATATGTGACGCACTTCCAAAGCATGACAAACACATTAAAGCATGACAAATGTGATGAGTGTGATGCACAGGAAATATGTGAAGCGCAGGAATGATGTGACAAATGTGACGCGCGCGGATGCGTGACAAATGTAATGCATGGGAAATATGTGGAGCGCGGGAATGATGTGACAAGTGTGACACGTGTCATGCGCAGGAAATATATGGAGCGTGTGAATGATGTGACAAATGTGACGCGCGCGGATGCGTGACAAATGTAATGCGCGGGAAATATGTGGAGCGCGGGAATGATGTGACAAGTGTGACACGTGTCATGCGCGAGAAATATATGGAGCACATGAATGATGTGACAAATGTAATGCGCAGGAAATATGTGGAGCGCGGGAATGATGTGACAAACGTGACGCGTGTGGATGCGTGACAAATGTAATGCGCGGGAAATATGTGAAGCGCGGGAATGATGTGACAAGTGTGATGCGTGTGAATGTGTGACAAATGTAGTGCGCAGGAAGTATGTGGAGTGCAGGAATGATGTGACAAATCACCATTTATAATAGGCCTACAGTAGTAATATACACTTCAAACTAACCAATGATTGCATATGATCACCATTTATAATAGGCCTACAATAGCAATATACACTTCAAATTAACCAATGATTGCATATGATCACCATTTATAATAGCCTACAATAGCAATATACACTTCAAATTAACCAATGATTGCATATGATCACCATTTATAATAGACCTACAATAGTAATATACACTTCAAACTAACCAATGATTGCATATGATCACCATTTATAATTGTAATAGGTATATAGTAGTTACATTAGAAACAGGCAATCATGAGATAGATGATTGCCGCAATCATAAAACACTACACTTTTATGATCATTCTGGCTAACACCACTCGTGGGAAAGGGCGAAGGGGGGGAAGAAAGGGGAGGAAGAGAGGGGAAGAGCAAGTAACAAGTCCGAATAATTCCACCAAACTCGAATACCACGCACAGACCATTTGCGCACGGACCATGACACATGACCGTTACGGTAATAACCGAAATGACATATGAAAAGCGCACAGACCCTGATACGTGATCGTTGCGCACGGACCATTCACACGGTCACATGACCGCTTCGATGCGGAGAGATCTTATCATATGTTGTGTGGGAATTTGTGACAAGAGAGGTAAATGTCAGAGACTGTACTGAGAGTCCAGTGACTTACTCTCAGTAGATTCTCATTGGACTCTCTAAGATTCATCTCACTATAGTATCACTGGACTCTATGAGACTCTCACCCAATGAGAATTTACTGAGATTTTAGTGAGATGAAAATTGTTCATTTTCTCGATGTAGTCTCACCAATGTCTCACTAATATCTCTCTACACTCTCTGAAATACCACTAAAATTAACCTGGATTCTCACTGGAGTATCAGAGAATCTCATGAGAATCTCACTGGATTCTACTGAGACTGTGGGTCAGTGACATGACCTCCTACAGTCAGCTACAGCATTTTGAGTTGAAGATATCATTGTAATTTGTTATTGTTGTTATCTTGTTTGAGGAACTTGCAGATTACAGTCCATTGTTTTCAGCATTTCAAATTTTCAATGAACCCTTACATTATCATACCCAGCTTTGAACAAATTTCACTGATGTCACGAATAAAATATCACTCTGAACTGAACAATGAACCAAACTTTATTGTCATGCCAAAAAATCATGAACATTCAGTCAAAATGATACAGTAACATATCTAAAAGCATATGTGGAGGCAGCATAGAATTATTATTGTGACATTTGAATAGATAATATAATTCTACAAGTTTATTGCCAGTGTATAGCTTCCTGCTATGAATGATGGAAGTTTGGCACTGGATACAATATATATATATCCTCACAGCAGAAGCAACTGTGGGAATAAATCAATTTGGCACTAAACACTTGAGCTAGACTGCACAATCTCTCAGACTCACACCCACCCACCCACTGCTGTCTAAAGATCCACCTCCACTTTGAATGAAGCCGCCAACAAGTACACCCAGTTACACTGGAACAATAGAACTCCAGCTCCTGGTACTTATTTGTGATGAGAACGAATAATGTGGCAACTGGAAGTCTGGGAGAGGTGGGGGATTTGAGGGCTACGGCTATTGGGACTAAATCTATATAGTACACACAGTAATTCAAGGCACAGATTTCCAACCAATATGAAGGTCAAAATGCAGTCTGTACTAACAAGAAGATACCCTCTGCCTTGTCATTCCACAGTGCCTAATGTGTACGTTGTGACACCACCTGTGCATTTAGGCATAAAATTGCACATTTCTACCATTTACAGTCTTAAATCTGTACACATTAATGAACCCCAGATAATAAATAAAGATCTATGGACAGCTACAAAATAGCAAGCCTTGTACTTATTGGCCTTTTATTTGGGTTAATATTCAACAGTTCATATCATAAAATATAGTACAAGTGCTTCTATGTCCAACCTACCATTAGCCTGGTGTGTAGGAAAAGATATTAAATATTGAAGGGACCGCTTTTCTGCCAGTCACATGACTTGTATATGTTTTGATTTCACTTTGATACCGCTTAGTTGTTTGTTTGGCATCAGGACTGAAGTCTAACAAATAGTCAATGACATAAATATGAATTAAAGAATATTTCAAAGTGATGTAGAATAGTCAATTCTTCATCGATCAGGATGATTTTGGTCTTGATCGGAAGCTAGAATTTAGTAAATTCTATTCTAGTATGATAGTGAATGGTCTCACCGAAGCACAGGCCTGGATAAGAACAAAACATTAGATCAAAGATGACAATTTTATGATGATCTACCCAAAATGATCAATGATGAGACACTGTAGCATCTGAAAACCATGGGAATTGAACATTCTAGAGGATTCTAATGCCTTGGAGTGACTCATAGTCAAATGATAGCTAAATAAAGACACAAATAAGGACAGGGGAAGTGTTTCAGGTAGATATATGTAGTATACAATATCTGGGAAAATCATAATAATAGTTCTGGGCTTTGTATATTTAAGTAGGTACTATAGAGGGTAGAAAGGCAAGCAGATTCGCACCTTTCTTGCCCAGGTACAATAGGTATTGGGTAGTGGTTTAGGTCTTATTTGTTTCAAAGAATATAGTTGTTTTGGTTCGCATTTTGGAAAGAATTGAAGTTCTGAGACTCCAGAGAGGGCCTAGGACTTAGTTATTTCAATAAAGTGGTTCCATAAGAGTAAAGGGTTGCTCTTGTTTCGGTTTTCTAAGAAGTTGTACTAGCAAAGGGTTGTTAAGACACTTCTACAAAGTTTAAAGTAGTACAAAGGTGTATTACTTGAATTCTACAATAAAATTCTATTGCATTTCGATTCAAAGGCTTTTCAAACAATTTAAACTTGCATAAGACAATAAGAAGGAACACCCACCTTTCCCACAACTCGCACTTAAAGAGTCTTGTGAATTTTTCACTACTAGAACACAAGTACCTCTTTTCAACGTATTTCTTTCTTTTCTTGCAGTTGTGTTGAGTTTCTGTGTTGAGTTCTGTGTTCTGTGTTGTGGTTCTTATCGTGACAAGGAGGAGGAGGAGGAGGAGGAAGAGAGGGCGGGGCATGGTTTCCTGCTTTATTATCCCGAGCTGGCAGAGGAAGAAGCCCTATCCTTACTTTGCTAGCTCAGGGAGAGGCTAGCAAGCACATTTCCCTTGCTTTCCTAGGCTATCTCCTCTTCTTTGTTTTGGAGAAGCTGCTCAGGAAGGATGGAAATGAGCATTCTTTCTCTTTCCCTGTTCTTGAGCTTGGAGTTGTCCAGGTGGGACAGGAGAAGCAGGCCAGGGAACAGTTTGCTATCCCTGTCCTTGACTTTCAGTTGTCTGGCCTCTGTGAGTGGGTAGATGAGGCTAGGGATCTTCCCCTCCCCTCACCTTCAGTGTTCTTCCCTTTTTCTCTTTTTTCCCTTCCCGACATAGTACTGACAACATCCAACAGACATGCCAGCCAAAACGACCTTATTCGATCAACACATGCGCATGCTGCATGATTTTGGCTCTGCACCTCATAATTTCATCATGTTCAATCTGCAGGGATGGCTCATTGCTCTTGCTGGGTTTGGTAATTTGGCTGGGAGGATGGACGTGTTTGATCAGAAGACACTTACTAATGTGTGTTTCTTTCCTCTTTGCCACCTCTCCCAACCCACTTGCTAACCTATCCTTGCAGGTAACAACAATAGACACACCAAACACTTCACACTGTGAATGGTCTTCCTGCGGGCACTTCCTACTCACCACCACCCTCTCACCATGCCTGTGCATCAACAAAGGCATCAAAATAAGGCACTGCACCAGCTCACT
Source organism: Cyathus striatus (assembly GCA_025738555.1). Taxonomy (NCBI): domain Eukaryota; kingdom Fungi; phylum Basidiomycota; class Agaricomycetes; order Agaricales; family Nidulariaceae; genus Cyathus; species Cyathus striatus. The sequence continues at coordinate 1,055,960 of JAOVFP010000021.1, forward strand.
GCAGCATGTCCAAGCAATTGAAGAGCTGTACCAAGCATCCTGGCAGCCTACCCCTATCAACTCTGCTCCCCCCTTCGGGCAGAGGCTTCCTCAGGCTCCTGCTCCTGCAGAAAGTGTCAAAATGGTACAGTAATGCATAAGAGTTCCCTTATGACTTGCAAGATTAAGATAATGAGACATACTTGATAAATAAAACATTAAGAGAGATATGTATGCAACAAAGAGGAGCTCTTTACACTTAGCCAGGTGTTCTGTACAGATCCACACAGAATCTGTATGGAATTTTCGGAATCTGTGTGGAATCTGCACAGATTTTTTTCTTTTTGGCAGAGGTTTTTTTGGGTCTGTACAGATTCTGCACAGATTCCACACAGAATCAAAAATTCTGTGCAGATTCCGCAGAATTCTGTGCTACAGACCTGAAAAATTCTGTACAGAATCTTATTATACTTATTAACTTGTAGAAAATTAGAATAGAAAATTGTGTGATACTAAGCACTAAGTGTGACACTCTCCATTAAGCATGACACTAAGGGTTAAGTGTGATACTAAGGGTTAAGTGTGACACTAAGGTTTAAGCATGACACTATACATTGATTGTGATATTAAGTGTTGAGTGTGATACTAAGGGTTGAGTGTGACACTAAGTGTTGAGTGTGACACTAAGGGTTAAGCATGATACTAAGTGTTGAGTGTGATACTAAGTGTTGAGTGTGACACTATGGGTTGAGTGTGACACAAAGTGTTAAGCATGATACTAAGTGTTAAGCATGATACTAAGTGTTGAGTGTGACACTATGCATTAAGTGTGACACTAAGAGTTGAGTGTGACACTAAGCATTGAGTGTGACACTAAGAGTTGAGTGTGACACTAAGTGTTAAGCATGATACTAAGTGTTAAGCATGATACTAAGTGTTGAGTGTGACACTAAGCATTGAGTGTGACACTCTGCATTAAGCGTGACACTAAGAGTTGAGTGTGACACTATGGGTTGAGCATGACACTGAGGGTTGAGTGTGACACTAAGAGTTGAGTGTGACACTAAGAGTTGAGTGTGACACTAAGCATTGAGTGTGACACTAAAGGGTTAAGTGTGACACTAAGTGTTGAGTGTGACACTAAGGGTTGAGTGTGACACTAAGCATTGAGTGTGACACTAAGCATTGAGTGTGACACTAAGTGTTGAGTGTGACACTAAGCATTGAGTGTGACACTAAGTGTTGAGTGTGACACAAAGTGTTGAGTGTGACATGAAGCATTAAGCATGACACTATGCATTAAGCATGACACTATACATTAAGTGTGATACCGATCTTTGCACTTTTATAGCTTTCAGGGAATTTACCTATGTGTACCATTGAATGCTTTCGAAACATCTAGAAGGTTAATGAGCTTTTTGAAAGTAAATCACCTGTGACCCTTGCATATAATCACAGGTATTTGGGCAAAGTAGTACACCACTGCTGAGAGCAGTGGGTGAACAGTTGGCTATTCTTATTGGCTATACTTTTAATTAAAACACAGGAGTATATTTAGATGATCTACAGAATACATATTGTCAAAGAACAAGCAAATAAGGTGTAGGTATGGTGTGAGTGCATTCAGGGTTCCTGTTTCGCATTGATGTGTTACATTCCCACATGTTTACTTACATGAAGCTGCTGCCAAACACCATACAATAAGACGATACACTGTCTGCCACTAGACTAAACAAGCAATGGTGCAGCCATTTATCTCTCCGTTATCTTCACGGTTCCAGTTCAGATCCGAACTTTTCTTTTCCTTTTCGTCAGGCCTGTGCGGCCCCGGCAATTTTAAGAGGGTGGTGTTAGTAGAGTTCTGATGCCTGGTGAGGGTGGTGTGCAGAGGGGGTATAGTAGGAGTTCAGGGAGTGTGCCTGAGAGTCCCAGGAGGAATGGGAAGGGTGGTCATACAGGTGGTGGTGGGGTAGGGGGGAGTGCAGTACAGAGTGGTGCAACTATGCCTGTTGTTGAGGAGGAGAAGGTGCCAGTTAGGCCTGCTACTCCTATGCCTGGTGTGGATGATACGCTGGATACTGTTGCGAAGAAGATGAGGAATTTGAATAAGGTGTGTTTTCTTTCCTTCGTATTTCTTCATTTGTGTTCGCTCCCCCTCCTGTGTCTGTGTTTCTGTCGCATCCTTGTTTCCTTTGTGATGCTACAATGTTCCTCTTTCCCTTTCGCCTCTCCGTACTCAAATCCCACTGATGCACTATACAGTTAAAAGCCATAGAACTAAAAGAGAAAGCCAAGTGCGGGGAGAGGCTTGAAGCTACGCAGTTGAAGATGATGGAGGGTGAGGCAGAGATTAAGGAGCTTGCTTTGTTGGGGTCATCCTAAGACCCCCTCCCTCCCTCTGTTCTCCTTCTTTCACTTCAGCTGTTACCCGCTCCAGGCTGCAACATTAACATGGAAAGGACAATATTAGTAGCCCTGAACTTGGAGTTGGGCCTGCAATTCATGTTATGCTTGTGCATATGATTGAAGAGGCTATTGAGGATCAAACATCTAATTCAAGGCTGCTGTGTGAGGGATAGTATCTCAGAACTGGTTCGTTCGGTCTGATATGGGAATTAGTCGATTGCTCATGCTGTCTGTGATAATCGATAACTCTAAGGGGTCAGTACTGGTCAGTACTGGTCAGTCTTTGTTTAGATCGAATGGAAGAGCAGAGAAGATCAGTTGTGTGGTACTAGTGGTACTCTTGTGTGAAGGAACTGTCGTCGATTGAATGGTCCAACTGGCAGCTGTCCAGTTTCTGCTCAGGCACTTGGTACATAGAAATAATTCGTACAAGTCCAAATAAAAATTAGGAGATTCAGGATAGCGAGGAAGACTGGTACAGTGGAAGAGGAATCGGCTGTTGTCATCAAATGGTATCGTTTCAGCAAATCTGATTGGGCTCTGCAGGCACTTGCCGAAGTACATACATATGACGCATACACTGTGTGTCTCCTAGACTTATCGCCGTATTGATGTGATCGTAGTTTTATAGGTGCTTGCAATGTGCTTGAGCTCAGAACTGGCAGCAAAGTTGGTAGTCAACTAGATGCATCAGCTCTCAGTGTTAGGTAATCAATTCCACTTCCTCATTTGCATACCCTCTTCCTCAGCTGCCATACTTAGCCTCGAACTCGACTATCCCCTGGCCTACAAATAAGACGAATGGGAGGCTGTTACCCTCTTCATCAGGAAGTCTAGCAGCCAACTTTACACCACCAGTATGAGCCCATGAGTGGTTTCGACTTTCAACCCCTCGTACATGTCACCCCCTTCTCTCCCTTCTTCCCTACATATTCATTTGGACTTGGCAGAACCTATCCCTAAACCAAGAATACATCGAACTGGGCTGGTTCCACCATGAACTTGTCCAATTCTCTGGTGGAGGGTTTGACACATTCAGGATCAACTCTGAGGATGGGGACTGGGGGTTAATGATGGGGAGGAGGATGTTGAATGGTGCTCATGTGTCCATTTCCCTTCCTTATCTTCCATTCTCAGCCTTACTTACAACATTGATAGATTCTTATAGCACCCCTGGTCTACAATCCCCAGCACTCCTCAACCTTGAAGGCGCATCCTCAGATGGCCTATCCCTCCTCTTTCACATAACCTCCCCCAGCCCACTCCCCTCAATACATCTCAGCTCTCTCTCACGTCCCACACCCACATGCAAATGTTCTCTCCCCCAATGCCCCAGGTTCGACTTCAGCATTTATGCAGAGCACAAAATGCAAACACCAGATGTGGCTCCCTACAAAGGATGGAGTAGGCATTACACTATGTACGATGTGATTCCGTATATGGAGGGGCAGGAGAGGCATCTGTATACTATGATTGGGGCTGTGCTGGATGCTGCTGGTGTGCTTGCCAATTCTGGGGAGGAGAGAGGGGTGCCGGAGCTGTGCACACTGATTGCATGTCCCCCCCCCCCTGCCCCTCCCCTCCCAGTCAATAATCCCACAGTGTGCCAGCACTCGCAGCAATACTAGTAATCCTCTTTCCCCCTCCTAGCCCTCCAGACACTCAACATGATAGCCCTCATCATAGAGCCTATCACCCCCATCCTTCTAACAGCAATAGCTCACATCACAAGCAGGGAGAGTCCACACCACCATAATGGTGCTGTGCACTGCACAGGGAGGGTCCTACGCAACACGTGGGAAGGGATGGGGGGTTGTCGGGGGGATTTGAGTGTGGGTGAAGTTATGAGTTGCATTGATGCTTGCCTTTGATGTGTGTGTTGGGCTTGTGCTGGGGTTTTTGGGTTTTTATATCAAGCAGAAGGCACACAGCTCCTCCAAGAGCTCCCATTGGCCAATATTGTCGAGATAGAGTTCAGTCCCAGAGGGACATATTTGTCAACTTGGGAATGTCCAGGTTCGTCTTTCCTCTCCCCTCTTCCCTTCTCCACCCCTCACCCCTCCCACAACAGTAAAAAACAGACAACAGCACACAACACAAAAACCACAGAATCTTCTCAGCATCAACAGGCAATGAACTCATCTCCTTCACTCAAAAATCCCAAACAGACTTTGACGTGCAATACACCTTTTCCAAGTCTCACACCATCTGGCTTGTGAATTCTGAGATTCAGGTGTATAGGCCTGCAGAGTGGGAGAAGGGGGTGGTGGATAAGCTTAAGGTTGAGGGCACTAGTATGGTTCGATTGAGTCCAGGGTTGAATCCTAGTGTTGCTGTATTTGTAGGGGAGAAGAAGGTTTGTTGTTTACTTTCGTCACGGAAGAAGTCACTGACAGCTCATTTCACTCGCAGGGAGCACCAGCCTCAATAAAAATCCACCCCCTTATATCCCTCTCATCCCCACCCACATGCCAAAAGAACTTCTACAAAGCAGACCGCACAACCATTAAATGGAACACCCTCGGCACTCAAGTCCTCCTTCAATACACATGGAAGTGGATAATAGTAATAAAAGCTATTATGGAGAGACGGGGTTGTACCTTTTGAGTGTGGTGGGGAACTTTGATTGTAGGGTTGTGTTGGACAAGGAGGGGCCGATACATGATTTTGCTTGGAGTCTGGGGAGCGAGGAGTTTGGGGTTGTTTATGGATGTGAGTGATTTCAGTTGGTTTTTGGGGGAGGGGGTGTGGGTGTTCCTGATGGAGGAGTAGGAGGCTTGGGCATAGGGGAAACATCATTCATTGGTTCCTGCCTTCATGAGCTGGCAGCAAGCTTTGGGATATGTAGTGGTAGAGCTCCACTCTCCTCTGAAGCAGCCTGGGGATGAGGGCAAGGAGTGTCTTTTCTCTCTCCCATCCTCGAGCTTGGAGTTGCCTAGGTGGGACAGGAAAAGGAGACTGGAAACAGTTCTCTCTCTCTCTTCTCAACTTTTGCTTTGGAGTGGTAGGAGGAGGACATCGTCTTGCCTCTCCAAGTAGTTAGATGAGGCTACTCCTCCGTGTTCTTTATCTTTTCTCTCTCTTTCCCTTCCTGACATTATACTAACACCAACCCACAGACATGCCAGCCAAGATGACCCTATTCGACCAATGCATGCTCATGCTGCACGATTTCAGCTCTGCACCACACAATTTCATCATGTTCAACCCTCAAGGGTGGCTCATTGCTCTTGCTGGGTTTGGCAATTTGGCTGGAAAGATGGATGTGTTTGATTGGAAGATGCTTACCAAGGTATGTTTCTTTCCCCTTCGTTGCCTCTTCCAACTCACTAGCTAACTCATCCTTGCAGGTAACAACAATAGATGCACCAAACACCTCACACTCAGACTCCAAACCAGTCGCTTTCCGCGTGTTCAAGTCGGCTAACACTGTTATATCCGAAGAAGTTGAACTTGAACGCGCTACAAGCAACTGGCAAACTTGTAAGGTCGGTCATGTGGTTTCGTTCCCATGGGCTCTCACTCGAGCCTTGAGTCTTGCTGCTTTCACTTGCCACATAACTGTGTCTTGCAGCCCAGTGGCCCAGAAATGTGCAATAATATTTTGTAAATGGCTAGTACATGTATTATATGTGTGATATATAAAACCAGCACAAGTACTCGATACTTTATTTATTATTATATCTTGATGGACTAGTTGAATAATTCAATTTTACTCTTTGTTTCTAACTATAGATCTCTGTACTTGATTCTGTGATGCAGTGTAACGGACTGTCATACATAATATTTGATCAAGACCTATTTAATGCTGTGGTAATTTGTAAAGTATCATGATGAGGACTTTTTGTAGGTTCAGCCCAGTGTTTATAACTTGAAAATTCGGGAACATTTTATTGGAAGCTGTAATATTAATGGAATGTATATTTGCCAGTAGTGACAGTTACACTATTAACGGTACCACATGATGCACAACGATGCTCATTTGGAGTTGCCAAAAAAGAATATGTACTTATTTTCTTGCTCTGGGGGCCCGGGCCAGTGGTAACACTGAAACTCGAGAGTGGGGAAGAATATTGGTTCACAATCATGTTAAAGATATTTTTGAGATACTTTTAACTCAATCAGCCCATCCTTTGTCATCTCAACATTGTAATAGAACTAAATCTCATTCATGTATAGATTTGTAGTCTTTATTATTGTAGTCTATCAATTACAAAAACCTTAGACACAATAAATAAATAAAAATCATTCATACACCACATACACAGTTCAAATATTATTTAAAAATATCGTTTCATATTCTGGGCCACTGGGCTACAAACACAATTATGTGATGAGTAAAAGCAGCAAGACTCGAGGCTTGAGTGAGAGCCCATGGGAATGAAACCACATGACCGACCTTACAAGTTTTGCCAGTCGCTTGTAGCACATTCAAGTTCAACTTCAGATATAACAGTGTTAGCCAACTTGAACACGCGGAAAGTGACTGGTTTGGAGTCTGCCTCACACTGTGAATGGTCCCCCTGCAGGAGTTTCCTACTCACCGCAACCCTCTCCCCACGCCTCCACATCGACAATGGCATCAAAATATGGCACTGCACCAGCTCGCTGCAGCACGTCCAAGCAATCGAAGAGCTGTACCAAGCATCCTGGTGGCCTACTCCTATTGATTCCATGCCCCCCTTTGGGCAGGGTCTGCCACAAGCTCCTGCTCCCACAGAAAGTGTAAAGTAGCAGGTGGAGAAACTGCAAGCTGTGAAGGCTGTGTGAGCATATAGGCCTCCTGGTGCTAGGGGTCTTGCTACCCCTGTGATTTTTAAGAGGGAAGATGAGGGTGGTGTTAGTAGGGTTCCGATGCCTGGTGGGGGTGGTGTGCAGAGGGGGTATAGTAGGAGTCCTGGGAGTGTGCCTGGTGCGCCTGGATATGGGCAGAATGGGAAGAAGGTTGTTCCTGGTGTTGCTCAGCAGCAGGGTCAGGATCAGGGTGGACAAGGGGGGCAACAAGGGGAAGGAAAGAAGAGGAATGGGAAGGGGAAGGAGTTGGATACTTTGCAGGTTAATGGAGGGACACAGAGCCCGAGGAGGAATGGGAAGTGGGGAGGGGGGAGTGCAGTACAGAGTGGTGTGGCTATGCCTGTTGTTGTTGAGGAGGAGAAGGTGCCAGTCATGCCTGCCACTCCTGCTACGCCTGGTGTGGATGGCATGTTGGATGCTCTTGCGAAGAAGATGAGGAATTTGAATAAGAAGGTGTGTTTTGTTTCTTCATTCGTGTTTGCTCCCCTTCCTACATGTCTGTGTTTCCATCATGTCTGTGTTTCCTTTATGACCCTACGTTATTCCATGTTCCTTTTGCCTCCTGTACTCGAATCCCACTAACGTGCTCTACAGTTAAAAGCTATAGATGAACTAAAAGAGAAAGCCAGGCGCTCGAAGCTACGCAGTTGAAGAAGATGGAGGGTGAAGAGGAGATCAAGAAGGAGCTTGCTTCTTTGGGGTGGGCGCCCTAAGACTCATTCCCTCCTTCCTCCGTTCTCTTTCATTCACTTCAGCTGTTACCTCTATTCTTTCTCACTGCGTCGCCCTTGTCTTCATCTTCCGTTGTTGATGAATGATTGATGAATGAAATGATGCACCCTTTCAGTCATTTCTCGAACTTTTTCTGGTTTCTGTTCTAGTTCTTTGTGTACCACCTACAACCCTACCCCCATGACACGATCATTGCTATGTACTTGTTTGTACACACATCAATGTGCTTTTATGATTGTGACTACTGCTAGGTAATGATTCTGTTTGTATAGGTACATATGATATAGAGTATGGGATTTTTTACGATTTTTCACTCAAGTTTAAGGTTGGGAAAGTCACATGTCCATTTTATGTTATGATGGACGTTTGGTACTGAATGTTGGGTAGCACTGGATAATATATATGTAACCATCTCCATCTCCATCCTGTGTAGTTAACTCATTTTCTAGATGCTCATGAGCAGCAAGCTACATATTCAATGTCTGAAGGTTTATACTATATAGACTTTCATTTTATTTCGTATAATCCATGCTGCAAGTCATATTCAGACCGATATTAAGAAATGAAAGGTATATCTTCCTTATAATTTCTTTGATCAACCATGATAAATCTTGCATTTTATTGAACATATCAGGCAATATCTCAGTCCACCACAGCTGCACACAACAATGCACATGAAACGATGTTATGAGGTTATTGCATCATAACATCTTGTCCTCATCTTCAAATTGTTGCTATGACCACTGGGTATATCCAGGCTAAGACAGCTTGCATAGCACTGTCGCGTCAAAACTAAGGTTGTTGTTCCCCATATCAGTATACTGTTCTATTTACCTTGTTCTAGATGCATTGTTATTACAAGGACTTCATAATCCTTACATGGGTTGCTATAATGCACCTATCAGTATCATATCAATGATCCATCAATTACAAGTGTACTGGCCTGCTCAGCCTTCCCAATTACCTCCTTTATAAATACCATCATAGTTTTGAATAATTCGATTCGAAGGACGTGCTTGCCATGATGTCTCACCTCTGCAGTCAGAACACACTCCTTCAAACAAACTGTGATGCTTATCTCGGTTCAGTCATTGTACAGGCATTTTTAAGTGGCTTATCACTATATTTCATATTGTGACTATGGTGATCTGATGCATTTTCACTATCCTTAGGTTTCCACACATTCATTGTATATCGTACAGTTCACGCTGCAGGTGACATTGAAGAATGTACTACTCGTAGATGTGTATGAACTTACAATGTGCCACTTTCAGTTCGAAATGGCCCGAGACACATATTCCTTATGATTGTCTTGATATTTTTATATGTTTTAAACATGATCAATTTCGCAGCTTCATGGGTAACAGCAAGATCTATTATAATCACCTCCAATGAGGCAAAAATGCTACTCCACATGACATTTGTTGAGGGTCTTACAGGTATGGCAGTAATATTGATTGCGGACACATTGCTGGTATGTCCAGACACACGATTCTTAATGTTGTACCATATGATCGGATATGCTAGATCTGGAGATGTTATATTCTGTGGTTCAATAACAAATGGTTATTGGCATTATTTGCAGTTCCACTCTTAGGAGCTCTTTACGCTCCCCCCCCCCTTTCACGTGAATTTCACATGAATTTCACATGAATGGGTGAATTTCAGGTGAACTTTTTGCATTATTTTTGTTGAATTTCAGTGAGAACACTGCTAATAATTTCATGTGAATTTTGTATGAATTTCACCGGAACTTCACTAAGTGACATGAATTTCATGTGAAGATGAAGTGAAAATTCACATGAATTTTTCACCTGATATTCATGTCACTCAGTGAAGTTCATGTGAAATTCATGTGATACTCATGTGAAGCTTATACAAGAGTAGAGAGTAATACTGCATGTTGAGTGTGACACCCAGGGCTGAGTGTGACACCCAGGGCTAAGTGTGACACCCAGGGCTGAGTGTGACACCCAGGGCTGAGTGTGACACCCAGGGCTGAGTGTGACACCTAGGGCTAAGTATGACACTCAGGGCTAAGTGTAACACCAAAGGCTGAGTGTGACACCTAGAGCTGAGTGTGACACCTAGGGCTGAGTGCAGTCATCAAACTTGTCACACATGTGTGAAAGTGTGACATTGGAAAATGTTGGAAAAAGCGTGACATGTGTGACATGCGTGGGAAAAATGTGACATATTTGGAAAAGTGTCACATACCATAATCATCACATTTGCCACACTTTCCGACTTTTCCCACGCTTGTCACGCACGTCACACTTTTTCCCACGTTCGTCACACATGTCACGCTTTTTCCCCCAACATTTTCCAATATGTCACATTTTTTCCCACGCATGTCACACATGTCACGCTTTTTCCAACATTTTCCAATATGTCACACTTTCACACATGTGTGACAAGTTTGATGACTGCACTCAGCCCTAGGTGTCACACTCAGCTCTAGGTGTCACACTCAGCTCTCAGTGTCACTCTCAGCCCTGGGTGTCACTCTCAGCCCTAGGTGTCACTCTCAGCCCTCAGTGTCACACTCAGCCCTTGGTGTCACACTCAGCTCTCAGTGTCACACTTAGCCCTCAGTGTCACACTCAGCTCTCAGTGTCACACTTAGCCCTCGGTGTCACACTCAGCCCTTGGTGTCACACTTAGCCCTGGGTGTCACACTTAGCCCTGGGTGTCACACTCAGCTCTAGGTGTCACACTCAGCTCTGGGTGTCACACTTAGCCCTGGGTATCACACTCAGTAGTGTAATGACCTCCAATTTTTAATATGAATTTCACTGTATTTTCACCTAAATTTCACCTAAAATACATGAAAGTTCATGAACCTATGCTTTTTGGAAAATATTTAAAATCACATGAAGTTCATGTAATTTCATGTGAATTTCATGTGAATTTATATTAAATAGGTGATTTTCATGTGATTTTCACGTGAATTTCATGTGAATATGTGAATTTTAGGTGAATTTCATGTGAATTCATGGTGAAGGGGGGGGGGAGTGTAAAGTACTGACTCTTAGGAGAAGTTGGTAAGTAAGTGGTTGGATTACAAGGCAACTATGATGCTAATGTTGATACTACTAATGTACCACTAGTCTTGATTCCAGTGCAACTTATACTTACTAGTCATGACAGAAACCCCTCATCCACCCTTGCAATGTGTTTCTTTTCCATATCATTGGGTATTACGGTTATTGCAATATTGATGATTATCTACTGCATTTTAGCTGTATTGAGAGAAGTGCTGGAAACCTCCAGGAAATATTGATACATTATCAAAATTCTCATCGAGTCGGGGATCATATATTCGATTTCACTGCTCATCACAGTTATTGTTGAATCACTTCCAAGTGTGAGCTCATCAGCAATAGAAGCAAGTTTCTATGCAGGCACTATTCTAATTCCGGTTGCAGTGAGTGTGTTTCAACATTCATTCCAATATCACCTACTTCTGTTTAATTGACTCCAACATAGGGAATTGCACCCACATTGATATCTGAGCATGTTATTGCCAGTACGGAGAGTTATGAAGGCAGATGTGCTCAGATGACCTCCCTGAGGTTTAGACACTCAACCCTAATAGATGGTACCCATCAAGAGACTAATATTAATGCCAACCCTTCTTGAGTAGGTTGATCTCAGGCTTGTAATTAATCTGAATCTATAACTTCATGATACCACAGAGAGCTCATACATTTAAAGTAGTGCATAAGCTTTTTCACACTAGAATGTAATAGAGTGGGATAAGTAATTTGCAAATTCCCCGAAAATTCCTTTCTTTGTTTTTCATGCTTCAGTTGACTAGAACTTGAAGTACATTTTGGCCGCCTGATCCTGACTTCTCATGCATATTATCAAGCGCACATCTGTAAAAACTTTTTACACGCGCCATGAACACCACAGGAGAGGCAGGCTGCACCTCTCTGTTATCCTCTCCTTAACTCTCAGTAGCCAATGAATTAATTCGAATGCGACAACCAAGAAACTGCATGGCTGTCTCTCCCACAAACCATCTATGGTTCGCTCTGGGCCTACAGAATTTGATGTTGCCCCATAATTTGACGTTGCCAGTGAATATCTTGCAGCAACGCCAACCCTCACATGGCAACATCAAGCAACATCACGGAAGCGTGAGGGGTGGCTGTGGTCGAAGTCGATGTGATAATGCCATGTATAGGTGAAATAGACTTGCGAATGAAAAGAAAGAAGAAAAACAGGAGAAATATATATATACTGAGATAAAAACTACATATATGGAAGGGAACTTGAAATGAATATAGAAGGGTGTCCAAAATCCATAGAATATACTTTGTTGATAACATGAGAAGAGAAAAGTATGAGGGGAGAATAACTGAACAGAAATAGATTGCACAAAAAGAGTAACCAAATATTGTCGCCAGTGACTGAATCGCCAGGACTTAATCTTGGTCTATGTGTCAAAACAACAATAATGAGGCAGTGGTGGTGGCAGAAGGGAGGTGCTGGTGGGACTGTGGTACCAGTGGTGGGTGAGATGATGTTGGGGGGACAGAAGTGAGGGATGTGGTAGCTGGGGCCAGGGAGAGAAGCTAGGGGAGGGGGAAGATGGAGGACAGATGACAGAGAGGTTGACATGGCCATCTACCAGATGACCTGCATGAACTTGAGGAATGGGACATAGAGGTTGGGAGACATTGAGGTAGGGAGCAGGTGCTTGCGCTTGTGGGGACCAAATGATGGACATTGAGGATAGAATGTGCCATCTACTCTATGTAGACAGCAGTGGGACATTGAGGTAAGGATCGAGGATTGGGGGAGTAGGAAGAGTCATGGATGAGATGACATTATGAAGGGTTGATGTAGTCATCTACACTGTGAGACGATATTTGGAGGTGGATCATTGTGAGGAGGGAGAGGCCCTATATGGCGTAGAACAACTGTGTGGGGTATGAGGGGGCGAGACGACTACCCTGTGAGGTGGACTTGGAGTGGAGGAGCATTGTCGTCATTGGTCATTGATTAGTCGTGGGGGGGTGGGGGGGTGTTGTCACCGATTTGGAGCATAGGTGGGGTAGTGGTGGGAATCTGTTCAAAATAAGCTTTCAAAAGCTTCTCGAGTCCCCCCATCATCCTACTTCTTAACTGAACTATATCAAACGTTCAAAGATCTAAAACTTAAACATGGCAATAGAATCAACATTCATCAGCTATAAGGAGCAGGCTGATTTTTATAATGTGCATACCTTTCTCTTCACTTTTGTGTTTTCTAAACAACAAGATTGCATTAGGCTGGGGAGCGAGTTATGGTGTGCTGGGGCAGACTGGGGGCATGCTGAAGAGCGGCTAGGCTGATGAGCATTCATCATCAGGAAGAGGACAATGATGAGAGGAGGGAAAGGGGGCTTGAGATCACCAAAGTTGAAGTAAATCTCTTGTCAATGTAAACCAATTAACACTGACCTGACCTTATAATAGACAGTACACTTCTTTGTGTGCACAGGAAGGATGCCGAAAAGTTGCCGTGTAGTAGGTTGGTATGATATACGTTGCTGGTGAGTTTTTGTATTTGTTATGTTTTTTCTACCTAACATATCTTTAGTGCTTGCAGCAATTGAATGAAATATAAAGTACATAAATATGTAGTTTAAAAGTTGTAAAATAGTGGTCCTTAATCAATATCTTGGAAAAAACTGGAATGAGAAAGAGATGAACAGATTGGCCTAGAACATCGGGCAATGTAAAGAATGGAACGTTCCCCACAAAAAGCCCCCTCCTATGGCATACCTCGCTCCTTCAAAATAGTAATTGCCTAGCTAATACGAACCTATGGCATGTCCTTCGTGTGAATTGTGTCTGCCTATGTGCTATGCAGACACAAGCACACAAGTGTGAAGCCTAACCTGGGGTTCGTCTAACTTCGTTTTCGTCTTTGTCTCTACAACGCTTAATTCACCAAGGCAGTTCGGTATCGGTCTGCATGAGGGTAAGGATGCTTGGCCTGTGTGGGAGGTGCAGGAGAGTCCTCCTGCTTGATGCCAGTGTCTCTCTTGTTCAGTGCTTCAATATTGGTGCACTCTTCATTATCATGACGCTGTACAGATATTGAGTTATATTAGTTGCAATTAACAATAAACATAACTAAATGAATTCATACATTCATTCATTGCAGTCACCCCCAAATTACTTCAAGGCAGGAGGAAGATAGTTGGTGATGAACTCTGAATCCTCACCAGGCAAGGACAATCTCGATGGTGTTCCAACCTAAGGAGCAGACAAGTTTGCTGATGCCAATGGCAAACTGGCTCCAATGTACTCCATTGCATTCTAGTCTTACTTCAAGACTTGAAGTGGCTGATCATTCAGTTCCCACTCGATCATTGCTCTAGCCCTCCATAGTGGAGCTGGCTATGTGCAGACCTAGCACTGTGTTTGGAACGCTCTGGTTTAGTTGGAGTGACTATTGATCTTGTTTGCAAGCTATGAGGATTAGAGCGCTGGAATGGCAATATTAATAATGGACTGTTCTCCACAGAAGCAATTCACGCTATGAAAGGAACACAGCCCCAGTATGAATATCAACACTGGCACTGGATTGAAGATTTTCTTAGGTCTAGCACCTGACCAGCAGTAATAGTCATATATAAGCCAATCACCAATATCCACTACAAATGATAACTCACACAGACAGGACTGGCACAGCCAATGTACTGAGAGAACAAAGAGGAATCAATGAGCCAATTTGTAATATAGTGATCTTTGATGAATATCTTGGAAGAGACCAGAATGAGAAAGAGATAACCGGATTGGCCTACAATGTTGGGCAGCATCAGGCAATGCCAGCAACGTCAGGAAATGCCAGCAATGTCACAGGCAATGCCAGCAATATCCATGGGCAACACCAGGCAATGTCATGGCAATGCCAGGCAATGCAAGCAACGTCAGACAATACCAGTTCTCAGATGTTCGCAATGCCAGGCAATGTCAATTCACAGAATAGCAATGCCAGGCAACATCAATCCTCAGAGGGGCAATGTCAAGCAACATCACATGCAAAATTGATGGGCAACATCAGCAATGTCACTTGCAAAACTCATAGTTATTGTACACAACACTCTGCTTTGGAGTTACTGGAGCAGGTATACAGAAGTAAATGAACAACTATGAAGGTGTTGGTGGCATCAGTAATGAGCCTTCCAAGCAGTTGAGAATGAGCTAGGGCGTCTGCTTTAGAATTACCAAAGCAGTTGACGAGGTGGTGGGATGAGGGAAGAAGAAATTCGGCTTTAGAAGTACCAAAGCAGTGAGGTGATGGTCATGGTGGTGTAAAAAGGAATGACTATGAAGGGTCAGTAGTGTTGGTAATGAGCCTTCCAAGCAGTTCAGAACGAGCTAGTGTGTCTGCTTTAGAATTACCAAAGCAGTTGACGATGTAGTGGGATGAGGGAATAAGGAAGTCTGCTTTAGAATTACCAAAGCAGACGAGGTAGGAGTATGAGAGAAGAAGAAATTCTGCTTTAGAATTACCAAAGCAGCGAGGTCATGGTCATGGTGGTGTGAAAAGTAGGAACAATATGATGATAGGCTCATACTATTTGTTGTTCAATGTTTGAGCTGGAATTTAAATTCTTAGGTAATTTGTTTTACACTAGGTCAACTAGAAGAGTACTGATACTTATAGGCTCATAAGAAGTAGGCTTAATTATATTAAAATATAATGGGTAAAAGTAACATGTACAACACTTAATCAAATGAAATGAGTAGCAGTCTAATTTAATCTATACAGTGTTTGGAATATAAAGTAATATTTTTATTGAGTACTGCATTACATATATCTAAACTAAGTTGATTTATGTAATATACAACAATACTTGGAGTATATTTACCAAATTTTATGGTAGAATTAGATGTCGAAACATATATAATATGAGGATTATGGAGGAGGTCACTTTTTAGCAAAAACCAGGACTTGACACAGTATGTCACGGGTGTCACAATAATTCACACCTACGAGTTTGGGGGGATCAAGAGCATGTGACAAGCCTGTGTCACTCAACGGAAATCATTAAAATCACTACTTTCTCAGTATTTCCTTTTTAAACATCACATTTCTGCCCCTATCAAGCTAATATTGGAGGAAATGTATATATGTACTGTTAAAGTATAGATGAAATTTTGTAAGAAACTACCGCAGCTAGAGAACTTAATATTTTGGTTATAAAACTGTGCCAAGATGAGATATTTACCTGACTTTGGAGTGATCCCTATTTATCTTCCCCTCTGCTGTACATAATTTTTTCAAACTTTTCTTGAGAAGAGAATATACACAGTAGAAAATGTATGCGAAAATTCTAAGCAATACAGCAAAATGGTGAGGGAGGAGGATGAAAGCACAGGTGTGTCAAGGAGTGTCGCTGTGTCAAGGAATGTCCAAACTCTGTATGGTCCTTCTTTTGGGATGTGGCTTTGGGCATGGTTTTTCTTCCATTTGAACTGGCGCCTCCGAGTCCAATTCTGATTTTTCATACAAAGGGCCTCTCTAATAAATAGTAAGAACAATTAGTCTTTTCGAGTCATGCAATATTACAATAGCACACCTCAAAATCTTCTTCGAAGTCTTCAAAGTTTGGATTGTTCCAGCCTTCAGGAAGATTTCCATATAGATACCAACTATCCTGAAGGGGACCATGATCCAAACCCCATACACCACTTCCTGCTCTTCCTGCTTGAGGTGATCTTTCAAAAAGATGTCGCTCGAATGCATATAGGCACTCTTTATCAATATCAAGACCATTCATGATGCTTGGATGGCAGTTGAGCTGGTAATTCCATGATGCCTGTAACAAATCATTGCTGGAGCTAAACTCCTTTGCATATTTAGCTGCAATATAAACCATTACTGCATGTGTGTAAGGGATTTTTAATAACCATTCTGATGCCTTCTCGATCTTGTTGGCTCCAGGAATGTTGAGATAGAACCAATGAGCTATTTCAGCATGTCTAAGGGCTGTGAGATTGCCATAGTGATTGACTGTTCCTGGTACATGTCCTAATTCTTTGGTATTAAGCCTGTTATGAACATATACCACCACTGGTAAATTAAATGTGTCCTTATCAGTGTCCAGAGGATCACAATCAAGTAATGATTGGAATAGCGAGATGTGAGGTTGTAAGATAGTGCTTGTTTCATTAGTTACTTCAATATCACAGAACTCAAATATTATGTCCTCCTTGTTACAAGTTTCAAAAGAGCAGGTCCATTTTCCGAGCTATTGTCCACTCAGTACAATTTTGAATGAAATATGAAACAACTTATATGTTTAGCACATTGTCCCTTCAAATCGCCCCACAGTTCATCTACAATATTTCCCAATGTGACAATGTAATATAAAGAAGACACAGATGATTCTTGAACAATGCAATCTCGCCAGAGGCGGACTTTCTACTGACAGTAACCTATTCTGGTGATAATTCTTGATGGATACCAATGATCCCCGATGTGAATTAAAGCCCCACAGCCTGGGCTATTTAATCACTAAGTACAATTCATGTAAGAGTAATAATTAAATTGCTCACATTAACCAACTGGAAAGTTTATTCTTCTCCCAGTTTAGTGGCTTTTGAGCTCTGGAAACAATGAATTAGTGGTACTAACTAGCCACGAAGAAAGGAGATCTTACTGGGGATATGAAAACTTGTTTAATTGTAGTAGAAGTAGAGCTGTAGGGTATAAGCATTCATCACACTTAAAGTCCATGTTGGCCTTGAGATTCAAGGCATGACCATCTCTTTGACATGCTATACGCATCCAAGCTCTACAAAAGTTGCACTGCACTGCACTAGACCCCTTGTCATCAATCTCCGGTCCATTACCCTTCATCCCACATCAACAATTAAAAGGGGAATCTGATACACTCTTGACTTCATTGGTTTCAACATCTCCTTGCAGCAGCTCCACATCATCTTCCAGAGGAACAATGGCTTCATTGGCAGATTCAATTTCTCCATCATCCAGCTGCTCCACTTCACTTTCGAGAGGAAGAGTGGCTTTATCAGTAGATTCACCTTCATCTTTGAGTGGCTTAGCATCATTGTTTGATTTGACTTCATCAGCAGAAACAACTTCAGATTCACCTGAATTGACTTCGGGAATTTCAATTTGACTATCATATTCTAGGGTAGCTTTCTTGATTTTGTCTGAAGCCCAGAAATGATCCTCTGGATTCACTAGAGTAAACCCTTGATGCTGGAATGAAAGGGAGGCTGCTGTAGATAAAATGTGTTTTCCATTAATCTTAATGCCAAACTGTTGTTGGATATTTCACTTAATAGAAGTCGAGTATTGTTGCTGAGCCCTTGTTCCACCCCGTAGCCAATAAACTACACTGGATGTTAGATAGTCTTCTGGCACCTTAATACTGGGCACAAACAAAGCTTCATCTAGTGTTAAGTCTTGCATTTCTTTTACCAATCTGCCTTCCAGTCCATCATAGTAGTATAGCTTTGAATTAGCGATGTGGCATGTTATAAAATGTTGATATTTGTGACTATAGAACACATGTCCAACCATATCATAAATAACACTGTGTTCCCCTTCTAAGGATGGAAGAGGCATTAGTGTCAACAGAAAGTGCCATTCTTTTGGAGGCTCTGCTGTTAGACAGCTGTTGTCAATGTTAAATATTAAAATGACTGGAATTGACATCCAAATGTCATATTTGAAGATTTTTCCGTCACAGAGGGTCTCCTCTTCATGCATTCTAAAGCAGTTGAATGGTCCTTTCTCATCGAATTGAATATGAGATTGTAGCCACAGAGTAACCTTGCCATTGTAGCTCTTGAAGTCATCAAGAGAAAGATCATTGTACATGCACCTCAATGGTGTTTTGGGGACGTGCATGTGTATTCCATCTGTAGATCAACATTCTCCAACAGTAATTTCTAGCTGTTCAAAATACAAATGCGCTAGATAACTTTCATCACTACTTTCATTCTGGATAATAGCGTAAAACCAAGACTGCAAATTATTTATTAGTGAATACAGAGAAGAAAATAAATAGAGATAATACATACCCACAGTGTGTTACATTTATCTTCAGTAGTGTCTCCAAGCTTATGAATTGTCAAAGATTTCCTGAAAGCATCCCGAGATGCATTCAGAATCTCTATAATGCCTTTAGCCTTAGATGTCTTCTGAGCTTGCTCCCACTGCTTGAACAATTTCAGAAATTCTGAAAATGTTGAATCACCAAGAACTTTTCCAGACATATTCTTGAAGTTCTTAGAATTACACTGAAGTGCTTCAAAAAGGAGTTGTAATGACAAGTCAAGCCAGCAGGAATTACGATACCACCCAAAACAGGGCAGTCCAGGGGGCTTCTTTTTATAGGATTTATGAATGGATGTCTTATTTGAACTAGGGAGCACTTTCACTGATTTTAGAGGAACTTCAAGCACCAGAACCATATCAGGTGGTCGTCCATCATTTACATACACATAATTTTCCATTGTCTTTTTTGCTTTTGTTTTCTTTTTGGGTGGCAGTATAGGCTCAGCTATAGAGTCCGTATTATCTTCATCATCCACATTGGATTTCCTTTTCTTTTTGGGGAGCTGTATAGGCTCAGATGTAGAGTCTGTATTATCTTCATCATCCTCATTGGCTTTCCTTTTCTTTTTGGGCAAGGGTGCATCCATGTTATCAGATGGTCCAGCTTTCCTTTTCTTTTTGGGAAAGGGTGCATCCATGTCATCAGGTGATCCAGTTGTCTTTTTAGCTTTCCTTTTCCTTTCGGGTGGGGGTAAAAGCTCTCCTGGAGTGTCAGGAGGGTGTCTGTCACTCTTCTCATTCTTGTTTTGAAAGTTATGGGACTTGCATCTCTTACCCTTCCAATGATTAGCCCAGCCGTAGTGTATTATAGCACCATCTAAAAATTACAATTAGCTAAAAGTGATATTTAAATTAAAGTATGTACACCTACTGGCAGTCACTTTAAAAAGTGTGTTGTAACTTTCTGCTACAGCATGAAGTGAATATAGTCCATTCTTGAAGAGGTAGTCACATCCTTTAGTGCAGTAGATCTTCCAATGTTGGGCTTCCACAGCATTTTTTGTTTCAGGCATTGAGTCCCAAATAGCAGGTTCCATAGTCCTCTTCGAAACAAATAGCATCAACGCTGTGGATTCATGTAGGTACCAATTAAGCCATGGCCTTGCTAAAGGAAAGTCATACACTGCCACAGTTCAACAGAGCCATCATTTTCTTTTTGAACTCTGGAACCCTTTCTAGCGAAACAACTCCATGAATGTGGGAAATTCGAGTAATATTGGCCCGAAAGTGTTCTCTGCAGCCTTTAAGCTACTTCTGACAGCTCTTCTAATGTACATGCATCATCATTGGCCTTCCTAACATCAACAAAAGCCTCTATAAACCCATTCCTTTCTGCTTCACTGAAGTCCATGACCTAGAACAATGGGTTCAATAACTATATAGATCTTTATTTGAATAAAACTTACCCCAGCGAAGCAGTCATCTGGAAGATCTACATCCTGAAGTCCTGCTTCCTGATACATGCTATTGAAAAGTGCCTTAAAATGATTTGCATAATGTTTTGAAGTTCCTCCTTCACTATATGAGAACATCACTGGAAGCCAACTTGACAGAAGTACGGAGTAAACAGAGGAGATGATCAGAATAGAATTACTGTTCTTCCACCATCCATGGGTTGTGTTACTAACAAGACCGTTAATAGGACTATCAGCACACATTTCGAGAAGCATTTGAGATGCCATAAAGTTGGACTGAAAAGAAATAACTAATTCGGTTTTAATCCAGGCTTCCATGACAAAATCAGGATATGTCTTCATGAATTTTCTGTAAGATTGATAATCAAACCCAGCACATGGGTTAAGACCTTCAGCCTTAATAATCTTATTCCAGTCATATGATATCCTGTCCTTGTTTGCATAAACAGGGGCTATCTCTACAGCCAGAATCCCAGGTTTTCCACTAACACTCTTTGTGCCTGAGTGAAGCTGTGCAGGTTTCGCTGCAGGATGATTTTTAACAGTACTTACAAATTGCTTATATTGATGTGGTAACAGGTGTATCTCCTGCCCAGGCTTCTTATGACAATGGTACCCTTTGTTCTTGAAATGAACACCTCCAGCCCAGGTGTATTGCAATGGCTGAACCCCACAGTCAACATGGTACAACTGCACACTCCATATAAGATTTTGGCACCCTTTTTAACATGAGTAAGTCCTTGTAGGACAATCTTACATCCTGAGTTAATGCAGACCATAACACCTTGACATTTATGGTCTGTAACCTTGCCTTACATCCAATGATCAGCATCAACTGAACCATGTCATCGCCTCCCATTGGTTGACCAAACAACCCAGTGGTGCAAAAGATTGCCAGTTAATTTAATGTAATTATGGGACATGTCGATTTCAATATTTCCGTTTGGATATCCATCCCACCAAGTTATTTCAGGATCCCACTCTTCTAATTCTAATTCTGTACATTTCAATTGGTGGCCAGCTTCCCTATTTTGTTGCTTAGGAGATCATTGAGACTGTAGTGCATGTACAGTCTTCTTTGTCTGGTCACCTGATTCTCTCTCAGAGGATTCATGGATATGGTGGCCAGCTTTCTTATTTTGTTGCTTAGAAGATTGTTGAGACTGTAGTATGCATGAAGATTTCTTTGTCTGGTCATCTGATGTATTTTTATGGTGAACAGATTTCTTTGTCCTCTGGTAGCATGTAGCCTTCTTTATCTTCTGGTTGTCTGATTCACTCTCAGAGCTCTCAGAGTCATCCTTCTATGCCAGGTAAGTTATAACATATGTGACAACTGTAGAATGAGAATATTACCTTTTTATGCTTAGGAGACTGTGGTATTTGTACAGTTTTCTTTTCCTTCTGGTTGCATGTAGCCTTCTTTATCTTCAGGTCATCTGATTCGCTCTCAGAGTCTTTAATCTCTGACTCAGAGTCACATACATGAACATACTTCTACACAAGGTAAGTTATAACATACAGGTTAACTATAGAGCGGGGATCTTACCTTGGTCATCTTTTTTGGTGTAGGAGATCATTTGATATCTTCAACCTCACTAAGTATATGTACAGTTTTCTTTATCTTTTTGGGGAGTATAGCCCTCTTTATCTTTCAGTCATCTGATTTTGATACAGAAGCCAAATCCTCTGTCAGTTTACATTTATCAAGTTTGGAATCAGAAATGGGAGCTTCACAATCAAAGTTGCTCTCCAATTCAATCAATTCAACCAATTTGACTGATTTGACTGCAGAAAAAAGTGTCAGGGAATCGCTCCCTGATTCGGAGGCTTTAGATAGAAATGGACAAGGGGGTGCTGCTTCAGAGAGGAGAGGATGGGGGGTAGCTTTCTTATCAGGGCATTTCCCTGGTTTCTCTTCCTTGATGATATCCTCAATGGAATTAGAAAGGAGCAGGGCTTCTTTTACCATAACCTCTCTATTTTCATTGCCCCTGGCATTAGAAGTGCTATCTATGGATATATCTGCCATGATTGCAATTGATGGAATATCCTTTGATTTTCCATCCACAATGTCAGTCTTAGCCCCTTCTGCTGCCTTATTAAGTCCTCAGTATTAGTACTACAAATATTTATATCATATTAGTGAATATCTCACCTTGCCCCTGGACCCAACATTAGCTTTGACATGGGCATCATCTGACTCATCACAGCTTGCTTCAACATAGTAGAGAATGTTTCCTGATAGGAAGAAAGAGTTCACTGACAAATCATATTTATTAAATATAGATTCCTTACCAGTTTTCTGATCTCTAACTTCACATAGCTGTTTTTTGGTTTTTTTCTTCACTGGTGATTCAGTAACTTCAACTGGCTGCATGGGCTGTTTTTTGGTTTTTTTCTCCATTGGTGAATTGTTAACTTCAACTGACTGCATGCTTGACTTGAACAATTATCGCTTCCGTTTCTTTTCATGTTTGAATAGTTCAGATATGAACCGTGCAACATTGGGCTGAAGGAGACACTGTTTATTACTCTCAAGTACTTACTAGATATCAAGGACTTACAAATGACATTAGAGTTGCTGTAGTTGTGCTTCGGAGTTTCATAGAGAGCTAAAGGAAATGAAAAGAAAGAAAAACTGCTTTGGAGTTACCTAAGCAATTGTAAAGGGGGCCGTAGAGAGCTAAAGGAAAGGAAAGGAAGGGGGGCACTGCTTTGGAGGTACCAAAGCAATCATAAAGGGGCAAAGGGAATAGAGACAGCTTTGAAGAGAGCTAAAGGAAAGGAAAGGAAAGGAAGGGTGGCACTGCTTCGGAAGTACCAAAGCAATCATGAAGGGGCTGAGGAAATAGAGACAGCTTTGAAGTTACAAGAGTTGTAAAGAGCCAAAGAGCCAAAAGAAAGGAAGAGTACTTTTGAGTAACAGAGCAACTTAAAGGGGGAGGGAAGAGAGTAACTGTGAACACTTGGAATTTCAAAAAAAGAACCCCCTTGAGCAGAGTTGGACTCAGAAAAATAAAGTACCAGCTGCATTAGAACACTGATGGGCTGACAGCTACTGATCATGTTGCAAGCGAGGTATAGACATGGAGAATAGAAATACATGCCTTAGAATTACCAAGGCATGTTCATGGGGGAGAGAGATATGAAGATACATGCCTCAGAATTACTGAGGCATGTTTGTGGAGAGAAAGAAACAAAGATGAGAATAGAAATGCTTGCCTTAGGAGGCTGTGCATGCTGAGATAATCAAAGCTCAAATATGGACCAACAAAAAATTTCTGCTCAAACATTGAACAACAAAAAGGACAGCTTTCTTGCTTCTTTTTATAACATTGTGTCACTGCTTCGGCTTTCTAAGGCTGACGCTCTCCCCCCTACTTAGGTTTTTCCAAAGTAGACCTTCCCCTCTCCTGCTCCTTCACCATTACTTTCACACTGCTACCACATCACTACTTAGGTACTTCCAAAGTAGGTGCCCTCCCTCCTTTACCATCATTTTCACACCACCACCACTTTGCTACTTTGCTACTTCCAAAGTAGACAGATGCTCTCTCCACTCCACCACATCACTGCTTCGGTACTCTAAAGCAGGCACTCTCCCCCTCCCTATCTTCCTAGTTTCCTTCAGTTACTGCATTTTTGGTAACTCTGGCATTGCATCAAACCCTTTGCCACCCCTTTACTCTACCTCTGCTGGTCAGTCTACTCCATATCCACCCCTTGACGTTACACTAACTTCTTTCCTAGCAACATGGCTTATCCTCCACTGAATCACTCCAATGGTCGTGCAATTAGGTCTAAAGGATGTGTGTTCTATTCGCCCAATGGCACTCGAAACATTATCGTCCCAATGTGCTACAGCAAAAATATGTATCTCTTCCATAGTGACACCTTGCTCAATGAGGTTTTTCAAAAACCTATCTGGTGGTCTGATCCATGTGGCTGGCTCTCATTTGTCCCCTGTATGCCATCGTTCATGGGCATCTTTTCTTGCCTCGCTGGGGCACCATGTATCATGCATCCTGATGGTGAGCATTGGTTTGGGTTGGATGAGACCTCTATGCATGAATGGTCTCAATTAGAGTCTTGGCTGATGTTCACCTACAAAATGCTTGCAATAAAATATGGGACTCTTGCCATCACTCCAGCTCCTCCTTCCTTCTCTGGATATAAAAGAAAACATAATACCAGAGAAATCATGCGAAGATGTGCTGAAAATTCCCACAAGTGGTTTGTATTGTGGATGGGGCTTCTCTCATATGCAATCGCCATGAGTGATAGCCAGTCTGTCCACCATGATAGCAACTCCATTATGTATCCTGAATGGTACACTTATCTTGCTGGATGTACGATTCCAGAGAGTCAGTGTACCATTCTGGAGACTTGGCTAACTGGAATAAAATCGTCAATGATTTGTAATTTCTCCAAGCCTTGTCTTCATGTGGGAATCATCATCAATATTCCGGAACTTCAGAAAACTCACTGCCCGATGTATCCTTTCTTCTTGAAATTCAACTTCCCATTCTGGTATGCATGGGGGCCTTATGAAAAAAGGCAATCTCAGGATTTCCAGCCATATAAGGCCTTAATACCTTCACTGTCTATTGTATGGAAGGATTTAAGTATTGTGGAGAGGCCTGATGACTATGTTCAACATATTGAATGGAAAGAAACTTCGTTCACCCATGTGCACCCTGCTGAATCTGCTTCCCCTGCATTGGCCCCATCATTGCAAACTTCCTCTCAACCTCCACATCTGCCTGCATCCTCTAATGTCAACAAATCAAAGCCTGCATGGAAAGTGTTCTTGGAATCTCATGAAGCTCATTATGAAGCTAGATGGAAAACAGAGACAGAGCAGCAATGCCAGACTCACTTAAGTCGTGAATGATCTTGAGGTTGGATTAAGGCAAGAGTTTATAAGTGGCAACTAGACGACAATGACCCCCCTGTTTATATCAGGGTAAGGATTGATGGTAGAACTGCCAAGGAGTTGGTGATGGAACAGTATGGCAATAACCAGATGATATTCAACCCTTATGACAATGAGTGGGACTTGTGTGAAGAATTTGGATCCCCAGATTCAGATTCAGATTCAAATGAAGCCGAGCCTGAGCCTGCGTATGATGCCTCTGAGGATACATATACCATGTCTGATGCCATGTGTGTTGTACAAACTTCCCATTTCGAGCATTCCCCTTCCCATTTCACTCATTCCCCCCCTCAGGATGATGAATCTGATGATAGGGAAGATGTAGTCTCTCTTGATGATCTGTCCCTTTTTTATGGGTTCATGCACTCAGATTGAGTTATGGTAACAACCACATACAATTGGGACGACATGATGAGGGCCATTGGTTATATTGGTGGAGTTGCCCAAGCTCCCAATGACCATCTTAAAACTTTGATCACCAGCTTCATTGGGCCGTTGATACAGGGGTGTGCCCCCCCCAAGTGCATTATGGGACATTCACAATACTAGGGATTTGCACAAAGAAATTATTGGCACATGCCATGTATACAAGGTGCAAAGCTTGTATGTAGTAGTGCCGCATTCTGATGCTCAGAATGTTACCTGGTATTTTGGTGTAATGACAGCCCATGATGCACTTTATGCATGCAGACTTCTCTCTGTTGTTGACAACATGACTGTGTATGGCGTGGCATGAGAATTTCTAGCTAGAGGTATTCCTTTCCATATGCTTCAGGAGCCACAGATATCCTCTGCCATGTCATTGAGCACCAATCCTGTCATTAGCACCTGTCATCTTCCAGGTTATAAGTTTACCTATGACAACTATGTTTCCTATATTGAGATATGTAAAGCATTTCTCAATTCTCCTTGTGGGCATGCAGCTTTACTTATGGGAGGGATTATCAGATGAATAGCATGGGAACATCTTAGTTTCGATGGGGCCCTTCATGGTCCATCTTCTTCTGTGACTAATCACCAGATTGGAGTATGATATGTTCACAGTTCAGGATGGGAGCTATGCGATGATGGTCTCACTGAATATGAGGCTTGGATAGTATGTGGATGCTATATCATTTACACTAGTAAATTTTATTTTTTATATGACTATGATTATTATTGATGAGACAGGTAAGGTCAAATGCAGAAAAGTATTGTATCTTGGTGGCCACTTCCTGGATGCTGGGCATGTGAAGATAACAGTCAAAAATGGGGCTATTGGTCCCCATTTAACAAATATTGGTATGAAAAATGAGTGAAGGACATCAGATCAGGAGCAATGAAGCCTGAAAGCAATCTGGTTTGGCGGCAATGGCTCAGGGCAAATCACTTTGCTTGGACCTTACGACAGACTGTGGAAAAGGAGTCACATGACTATCTTGAATGTTATTTACAAAACTAACCATTGCTTGCTACAAATGTAACCACTGTAATGTTTTATATTTTATTTTGCAATACATATACATTGATGCTCGTAGCTTGGAACTTAAGAAAATTTTGCAGAAAACATCGAACACAAGTCTAGCAAGCAACCATCAAACCTCTTGAGTCTTTGTAGCAATGCCAGACAACAAACATCACACCAAGTCTAGCATGCAACATCAAACCTCTTCATGGCAATGCCAGACTGCAAGACGGAAACGCCAGGCAATGCCAAAGTCCAATTACTGATGGATGGCAACATCACTGGCAACACCACTGGGCAACATCAAATTCTAGTAGCCTGTTCGCTCTCCTTCTAATCATACCATACCTGCATATCTTCCTGGAACAGGCAAACCCACCCGCCGTCATCTTGCCAACGTCATAGTTTAGAGTAGGTGTTTCGCCTGCACTACAAAAATCAATAAGTATATTAAATTTTAAATTATGTAATCAATTTTTACGTGTGTCAATGTGTTCAATAAGTACATTCAACATTCTCACTTTCTCTGTTGGTTTCCCTCCAATGCAGACGCTCTTGTACATAGCATCAACACCGCAGTTACCCAACAGGAACTCAACATCGTCAGTATCCTGCTTTGCCAAGCCAATGAATACTGAAAAAGTTTACTGAAGGTCCTGTCACCATGACCTGCCAAGGTCTCCCTAAGGTCTCCCCCTCCAAGATTTATTCTTCAAGTTTTCTTTCAATTCTTCTCTATGTTTTATGTCTCAGACTTTACCATTTCCCTTTCGAAATCTACAATGTGAAAATGTTGGTCCCCTCATAGTCTTTGTCGAAGGGCTTCATCCTGCCACCACCTTGTTCTCAGTCTCAGTCTTGTCTCATTATCATGACCTCGCCAATCTTCTGTGCTCAAAACTTCATTTTGAAGTTTTCTACTTCTGTCTTGCTCTCCTCTGTTCAGTAGATCACTAACTCCCTTTCTGGATGCCTTAGAATATCACAGGCTGAACAGGGTTAGACTGACTTGCATTAAAATTTATTTTCTTCGGTACTTGTAAGTCTTTCCATTGTTCTTTTGACTGTATGCTCCATTTATTTTCTTGCCTTCCTTCCTCTACCCATGTTGTCCTTCACCCTGCCTTTTCTTCGTTACTCCATAATCATACCTTGTCATTTCATCATACCCTTCTTCCATTCACATTTTCTCCTTCTCCTTCTCTATTACACAGTCTCAAACTCAAGAAGATGAGCAGGAAAAGAGGCTCTCCACTTTGAGGTTCCACCACACAATGCAAAGCAGAGGTGAGACCCACTGGGAAACCCATGATAATGTTGTCAATCCTCTGAGTCCTTTCTAAGAAATAACTCTGAAATTCAAATACAATGAACCTCTCCTGTTACCTTGGCAAGGAATCCTTACTCCTGGAATACTCAATTATGCGGATTGTTGTGATAGATCATCAGCACTCGGTGCTTACCTGAATTGACTGAGTGTAGGTACAACAATTAATATAAGTAGGTAATAACTGAATAAGTGACGTGAAATATGTATGTACTGTGACAAAGACTTCCTGATCTAACAGTGATGTAATATTAACCACTTGCAAACAGTGAGTGACTGCTGTCCGGTCTCCTACCCACCACTGGTACTGGAATTCTGGAGTGCATTTAAAAAGAACATGATTCCAGAAGACTCAGCATTAGAAGATACTGGAAACTCATGGGTGCAACAGCTGTGGCGATGTTCCAAAGTCGAAAAATGAGTCAGTTGACTTAGAGTTAGATGGGAGGCCAACAGGCGCTGCGTACAATGGTAGTTTACTGACACGATACTACCACCGTCCCATGCTGAGTGGTGGGACGGAGAAGTCTTCTAGATAGCAGGTTTGTCTTTAACAGGTCTTGAACATCTGCTTTCTTTTGGTGCACAAACCATACAGAATCTGAACAACATGAATTGAAACTCATGGTCACAATGACATTAGCAAATAGTGACTGTAGTAAACTTTATAATGGTTTGAACAGCTACCCCAGCCGAGACTTGAAGCTAGAGTAAGTAGAAGCACTGGCACTTTACAGAATGCTTGATGTTGATATGCATCATGATGTGTTATACTTGGAAGTATGATTATTACCGACATCTGAACTCTTTAAAATGAATGTATTTGCTCAGTTTTCATAGCATAAATTATTGTCGACCTAGGTTGATTTGAAGACACCCTTGCCCTCATGTCTCAACCCTCCTTACCAGGTACAATCACTAAAGCAGTGTTCGACTCAAATATTGGCCCACTAATTGTACAAGTGTTTTTAAGCAGTATGTCATGATATTATATAGTAACTTTATGCTCTTATGTATTGACTGTCTTCAGACTTATACACCTTCATTCTATACCGAACTGTCCTTGGTGCAGGTGAAGTCAGATAACACATTCATAGACATATACAAACTTACATAGTGATTTAGTCCCAAGAATTTGAAACGGGAGACATATCCCCTTAATGGCTGCCTTGATATCTTTATATATCATAGACATGATTAATTTCACTGCAACTTGGATTGTCACAAGATCTGGGTTGGTGGCATACATGAATGATTCAATATTATTCATTAATATCGAAAATGACATGGCCATGGTGACAGCTTTGATTGCGGACACGCTATTGGTGGGTAATTTTCATAGTGTGGCATCTTCCAGTTGTCTTATCAGATGTGATAGGTCTGGAGGTGCTACATGCTTTGGATGAAAAGTAAATGGTTGTTGGCATTATTCGTAGTTGCTCTCATAGGAGAAGGTGGTAAGTGAATTGGCAAATAATGATGATAGTCTGTGGATAATGTTTATTATTCACCAGCATTAATGATGGCAGCTTTTGTTATAATGTCCCGGGATATTATAGACAATATTATTCCCTGCTTTTTTATTGTATCATTGGTCATCACTGTCCTTGCAACATCTATGATTATCTACCGCATCTTGACAGTATTGCACGAAACGGGGACTATGAGGCGATACAGATATATTATCGAAATTCTTGTTCAGTCAGGAATCATATATTCCATTTCACTTCTTGTCACAGTTGTGTGTTTTTACCTTCCTGATGAGAATGTGTCCGCTAGAGAGGCATACTCCTATGCGAGTGATGTTCTAATTCCAGTTGCAGTCAGTTCATTAGTTGCATATAATCTCTTACTTCTGTTTAACTGATTTGATAAACTGGCAGGCCAATGATGATAGCTGAACGTGTCCTGAACAGCATGGAGCATGACAAGGAGAAGCAGTCCCAACCGATATCTACTTTGAGGTTCAGTCACACTACACAAAGAAGCGAGACTTCCCACCCACCGAACCATGTATGATGTTGTTAATCATTCTGATGAGAAATAGATTGAAATATGACAAGTCTACTAAGCTAGTTCTGGTATTAATTTAATGTACAATTAGGATCTATGTATGACCATGCAACAAACCCTGCAATAGACAGAGCAGGAGGTCTGTTGTGTTTATGTTAATATTTATCTGTGGCTCTTGATCTTCTACTACACAAATGCATACAAGTATGTATATTGTCATTATTTATTGATTTTCGTGCTGGTCCTGGTTAGAACTGTTATAAGTGCAATTGGAGCCAGTTGGCTGCCCAACCCCGACTTCTCACCCCCATAAAGTGTGTGTTGGTTAAAAACATTTGGAGTCAATTAATCACATGCACTGCCATGAGTCAACTAGTCATGCCTCACGCTTCATGTGGCACATGCCACGAACACCCACTGCACAATCAATAATACAGTGGGGGTTGTCTGTTATGCTGCTGGTCCTCGTGAGTCTTCTCATCTCGTCATCTCATCCCCAATCGTTACTACAGAGTCTGAAACATTTCAAAAACAGATACACCTCGTGCGCCTGACGTTTTTTAGTTTGTCCACACATCCTCCCACCTCCTGGCATACACACCATTAACAGTTGCAGATTACTACCATGGTGTTTGTATCTTCTGTGCAACTTCTGATCTCGAAGAGAGTGTACAGCATTGGACTATGAGTACTGGAAGATGTCAGTACTGGGTACCAAATATGTTGCCATATCCATCACCATGTTATGTGATGTGCATGAAGTACAAAATGCCATTAATATCTCGAATGGCTTATTTACATCAAGCTCTTTCATGCATGCCTCTGGTACCTGCCTACCCAACACAGTCATTCCAGCTGCCCTTGGATATCGGTTCGCTCATTGTGCTGGTGTTCATGAGCAGTAATCTGCTACTTTGTCCAATTCAGACTGTAAAATTGCTTCTTTCTACCTACCAAATTTTAAGCCTGATCGCTGAACATCAATTGTCATAATTTTGACTGAGTTCCTCACACTGACTTATGAATATGTAATGCTAGTGGTATTATCTGCTTTTATAGATATGTGATTGTTAGGGGTATTACTTATTAGTCCAATGCAGATGATACATCTATATGGCTGCAAGGAACTAATGTAAACTAAATAGAAAATGGGATCTTCATACAACTGGAGTTCAAGATCTGAACTATCATCTAAAAGAATCTGCTTTCAATGAAGGTGAATCAATGGATTTGGTAGAAAGGAAATACTACTATCAACGAAATCCCAGTCACTGGTTAAATTGGGGCTGAAATTGTTCTGCACAAGCTCATACAATATGGCAGAAACCAGGCACGGCGGTAGTGTAAAGAATGCAAGGAGCCAGAGCATTTCGATTGAGAATTTGAACTATCATTCACAAATCATAATGGATTATATATGTATAATCAAGACACAGAACCTGTTATGAACATACAGTGTCCTCACGAGAAACTGTCCATTATAGGTCTGGTCTGTTCAATGTTCAGTTGAGATGCTGGAGTGAGTAGGATCATGGGAAGAAGTTTGAGGCACTGGGCATATCTAAAGTAACAACTGCAACTACAAGTCGCATGATCACCTCTACTAGTCCCTGCACATCTACCTCACAACCACCTGCTGCACTTCAATCTGCCTCTCCAGGCAAGCTAAAACAATTAAATGAGCTGCACCATAAGTGACAAACTCAGCACGTGAGATTGCATACATCACTTGCGAGATAGCAACCAGTAGGATCTATCAACTAAGTAATTTAAGACACTGCTTTTACTATATGTCAAACTGGTTCATCTTATGCACCAAGCACTTTCTGTTAGAAAGATCAAACAAACAGAAAGCATTGTTGCTTGACTTGTGCTGGTAATGTCACTGTGTACACATGGAAACCATATTAAGATGTCTTAAGGAAAATGCTGGATCTTAACGACACTTTTTTGATCTACAGCCACCTCTGTCATTGATATTTTACCCTACACCACAACTCTCCCAAGCATGAAGTCCCTCATTTCAAATGCATGTGACCTCAGGTCATCTACCTGATCCATCTTTATTGTCTCACCACCTTTAGTCCTCTACTACGAATAGAACACTCCTAAACGATGAAATTAAGGCAGAAATAGTAGGGATTAATAGGGAGGCGGAGGGGTCCTGGTTCAGTGTCGGACCTTCGGTAATAGTGGCACATGCATCGGATTATGCACCACATTAATATTACCTTGATGAGTGCTTAAAAATGGCACCATAATTGTTTTTATTCGCTGCTTATAGATCATGAAAGCTGCCATGGCAATTGAGAGGAAGCCGCATATACTGCCCACAATAATACCTATTAACGTGCCCCTGGCTTTTCCTGCGCAAGCACCAGAACTTAAAGGGGCACATAGAAAATTCCAGGCACACACAAAAGTGAGTGTGATTGAGCATGCCATGCTCAAGGCCAAATTTTCACACTCAAAAGTGAGCATGTCACGCTCAAGATATAATTAATAGTTGTAACAAGCCTATTTCTAAGTCAAACTAATTGTGAATCAAATATATATACTGGTACTGTACTATTGTAGTCTTATTGCCACTGCAGGTAAGGTTTTTAAGCAAGATAAATACTCAGAAGTAGAAGAATAAATATTAAATTTCACACTCAAGGTGATATTATTCATGCTCAAACTTGAATGTGCATGCTCATTTTTCATGCTCAAGGTATGAGTGTGCACGCTCACATCATGCTCAAGATTTTATTTCATGCACAGGGTTGACATCTCATGCACAGGGTCGGCATCTCACACACAGGGTCCATACTTTCACGCTCAAGGTCTGTCAACTCACGCTCAATGTCTTTACTTCATGCTCATGGTGTGAGTATTCATTTTTATAAGATTAAATAATGTATTTATATTTTGACCTCACTTACATGTGGGAGGAGTAGTAAGTGCTAATAAGTACAATAGACACAGCCAGACTTCAATGTAGGTGTGAATACTAATACTTACACATGAGCATAGATATATATTCACATCACACACATTCCCAAATTCATTTAAATTAACAGTGAGCTATTATGTGCATGATTGTGATGGGTATATCTATTCACGCTCACACTTATTATAATATAAAGGATATGTGGTTGTGTAGTACATATCATGCTCATTAATAGATTATGAGCATGAATGAACATATAATATAATATATTTACCCTCACATGATCTATCCCATTCATGCACAAGTTATACTAGGTGAGCAGCAGCAAATATACATGTATGTGATAGATACTCCTATCACACTCATGCTCAAACTCAAGTAAAATTGGGTGTGAGTGTGAATATAGCACTCATGCACAATTTATGGTAAATATGTGTGAGCATGAAAAGAAATACCTATCACGCTTATACTTAAACTGGGTTGGCTTGGGTGAGAACTGGCATTAGTATGATATTTAATACTTTTTAGAATAGATCATAAGGATATGCTATAGTACATCTTTTGGATAATAGTAGTTTCTCAATCACTTAAATATTGCTTCACACTCACCTAAATATTATTCATGCTCACATATATATTATTCATGCACAGGGTCGAATTTCCATGTGCAGACCCTGAGTGTGCATGCCCAGAATTTTCTTGCTGCCCAACTTAAAGATGTTGGAAACACTGGACTTGATGAAGAGAGAGTGGGAGTGGATGCACTGATTGTTGGTTCCACACCATCCTCGTAAATATATTTCTCAGGAAGGGATTATGATATGAATACATGTAAAGCTTACAAGTAAACCAAGTAATCGAAGAGAGTCAGTGACATAGTTCTGCTACCCCCTTCCTGTCCATTTTGCAGCACGAATTTGTGTTCTCCTGGTACCATAGATGTATTGGAGTAAACCAAAACATTGTATTGATAAGTTTCATCTCCAGGAGGCCCAGGTATCTTTTTGAAATTTTCGAAATGACCAACAACCTCATTATCAATATGGAAAGTCATATTGCTGCCAGGAAGGTTATTTGATAAAGCGATGGCACAGAATATATATACCGCACTTCCTATATAAAAATGGGGTTTACAAAAGTTTTTGATATCTGGGAGAAACGTGCCATTAAATACAAACGTAGCATTAAGGGATCCTTCAGAAGGATGAGGAGAACTGGAAGGTAAGTACTTGTATAAGCTGAATAAGTTTTACAAAGTAAATGAAATGGCTTGGAAATTCAGAGCTTACTGTGAGATCATGCCATGTTCCATTGTGCATCTCTTCCTTGTCAACCCATGCAAAGCAGCTGTTACACGTTAGACCATTATTCCAGAAATCCAGTGGAAGGTAGGTAATAAAAAATCCAGTTAGTGGATCTGAAGATGCATCATCCACAGTGATATTGATGATGACTGCTCTTGTGCTCGAAAGAAGGGTAAGCACACCCAGAATAAAGTGAGTCAGAAGAAAAGCTAACATTGCTGGGAGGGATATTTAGGTCTTCAATTCATTGAGCATCTACCATTATATGTAAGAAGCAATGCATTCAAATCCCAACAGAGATGACTCTTACCATGAGTGTTAGCCAGAATGATCATAAAAGTGTAGTGTTTTATGATTGCAGCAATCATCTATCTCATGATTGCCTGTTTCTAATGTAACTACTATATGCCTATTACAATTATAAATGGTGATTATATGCAATCATTGGTTAGTTTGAAGTGTATATTACTATTGTAGGCCTATTATAAATGGTGATCATATGCAATCATTGGTTAATTTGAAGTGTATATTACTATTGTAGGCCTATTATAAATGGTGATCATATGCAATCATTGGTAACTTGAAGTGTATATTACTATTGTAGGCCTATTATAAATGGTGATCATATGCAATCATTGGTTAACTTGAAGTGTATATTACTACTATAGACCTATTATAAATGGTGATCATAAGCAATCATTGGTTAATATGAAGTGTATATTACTATTGTAGACCTATTATAAATGGTGATTTGTCACATCATTCCTGCGCTCCACATACTTCCCGTGCACTACATTTGCCACACATCCACATGCATCACATTTGTCACATCATTCCTGCGCTTCACATATTTCCCACGCATCACATGCGTCACACTTGTCACATCATTCCCGCGCTTCACATATTTCCCACGCGTCACGTTTGTCACATCATTCCATCATTCCCGCGCTCCATATATTTCCCGCGCATCACACGTGTCACACTTGTCACATCATTCCCGCGATTCACATATTTCCCGTGTGTCACATTTGTCACATCATTCCCGCGCATCACACTCGTCACATTTGTCACGCTTATGATGTGACAAGTGTGACACGTGTAATGTGTGGGAAATATGTGAAGCGCAGGAATGATGTGACAAATGTGATGCATGTGGATGTGTGGCAAATGTAGTGCACAGGAAGTATGTGGAGCGCAGGAATGATGTGACAAATCACCATTTATAATAGGTCTACAATAACCATTTATAATAGGCCTACAATAGTAATATACACTTCAAATTAACCAATGATTGCATATGATCACCATTTATAATAGGCCTACAATAGTAATATACACTTCAAATTAACCAATGATTGCATATGATCACCATTTATAATAGGCCTACAATAGTAATATACACTTCAAACTAACCAATGATTGCATATGATCACCATTTATAATTGTAATAGGCATATAGTAGTTACATTAGAAACAGGCAATCATGAAATAGATGATTGCCACAATCATAAAACACTACACTTTTATGATCATTCTGGCTAACACTCATGCTGCTACAGCACCCTGCAGCACATATGAGCTGTCAATGAGCTGTATCAAGCATCCTGGAGGCTCATCCTCATCAACTTTGCACCCCCACCCTGCAGACCCCTATGCCAACGGAATGTGGAAAGGCGTGAGTGGAGAAACCACAGGCTCTTAAGATTACAGAAGCATATAGACCCCCTGGGGCAAGGGGTAGATAGGATCATTCATAGCATATATGGTTCTTTTCCAGTTAAAC
Source organism: Cyathus striatus (assembly GCA_025738555.1). Taxonomy (NCBI): domain Eukaryota; kingdom Fungi; phylum Basidiomycota; class Agaricomycetes; order Agaricales; family Nidulariaceae; genus Cyathus; species Cyathus striatus. The sequence goes on from JAOVFP010000021.1 coordinate 1,092,129, forward strand.
TGCCACAGATTCTGTACTAAGAGGCCATGTTCCCATTACCTGTTGGGAGTATGTAATACAGACATAGACTAGTGGTACCAAATCCCGATTAGGATGAGCACCAAGTCCATTGACAATGATAGCCGAGACTATGTTTACATCCAGTTTACATCTGTTCACGTCAGTCCCGAAATCTTCTGAATCACTCTCTGTACAGGTATTTTCGTCTCACTGCTACTTTCTGCACACTCACAGCATCTTTCTCAACTGTAACTGCCTAGGGTAAAATATGTTGCCATGTTAAGCATTGAGTTATTCTACCTAACAGATCGCAATCATCCAGTAATTTACACTCCCTCAAGAGGTCTGTACGGATCCGTACAGACCCGTACAGACCTGTATAGATACCATACAGAATTTATATAGTAGCTATTATTATTATTAGAGGTGATTATTCTATATGGATTCCATACATATTCTGCATGGATTCTGTGTGGATTTATGCATTGCTGCCTTGTCACACATGTCAAGTGTAACTCTAGGTGAAAAGTGTCACACTATACAAAATCCATGATACACTCAATATATAGTATCATTCTCAATGCATAGTATCACACTTAATGCATAGTGTTATGCTTAATGTATAGTATCACACTCAACACTTAGTGTCACACTCATCACTTAGTGTTATGCTTAATGCATAGTGTCACACTCAATACTTAGTGTCATGCTTAATGTATAGTGTTATGTTTAATGTATAGTGTCACACTTAATGCATAGTGTCATGTTTAATGTATAGTGTGACACTCAACACTTAGTGTCACGCTTAGTCACACTCAATGCTTAGTGTGACACTCAACGCTTAGTGTCACACACAACCCTTAGTGTCACGCTTAATGCAGAGTGTCACACTCAATGCTTAGTGTCACACCCAATGCTTAGTGTCACACTCAATGCTTAGTGTGACACTCAACGCTTAGTGTGACACTCAATGCTTAGTGTGACCAGTTGGTGTGTGAAATTTTAAAGCATAAAATAACACGGTTATCACATTTGTCAACATATGTCATATACCATCAATCATGGGAAATCTAGTCTACATGCACCACTTCTACCTCATCAACATAGATCATCTATTTCACTGTTAGAAATGTAGGATAGACTGGAGCCATTCAGAGAGATGTAGATATTGCTTAATATATATTTTTCATAAGATAAAGTCGGATAATGCGCTGATGTGTATGAAACATTTAAAAATAAATAACTTGCCTCCTTCTGCCACAATGCTTAGTGTGACACTCAACGCTTAGTGTCACGCTTAATGCAGAGTGTCACACTCAATGCTTAGTGTCACACTCAACACTTAGTGTCACACTCAACACTTAGTGTCACACTCAACACTTAGTGTCACACTCAACACTTAGTGTCACACTCAACACTTAGTGTCACACTCAACGCTTAGTGTCACACTCAACACTTAGTGTCACACCCAATGCTTAGTGTCACACTCAACACTTAGTGTCACACTCAACACTTAGTGTCACACTCAACACTTAGTGTCACACTCAACACTTAGTGTCACACTCAACACTTAGTGTCACACTCAACACTTAGTGTCACACTCAACACTTAGTGTCACACTCAACGCTTAGTGTCACACCCAACGCTTAGTGTCACACTCAATGCTTAGTGTCACACTCAATGCTTAGTGTCACACCCAATGCTTAGTGTCACACTCAATGCTTAGTGTCACACTCAACGCTTAGTGTCACACCCAATGCTTAGTGTCACACTCAACACTTAGTGTCACACTCAATGCTTAGTGTCACACTCAACACTTAGTGTCACGCTTAGTCACACTCAACACCTAGTGTCACGCTTATAGTGTCACATTTAACATATAGTGTCACACTCAACACCTAGTGTCACGCTTATAGTGTCACATTTAACATATAGTGTCACACTCAACACCTAGTGTCACGCTTATAGTGTCACATTTAATGTATAGTATCACACTCAACACCTAGTGTCACGTTTATAGTGTCACATTTAATGTATAGTATCACACTCAACACCTAGTGTCACGTTTATAGTGTCACATTTAATGTATAGTATCACACTCAACACCTAGTGTCACGTTTATAGTGTCACATTTAATGTATAGTATCACACTCAACACCTAGTGTCACACTTATAGTGTCACATTTAATGTATAGTATCACACTCAACACCTAGTGTCATGCTTATAGTGTCACATTTAATGTATAGTATCACACTCAACACCTAGTGTCACGTTTATAGTGTCACATTTAATGTATAGTGTCACACTCACACCTAGTGTCACGCTTATAGTGTCACATTTAACGTATAGTGTCACACTCAACACCTAGTATCACACTCAACACCTAGTGTCATGCTTAATGCAGAGTGTCACATGCAAGGAAACAAGTATAATAAAATTCTGTACAGATTCTGTACAGAATCTGTACAGAATTTTCAGGTCTGTAATGCGGAATTCCGAGGAATTCCGTGTAATCCGTACGGAATTTTCGGAATCTGTGCGGAATCTGTACAGACCCAAAAAAACCTCTGCCAAAATGAAAAAAATCTGTGCAGATTCCGCACAGACTCCGAAAATTCCATACGGATTCCGCACGGATTCCGTGCGGATCCGTACAGAACACATGGCTAAGTGTAAAGAGCTCCAGTTTTGCCTGTTGCTCTTGCTATGCCTGGTGTGGATGATGTGCTGGATGCTGTTGCGAAGAAGATGAGGAATTTGAATAAGGTGTATTTTTCTTTTTGGTCATGGTATATGTTGCTTTTTGGCTCATTTTTCTGTGTTTCTTCACTTATGTTTGCTCCCCTTCCTCCAGCTGTGGCTCTGTCACATCTGTGTTTCCTTTGTGATGCTATGCCATTCCATGTTCCTATCCTCCCTTTCACCTCTGGTACTTGAATCCTGCTGATTCACTCCACAGTTGAAAGCCATAGAAGAACTAAAAGAGAAGTCCATGTACAGGGAGAGACTCGAAGCTACACAGTTGAAGAAGACAGAGGGTGAGGCAGAGATTAAGAAGGATCTTGCTTCTTTGGGGTCCTCCAAAGACCCCCTCCCTTCCTCCCTTCTTTGAACTTTATTTCACTTCAGCTGCCATCTATCCTTTCTCACTGAGTCACCCTCGTCTTTATCTTCTGTTGTTGATGAATGATTGACAAATGATGCACCCTTTCAGTCATTTCTCGGACTTTACTGGTTTATGTTAGGTTTATGTTCTGGTCCTTTCTGTAACGACATGATCATTGCTATGTACCTATTTAAACACATTGTTGTGCTTCTATGGTTGTGATTGCTGTAGGTAATAATTCTGTTTATAAAGGTACATATGATATAGTATAGGATTTTTATTATGATTTTCATGTCTTGACTTTGTTTATGTGGACAGATGTCTGATAAATGAGAAAGAATGAGGTCACTTATTTACGGCCTGGGCCAAGCTCCAGCTACCTGTATTGCTAACAACAGGCTATACTACTTAATTTACACTGCATTGTAATAAGTTGGTAATAAGCACTTTAGTTACAGTTCAAGGTTCCTTGCACTGGGCCAATAGGGATGGTAGCACTGTAGGATTTGGGCCATGAAGTAACCCTACTTCACGGGTGGCCAGCACAAGGTGGATCACCACGTGCAAGTTGTTCATGATGACCTCTACATCAAGGTCTATTACTCACTATGATTCTACCCAATCATCTTTTAATTTATTCTACATCTAGGTGTGGGTCCTTTGGAGCTCACTGAAAGTTTGGTACAAGGATGTGAGAGGAATTTGACAATACACACTCCTCCTCCCTCCTGCACTGTTGAGTCATGTGATGAGTTCTAAGTAATTCTTAAATACTTAGAATATAAAATCCTAAATATAATAATAATAAACTCAAATCCCGAGGTGTAAGTTCAGTAAGTTCAAGGGGCACAATGATTTCTATTCCAAATTTAGAACAAGTTAAAATTAGATCAATTGAACTTGTGCTTATTCTTATTCACGCGTCAAGGTATTCAAAGTCAAGATATTTCAATTCAAATTCAATTCAACACTATCAATTCAGTATGTAAAATCTCTGTGTCAAATGTCTCGTAACAATTCTGATTCTAATCTATATCTCATCTGAACCACCCTATCCATGGGAGGGAAGAATGCCTGGCAGTTCCTGCCTTATTTCTTACCTTTCCCCTTACTATATACAATTTCTAGCTACTTTTACTTACAAATTGCATAGTAATAAAATCTTATTTGTTCTCCAGTATTTCCCTGGCCCATGTGTAAGGTAATGCGTTGTCAGCGCCCAGGTGGCGGTCAACCAATCATGCACATAACCCAATGTGCTCCCTTTCTGCGACATGCGCTCGTTTGAGTGTTCTATCGGTTACCTTCCTAATCAGGTAATCAGCCGATGCGGCAGCGTCATCCATTTGTATCAATTTCATTTATGTCAGCCTCTCAGGTCGGGTTTCTGCTTCCGTGTGAACTCCTGACCATTGAGGTACTCGCTCTTGTTCTGTTCTTTCTTCCTTTCCCCCTTTCTTGCGCTCTCTCTCTCTCCCACTGTCATGTTGTCTCTTTGTCTCATTGTCGTTGCTAGTCAAACTCTCTGGTCTTGTGTCTTATGTTTGAAGGTCTGGGCTTTTAGGTTTTAGTAAGTCCGTGTATTGTCTGTATCCCTTCCGTGTATCTCATGCTGACTTTTATCACATGTCAGATGCTAGTTCTGGGTTCTGGTACTTGTTGTACAAAATGCAACATCGTTTTATAAGGTAAAGTCTTTATTTATTTATTTGTTTAAGTGGTTTTAAACTAGTACTAACACGGAGTATATGTTTTTAATAGTATTATAATGTTTTAATCTCTGGATGAATTATGGGAGGTGGCACGGGAACTCAGCCCCTCCCTGCTGTTTCCTTTGCCTGACATGTTTAGTACTGGTGTCTCGAAATTGAGATGTAAAGAAGATTTTAAAATTGGGTATGTTGTATTTTTGTACATGCGTATCAGCACCAGGCAACACTTTAACATTGCTCTATCCTTATTATATCAAATTTTATCATTACCCTTCCAACCCTTTCCCTCTTCTTATTTTATACTGCCAGTAGCTTTTTCCCTGTGATCATTTTTCCTACTGGGTTTTCTTTCATGAGGTTTTTTAACACACCTGTGCAGCCTTTTTATTGCCTTTTCATTACCTCATTATCATTTTCATTTATTTTGTGTTCTTTTTGCATTCATTTATTTGTGCTCCTTTCTTGTTACTCGTCGCCTTTATCTTTACCTTCTATTTGTATTTGGTGCTTTGTCAATATCATTTCTCATTGGTGGTGCTAAGACGCCCAATCTTCATAATGTGGGCGCCTCCCCACAGCTACTTGTACCATCTCTTCTCATGTGACTCTCCGATTAGTAAGAATATTGAATGTGGTGTTCCAATGGTGTTCATATTTCGCTGACATGATCTGATGTGGCTAATAGTATTAATACTTTTGTCACCACTCTTAAGGTCTACAGACTGCAGTTAGGTGGAATGTAGCCTTCTGCCATGTAAGTTGCATCATGAAGTGCCTTTGGTTAAAATTCGGTTTTTCCAGCACAACTGTAGTGAGTACAGCAATGTAAACATTTACCTGAGACTTAAAATTGTAGATGCACTGGTACACTACAACATGCTTCAAAGTTGTTATTCATCATGATGTGGTATACTTGAAATGTTGATAATTAACAACATCTGAACACCTTAAAATGAATGCATTTCCTCAGTTTAAAAGCACAAGTTATCATCGACCTAAGTTGATTTGATGACGCCCTTGCCCTCATGCACATGGCTCAACCCCCCCACCCACCCAACACAACCACCAAAGCAATGTTTGAATCAAACATCAGTCCACTAATTGTACAAGTGTTTTTAAGCAGTAATGCCATGATATTATTGATAGTAACTTCATGTTCTTGCATATTAACTATCTTCAGGCTTATACACACTCATTCTATGTCGCACGGTCTGCGGTGCAGGTGAAACCAGACAATTTATTCATGGAAATATATGAATTTAAATTACAATTTAGTCCCAAGAATTCGATATGGGAGACACATTTTCCTTATGATCACATTGATATCTTTATTTGTCTTAAACATGATTCATTTCACAGCTTCTTGCATTGTAGCAAAAGCTGTTTTGGCTTTGCACTTGAATATGTCAAACATATTCCTGATTGAAAATGATGCAGGCATGGTAGCATATTTGATCGCGGATGTGCTATTGGTGGGTAATTTGCATATATGGTGTTGTTCATCTATCTTATACTATGATAGGCCTAGAGGTGCTACATACTGTGGCTAAAAAATAAATGGTTATTTGCACCATTCAGAGTTCTTCTTCTAGGAGAATCTAGTAAGTGATTTGGTGAATAATGATGTTCATGCAGATAATGTTAATGGTTCACCAGCCTTAATGGTGACAGTTTTCATTGTGACTTCCCAGACCAGAGATAATATATTCCCCCATTTTTCAATCACATTTTTAATCATCTCATTGGTTATCACTGTCCTTGCAACATCTATGATTATCTACCGCATATTGATGGTATCATGGGAAGCAGGGACCATGAGGAGATACTGATATATTATCGAAATTCTTGTGGAGTCAGGGATCCTATATTCTACTTCGCTTCTCATTATGGTTGTGTGTTTTTTCGTTGGTTGTGGGAACATGTTGACTATAGAGGTGTGTTCATATGCAAGCAGTGTTGTAATTCTGGTTTCAGTCAGTGTATTAGCTCTATATAATCACTAACTTCTGTCTACTAACTGATTTGTGAACACAGGGAATTGCGCCGACCTTGATTGCTGAACGTGTCATGAACAGCACAGAGCATGATGAGGAAAAGTGGTCGCAACCGATCTCCACTCTGAGGTTCAACCACACAATGCAAAGAGGGGAGAACCACCAAGAGAGCCATTTTATCAACCCTCTGAGTCCTTGTTGAGAAATATCCTTGAAATTATAAGATTAGTAATGTTGTTCCCTTGAGGAGTCCTTTCCCCTGAATACTCAATACATGGATTGCTGTTATGAAGACCATGACCTATTTATTTCAACTGTACCTTGTATCAGCTGAGATATATCTGTTAAGCTAGTCCTAAGAGGACATTTGGGGGAATACTACAGGGGTACTTCGGGATATGTTCTGAGATTGGAGGATCTATGGTGCAGGGTGCTTAGTCAGCTCCACTTTTGGACAGTGGCAGAATTGGTGGTCGAAAAAAAATGAAATTATCTGGGCACCGAGATATCATTTGATATATGTATCTACAGTTACTATACCTCTAACACTATGCCTGGACCACATAAAACTCAAAAGATAGCTGCTGCATGGGCTCGAAAGGCCAAAGCCTGGAAGATATTAGGTCTAAATGATGGTAGTCTCAGATACTTCCAGGCCAGCTATGGGCTTATCTGATTGTGGAATCGAAGTATAGGAGGCAAAGATATAAGCACAGAATCATATGAATAATAACAAAGACGAAGCTAGGAGTATGGAACAAGGATTTCAGCACCCAGAAAGAGGAAGAGCCACAGACATGAAGCTAGGATTGTAAAGATGAGGATAAAAGCACAGAGACAAAGGAACAACCACAGACAAAACTAGTAACACAGTGATGAGGAATTAAGCACAGTCACGAAGATAAGAGTGTAGAGATAAGCATGTAAACACGGAGGTGATGGATGAACAATAGACATGAAGTTAGTAACAGCTTCATAGACTAATACCTTTGCCTGTGTCACAGTAACACAGCGATGAAGGTATCAATTATATAAGCACATTACCCCAAGAGTTCAACAAAATGCAATACTGAACTTTCATGATTTGCTCATTCTTGTTTAAATTCAAATACAAAAATGGTTTACAGTACTTATTTCATTGAAAATTAAATGTACAACAGTAGTCTTGCACTTATTGTTGGTCACAAGTTGCGGGCACTTTCATACTGACCTGCACCCGTACCCTCGAACACCCGTACCCATGACCCGTACAGGTTATGCATACCCGTGCTCTTCCCCAGTTACACCTCTCATTGAAGGATTCCTGAGACGGTTGCAGCCGCATTTGATGACTAATATTACCCAAATTAAGTAATATATTACCATATATAGTAATGATTATATAAGGCGGCGGAATTTGAGTCCGACAAAAATCATAACTCCGTCAGTTTTGAGAATTTCGAAATTCTGTCTGGGCATTTTGTTCCTCTTGCTAAAAGAATCACTTTGGCAAGAAGAATAAGGAAAAAAATGGTTTCTCACGGTTTAATTTTAGTTATACAAAAGTGGAGGTGACTAAGTGCCCTGCACCATAGCACCTCTTGGCACGATAAACTTGACAACAAATTGACAAAGCCATTACATAAATCAGAATCAAAATTACGTAGTGATATATTTCTACTGATATCCCCGAAGTATTCCCAACAGCTTTCTTTCATCTTTAAACATTTACATTCTCTATTGATTTCTTGCTTGAGCTGTGTCACGGCTCTCATTCTCGTCATGAGTGCCTTCCTAATACTGCTCCTACTTACTCTTGGAGCTTATTTGCGCAGAATTTTGTTGACTCTGTACCATTTTTGACAAAAAACAGGGCTGTGATAACTTTGGGAGCTCATGTACATGATACGCTCTTTTGATAATGAACACTGACAGGGCTATCTTGTAGTCGTCAATTTGATGTGGTACTCCATTTATTACAGAATTTTCTCACTTATTTGATGTACAGTACTTAGAATAATTGTTATATGCCACTGCCTATTAATGTAGTATAGGTTATTCTTGTCTTCTCAATGTACCATAATAGAAATTGCACCACCAGGAACATACCATGCATCACCAGGAGAGTACCATGTATTACCAGGAAAGTACCATACATTGTACCATGTGTACCGTATGTACCGTAAATACCATGATACATTTTTTGATGTACCATACAGCACCATGCAGTGTACCGCGCAATACCATCAAAAACCACTAGCCCCACTGGATACGATGCGTGTTTCCATTTCCATCAGCACCTGTACATAAAATTTTCAAAATACCACCAACGTTTCGAACAGCTTGCATCAAGCTCTTCCCTCGTGCCCGACATAATCGTTCCGGATACCCTAAGTTGATTCATATATCAGTGAACTCATTTTCCCGGCGCTCATGCTGCACACTGAGCGGTAAGCTACTAGTTAGTTCCACGTTCTATTTCACATGCTGCAGGTCATATTTCAGACCATTTGCACATGTTGAATTTGAGGTTATCGTATCATAACATCTTGTCTTCATCTTCAAAATGTTTTGACCGCTGGGTATAACCAGGGTAAGACAGCTTGCATAGCATTGTCGCATCGAAGCTAAGGTTGTTGTTCTATTTACCCAGTTCTAGCAGATGGATTGTTATCATATCCTCATAATTTTTACATAGGTTGCCATAATGTGCCCAACTAGTACCATATCAACAGCCTATCACTTAAAAGTATACACTTTGAAACGACTGGCTTGCTCAGCCTTCCTAATTACCTCCTGTATAAGTACCATCGTAGTTTTGAATAATTTGATTCGAAGGGTGTTCTTGTCGTGATGTCTCACCTCTTCTGTTGGAGCACTCAAACAAACTGTAATGCTGTTCTCGGTTCTGTCATTGTACAGGCATTTTTAAGTGGTTCAGTACTCCATTTTATATAGGAACTATGGTGTTCTAATGCAGATTCACTATCCTTAGGTTTCCACACACTCGTTATATACCGTACAGTTTACGCTGCAGGTGACATCGAAGAACGTACTACTCATATATGAGTATGAACTTACATTGCGACACTTTCAGTTCGAAATGGCCAAAGACACATATTCCTTATTATTGTCTTGATAACCTTATATGTTTTAAACATGGCCAATTTCGCAGCTTCTTGAGTAGCGGCAAGATCTATTATAGTCACCTCCAATGACACACAAATGCTTCTCCATATGGTATTTGTTGAGGGTCTTACGGGTATGGTGGCAATATTGATCGCGGACATATTGTTGGTGAGTAGAAATTTAATCGCCATCTCCAATCACACCGCTCTTAATGTTGTATCATGTAATCGGATATGCTAGGCCTGGAGATGCTACATTCTCTGGTTTAAAAACAGATGGCTTTTGGCGTTATTCGCAATTCTGCTCTTAGGAGAAGCTGGTAAGTCATTGGGCGTATTACGAGGCAACTATGACGCTAGTATTGATACTAATGTACCACTAGTCTTGATTCCAGTGCAACTTGTGCTTACGTGTCATGACGGAAACCCCTCATTCGTCCTTGCAATGTGTTTCTATTCCATATCATTGGGTATTACAGTTACTGCAACGTTGATGATTATCTATCGCATTTTAACTGTATCGAGAGAAATGCCGGAAACCGCTAGGAAATATGGATACATTATAAAAATTCTCATTGACTCGGGGTTCATATATTCCACTTCACTGCTCATCACAGTTATCGTTGAGTCACTTCTGAGTGCGAACTCATCAGCAATATGAGCAAGTTTTTATGCAGGTGCTATTCTAATTCCGGTTGCAGTAAGTGTGTTACGTGACCATTCATTCCAGTATCACCTACTTATGTTCTATCGGGTCTAGCACAGGGAATTGCACCCACATTGATATCCGAGCGTGTCATTGCCAGCAGGAAGCAGGAAGAAGACAGATGTGCTCAGACGACCTCCCTGAGGTTTAGACACACAACCCTAATCGATGGTACCCATCAAGAGATTAGCCTTAATGCCAACCCTTCTGATTGAGTAGGCCCACTTCGGGCTTGTGATGAATCCGAGTGTATAACGAGCTCATATGTTTAAAATAGTACATAACCTTTTTAGTACGAATCTAATAGAATGTAATATGTAATTTGCAAAAAATTCTCGATACCTCTCGAAAGACTTGGACTTCTTTCTCGTTTTTCGTGCTTCGGCCGATTAGAAGTATACTTATGGCTGCCCGATCCCGACCTTTCACGCATATCAAGCGTGCGTCTGTAAGAGCTTTTCACACGCGCCACGAACACCCCAGGAGGCTGCACCTCTCAGTTGTCCTCTTCTTGACTTCTTGACTCTCACTAGCAGGTGCAACTTGAACTTTGATGGATTCGAAATTGGAAATCTTGAAGAATCTGTGCAGTGTGTAGCTGTTTCTCCCCGCGAACCATCACGGTCCACAGTAGGCACCTTCCAACCATACCTGCATATCTTCCCTGAGTTTCTGGCACAGGCAAACCGCTACCATCTTTCCAACGTTCTTGTATACGCCTTGTCGTCAAATGTTTAGTTCTGCAATAGCAGAAGAGTCAGCTGCCCTTGTCGAACCCACAATGTTTTCTTTCCCAAGGAAGATTTAACAAATTCATTCACTAGTAACACACAACAGCACGCCGAGCACGAACTACTTCATTGGTTCTACAACTTCACCAAATCATCTTCAAATCCAGGTCTTGAAAAACTGAACGTAAGGATGGGTAGGAAGAGAAGAAGTGGTCGCAACTGTTCTCCACTTTGAGGTTCTACCACGCAACGCAATGCAAAGGCAAGACCCACCAAGATATACTCCTGGAATTCAACGAACTTCTCATGTTACAGAATACTCAATTACACGGATCATTGTGATAGATCACAACCAATTAAGTAGTACGCCCATATCTTACATCGGCGCTCAGCCTTTACCTGAATTGATTGAGTGTAGGTACAACAATTAACATAATTAGGTAACGAGTGAATAAGTGGCGTAAAATAGGTACTGCGACAAAGACTTCCTGATCAAACAGTAATGTAATATTAACAACTTTAAAATAGCAGTGAGCGACTGCTGACCTCCTACCTATCACTAGCACTGGGACTGTGGAGTGCTCTTAAAAAGGACATTATTTCCGAAGACCCAGCATTAGAAAATACCGTAAACTCGCGGGCGCAACAGCTGTGGCAATGTTGTAAAGTTGAAAAATGAGTCAATTGACTTAGAGCTAGAAAAAAGACAAACGGGCGCTGCGCGCAACGGTGGCGTACTGACAGACACAAATTACTTCCGCCCCACGCTGAGTGGTGGGATGGAAAAGTCTTCTGGAAAAAGGTTTGTATTTAACAGGTCTTCACTATCTGCTTTCTGTTGGCGTACAAACCATACGGAGTCTGAACAACGAGAAAACTCATGGTCACGACGACATTAACAAATAGCGGCTTTACAATGGTTTAAACTCAGTTACCCCGGCCGAGACTTGAAGCTTGAGTAAGTAGAAGCACCGGTACTTTACAGGATGCTTGGATATTGATATGCATCGTGATGTGTTACACTTGGAAGTATGATCATTACCGATATTTGAACTCTTTAAAATGAATGTATTTGATTAATTTTCACAACACAAATTATCGTCGACCTAGGTTGATTTGAAGACACCCTTGCCCTCATGTCTCAACCCTCCTTACCGGGTACAATCACTAAAGCAGCGTTCGACTCAACTATCGGCTCACTAATCGTACAAGCATTTTTAAGCGGTATGTCATGATATTATATAGTAGCTTCATGTTCTTACTTATCGACTGTCTTCAGGCTTATACACCTTCATTCTATACCGAACTGTCCATGGTGCAGGTGAAGTCAGATAATGCATTCATAGACATATACAAACTTACATAGCGATTTTAGTCCCAAGAATTCGAAACGGAAGACACATCCCCCTAATGGCTGCTTTGATATCCTTATATGTCATAGACATGATAAATTTCGCCGCAACTTGTATTGTCGCAAGATCAGAGTTGGTGGCGTACATGAATGTTTCAAAATTATTCGCTCGTATTGAAAATGACACGGCCATGGTGACAGCTTTGATTGCGGACGCGCTATTGGTGGGTGGTTTTCATAGCGTGGCATCTTCCAGCTGTCTTATCGGATGTGATAGGTCTGGAGGTGCTACATGCTTTGGATGAAAAGTAAATGGTTGTTGGCGTTATTCGTAGTTGCTCTCATAGGAGAAGCTGGTAAGTCAATTGGCAAATGATGATGAAGGCTGACATGTGAATAGTGTTTATGATTCACTAGCCTTAATGACGGCAGTTTTCGTTATAACGACCCGGGTCATAATGGATATTATCCCCTACTTTTTAATCTTATCGTTGGTCATCACTGTCATTGCAACAGCTATGATTATCTACCGCATCTTGACGGTATCGCGCGAAACGGGGACTACGAGGCGATACGGATATATTATCGAAATTTTTGTTCAGTCGGGAATCATATATTCCATTTCACTTCTTGTCACAGTTGTGTGTTTTTACCTTCCTGATGGGAACGTTTCCACTGGAGAGGCATATTCCTATGCGACCAGTGTCCTAATTCCGGTTACAGTCAGTTTATTAGTTATACATAATCTCTTACTTCTGTTTAACTGATTTGATAAATTTCCAGGGAATTGCACCAACGATGATAGCTGAACGTGTCGTGAATGCTACGGAGCATGACAAGGAGAAGTGGTCGCAACCGATATCTACTTTGAGGTTCAATCACACTACGCAAAGAGGCGAAACTCCCCACCCACCGAGCCATGTATGATGTTGTTAATCATCCGAATCTTCGATGAGAAATCGATTAAAAATATGACAAGTCTGCTAAGCTAGTTCTGGTAGTAATTTAATGTACAATTAAGATCTATGTATGACCCATGCAACGAACCCCGCGATAGACAGAGCAGGCGGGTCTGTTGCGTTTATTTATCTGTTGCTCTCGATCCTCTATCACATAAATGCGTACAAGTATGTGTATTGTTGTTATTTTATTGATTTTTGTGCTGGTCCAGGCTAGACTTAGAAGTCCAGTTGGAGCCAATTGGTTTGCAGTTGGTCGCCCGACCCCGACTTCTCATGCCCATCAAGCGCGCGTCGGTTATAAAGTTACTTGATCACATGCGCCGCTATGAGTCAACTAGTCAACTAGTCACGCATCACGCAGCCCTCGACACCAACATCCGCTGCAATCCTCAATGCACCTCTTCTTTATCCTTTCCCTAGAGAATCGCAAGCAGATGCATGGAATAGCAAGAATACTCGCCCGCCATCTTTCTAAATGATGACAAACGTCTTATCGTCGACTACTGTACCATTTCGACCAACTGTTCGTCGATTTACGCTGTGACGACGATGAACAGTTTGACCCTCTGTTCAAATTTCAGTGTGATGTGTGACAAATGGACATCTGTTCATCACTAAACGATTTTTAGCCAAAATTTTAACAAATAGCGACGAAATTATTAACTATTTCCTTGTACCTATGTTCATGCGGCAATGTGATGCGTGATGAAAGGTATATTTGTTCATGTTCAGGGCATCATGTGATGCGTTACTGAACAGTTGGTCGAAAGGGTACAGTACTTCTGTTCTGCACAAGTCCTGCAATAGAACCAGCTGTCCTCGTCGAATCAAGGACCTTCAACTACCTGGGCTTGAGGATGTGAGCATTGTATGAGGGGGAGCTGGTAGTTCGTCTCCTGATGTCGAGTCTCCAGTCCTATCCATCTTCCTTGAAAAACATTATCGAAGGGTATACATGCACGCTTTCGACTCGGGATATTGTGCTGTGCGCGTGCAGTAGAGAACGGTGGGGGTTGTCTGGTACGCTGCCTGTCCTTGTGAGTCTTCTCATCGTTCATCCGAAATTGTTACATCTTACCACTATTCCTTCCCTTATTCTCTTCTTTTTTTCTCTACTAGAGTCTGAAGTATTTCAAAAACAGATACACCTCGCGCACCTGGCATTTTTTAGTTCGTCCACTCATTCTCCCGCCTCCTGGAATATACACTATTAATAGTTGCAGATTACTACCGTGGCATTCGTATCTTCTGTACACCTACTGATCTTGAATAGAGAGTACAGCGTTGTACTATGAATAATGAAAGATTTAGTACTAGATGCTAAATATGTCGCCATATCCATCACCACATTGTACACTGTGCATAAAATTTCATTTATATCTCGAACAACTTATGGTGCATGGCGACCTACTGTGGAGGAAGTAGATGGTATACTGGTGTAACCCAGTATTATACTTATAATTAAACTTACTTCATTTCTTTTATCATTTATCTTTAATTACCTATTTCTACGTACTATAAATTTATATCTACTCATTTCTATCTGCTTACTTTGGTTTTACGACGCGCTGTGCAAACAGTGCATTTGGATTTCTATATTTTCGTTCCATGTGTGGACTTAGAGACGCGGCACGGTGCTACCAAATATTGGGAAGCCGATGCCAAACAACATGTGATGCGCGTATGCGCTGTCGCGTCTCGCCTATGCTACAACGTGTTCCGCTTACTCCTTACTCCTCATATTACCCCTCTGCTTTTACCTTTTCTCTCGTTCTCTAGGCTTCTGGTATGTGCCCACAAGGCATTTCTGGACGACGCTCGGACCTTCTTAGCACCATGCGCCCCTCGGACCGCGCAATACGCTAGGGCTTAGGGTTTCACCCCCTCTCAAGACCCCTTTTCCATCCTCAAGCTACTCGTTTGGTCCTCAATACCGGTGTCTCGTTCGTCAAGATACAGTGACCGGGTCTTTACCCTCATCGTGTGACACTCCAATTGGTGGAAGGAAAAGGGGGCTGAGTCGAGGCGTTGGGTTGTTTACAATTCCGTTCGTTTAATTCAAATTCCTCTCGATCGTTTTATTTCTCTTTCTTTTATCCGATATCTTCACCCTCATTTTACTGTTACCTCATAGTTCTAGATTTCACGTTCTCAACCAAGGGGGCACGCCAACCGTAATTTCCCACGGGGGTAGGGTAGGTAGGGTCAGGCCGAAGGCCTGAAAAAAAATTATGGAACCCTCTATAACATGGCTTGACCCGGCTTTTTATGAAGTTTTATAACATGTTTACTGCTTCGTAGTTCGTGTAATTTCACTTTTATTTGTCTAGATAAATGTCAAATAGATTAATAGTGATTTAAGACATATATAGTTGTACTCAAGACTAAGTTCAATCATGACCATAATCAATATTCATTAATAAATTGAAAGGACTTGAGATGAAGCTTATCAATACGTTCAAGTATGCATTAAAACTCTTGAGTCCCACTTATTGACTCTAGTATACTGTACCATTTTAATCAATTTAACACAGGATAGGCACTGCGACAAGAAAAACCTCAAAGCCAATTCACCCTACATGTTACTATCTGTGATAAATCCATGATATCAGTACCTTTCAACACTAGGCCTCTGTTATGTGTGACAGCTGCCAAATTTCGTCATAACACAAGGTCCCCGTGATGTGTGACTGTTGAATTGATTTAAATGGTACAGTGCTACCACTTAGTAGCTTTATTTGACTGGTCTTTTCCTTCAGTTCAGTGTGAAATAGGAGAATATAGCTGCAATAGTAACAATTATATTTCAAGTCAATGTCTCTGGCCATTAATTCGAAGATTGAGCACTATTACTTATATATTTAATACTTAAGTACTTCAAAGTTCAAATTAATATAGTAATCTTCAATATATATGTCTATATCTATTGTTTAAATAGACTACATATGAAACAGGAATGCCCAAGACCTTATTGCTTGCATCACTATATTTCAACTGTAGGTTTTCTAATTTATCTACTATGGCACCGTCATTCCAGCATTCACAGACTTGTTATGTAGTTCCAACTTTGTATACTTCTAATCTTGTAAATTATATTGACTACTTGATATATATATGCTCACAATAGATGATGGAATATTTTCCCAATTGGAACCTTCAGTGACTCAACCTGTGGACCTGCAAGCAATACATAGATGAAGACACAGAGAAACCAAAGAGCAACTGTAAGTTAGGGCAGCTTAAAATAGATTATATTCCTTAAATGGAAATTTGATCGGATTAGTAAGCGAAATAGGTAGGTAGGGTAGGGTAGGGACCTGATTTTAAAAAAATCGACCCCAGGTCGTTTATTTTTTTTCGCGTGCCCCCTTGTTCTCAACTCCCACTCCGAGTACTCCGACGGCCGATGGACTTCACAGAGCACCCCACCACCATCCGCATACCTGTTGAGCTGCAGCCTAGCCCACTGCACTACTACCTTTGGGGAGGGTAGTAGTATATTGTCTTTGCTCCAGTGCTGCGTTTCGTGGTCGTATCAAGTGTGAGTCGCCTGTATTGTCTGAAAGCCCTAGTGGTATTCGTTGTGGTGAGTACTATTCCAATTCTTTTGTTCTAAAACATGGTCTCTTTAGTACATTACTGTCATTACCCCTTCATTGTCTCTCATTTCGTTTACCCTTGCTACGGTATCTTCTATTTCATATTCATTCGCTTAGGTTGTGTTTCTCTGGGCACTGGCGACGTGAGAGCATGCGTGCGCTATTCCCTTTCGATGGCCGCACATGTATATACCTTAGGTTTTACCTGAGGGAAATCTTACCTCCCTTTCTGGCTATTCTCTGTGTGCGTATACTGAGTTTCTGAGTTACCAAGTCAAATAGGAAGCGTCGACAACAACCTCAAACCAATAAGCTAAGTTCTCTTAGCCATCTCTAGTTCTAACTACTCTTGTCTAGGGTTATTGTAGTTATTCAATAAAGTCAGGTGTGACGCCCACTACGCGTCAATGAGTTAATTCCTCCACACTACCCAACATATCTCATTGTACAGGCATTCATGAACGGTTATTTGCTACTTTGTCCAATTCAGACTGTGGGTTATATTTTAGAGCATTCGCACAGTGGGGTACTTGCGTTGTTCTTCCCGCGAAGGGATATTATGCATGTTGATTGTATGTTGATTATGGCTAATTGGTGTATTGAGCGAAAATTGAGCCAAACAGGCTCAATCCGTTATGGACACCCAATGAAACACCACATAACGTGCTTATAAGATTCAAAGCGCCAATTGCTTTGCCAATAAAATCGGAACATTTCCTTCGGGGCTTATCAGAATGGCTAATTTTACATTGCATATATTGAGCTATGACTTGGTACATCGTTAACAATACAGGTGCGGGTTTCGAATACTTAAATGTTGCTATGCTCAGTGTGCAACTATTACAGCTTTAAAGCCCTTCCGAAAGTAGGCAAATCGCGGTGACTATTCAATTCTTTTTGAAGCACAAGCTCATTGCTTAGTCTCCCCCATCAAAATAGGAAGTACAAAATGGCATAGAACCTGAGGTAGCTAGAGGGTCAGAACATTCTTTCCTTCATGATTTCCCAACTCCCTGAAGATTTAGTTCGGGCTTACATCAACACTTATCCCGGTACAATCGTTGCGGAGTCTTTCGTCAGCGGTAGGCTAGTACTATATTGACAGGTGGTCACAGCCAATCTCCTTGCTGAAGTTAAAAGAAACAACGAGGAACGCAACACATGACGAACGAGGTGCCACTTCTCCTTGAGGCGCAGAATATTTCAGGATAGCGACCTCTTTTTCTGTATCACGATGTATATTACTGTTCGTCGTATTTTAATGAGCGTCAGGTGGGCGCCATTCAAGTTTTGTGCAGTTGAGTCATCGAGTTATTACCCCAATATTTTTCAACTACAAACACTGTTGAACGAGTAAGTAGTTGTCTAATATAAGATGTTATTTAAGCTTCTCTTGACTCCAAATCCCGAGTTGCGGCAGCGAATCTTAGATTCTCTACGCGCTTCAACCTATCGGACAGGATCTGCTCAACGGTTCTCTTCGACTGGCATAATCCCTTCAAGATCTACTCTCCCAGACTCGATCCAGGACTTTTTAAAGTTTTGCTTTTCACTGAGTGTCCATTTCTGTCGTATTGACCGTCATCATATGATGTTGATCATCTTGCTACATCACATATCGACATGACAGGAGACGACAGCTGTCCGTTGCCTTCCATCAACTTTTGAAGTTAAACTATATTCCAGTGGCTGCTCCTGATTACGTTGTGTGATTAGATGCCATATCAGGTGCTTTTAGCGTCGCTTTCCAATCTATACATTGTTTTCTGTAAGGATATGAAGTTATTTACGTTGATTACTATGAATGATATAACACTGTGTCAGATACCTAATCATAGATTATAGAAACCAATAAAATTACAGAAGTGCAATGTAGTCTGTATGAAAGCTTATCTCAAACAGGATCATTTGTCCATGACAGATTTCGGCCAACTGTGGAGATGCTAACCAAATGGAATGTGAATAACACCGGCGCCTAGACGCATCTTCTACTACCAGTATCGATTGATCACTGATGCCTCCCGAAACTTAAACGTGATAACATTGCTAGACTTTGTGCATCAGTACAAAAAATGACACGAGCCTCCTGGAAAGCTAGAATCAAAGTACATCCTGTAGTCATGTCTCCCCAGCTCTCCGATGAAAATTTTCAAGCTTACCTTGATACATATCTCGGAACAGTCATTGTGCAAGCGTTCCTAAGTGGTATGCTACTTTTAATATCTGCAATGACAATTCTAATCGCTATTTTCCGGTTTTAGGCTTGTATACATTCCTCTTTTTTCGGACCGTCCGTGCTGCAGGTAATAACGTTGGAAAATACGTACAGACACATATTTACATTGAACCTATATACAGTCCCAAAAATTCGAAATGGAACGCACACCTTCCTTATGACTGTTTTGACGTTTCTATATATCTTAATTATGTCGAACTTTTCATTCACTTGGGTGGTAGTTCGGTCGATTCTGATTACTCAGGGCGGGAAACAGCAATCTACAGCTGCACAAATCATATTCGGCTCCTCTCGTATGCTCGAAGTTGTGCATGGCACACAGATTGCAGCAATGCTCATAGCGGACACATTGCTAGTGAGTTCTGTAGCTTTATTGGCATTGAAATACATGTATTCATGTTTCTATAGGTTTGGAGGTGTTACATGGTGTGGCTCAAAAATAAATGGCTGTTGGTTCTTTTTGGGATCCTTCTCCTAGGCGAAGTTGGTAAGGAAAGAATAAATATTGCTGATATACATGCTGATAATCCGTTTCCTACCAGGACTATTTCCCACTTATTTTTTGTTCGATCACAGTTTCAGTTCCGCAGCATTTCCCGCATCCTCACTTTCCTTCATCTCGTCAGGAATCACCATCATTTCCACATCAATGATCATATATCGCATTCTGACAGTTTCGCGGGACAGTGGATCAATGGGTAGATATGGATACATCATCGAAATTTTGGTCGAGTCCGGGATATTATATTCTACTCCCTTGCTCATCACAGGAGTAATGCTAGTATTTCACAATGACATAACCGTGACAGAAGCCGGTACTTACCTCATGGCAATTTTGATCCCAGTTACAGTGAGTGCACTAAACCTTGGATCACGTAGTAGCTTTTAAATTTGTCCCACCCAGGGTATTGCGCCGACTTTGATTTCCGAGCATGCCATGACCAATGCAAAGCGTGATGAAGAGAGATGGTCGCAGCCTATTTCCACTCTGAGGTTCAGACAGGCAACGAGAGATGCGACGCATCAAGAAAGCGATGTCACTCCGAGTCTTCCTCGTTAACACATCCAGACCAATGAAATTACAGTTATAATCGTGTGATACCATTTCTGATAGCACCTTTATACTTATACATATTATTATTTCTACTTCAGTAAGCTGGTGTGTTTGAATAATTTTAAATATTCCATCATAAATACGTGGCTCTGTATCGACACATCTTTAGTCCACCGCTACCGTTGAAGGCTAGCTAACGGGGTGGCGACTCGGA
This sequence comes from Cyathus striatus, assembly GCA_025738555.1. Classification (NCBI taxonomy): domain Eukaryota; kingdom Fungi; phylum Basidiomycota; class Agaricomycetes; order Agaricales; family Nidulariaceae; genus Cyathus; species Cyathus striatus. The sequence goes on from JAOVFP010000021.1 coordinate 1,112,902, forward strand.
CAAAAATCGGATGAATGGCAATTTGTCAATGCAAGACTTTTCAACATACGTCATAATCTCAAAGGCTTCTTTGTGTTTGATGTTTAAATCTCCAATCTATGACAACATAGTACTAATAGAAAATCAGTGTGTACCTTTTTATCGCCATTCGTTTTGAAAAGTACGTCACGCTGAGCCCATACTTCATCAACTATACTTCAGTGGTTACGTGCGCGTTTGATTGCATTGTGTCATAATATGTCATTCCATGCGGGGCTGCTAACATTTCGAGTTCCCCTTAAGTTTTTCGAGTCAAAGTTAAGTTCTAGTCGAGTCAAAGTTAAGTTCCAGTTGAGTTATAGTTAAGTTCCACTTTGGCCCCGCTTATTTTTATTCAGTGAAAGTTAAGTTTTTCGAGTCGACTTAAGTTCCTCGCTAATTAATTCTCTGAAAGTTAAGTTCTCTCGAGTTAAGTTCCTCAATAATTTTTCGAGTTCCCTCAAGTTCAATTTTCAAAATTTCAAGTGTAAAGTAAAAACTAATCACTAGTACTACTATCTGAGTGAGTGTAAGTCGAGTTCCCTCAAGTTGAGTTTTTCGAGTCGACTTAAGTTCCTTGTTAATTTTTTTCTGAAAGTTGAGTTCTCTCGAGTTAAGTTCCTCACTAATTTTTCGAGTTCCCTCAAGTTCGAGTTTCAAAATTTCAACTATACAGTAACTATAAACTAATCACTAGTACTACTATTTGCTAATCACTACTATTGCTACCACAGCTCTGTCCCGCACCCTGCCTGATTTCATCGACATTTCCCACGGACTCTGCCCGCCTTTATTTACTTCTGTTTACGTGCAGTATTGAACGATCACATCTATCATAAACAAATATTCATCACTGCGACATCAACACATCGTGTGATTTTTGATGTGCACTCTTCCTTATCATCAATGCTCATCATGCTCAACAGTGAGCAAGTCTTTTCTGATTTTTAAGCTCAATTCTTGCTCTTTTTATTTCAGTCTTTTTGCATCACTTAATATAAGTTGTTATACATTTAGTAGACCATATTATACTAAGTACTAATGTACATAAACTTATAAAAATGCGAGTTATATATGTATTTAGTCTTTTATTATAATATGTTCCATGCTTTGCACAGATTATGTGATTTGTGTAGAAAAGTGTATTAGTTGTGAAGGAAAATAAGAGCGGAGGCGTGGGAAAATAAGAGCGGGAGGGCGGGAAATGATGAAATGAGTGGGAAATAATAAACAGAGGTCGGAACAATAAGTGATAGCGCGGGAAAATATTGAGCGGGGATGCAGACAGCAGTGAACAGCAGAAGCGGTGGCATGGTAAATAAATGCGAATACCCAGTGAGCATCAGAAGTGAAAGCGGAAGCCTGGGAAAATATGAGCGGGAGGGCGGGAAATGATGGAATGCGTGGGAAATTTCGAGCGGAAGGGAGGGCAGGAAATAATAATTAAAGGAGAAGCGAAAGCATGGAAAATGCTGAGCGGGAAGTGGACAGCAGTGGACAGCAGAAATAGTAAGCGGATGCGTGGGAAATAACGAGCGGGAGGGCGGGAAATAATGAGTAGAGGTCAGAATGATAGCAGCAGAGCGTGGGAAACATTGAGCGCGAAAGTATGTTGGCGCGATATGTTAAGCGGATGCGTGGGAAATTATGAGCGGAGGTGCGGGCAACAATGAAGATGTGCAATTAATGGGAAATGAGTAAACATTGAATTATATGCATGGGAAACAGTGAGCGGAGGGGCGGGAAACAACACAAACTACTGTATAATTACTGTAAGGTTCTCATACAATACAGGTATACAACTTGCTTATTTTTCGAATAAAAGTTAAGTTCCCTTGAGTAAAGTTAAGTTTCTCGCATATTTTTTTGAGTAAAAGTTAAGTTCCATCGAGTTGAGTTGAGTTCCTCACATATTTTTTTTTCGAGTGGTGTTAAGTTCCTAAATTCGAGTGTCAGTTAAGTTACCATCGAGTTACCTTCGAGTGGTAAATTGACACTCAAGGACACTCGAATTTGGGTCGAGTTCCATTCGAGTTCCAGTTAAGTTCCAGTTAAGTTCCTATATTAAGTTCCTCAAATTCCATTACAAAAAACCCATACTTTACAATCATGCTCATTGTTATCGCAATCCCTTACCTCGTTGTTTCCCACGCCCACCCTGCTGCCGCGGATGTGTAAAAAATAGCGCCATCACATCAGCCATCAAATCCCCGATAACTCCACTCGCTTCTGATGCATTGATGGTGATCGCATCGCACTTCTTCCATCATGTTCAACAGTGAGCACGTATTTTGTGCATTCTTCTCTCAGTTTTTGGATTCTTCCTGTGATTTTTTTTACAATATGAAGTTAGTTATTTTGCATGTATTATAACATCTTAGTTGCATAAGCATGATGTACTGTGCTTATATAAAATATAACATTAATAATAATAATATAAACTTTTCATACTATTTCATAGGTAATTTAGCTGTACTGTAGAAGCATTTAATATACATTCATATTCACAAAAAAATTGAGAGGAATTGTCCAATAACTCGACCAGAAATGAAAATAATGGGTGCTCACTGTTTATAACGATGATGAGGCATATGAATGTGATCAAGCGCGCCGTGGAAAACAACGTGCGGCACTCATTGATCAATTTGATGGAGGGAGAAGCATCAGATCAAATTAATGATCAACATTCAGGGGCGTGGGAAATAATGAGCGCCGAGGCGCAACAGCGAGTGAGCATTAATCTAGTAATCCATAGCAGGGTCAGAATGTCTGTGATATACGATACAAATCAAGCTAATTTACATTTTTCGAGTTACAGGTGAGTTCCTAAGTTGAGTTCCACTCAAGTTCCTTTCGAGTTCCATTCGAGTTACCGGTAACTCGAAAAGTTGACGGCCCATTCCATGCGCCTTTCTCGTCGTTATCTACTCTGAATATTTTATGAAAGGGTATGAAGCTATTTATTAAACTGCCAGGTACTTAGTATTTCAAATTATATACACTAAGCATCTCATATATCTAATCACAGATTCTAGAAATCCATAAAATTGCTGAATTCAGTGTACATGCACTCTGGAGTTGAAAGCATATCTCAAACGGAATCATTTATTCATGACAGATTTTCGGCCAACTGTGGGGCTGCTAGCTAAATGGAACGTTTTTAACGCTGGTGCCTATACGCACTTTCCACTAATGGTATCATTATGATTGATCGCTGATGTTTCCAGGAACTTGAATGTGATTTAGACTTTGTACACCAGTATAAAATGACCTCGCGCCTGGAAAGCTAGAGTCAAAGGACATCCTGCACTCATGCCTCCTCCGCTTTCTGATGAAGTTTTTCAAGCTTACCTCGACACTTATCTCGGAACAGTCATCGTGCAAGCATTTCTAAGTGGTATGTTACTTTTAATATCTAAAATTGGTGATTCTAATCGCCATTCGCTGGTTTTAGGCTTGTATACCTTCCTTCTATTTCGGACCATCCGCGCTGCAGGTAATAATGTCGGAAAATTTATATGACACACATTTACATTGAACCTATATATAGTCCCAAAACTTCGACGTGGAACACACACTTTCCTTATGACTGTTTTGATGTTTCTATACATCATAGTCGTGACAAATTTTGCGTTCACTTGGGTGGTAGTTCGATCGGTTCTGATTACTCAAGGCGAGAAACAGCAATCTATAGCTGAACAAATCGTATTTGGCTCCTTTCCTATGCTCGAAGTTGTACATGGCACACAGATTGCGGCAATGATTATAGCGGACACATTGTTGGTGAGTGCATTGATTTTTTTTGGCACTGCAATGTGTTGTATTCATGTTTCGGTAGGTTTGGAGGTGCTACATAGTGTGGCTCAAAAATAAATGGCTATTGGTTCCTTTTGGAATTCTTCTTGTCGGCGAAGTTGGTAAGTGACAGAGCACAACCTTAACGATATTTAGGCTGATAATCTGATCTTACTACTTAGCATTATTTCCGACCTATTTTGTGTTCGATCACAGTTTCAGTTTTGCAGCATTCCCTGCACCCGCACTTTCCTTTATCTCTTCGGGAATTACTGTTATTTGCACATCTATGATCATATATCGCATTCTGACTGTCTCGCGGGGCAATGGATCTGTAGGTAGATATGGATACATCATCGAAATTTTGGTCGAGTCGGGCATTTTATATTCCGCTCCCCTGCTCATCACAGGTGTCATGATGGTATTTCACACTGACATTACGGTGTTGGAAACCAGTACCTATCTCATGGTAATTTTAATTCCAATTACTGTGAGTGTACTAATCCTTGGAATATGTAGCTTTTTCTAACATTTAATTTATTCAGGGCATTGCACCGACATTGATTTCTGAGCATGCCATGACCAATGCAAAGCGTGATGAAGAGAGATGGTCGCAGCCTGTTGCCACACTGAGGTTCAGGCATACAATGAGAAATTCAACACATCAAGAAAGCGATGTCAACATTCCTCATTAGCACACTCCGGACAATGCTTTCTGATATGTTATATAACGTTTTATATCTACTTCGATACAGTGTTGGTCCGCTCCTTGTGATACTTCGTCCTCCTACCTACCTCAGTACTTCAATCATAACCATATTTTATTTATGCATTGTGCATTCCTCTGAAATTAAATCTGAAATATTTCTGCGGAAGGGATGTTGAGATATTGAACAAATGATGCAGAATCAGAGGCCATGACTAACTTGAGACAATTGTTGCAGCCAATTAGTTTGTTACCACACTGAGGTTTCATGTCCAAATAAATATTGGCATAATGGCACCCAAAGGAGGAATATGTGCAGGCTCCTAAAACCATCCTCTTGTATCATGAGGCATTCCTCCTTATGTTTTTGTAGAGGCAAACATCTGTCAATATTTATTCAGGACAAACAAAAACAAGGAGGAATGCTCGTGATAGAGAGGCTGGCACAACTGGTTTCTGAAATTTGACCCTGAACCCTTTTCATGAACAGGGACATCAACAGCCACACTTGCCATATTCCCACTATTAATGTCCCACTAACAACAACACACTTTCTATTCCTCTAATGTTTGTCTTGACACTTGTTTAATTTTTGCTCTCACTTCATTTTCACACATAAATGCTTGTATTGTGGTAGATTTCTATTAACCTTATCATTTTTCTCTCTTTAATTGTACTTGATACTTATTATGTATGCAAAAGTTCAACAAGCATTGCTGAGAAACTCAAGCCTTACAATCTGAGTGAATCCTAACTTTGTGTTGCTCATTAAATCAACATTAAGTATATGATACTATTTTATAAGTTATGTCATAGCTACTATAGTAAATAGAACTCAGAGAAAAGATCAAAGTGCCTAAGGCTGTTTCAACTTGGCACCAAATTTCAAAGTACTTTGTGTAACTTAATACATATCTGTGTAACATATATTGTTCTGCATATGCACTTCTAATAAGTAAGTACATTAATCACTTTAATATTGCTACCAAATCCAAATCCATAATCAAAACTAATTGAGGAGTAGAATTCAATTATTAGATATGTTTAAAAAGCCTTATGCATGTCAAGACTCAAGGGGAAAGGGAAATTAGATGGGTCAAGAATGGGTGAGGGGGGGATCTCTATTGTTTTCAATCACTCTGACACATACCCAATGATTTGCACTCAGGACAACAGGATTCAACACACTAGCCACTGGCCACATCACCAACACCATGGTGTGCACATTCTGTGATGCCATTAGCCCAACCCTCCTGGTGTCATGCCTCTGTGCAGACATCTCAAGCTATTAATATTGAGGCCAACATCCAACATGTACACTATCTAGTATTATACTCATTAGTTTTGCACTTTACCTTCTGCTAGGTAGATGCTACACTGTTGAGACACATGGCTTCCCATTACTGACATTAAATACAGGATTTTTTTTTTATTAGAAACAAAAGGGAAAGTAGAGCAGGAGTCCAGGATTAAGTAAGTGTTGATACACCTAGTAAAATGTAAGGGCTATTTTTCGAAATATAATAGACATCTAGTACCAGTAATACAGTTAGTGAATCAAGTCCAAGAGTCCAAGGGTTGGGGTGAGTCCCAAGCTGCCAACTAGAGTATTCTCTTTGAATAACACTACCAAGGGAAGAGTCCAAGGGCTGGGGTTGAGTCCTGTGCTGCCAGTCAAAGTATCCGCATGATACAAACCAAGGGATCCAACACAATGGCAATATATTTGGGCTACCAATTTCTATATAAATTACAAGTACTAGATAGCTATACAATAAAGAAAAGACCCAAAGATAATACTATGGAATGTATTAGTACTTCTCTGTACCCAGAATAATGCTCCCAGTACTAAGCTAGGCAATCACATAATTTCAGGGAAATACTTCAGAATAGAGAACTCATAGTACTACTGGCCCCACCAGATACTGCAACTTATAGCTATCATGCAGTCTATTGAATAACCCAGAACATCCATATGTCTCTCTTGTGTAATACTGCCACCATGTGGGAAACTGCATGCCCCAGGACTTTGAAACACACATCAAACACTACCTGTGGCACATTGGGTGGTGCAATCAGACATGCCAGTACCAGAAACACCAGTGTCCATTATATCTGAGTACCTGTCCAAGATTAGCACATGTATTAGCACATGTCCTGATGCATGCCTATTAATAGCATAGCACGGCACTTGATGCACCTCTGAAACAGAGCATGTCTGCATGGTTCTTCATATGGAGGGCCAACTACACCTCCTGGGCTTCCACAAAACTCTTGAACATTATGACATATTATTTACCTTACCTATCCTGTTGCACATGAGACCATTGCCATGTATTTGAATATATAAGTAGTTAGACATACCTTTAGAATACCTTACACACTGCACTGGCTGTACTTCCATTCTCACAGTAGAGTACATTCTGAAATTGATATTGGATTCCAAGTATAAAACTGAAGTCTGAAGTCTGTTCTGGAAGTACCTGAAAGCAATCGCATAAACTACTATTAAATACACTGTTCATTTTACTATACTTGAAAACATTATGCCCTTGAACTAAACATAAACCTAACTTGAACTATATGTTCTTTTTTGGTGGTATTAATACTATGTAAATAAATATACTCTAAAAGTTAGTCTTATCAGTGTTGAGAGGAATATTAGAGGAATGGAAAGCATGTTGTTGTTGGTGGAACATTAATAGTGGGAATATGGCAAGTGTGGCTGTTGATGTCCCTGTTGATGAAAAGGGTTCATGGACAAATTTTGGAAACCAGTTGTGCCAGCCTCTCTATTGCAAGCATTCCTTCTTGTTTTTGTTTGCCCCAAATAAATATTGACAGATGTTTGTCTCTACAATAACATAAGGAGGAATGCCTCGTGTTATGAGAGGATGGTTTTAGGAGCCTGGAATATGTGTAGTAAATTTAATCCTCATTGAGCAGTGCATTGTGGCATAAATAATCCAGCAACAAAATGTATGCAAGAATGTGTGTTTGCATGACAGGCCTTTCATCATATTTTTTTGATCCCTGTCATGCTGTCTCTGCCCAGTCACCTCTGACAAAGTTGGGTCACACCTGTGACTAAACTGTCTCAAGGAGTGATTTTGCCTGAAAACCTATCCCCTCCTATAATCTCTATCATATTTACATAGCTACTTATAAAACCACCACAAAACTTGGTATAATTACTCCCAATATACCTTGTATTATGAACATGTACTTAGATTTAACAGAGACACTTTAGGTGAAGCTATACATGCCAATCTCAATCAAGTGTCTCAAGGAGCAGACCAGCACTGTAAGCCAGATAATTTTGTTTACCATTGAAAATGAGGTGGCAACAGGTAGTGTTGTTCTGGACTGATCTGAACTGAACTGAACTGGAATTTTTGAAAAAGTTTGCAGAAGATTATAAATATTATTTAGGACAAATGGAGTACTATGGAGTGGTGATCTAGTTCATGATTTCAGTTATAAGTTGGTGTTATAGCTGATAACCAATCAAATGGCAAGTAGACCATGCAGTGTGAACCCCCTTTAGGTATAAGTAACCTATGTAGCACACCAAGCACAGGGAGACAAAGGGGCTCTTAGCAGACACTTGGGAATGCTACCTATCACCAAGGTGCACTAGGAACTAGTTGACTGGACATCACTGATTATTTCAGCCAGTTCATCCAACTTATCTGCTTCTTGCAACTCCTGTGCAGCATGAGTTGTAACAGGAACAGATAGTAGCTTAAATGAGAACTTGAGTATTTGCTAAGCCTTGAATAGATTCATAGTGATGTGGCTTTGGGGCAATGTTACAGTCTCTTAAATTGAAGACAAAGCATGCTCACAGAAGACTGAGGATGCTTGTGCAGGTAGTACATTAGAGCAGTAGAGATGGGGTATCATATATCTATAATATATATGTTTGTTGGTTAGGGGTTACAAACTGAACTGTCAACAATACTCACCTCCCAGAACCACACAATGTGCAAATCAGAAAGCACCCATCTTCTGAGTCATAGTAGTTTTTGAGCTCACACTCAGTGGTCCTTCAATCTTTGGCAAACTTTTGAGCTTTTTGCATTGTGCACAAATAAAGTATTAAAATAGCTTAGAAATTGGTAAAAAAAGTAAGTAGTTGCATTGCAATTAAGTTGCAATACTCCCATTATGTTAACACATGATCAGTCCAGAGCCATCAACCAGATCACTCAAAATTGTGAACTTGATTCACTTTGAGTTCACTCTGTAAACAACATATGATCTGTCAGCAAAACTGGACTGAAGTGATTTCAATTTGCAGTACAGTTGAACCTGTCATAACTCATAGAGGTTGGTGGACCTGAAAAGTTATGAGTTTTTGTGGGTTATGACTTGTTGCAGCACACACATATATTATGTAATATGATTTGACAGTGTAAGTAGATTAAATAATATGGTCCACCAGTGCTTTCTCCTGGGAATTGAGTCAAGATAGTCCATGCTTGTAGTCTGAAGTATTTTCCAGAATATCCACAACTGCCATCTTGTCAATAAGATTTCCATTGCCATGATCAAGCCAGTTTTCTTCTGTTGACATGAGTTGTTCTTAGCAACCAAGTCATTCAAGAAGTGCATTACACTTCTTTTTAATGTGTTGCTTGGCCACCAATAAGCCAGACTTTAACACTTCAAGAGGTGCTATCATGCTAAAAGCAGAGTTTCAAGATGAGAATTGGAATTATGCAGCTTTGAGTGGGGGAAAGTACAGATATATTGAAGGTCTGTGGCCTTGAGGATTGAAATATTGAAACTCTAGCTATGCTATGGCCACCCATTGTCACACTTGTGCTTAGCCTCCATCGGAAAATTTATAAGAAACACTTGAAAGACACTTGGAAATGTTTCATAATGTATTCACTGTATTCTGGCACAGCCCATTGGTGAAAAGATAGACACAAAGAGCACATTGTTACATATATATTTCTATTTTAAGACACTATTATGGGTTCTGGAACTGCACCAAACCTATCAGTTATCATGTTTCACAGGATTATGGTATTTTTGATCAATCCTCCCACCCACTGATTTGGTGGACCCAAAATCTTATGAGTTTGTACAGGTTATGACTTGTTGCAGTTATGAGTTAGGACAAGTTTGACTGTAGTTCACTCTGTGGAACAACACTAGCAACAGGTGGTGACCTGTGGTGACTCAGACAAAACTCAGATCATTGTGAATTGCAATTTTGGTAAGGTCACAAACCATCACATGTACATGAAATAACCTGTCCGGCACAATTCCATCTGCTTCTTGAGCTTGCCCTGAACTTCACATGCCACAAATCACTGACTCCCACAAGACTCCCATGTGCTAGCATGTACTTCCCACTCCACTTTGTAGAGCAGGCAAAGTGCCTGCAATGCGAAACATGATATCTCGCACATCTGAAGACATTCCAAATATGATTATGTAATCACGCATCATGCATCATTGATGTGTTCATATGCATTCTGCTCGCACTCTCTGTTCAATCACCATCCCTGCTCACTCGTTTCAGTCTTTCCTCAAAATATACTTCTTCATACATCGTCCTGACTACACCAATCCCCTGCGACACTCCAAGTTCTCAAAATAGCTCTGACATTGGCACCGACACCAGACCCTGATGTTTGGAAAACTTGTCTCCTCGCAAACCTCAACACATTGGACTATCTTACTGAGTTTCCTATTTATTTCTAATGTTTCACACTTTTCCTTTTACATCCTCCATCTGATATAATTACTCTTACTTATTTTAGATTTATTGGTTTTTCTAGTATATAAATCCCTGTAGTTATTCTACAGAAATCTAATCAATTTTCCTTCATCTTAGAACACCCCAGATCAGACAGACGTCTCAATCGACTTGCATATTTATTCTTTGACTAGGTACACCCAACCGACTAACCACCTCTTCAACTTGCTTGCCACATTTCCTCTTTTAACAAACTAAATGAACTCTGATGATCCAAATTTAAAATAGAATACTCCATTATTCCAACATGCCTAAAGCACTATTTGCACTGCAGACATTCTACATCATGCAACTTACATTCAACTAGCAGGGGCTGAGATTCTTGAAGGATTCTTGTAAATTTGGTAGAGGAAGATGGATATTTATCATTATATGTTGAATAACAAGGTCTGTTCCTATTCCTTCTTTACACCATTCTTTAACACTGCTCATCCTTTACATCCCCCCTATGTGTTCATGAAGTTCACCTCTCATTTTATCCAGTTGGGTTCTGAAGAGGGAAACTTGAGTTTGAAGGTCCTATGCAAAGAAATGCAAGTCATTGGTGTGTCCATCCAATGTAAGGATTCTAAGGTGATGAAATACGATTATCAGTGATGAATATGAAAGAAAACAGATGAGAACTTTGAGTTTTGAAGTTCTGAGATGAAAATTGGTTGAGTAGAGTTCCACAATGAGTTGGAGTGAATAGAATGATGTAGAGCATTGTAGACAGTGACAGAGAACAAAACCAAATTGTTTAGACAAGAACTCAAGATGGTGAACTTCACTGGATTGCTCAATACCAACATATACAGTTTATATAGTAAAAGAGATAGAAATATACCTAAAAAGAGCGAAATGAGTGTAAGTAAAGCCAAGGATAAGATAGGAATTGAATAATTGTTCCAAGGAGCTGAAACATGAGTCTTTTTGGAATAGAATGTAGAAAATGAATTAAAAGATAAGGGGAGAAAGAGAATATGTCAAGATGCCAATATGGAGATGATTAGACTTTGAGGTGCCACTGTTGAGTGGTCTCTTGATTACTTGAGTCTGTGTTGATAAGACTAACTTTTAGATAATTTTTATTTATGTAGTATTAACACCACTAACAATGAACATACAGTTCTAGTTAGATTTATATTTAGTTCAAGGGTGTAATGTTTTCAAGTATAGTAAGATGAACAATGTATTTAATAGTAGTTTATGTGATTGCTTTCAGTACTTTCAAATCAGATCTCAGACTTCAGATTTATACTCAGAATTCCAATATCAATTCAGAACATACTCTACTGTGAGAACAGAAGTACAGCCAGTGCAGTGCTTAAGGTATTCTAAAGGTATGTCTAACTACTTATATACTCAAATACATGGCAATGGTCTCATGTGCAATGGGATTGTTATGTACTGATTCCCTCCTACTAGGAAGCAGATGCAAAAATGCCTGGAGGGTGTGGGAGAACTATAACAGAAACCCAAAGTGAGTACAGGTGCAGAACATAGAGCAGAAGTGCAGGAATGAACCATGGCTTCAGCATATGTGCTGTGCCACCTGGATATCCCCAGGGAATGGTTCGTATTTCATGATAGACAATATAAAATGGAAAGAAAATGTTCCAGAGTACAAGAAGAGGCTTCACCACTACACTAGGCAGTGGGAGAGAAACCTGAAGGAAAACCTGGAATGGGTTTTGGAACTTAGGAGTAGGAAGAAGTGTACAGAGTTGATATGAATACTGAAGACTACTAGTACATCTGGAAGACTATATATATGTACTAGAAAACATTAGGTATGAATGCAGAAGTATAATACTAAGGAGAAGTCAAAGGGATAGATAAAATATAAAGACTGGGCAAAGCGGAGTAGGGGCACAAATGACATGCTCAGAATGAAGAGTAAAGAACTAATCTACATTGACCATAATGAAATGTATAAGTGAGAATGGAAGGGAGGAGTAATACTACAATGACATGGTGAGGCCATCATAAGAGAAAGTACATATCTGAGATATCTGATAGAAAACCTGACAGGTTCTGGGTAGAATCCTGGGTGGGAATGTTGGGAAGTATAGACCCATAGTGGGTACATTCCAGGAACAGACCAGGTGTGTTGGAAGGTCATGTGGGAACCTTCAGTAATGTCAGTAGGGTATATTTGGACACAGATATAACAGGGATAGGTAAGGTAAATAATATGTCATAATGTCCAAGAGTTTTGTGGAAGCCCAGGAGGTGTAGTTGGCCCTACATACAAAGAACCATGTGGACATGCTCTGTTTCAGAGGCACATCAAGTGCCATGCTATGCTATTAATAGGCATGCATCAAGACATGTGCTAATACATGTGCTAATCTTGGCCAAGTACTCAGATATAACAGATACCAGTGTTACCAGTGCAGGCACATCTGATTGCACCACCCAAGGTGCTATGAGTAGTGTTTTATGCACATTTCAAAGTGCTGGGGGACATGTGGTTTCCCACATGGTGGCAGTAATACACAGGAGAGATGTATGGATATTCCAGGTTATTCAATAGACTGCACAATAGCTATGAGTTGCAGTATCTGGTGGGACCGGCAACATTAAGAGCTCTCTAGTCTGAAGTATTTCCCTGAAGGTATGTGATTGTAAGGTCTTGACCTTGCAGAGCTCTGATGTCAACAAATCAATGCACTCACATGATACGAACACTGCCACATGGACTGTCCATGTGATGACAACACTACTTCCATATGCTCTCTTCTCACTCATTGGCTTCTCCCCTCTTGCATTTCCACTTTGACCTACAGTACTGACAGCCATGCCAGTACCACCTCCCTCAAGACTCACACAATCACTAATGTTCTCCTTCTTCTTACCTACTTTCCATATTCCCTTACTCACCCTATCTACTCAATACAAAACCCTTTTCTCTTTTCTCTGACTTTCCATGACTTGATAGATACTTCCCTTGACTCAATAGAATTATTCCTGACTTATTACTTACCTCATAGATATGTATATAAACCCCAGTAAAGTATGTAGTACTTTAGAGTTTCTGAATACAAGACATTTAGACATGTATTTTCTAAGTCCTAAGTTCTCACTAAAACTCAAACTCTAACCCTTTTCCAGTGTGTTTCCGCAGTTGAAGTCCAACCCTCTGACTTTGAAACCAGAAACCTCACAGTGATCATCTAGCTTAGTACTGGGAGCATTATTCTGGGTATGGAGAAGTACTAATATGTTCTGAAGTATTATCTTTGGGTCTTTCCTTATTGTATAGCTATCTAGTACTTTGTAATTTATGTAGGAATTGTTAGCCCAACTATATTGCCATTTGTGTCAAATCCCTTAGTTCATATCACACAGATACTTTGACTGGCAGTGTGGGACTCAACCCCAGCCATTGGACTCTTCCCTTGATAGTGTTATTCAAATAGAATAATCTAGTTGGCAGCTTGGGACTCACCCCAACTCTTGGACTCTTGGACTTGATTCACTAACTGTATTACTGGTACTAGATGTCTATTACTGTACTATTTCAACCAATTGTTTGCTCATTTTGAGTGTGACCGAAAATTTGGGTTCATTGTTCAGTTCAGGGACCAGTTCAGTGCGTGACATGCTTAAGATTTGTTCATGCCAACAATGTTCATTGTCCTCAGATTTTTAACAATGACGAAAATGAAACACTATTTTATGATATAATACATACATCTAACATAAAAAAAAGACATCAAAACTATGCCTTATTTAATTGCCTTGACCCTTTGTTCAATGCTCTCTGGGATGTGTGACAAGGCCTGAATTTGTTCTGTTTGGAGACCCTGCGTGACGCATGACCGAACAATCAGTCAAAATAGTACAGTATATTTCAAAAAATAGCCCTTATATTTTACTAGGCGTATCAGTGTTATAACCATCCTTGTGGTGGTCTTGGTGTTTACTATATGGTTAACATTGTGGCGAAGGGGGTGGAGGCGGAGAGCGTCGGGGAGCGTGTTGAGGTGGCAGAGACGATAACGTAGATGCGCTGTTTCAAGGAACAGGTCACGTGACTGTACGTGTTTGCAGAACTTGTCGAATCGTCCGTTCCATAGTGCAGGCCGAACGCCTGCTCTACATACTAAAATCACTAACACCCTTTTATTTACAGGTGACCATGTTAATGAACGAACTCCTCCTGCTGCATATGCTATCTCCCTTTCACTTGCCAGTACCACGCTCCCCCCCCACTTAATGATTTGTTGACGCTGGTATCTATCGCAACTCGTGCTGTGGATTTTGGTCTCTTGTACGCACATTATGATCTTGTACTGACACAGTATATAATGTCCTTTATCACTGATCTATTCATTGCTTCCATCTTTGACGGATTAAGTACTATCGCTCTCGATTCTCATTCTAACGGTCCAACGGTATATGTACGACTAGTCTTAGTTAGGTGTCGCTGGCTACTTTGTGTTGGTACCACCTAGTGGCGGTTTCTCACATCCTATGCTTTCCGAATCAAGTATGCTACGCATCCAATACTCAATTAGCTACCCAGAAACCATTTGGTGAAATCTTTCCATGTGGCATCATAAGCAATAACTTCATACCCTGTTTCCATCCGCAGGCTCCCTTTGCTTTTTGTGAGGTATGTATTTCTTTTCGATGACGGCTGATTGTACAATGGGTACTACTAGTATTTAGATCACAAGGGAAATTTAACTGTGTGGAGTTCCTATTACATTCTATTACTCTTTTGACTAACATCTGGAGTCGAACAGATGCATTTTGATGGTGAAAATAATTGAGTCGTGTTTCCCCATACGTCGTTGATACGTCCGAGCTTCATCAGCATCCTGTGCACATATATTGGTCAAGATCAAAGCATGCCCTTTGCCCTTAGACTTATGCCTCCTCAACTTTCCGACGAAATCATTCCAATTAGCATCGACTCATATCTCGGTGGAGTCATTGTAGATGCCTTCACGTGTGGTAAGTTACCATCTTCTGATGTGCGTTATCTATTCATTTTGATCCTTCAGGGTTGTACACATTCCTTCTATATCGTACTATACAAGCTGCAGGTAACACCCCGGAATATGCTCATAGATGTTACTTACACCGAACCTAGCCCCAAGACTTCGAAGTGGCAGACATATTACTCTTATGATTGCTTTAATCTTTCTGTATATATTAACCATGGCTAATCTAGCGGCTACTTGGGTAGTAGTGAGATCTGTTGTGCTCACAAAGGAGTCGATTCAAACTTCTACCGCTGCAGAGATGTTCTTTGGCAGTCGAATGCTTGCGGGTGGTCTTGCGCCTGGATTAACTTATGCAGCAATGTTGATTGCGGATTCCCTGTTGGTGGGTCTCAGATTGCGCTGTTTCAGCACTACGATGTGTCATAAAATTGATCACACTAGGTCTGGAGGTGTTACATCATGTGGCACAAAAGCAAATGGCTGTTAGCGTTGTTCGGAGTTCTGCTCATAGGAGAGAGCGGTAAGTAGTGGCGGGGCCGCAATAATTATATTATATCCATGCTGATCAACGATATTTACTAGCCTTAATTCCTATCTTTCTTGTACTCAATCCAAGTTATGTCTTTTCGAAACACGTTTCCGAAACCTCATTTTTCAGCATGACATTGTTTATTACGGTTGTTGCAACAGCAATGATTATTTATCGCATCTTAACCGTATCTTGGGGCACCGAAACAGTGGGAAGATATCGATATACCATCAAAATTCTGGTTGAATCAGGGATCTTATATTCTGCTACAGTTCTCATCACGGTTATATTTCAAGTAATTCCGGGCTCACGTCCAGCATTCATTCAAGCTGCTACCTATTTCAGTGCTATTCTAATTCCAGTTACTGTGAGTGTATGTCGTTCATAGGATCATCTTCACAACTTACGAAGTTCAGGGAATTGCGCCGACTTTGATATCCCAGCGCGTGTTCACCAGCACGGAGAGTGACGAAGAGAGGTGGTCACAGCCAATTTCCTCCCTGCGATTCAACCATACCATACAGAGAGATGAGACCAATTATGATTCTCCATCTTAAACCTATCGCTAATTCTATCGCAAGTATAAGTACTTCTACAAAAAACTAAGTGCTGTGATGAAGAATGACAATGACATTGACATGACATTTCTTAGTGACTTACAACTCTCAGCTTAAACTAGTATTATAATAACACCATCACGCTCTGGTCCCCGTGGTTCTTCAGCCTTCACATTGTACATATATGTACAGGGGCATAAGGTATTGTTTTTTTAGTGCAGTATTTATTCTTTATGAGGTTACACCCAAACACCCAACTCGTGCCTCCGTGTTCAATCGGGTTTTACTAGAAAGTTTTCAGTGGCTCGTACGTTTCGTTAACTGTTATAATAGGCTATATCTGCCAGTGGCATCTGTACAGCACAAATTATTTCCAAACCAACGGGTTCAAGTACGCTTTGCCCACATGCCTCTGCAGTTTCCCCATGAAGTTGTTCACGCTTACCTTGAAACCTATTTCGGTACAGTCCTTGTACAGTCGTTCATAAACGGTACACTTTTCAGTTTTACTTTAAATTATACGGAAATATGCATCGTCGCATACTCACTTACATGACTAGTTCCTAAACTTAGAAACAGAAGAACCATTTTCCTCATGATTGTTCTTGTGCTTTTATTCATATTAATCATGGCGAATTTTGCAATTACTTGGGCAGTAGTCCGATCTGCGGTTGTGGTTCCTAACGAGACACGGCAAACTATGGCTGTTCAGATTATACTCGGCTCCGCGCGTATGCTTAAAATTGCAGACGGGGCACAAATTGCTGCAATGCTAGTAGCTGACGTGTTGTTAGCGAGTGGTATTAATTATTTGTTAATACTGCATTGTGTATTTATGAGGGATTGTGGTAGGTCTGGAGGTGCTATATTGTTTGCTCAAAAATAAATGGCTCTTGACTTTCTTTGGTGTTCTTCTCCTAGGAGAAGTCGGTAGGTGGTTGGGCGGATAATTGTACTCGTACTAACGACAATGATTTCCAGGCTTATTTGCCATTTACTTTGCGTCGTCAGAGCGATTTCCTGCGGTCTGTCTTATCTTCTTCTCAATGGGTATCACTGCGATTACCACCTCCATGCTCATCTATCATATCTTAACTGTCTCGCGGGGTGCGGGAACTATTACTATGTCACGAAAGTCCGATTTAGCTTGGAAGGCATTAAGCCTTTACTCTCGTAATAATGCACCGTAAGATAATTATAAGGTGGTACTGAAAACATTACAATGAGACCGCAATTCATTGTAAGTTATGGGCTTTCATATAGTAAATTATAAGGCTACCGGGACTATACAAGAGATCTTAAGGTGTCTCTAAGATTATGGCATAATTTCAAGGTAACAGCAATAGGGGAGTCCAATCTTGGCCGTTTTGTTGCGTCGCTACAGATCAGTCGCTACAGCAACTTGACAGCAACACTACAATCCTGCCGAAAAAGTTTAGCGCACGTTACAAGACAGCTGTAGCTGTATTGTGTATCGCCAAGATTGAACTCCACTAATATTACCCTACCCCCATATTCCATTGCAACACGCCTAATACACACATATTACAGGAGTGTATTTATTGACTCTAAAGTAGCCTTTTAATATATTGGTGATATCAGTTTACTTGTCTACCTTACCATTAGCCAGAAAGAACATAGTTTTCCATGAATGGAAAAATATAATTTCATTACTACAACGGTTATATTTTATAAGGTTTGTGACACGGATTAACATTGTGAAGCGGCAGCGAGTAAAACTAGATAGCATTATGGACAAGCCTAGAGCATCTAAGCCTAACGGGACACAGCCCGGAACTTAGAGCCGAGACTATGCAAGATCCAGTTGAGTGCTGACTAAAGCACCTACCTAAGACATATAAAAGGGCGATACTAGCAAGGGCATTATGCTCGTCAAGTCTTCATGACTTGACTGAAGAACTATAGCCTGTAGGTAAGTTACATAATTTAATTGTAAACAATAAGATAATCTGGTAGGTACTATTCTTAGTGTGACATGTGTATTATCTGTATTACTTATCTCCCTAAGTAGAAAGTAGTATTAGTTGTACTGCATGTGCGTAGGAAGAAGAAACCAAGTCTTTTTATATAATACTCAATGAAAATTTTCGCATATGCTGGAAAGTTATTTGAACATTTATTTTACCTTTTTGGATCGTTCTTATACAAGCCTAAAATTCATTGGATGACATCAGCTTCATTGTAAGACTCAGTACTGGGCTTTACAAGTTATCATGCTTGTTAAAGTGCATTATGAGGCTCTCAGCAAGTCCACAATGCCGTCTAAGATTTCTTTCTCTTGGGGGCAGGAAATGCCTTAAGGCATTAACATGCACTGTAATGTGTTGGGTGGCAAACTAGGTTTTCGTGTCATAGATACCGATATGTTATCGAAATTCTGGTCGAGTCTGGAATCTTATATTCCATTCCACTCCTCATCACGGGTGTAATAGTGGCACTTCCGAACAAGAACATGCCAGTGTCGATATCTGGTACCTATCTTAATGTGCTCTTGAACCCGGTTACAGTAAGTACGTTCTGGAATCGCTGTGCTTCTTAGTACTTAACTAATATAGGGAATTGCGCCAACACTGATATCGGAGCATGCTATGACTAATGCAGAGCGTGATGAAGAGAGGTGGTCTCAGCCAATTTCGTTCCCGAGGTTTAGGCATACTGTTACTGCAACGAGAAGAGATGAAATAAGTCAGGTAATCGACGTTAATCCACCTTGTTGAGATCATATAGTAGACGAGACAATTATGAATATCACTGGAGCTATCAGCTATGTACAAGGCGTTTCCACGTTGTGGCTTACTTATACTAGTCTTCAACATAATCATCCCCTCTATTACAAACACAGCTCTAGTAGTAAGCTTAGCTAGAATATAATACAGTCGAGTATAAATTGTAGCGCACTTATGAGGACTACATGACACGGACTGGTGTGGATTTTATTTCGTTTTTATCTGTTAACCTTTTTTTTTCTGCATTTCACTTGTTCTTTTACTGTAGGAACAGTGTTGCGTAGACTTAAGTATGATCTCATGTATGCATCTGGTAAGAATGTCACTTTAAATTTGCTGACACAATTTAAGCATTATGTATGGTATTATTTTTCTAGTCTAAATTCTACGACGTTCAAACGACGTTTGCATAGTGCCTATTGAACTCGCGCCACGAGCCACGGCCGAGGCGCCGACAGACGGATGCCGGTGGACAATAATTGATCCGTAGTACAGTCACAGTCACGATGTAATGTCACTAGCTGTGACGCGACATTTCGACCCTCCCCGCCGCCGTCGACTCGTAACAAGTACGCGTAACACGACCTTGGGCTTCGACACCCGCATACCTCAGCGCTCTACTTGAATAAAACTCTTTCCCGCACCATTTACCCACGTATCGCAAACCAGGAAACGACTCGAATGATTCTTTTGTTCAAGAGCTGAACTCGTCAAGCCCGCGAGGCCAGTCAACTGTAGCCTGAAGAGCTCCTAAACCCCGGCTAAGAGTATCTGGGGGCGTTTCAAGTTGAACACAAGACAGTTGAGGAAAAGTGGGGTACAAAAGACGGTGGTTCTCGTATGTTCGGCTTGATCCTCCCCCATTCTTTCGACTTACACTATAACGTCTCGTAGAGTGATGTGCTTTTGCTGCCTGCTCTGGCTGTGAAATCCGTCGTCGTATGGACATCTACTACACCTCTATCTTCCTCTCCATCACAATCCCCATCTGCGACCACGACCCCTTCACCTGTATCGAAGACGTCGGAAACTGCACAGAAAGCATTCCCCGCTACTCCACTTGCAAGTAAACGATTCTCCTATCCATCCGGAATCGTACGTCTCTTCAATACCTCTCGCAACACAATCCCAACGTGACGCATTGATGGCCCTACAAAGTCGACACCGATGACGGGCTTGTCCGCGGTAATCAGCTTGATTTAATGATTAGGTACAACAAGTGCAACAGCAAAACGGAGAGTCCCTAATCGATCTGCCAGACGACGTTTTTGAACGCTCAAGTTGATGGTACGTCCACCTCCCTCCCTTCTCTTTCTTCTTCCCCCCCCCTCCCCCCTCTAACATCCCCCTCTATAGATCTGTACCTCTGTGCCCCACCTGATCCAACTCAACCGTAGGCGACGTCGAAGGCGGACTTAGCACAAGAATGCTGTCCCGCCAACTTCTTACCGTAGCCCACGCCTAGTAATCGACCTTTCTGCGTAAATCCGCACTGTCTGTCACTGTCGGACCAACCACGGTTATGCACAGCTGGTAGATTGCGCGTCATGATGATGTGCTCAGTCCTCCGATTGTGTGGCCTATCCATACCCCTTGACCGCATACAGAAGCGCCTAACGCCAACTATCAGTTCTTCACGTACGCCTGAAACGCTTCAACACGCGCATCGCATAGTTTTGATCTGAACGTCTAGTATCCGAGGGAGGGCGTACCGGAGGGCGGGGAGAAGATGAGTAAGGTGGAGAGTGCCTGTGTGTGTTCGTTATCAGTTTTGGTGGGTCTTTTTCCCTCATCTTCTTTCGTTTCTTTATACGTTCATATTCTCTCCTGTCCTTCCTCTGCCATTTCCTCCCGAGTCACGTTCTTCATTACAGCTCCTTCCTACCTTCGCTTGCCTCCTCTTCCATCGAACCCCATGTATTCTCAAAGCTAACAAAACTCCAGGCTCAATCCAACCGTTCACCACTCATATCCGACGTGCTCTCCTGGTGTTCTCCGCCTGTATACAGCCTCCTCTAGATCCCCGCTACCAGGTCATGCCAATACCAATGTTGTTGATAGGCTCTGCTGAAGAACATGTTGGTCATTATCTAGTAGGCATTTATGGCTACGCTATGTGTGTGGTCTGGCTTGGAATGTGGGAGTGATAGTGCATATGCAGGCTATTCGGAGGATAGGTGATGCTGTGATTTGACCGGGTCATTGATTTACTATACGAGGAGGGCATGGTCAATATGGCACTAGAGACGTTAGTCCCAATACTGTCCACTATCACTAAGCCATCAAGCTCAAGTTCCGCCACTGCTGCTTGACGCTCGCCAACTAACGATCATCGTTCTGTACAAAGTTGTGTGCTGTGCGATGGTGATCAAAGGTGTATGTGGGCGTCGGGTAGTACTCGCAATCTCTAGTATCCCGACTTGTATCCTACACGGTCAATTTATCAATTACTTCTGTGCTCTTGTATGTCTTGGGCAATTCCGAACATGCTGGCTTGCACTTGAACTCACTTTCTACTGTAGGATGGACTCAGGTCTTTGAATAACCCTTGGACCTTGGTTGAACTGATGCGCCTCTTGATTTTAGGAGTAAAAATACCATGGAAGTTATCACTAGCATTTCCCATCATCACCTTCAATTACTTATGTGATTTAGAAGCATTGGTTTGCTCAGCCTTCCGCATTTATGTGATTCATACCGCCATTATAGATAGCTGGAATAGCTCGCAATGGAGGATTTCCCTGCATTATGCCTTACCAACTCCCCAGTGATATTGTTCAAGCCAACCTTAACCTTTATTCCGATAAAGTCACGGAAAATGACTTCCTTGCTATTATGTCTAAAATACCCCCTGATAATATTCTTCAGGCCAACCTTGATGCGTATTTCGGAGCAGTCATAGTACAAGCATTTGCAAGTGGTAAACTACTGAATATATCATTTTCTAATGTGTATTCACTATCAAGTTCAGGCTTGTACACACACCTTCTGATCCGTACTATCTGTGCCGCAGGTGACATCTCGAAATATATTCAGCTAACTCTACAGATGCTTAACTATGCCTATAGCTCCTAAACTTCGAACTGGAAAACACATTATCCTTATGGTGGTTGTGATCCTTCTGTATATCTTCACCATGCTTTCTTTCGCTGCCAGTTGGAGATTAAGGCGATCCGTCATGGTTACACATAATGAGACCCGACAAACCATGGCTGCAGAGTTATACTATGGCAGCAATGTTCATCTTAGCATCATGAAAGGTGGAGTTTTTGTCGCAATGCTGATAGCAGATTCATTGTTGGTGAGTGATTGATTTTTTCTAACAAGTACAATACGGACAACTTGCTTATGATAGGTATGGAGGTGCTACGTAATTTGGCTAAAAAAGAAATGGCTATTAACGGTATTTGGCTTCCTTCTCATAGGAGAAGTCGGTAAGTGAATGGATAAATAATGATGTTTAAGCTGACGACCATGATTATAATAGGTTTAATTCCAACCCTTCTTGTGCTTAGCCCTTCAGTGATAGCCCCCACAATCACGCTTTTTTTCATGTCAATGGGTATTACTCTGATTACCACATCTATGATCATCTATCGCATCGTAACTGTATCAAAGCACGCCCCAGGAGCAGCTGGTAGATACCGTTATATCATTGAAATTCTAGTTGAGTCAGGGACCTTATATTCCACCATGCTCCTCATTACGGGTATAGTTGAATCACTTCCGAGTAACATCGTATCGTCATTCGCCAGCTATTTTGTTGCGATACTAATTCCAATCATAGTGAGTGCAAATCTTAGAAAGACTTGGCTTGGCCTATTATTGAACTTTCTAAATCTAGGGAATTGCACCAACGTTGATGACGGAGCGCGTGATAACCAGCACCGAGAAAGACGACGAGAAATGGTCACAGCCAATCTCTGGCATTAGGTTCAGACACACAACTAGGAGAGATGAAACGCATGAAGAACATTCGATTCCTCAAGTCCTCCCTGTTGAATCTCTCATGCTGTGAAGCCGAATTTCTGCATATATTATATGTAAATAAGGCTATCCCCAAATATACTAATGGAAAGAACTTGCACCGGCACTGTTTCTTTAATAATCCATTCTCTAACATTCGTTCCATGACTATTCTACTACAATGAAGATTAGGACCTACTTATCAATAACTGTTAACTTTTTGATGTCTGTCGGCAAGCGCGAGCGTGACATGATCACAATATTATTAATACTCATATTAATTATTCTATTTCTTGTATAATAAATTATGTGAATGGTGATATACATATATATTGACAAAATATGACCGGAGGACGTGTAATGCGAGAGAGAAGTGATAGCTTTCCAGTAATGGGTCTGGCCCGTATGCAGGTAGAAGATGAACACTACGAGCTATAGCTTACTCTTATAACTAACCCTACTTAAATAATATCTTATTCGTCATGTGGTCGTGTGACATAGATGAATTTAGCAGGCTAACGGACATAGCTTTCGGACTTCACAGCTTTGCGATTTCACCGATCTTTTGTAGAGCAGGCGTTTCGCCTGCACTACAAAAATCGATATTTCACCGATCTCATTACGTAATCAGCTGATGCGTGCGTTGACGCGTTCGCTCGCGTTGTTCGCGCTCGTCTCACTTTCTCCGTCGTTTTCCCTTCAACACCGACACAGCTCAACGCCGCTATTACTCAACATTAACTCAAGATCGTCAGTATCGCGCACTACCAAGATCCACTAAAATGCGCAGTTTGCTTTACCAAAGGCCATGTCATCGCCCCCAGTCCCTCTCCTCAAGTTTTTATTTTATAAATTTTCTTTCAATTCATTGGTATGCTTTATGTTTCAAGCTTTTCCTTTTCTTCCGATAATCTACCATTAATTTCCGGTTTATTCAACTATCCCTCATTAAGTAGTCTCTTTATTCTAGTTTTCTTTAAAAACTATGTATCTACCTCCTCCTAATGGAGTTGAATTTCCTCCCCCTTTCTCGACACCTTAGAACACCCGAGGTCGAACGGATGTTCACCGACTCGCTTACAAATTTCTTTGTCTAGGCCTCAAGCTCATTGTTACCTCTACGCTTTACCGGACTTTCTTGGCTTTATAAAGCCGACAAAGTCCCGCAAAGTTTGGCGACAACTTGCTGATGCTTCAGCTCTCTGTTCTTACATTTCCCCTGAAGAGGTGCTATTGGAGGCAAAACGTTGACTATTGACTTTAAGGGCGCTATCGCCTATGATAACATTTAGAACTGGACATCATTCACTAGAAATATAGTTAGACTTACTTGAATTAAACACAGCTATTCCTACCACCTGCCTGACCCACTATCCGCATCCACTACAAGCCCCAGTGGCGACATCCTAACTCAATGCTTACAGTGGTACTAGTAAGACTCTTGGCACATTGCTATCGAGCTACTATAGAACCACCAAAAAATTAGGTGCTTACTGACAACGATCAATCAGAAACGAAGCCACTGGTGTCTTAAGGCCCTATTAATCCGTCGAAAGGTGCACTGAAGTTAAATTTATTTCAACATTTATTGATGCTAGTCAACATCGACTGGAACTGGAATCAAGGCGAAGTCTCGTTGTCAATTTTCCCTATAAGCATTTTTTAGACTTATCACAGCTTATCATTCTTCTGAGAGTATTGCTCTTACAGTATCAGTAACAGCAATGGTTCTTTATGCTCTTCTTTTGACTGCTTATAGAAGGAGTAAGCTAAAGGCGCCTATTAAGCGCCAATGAAGCTCTAGAATCTACGTAGCGCCCAGCTGATCATAAGGCTCAAACTTGACGAAATCATTCAATATCAATCTTCTACTCCGTATTTACCCTTTCAAGAACGATTTCTTTGGTCCATGATAATGTTGCTTCGTTCAAGTTACCCAAGCATTATCGCGTGCCTCTCAATACTGACGTCCTTTGTTGTCGCCGTAGAATGCAACTACTCATGCCCAACAGTAGACCTGAACGGGTTCATATTGCTACATAAATCAGACGAAGCGATTCAATATGATTCTTTCTACTCTATCTTTGAATGCATGTACGCATCCATCTTCGAGCTGTGTCGCGGAGGTTCATGACCTTTCGTAGTTATGGGGTATACCAAAATGATGGATATCCATAACATAAATGTAGCTACTTAAAGGTATCCTTCATGTTCTTTAAGCGACTTTGTTCACTGATTACTCAAAGAGTACCGGAAAATAAATCTTGTCCTATGCAAGAAATAACTGCCCCGATCAGGCCAACGCACGCGAAGATAATAAACCACGTCTCTTTTCTTCAACGGATGAAGATAAGTATGAGAGGTTACCGTGGGTTGTTGATAGGACATATCATCTGATGATGCGAATCGGATTGGCCTAGGTAAGAGTGTATATTGCGGATGCAAGTTTAGCCCACTAATAAATGGGGTTTTGGCAAATGATAGAAGGTGCCAACGAAAGTCCGTTAGGCAATAATAATACGTTACCTATTACACAAGAAATATCCCATCCAAACACCTAAAACCCGGTAATCACTAAATATATACTTGTCATGCCGAGTAGTGGTGAGTGCTCTAACGGAAAAAGAGTACGCCGTTTCCTTTAAGTTGCAGAACTTAATCATATATAACTTATTTGAAGACATCCGAGATGTATTTCATAGGAGTTTCGGACGAGTCGGTGCTTGAAGTATTAATAATGAAAAAGTTCGGCAGCGCAATAAGTAGTAACAGGTGCGATTTGGCCAAGCTTATCAACATAATGCCATGGTATTAATATGAACTTCTTGGGATTGATAGTCTACTTCAAACCTGATACTGATAGCATTCTCCGTGAGCAACAACCTAACAACCAGTGTTCGTAATGATTTATTGATATAAATATCATATGTAAACAGTAGTCACTTCCAAACGATATACACATTATTCATACAAGTTATATCCACAAAATAACGAAAGATAGCAAAGCGAAAGTGATTCCACTGCCGATTTCACCTAATCATACAAGTTACAAAGATAATGATAAAAATATTTAAATTCTGAGGTCCGTATTCAGCCTTCAACTTCTCTGTTACAATCGGCATGGGGTATATAAATTCCTGACTTAGAATACTGACGAGCTATAATATATGAGCACATACACTTATCGGAGATTCATGCGACATACCATATATCTACCATTACCACCTGAACCCTTGGGCTGAGTCAGGATCCAGTGGGATCTTTCCATGCGCAGGGGCAACAGGTACAGGCAAGATAGGCTTGGGTAGGGCGGTTGTGGTAACCTTGAATCGTGTAAGATAACTCAGGATGGGTGTTTGAAATATGAGCTTACAGGTTCAAGTTTAACCTCTATCGGTGCTGCAATAGCAGCTTGAAGCGAGAGTGCCAGGAGGAGAATAGACGAGACTGCAGAAGTGAGCTTCATTGTTAAGAAAGTGTGGGCTGAGTGAGGTATCTGAGTTTCGGTTGCGAGTGGTAGAAATGAGTGAGGCTTACACAGAGGCGCATCCCGCATTTTATAGAAAAGGGACTAGCAGGCAGTTCTTGGCCGTCAATGTACACGCCGTTGCCTACGTCAGACCTGCTGTTCTTCATCATATTCAGCACTCCAACTGGCATTTCCTTATTGACCTATACGGTAGTGGCCATCGGCCAAAGCGCAGCCGAGGTATACCTAACATAATTTTAGTGCGACGCGTCGAGTGACCTGCGCAGAAAGGTGTTAATCATCAAGTATGCGCCGTATTCCTCCCTTTTTCCAGTACTCATTGCCGCACATACAGCTCAAATACGGAGCGCTTTGTGTTATACTTAGTCCATAAATGTTTAGAAGCCGGTAAAGACGTGGAATTACAAGGCGTATCCAAGCTGGAATAAAACCATATACGCACAGCTTGGTATACCTTTGCGCTCCCGAGTCGCGCCTCGTACTTGGAGTTAAATCACACCGACGCATCTCGAGTCACACGTATGATAAATGGTAACTGACTCACAGCATGGTTCCTTGATTCAGATTTAAGCAGTATTTAATAAATGTGACATGTCAATATATCACAACTGGCGGCGTCGGCCCTTGGACCTGTACATGGCATATACGACTGTGCGCTGGGGGCGCGGGGTGGCATGTATCAGCTACTAGTAAGCGGGAAGCGGGACGTGAGAGTGTTGTGCTAACTTTGGAGGTAGTTAATTGGCGTCTCTTTGAGCACGAGGCTACCAACTGCTGCGTACGAGCCTTTGATAAATATAAGGCTGTGTTGATCTTCATTGATCATTAAATCAAGCAGGCGGCAGGCTTCGCCACCTGAAGTTGACAAGGCGGAGATGTGGCAGTGCACCTATTCCCAATCATACAGATTAAAATTAACCATCCACACATAAGATGAAATTTCGGGGAGTTTACTCGACTGTAGTTTAAGTTCGAAAACGAAACATGCGGGGAGGAGTCAGCGGCTAAATGAAATATGTTCACGTTCCCCATTCAGTGTGCTTTCCTTGAAGAAGCTACCGACCGTTACCGTAATCGCAGATCTTTGGTGACTGAAAAACAGCAGTATCCTATATCAGACATAACAGCATACATAAAGAGAGTCTTACGGTCCGAGTCGTTATCAATTTATTCAAGCTGTCTGCGTCCAGGCCATTATACCTCAGTTAAACTGAGAATAATAGTATAATAGGAGATGGACACATACCGAGCAGTAACATATTTATTACTGGACATATTGCGATGTTCAGTGGAGTAAAGAAAGAGTGAATGTTACAAGAGGATAGGACTAAGGGCGGGATTCGTTCCTTTCATGTTTCTTTCGAAAACCATTGGCATTGAATTGTTGATCAATTCGAGGCTGTGGCGCCTAACTGTAAGCATAGCTTTTTAGCCGCCAGAATGGGAGCCAAATCGAGCTTTAATAATATGACATATTGCATTTGATATTGTTTTTTGTAAGTTTATTAATGGTAAAACGAGATTTAGAAGGCGGGTTCGACATGGTGCACCGTTGGTAACTTGAAGGCTTAGAACTTTGCCTCTAAATTCCAACATCGATGTCACGGTGACGTAACACTTATTCCAGTCACTATTTAAGTTACAACTGTTTACCTCTGTGTACGAGATATTTATTAAACCCGTTGAAAGCCCCCTCGGCCGTCGGCCCGTAGGCAACCAAGCTTATCCGTCACGCAGTCACGATACAATGTAGCCCGTCGTCTTCAGTCGTCTTCCCGCCCGTCGACTCGCCCCAGGTATGTGTAACACGACACTTTGACTCTTTCTCGCAACATGTTCCCAAGTATCACAAACAAAGAAACGAATTGGTTCTCCTATTCCGGAGCAACCTCGCCGAGCCTGCGAGGCTTGTCAAAAGCACCCTAACCGCGGCTAGTAAGAGAATCTGCGAGCCTCTCGTCAAGTTGAACACAGGACAGTTGAGGATGAATGGGGTAAAATAGACTGTGGTTCTCGTATGTTCAACTTGAACTCTTCCTTTCTTTTGACTCACATGATCTTGTTTCGTAGAGTGATGCTGCCTTTGTTGCCCGCTCTGCTCTGACTGTGGAATCTGTCGTCATTTGGACATCTACTACCACACCTCTATCTTTTTCTCCATCGCAATCCCCATCCCCGACTCATTTACCTGCATCGACGATGTCGGAAATTACACACAATACATTCCCAACCTGACGAATTGATAGCCCTACAAAGTAGACACCAACGGCGGACTTGTCCGCGGTAGTCAGCTCGGGTACATCATGTACAGTGGCACAAAGGAGGGCTTCGAGGGCCCGAATCGATGTGTCAAACGTCCTTTTAGAACGCTCTTGAAGGTACGCTCTTCTCCCTCCCTTCTCCCTCTTCTACCCCCTTTTCTCCCTGCTCTAGCTTACGCTCTCTCAATAGATTTCTGCCTCTAGGCTTTAACTCAATCGCAGGCGATGTCGATGGCGGATGGTAGCATGGTGCACCAACGCTACCACTGAACGCTCCTCACGAAGGCCGCTTGACTTTTTTTTCCTAGCGCAAGGATACGACCCCGCCAACTTCTCGCCATGGCACACACCTAGTAATGTCAGTCCTCCAATTGCGTGGCATGTGCCTATTCTCCCTCCCTGGCTGAGCCCCTTTATCACGCGTAGCAACACCTACCTACCTCAACTACCTTATCCGTACGCCCGACACATCTCAACGAGCGCTTCGCGTGGTCGTGCTATGAACATCTATCCCACGGAGGGAGTACTGGAGGGTGGTGAGAAGAAGAGTAGGGAGGAGGGTGGCTGTGTGTTCGTTAGCAGTTTTGGTGGGTCTTTTTCTCATCTTCCTCCGTTTCTTTACACGCTCATTTTCTCTCCGAACCACCCCCTGCCCGTTTCCCCCCGCGTTGTCGTACTTTCTTCCTCCTTCGTTCTTTATTCCCCAACCCTACCTCCATACACATCTGATCGTTGGTTTCCTCTTTCTTCATTACATCTCTTTCCTACCTTCTTTCGCTTCCCTCCTCTTTCATCAAATCCTTGCGTTCTCAAAGCTAACATTACTCCAGGATAAATCCAGTTCTCAGCCTGTATACCTCTGCCTCGTCTGCTTTCCCAGCTACAAGATCATGCGAATTACAACGTCGAAGATGACGTTTGTCGTTTGTCTAGCACACCTCTATGGGTACGCTACGTGTGCCGTCTGGCTTGGAATGCGGGTGCGATAGTGCATATGTAGGCTATTCGGAGGATGGGTGGAGCTGTGATTTGGACGTGTAGTCGATATACTACTCAAGGCACGGTTAATGTGATACTAGAAGTCGGGAAGCAGTGAAGAATGAGACTATATGAACGAGTAAATGCGAACGGAATCCGAATTGACGTACATTGCATAGGTTGCTATTGCCACTTTGGCTGTGCTCAGTTTAGTCTTAGTATTCACTACTCACAAGGGAAGACAATAGCCTCCGAGACAGCCTACTCGGTCTTGAAAGCGAAGATACCCCTTGACCATGTACACTTCCTGAGCGTTGTCTTAAACTGCCTCTTCTGCGGCATGATCGAGGAAGGAGACTGAGTTGTCTATCACAAAACTCAAAAGAGATGAATAGATGTGGCTATAGCTTCTTTATTGAACTCACCCTTAGCCCATTCAGATTATACGTGATAGTGAAAGATAGCACGAAAGGTATATATATAATAGGTAAACGTTTGACACACAATTGCATTCGCTGTCATAGCTTTTTCATCCGTATGATCATACGAGAAACTACGAGTGTCACTATTGGAGCGAGTGCTGTACGGATGGATCTCTCTATTCTAGTATAACATTCGATTTCATCACATCACTTCATGTACATGAACCGTTCTTTATCAGTCTCATGATCAATCGACAGGACGATGTACAGGTTTAAGCCTACACCCGCGGTTGGTGGAGTAACACGGTTGTGTGATTGATTTTACAGGCTGCTATTTATGTCTTCCAACTGCCTATCGGTTAAAAAGGCATCCTTATAACATCGGCTGATTCTTCCCCCACATCTCACTACTGCCAAACTCAAGATTCAAACCGTGAACAACCCGAAAGCTCAATCAAGCAGTTTCACCATGCCTACAGAACTTGCTTCAAGCGCTGAAATGCTCAGAAATGCACACAATTCAAGGATTCAAAATTCAGTTCTGAACACTGCTGGCCGAGACATGATTATTAATGAAGGATACAAGAATGACATTAAAGAAAAGCTTGGTTTACTCAAGGCAGTATCTCATGAAGGATACTTTGTTCCAAATTGTATGGAAGGAACAAGAAAGGGACTATTTGAAAAGATTAATAATTGGCTCAATGATTTCGGTATGTGTAATTTGCATTAGTCAACTACATAATATGAATGGTTTTTTATTAGATGATTCCTCACCAAACATAATGTGGATCTGTGGGTATCCAGGGGCTGGAAAGTCTGCAATTGCTTCAACTTTGGTTTCAGAGCTTGATAAATCTCAAAGACTATGTGGCCATCATTTTTTCAAGAGGGATGACACAGTTTTCAGCAATCCCTGTGCTGTCTGGCGTACTGCAGCTGCAACTATGGCCTCCAAACATAAAGCTATTGCTGAAGCAATGGCAATTAAGCTCAATAATAATTTTCGAGTTGAAGATATTAAATGGCACTTTGAAAATCTTATCTGTATGAGCTTCAGAGAATATTTAAATGAACTACATAATCCAGTTATTGTTATTGATGCACTGGATGAATGCACAAGATCAGCCTACCTGTATATTTTCTTGAACACTTTGTTTTCTTGGTCAAAATTTCCAAAATGCTGCAAACTCATAATCACAGGTAGACCAGGCTATAAGCCAGCAAACCTAGAGCATGCTGAACTATGCACTGACTATGAGTTAGACATTGGTCTAAGTGTGGGGTCAGAAACTAATAATGATATACATTTTTATTTAAACAATAAATTTGAGGAAACATACTACTGGATGGACTGGAAACCAAGTACAGATGACTTGAATAAAATAACAGAAAAGGCTGCAGGATTGTTCATTTATGCCTCTACTGTTGTTAAATTTATTACTTCTGAACAACATGATATGATATCTCCCAGAAAAAAACTGAGAATTATTCTGGAAAACCAGGAAGAAACTACACTTTCTGGTATTGACAACTTGTATGTACAAATTCTAACCACATCTTTTGCAACCTGGAGTGAGAAAGACAAAATTATGATTCAGAATGTTCTTTCTCTAATAATACTTGCAAAAGTTCCATTGAATATAAATGATATACAGCATTTCATTAGTAATAAAACAGATGATGAGCTGAATGACAACATTAAAATAATTTTAAGACATTTGTTGCCTGTGGTATCCATTGATAAAGGAAAGGTGACAATTAGACATTTGTCATTTGTAGAATTTTTAATGGAAAGGTGTCAAATGGAGCAGTATAAAATCAACAACACTATGTGTTCTGTCAAAATGGCAACACAAATCTATAAAATTCTAAATGAAGAACTAAAGTTCAATATCTGTGACTTGGAGACATCATATAAGAGGAATGAAGATATAGACATGTTAGCAGAAAGAATTCAGCATTGTATACCAAGTCATTTACAATACTGTTGCATGTATTGGCCTCTGCATGAGATGGATGCTCTAAGATATGACAAAGTGACACAACAATTAATGACTTTTTTGAATCAGAAATTTTTATATTGGCTGGAAGTCATGAGCTTACTAAATGAAATACCAAAGGCTTTAGGGTTTCTAAAAGCATTAAATTATTGTTATAATGTAAGAAATTTCAAACTGAAAGTTAAGTCCATACTAATGTTAATGCTTAGAATGACACAAATGTGGTAGAGTTTATTAATGATGCTATTGAGTTCATGATGCATTTCTATGTTCCAATTGCAACAAGTGCTCCCCATATATATCTTTCTGCACTACCATTTTCACCCAAAAAATCAGTTATATCTAATCAATATCAGAATGATTTTAAAAACACTATTTTCAGATTGGGAAGCATTGAACAAAATTGGATATATAAAGGAATTGGAGTTTATCAACATAGTTCTGAAGTAAAGAGTGTAGTATTTTACCACAGTGGAAATCAAGTTCTTGCTGGACTTAGTGATAACACTGTTGGAATATGGGATACAATAACTGGAAAAATTGTTGCTGGGCCCTTTGAAGGTCACAGGTCATTTGTCACATCTGTAGCATTTTCTCCAAAAGGAAAGTATGTGGTATCAGGCTCAAGTGATAGAACTGTAAGAATATGGGATGTGGAGAGTGGCACAACTGCTGCTGGTCCATTTGAAGGTCACACAGATTGGGTAAATTCTGTAGCATTTTCCCCAAATGGAAAGGAAGTGGCATCTGGTTCAGGTGATAAAACTATTAGAATATGGAGTTTGGAGAGTGGAACAATATCTGCTGGTCCATTTGAAGGTCACACAGATTGGGTCACATCTGTATCATTTTCTCCAAATGGAAAGCATGTAATATCTGGCTCAGGTGATAGAACCATTAAAATATGGGATGTGAAAAGTGGTGTAGTGTCTACTTGCATATTTAAAGGTCATACAGATTGGATCACATCTGTTGCATTTTCTCCTGATGGAAATAAAGTAGTATCTGGCTCAGATGATCAAACTGTGAGAATATGGAATGCATTAACTGGTGAAATTGTTGCTGGTCCCTTTGAAGGTCACACATCTTGTGTTAAATCTGTTGCATTTTCTCCAGATGGAAAACAAGTAGTATCAGGCTCAGATGATAATACAGTAAGAATATGGGATGTAGATAGTGGTACAATTGCTACTAGTCTATTTGAAGGTCATACATATTGGGTTAATTCTGTAGCATTTTCTCCAGATGGAAAACATGTAGCATCTGGATCAGGTGATAGAACTGTGAGAATATGGAATGTGAAAAAGCATACAATTGCTACTCTATTTAAACATAATACAAGTGGAATAAATTCTGTAGCATTTTCTCCAGATGGAAATCAAGTGGTTTCTGGCTCACATGATAGAATTGTAAGAATATTTGAGGTAGTAAATGGCACAAATGCTACTAGTAAATTTGAAGGTCATACAGATTGTGTTACATCTGTAGCATTCTCTCCAAATGGAAGGCAAGTGTTATCAGGTTCAGGTGATAGAACCATGAGATTATGGAATGTGAAGAACAGTGTAAATTCTATTGGTATATTTGAAGGTCATGCAGATTGGGTCACATCAGTAGCATTTTGTCTCAGTGGAAAGCAAGTAGTATCTGGTTCACGTGATAGAACTGTTAGAATATGGAATGTGGAGAGTGGGACAATGTCTGCTGGTCTATTTGAAGGTCACACAGATTGGATCACATCTGTATCATTTTCTCCAAATGGAAAGCAAGTAGTATCTGGTTCAGGTGATAGAACAGTTATAATATGGAATGTAGAGAGTGACACAACTGCTGCTGCTCAATTTAAAGGTCATACAGATTGGGTCACATCAGTAGCATTTTCTCCAAATGGGAAGTTTGTGGTATCTGGTTCAGGTGATCACACTTTGAGAATATGGAATGTGGAGAGTGGTGCACTTGCTGCTAGGCCATTGGAAGGTCACACAAATTGGATTACATCTGTATCATTTTCTCCAGATGGAAAGCAAGTTGTATCCAGCTCAAATGATCAAACATTAATAATATGGGAAGTAGAATGTGGCACAATTGCTGCTGGTCCACTTGAAGGACACACAGGTTGGGTCAGATCTGTAGCATTTTCTCCAGATGGAAAGCAAGTGGTATCTGGGTCAGTTGACAGAACAGTCAGAATATGGGATGTGACAAGTGCCAGAATTGCTACTGGGCCATTTGAAGATTATATACACTCTATTAATTCAGTATCATTTTTTTGTGATGAAAAACAGGTGGCATTGGAGTTGAAGAGTCAGAATATAAGGTCAGTAATATTAATAAACTTTATTTTCTTTTTATTCATAATACATGTTAGATACTTACAGTTGACATCTGGTATCATGTCTTGGCTGTGTGATACATGTATCAAAAATGGCTAACTTGCTTGTTTTCTAGGCCATCTAAAAAAATTGTTATCACTTGGAGGACCTTCTATTTATTTATCCTGTTGTGAAGATGGCTGGGTTAAAGATAAGACAGACAATTTACTTTTCTGGGTTCCTGATTACTTAAGATCCATATTATGTGATTTTGACACTGTTTGCATCATAGGTAAAACTACTATATGCAGATTAAACTTGTCAACATTTTGTCATGGATGTGAGTGGAGAAATTGTCTTACCTTACATAGTTGAACACATTAACATGTTGATTGCTAAGCATCATGATGAGGAATAATAGTGAAGATGATTTTGAGGTTTAGGTATTAGTTAGTGTTGAATCAGATTCAAACAGTATAGTACATGTTTTATAATATAATCCATTATGCAGATAAAGAAATAAGACCAGCAAGTGGAAGAGCCCACTACCTCGAGAATTTGATTAGTGAGAGATACTGGATTACTGTCATGCCCCAATCCCTGAGGTACCAAGATTTAGTCACCCCCATTGCTTGAGCTTGTTCTTGGCCTCTTATTTCATTCTTCATTGCTGTCTTTATTGCTCTCTATCACTCTCTATCACTTTCAGCTCTCACAGCAAGTTCCACTCTCTCAGAAACATTCCAGAACTTTGTCTCAAAGTTCTGACCCCCTTGTTGCATCATCATCCCTCTCATTTATGTCACTAACACCTCCCCTTGCAACCTTAGGAACTTAATGCTGGATGGATGCACTGGCAGCTCACATTCTTTTGAATAGGATCCTTCAATCCCACACTTCCCTCTTCAGGTTTGATACAGAATATGTGATTTTTAGGCCATAACAGACAGACAAAATTTGGTAAAAATTTCCTGAATCATAGGTGGATGCAGTATTTAGGCTACAAATTTTGGTTTTATAGGGATTGTCAAGACTGGTTTCCCAGGTGAGCTAAAAAAGCTAAGGGTAGGGAATACAATGTTAGCTCAAGTGCAGATAAGGGAAATGCAGGATAGGAAGGACTGTCAGCTTCAGCTTATGTGCTGCACCCCTTGACATTCTCAAGTTCCAGGTATTTTGAAGTGCAGGAGTGCAGGATAGAAGTGCAGAAGTGTTGAGTCATCACTGAAGAAGTAATGATTAGGTTGTAGGTGAGTAGACTTAGGGACCAGTAAGAGTGACTGTAACTTAGTCAATATTCAAACTGAGTAGTAGTAGTAGTACAACAATGTGCTACTTAAATACTATAAGACTTTACCAATGACTGGCAAATGAATGGAATAGTGACACACTAGTTGATAATGATAATAAGATGGTGGTGGAAGGTGGAGTGATATCTGAATACAATGTGTACCAAGGACAGACTAATGATATTGGGTTGAATGCTGAGAGCAAGGTATACCTGGGGTATGATGGAAAGGGCATAGTGGATAATGGATAATGAACTGGATGAGTAAAGTAACATAGGAGCTCAGCAACCTTTGGTCAGATAAGTGGAAGGGGAACTGGACAAAGGGAATCTATACAAGATGAAGGGTTGGATAGTGCAGAATAAAGGTCAAAGAAAAGGTTGGGAAAAGCACAGCTATGATGGGGAGATACTATATCTAACCTCTAAAATGGTTTTTTTCCCCTATTTTTTCTTCATTTTTTTTGGCATCCATGTGATTCCAATGTTTTGTGTCTGTAAGAGTAATATCCTTTTGCTTTGCAGTACCCACATATATTTGAGTAAAAAAATAGTATATATTTCAGTTATAGCTGCATTTATGCAAGAGTTTGGACTGAGGAAGCTGAGATTTGGAAGAGACTGAGAAATGCAGTAGAAAGAATATGAATGAATTCTGGCATAGCTAGATAGGCTGTTGGTCCAAAAATTCCATGACAAACTCAATGCTGAACAAAGGTGAGGAAAATATTCATCACACTGACCATGTGTCCATGTTGTCACAAGGTGGAATTTGAAAGTTGTGATTGCTTTGATTGTTTTTATGTGTGTAAAGCATACTAAGCACACCTGTTCATCTCCTTCTTACTTACAAGCTGAGGAAGTGATGCACAAAGTGCCATTAAAAGATCAATGGAACTTGAATTTGCAGTCACAATTATGTCTGAGCTTACTGTAACAGCCTGAACTAAGAACATACTGTTTAGTAGTAATATTGATACAAGGACTGATAAGGTAACAAGCATAATAGTACTGGTATGCCACATCAACAGAACCTGAGATACTAACTAGTGGGGCTGTGCCATTGTGATGTAACCAGGGGATGTGTATCTTACATGCTTGTAATGTGTTATGTACTGATTACTTCCTACTGGGAACAAACACAAAGATGCCTAGAAGGCATGGGAGAACTATAATGAAAACCCAAAGTGAATACAGGTATGGGAACATAGAGTGGGAGTGTGGAAATGAATCATGGCTTCAGCTTATGTGCTGTGCTGCCTGGATATCTTCTGGGGATGGTTTGTATTTCACAATGAATGATATTCAATAGAAGGGAATATTCCAGAGTATAGAGAGAGGCTTCACCACTACACTAGGCAACAGAGAGAAACCCAAAGGAAAACCTGAAGTGGGTTTGGACTCAAGAGTAGGAAGAAGTTGTACAGAGCTGATATGAATGCTAAAGACTATTAATACATCTGGAAGACTATATATACTAAGTAGAAACATATAGGTGCAAATGCAGAAGCAGGTAGCTAAGGACAAGCCAAAGGGATAGGTAAAAGATATAGTCTGGGCAGAGTGGAGTAGGCACACAAATGACATGTTCAGAATGAAAATAAAAGATGGTGGCATAAACTAATTTACATTGGCCATAATGAAATGTATAGGTAGAAATGGAAGTAAGGAATAATGCTATGATGACAAGGTAAGGCAGTCATAAGAGAAACTATGTATCTGGAATACCCAAAGGAAAAGCCAATGGGTTCTGGGTACAAACCTGGGTGGGAACATTAGGAAGTGTAAACCCATAGCAGGTCAGATCTGGGAATGGACTGGGTACATTGGAAGGTTATGTGGGTGCCTTCAGTAACATTGGCACAATGTAGCCAGACATGGATATAACATAATACCTCATCTGTAGGGGGACTTTAAACTCAGCATCATGGCAAATGGATGCCTGCCAGGGAGTATCTGACCTTCTGTACTTTTTTGGAAATCACAGGGAGATTCATATCAAACCTTTGGTGAAATAATCCAGGGTCCTGCACCAGAGTCCAATTACATTTGATGTGTTTGAGCAAGGTCATTAGACTTTCCATGGATGTCCATACTGCATGCACATCATTTAGTATTCAGTGCAACACATACATATCATTAGTACTATCCAAAGCATAACTCATTATTGGTTGCTTATGCAAGGCATCTCACCAATATTTCTATCACTCATAGGCTGGTTCAAGAAGTCTCAAGACATATGGTGAACTGCATCTATTTGTTAAATTTCCTTTGCTGCAATCTATTTTAAATGACTCAGGATACTCTACTGTCAATAGTGTATGGATACTATAGAAAGCCGGAGCACCACGCTCAAATCCATCAAATAAAATCAACTTCCGCACATCGGCAGCTCGATTGCCGATTTTACGATCTAGATTTCATCTTCGGTTTATTCTTTTTCGGTTACAACGTTCGGTTAGTGCGCTCGAGAGTCGGGAGCGAGGCGCATTCGTCGGGGTTATGATGTGTATGCTTGTGCATAAGTGTTCAAGAGCTTTTCAGACCAAGATACTGTCTTTTTCATATTTCTAAGACATATAAATTAAAGGTTGGAGACTGAGCACATCCATACGCATTCTGCTCGTACTTATGTAGAGGTAAAAGATGGGTTGAGGCCTAAACAAAGAATATGTAGGTGAGTCGGTTAAACATCTTTTTAACCTGGATGTTCTAAGATGTCGAGAAAGGTGGCAAAATTTCAACTGGATTGGGAGGAAGTAGATACATGGTTTTTAAAGAAAATTAGAATAAGAGAGTACTTAATGAGGAATAGTGGGATAAAACAGAAATTAAAGGTTTGGAAATTGTAGATATATTGGAATAAAAATAAAAAGTTTGAAACAAAAGCATACCGATGAATTGAAAGAAAATTTGTAAAGTAAAACTTGGAGGGAGACATAAGGTGATGACGGCCTTCAGTAAACTATTTTGAGGCATTCGGCGGGACTTGGTAGAGCGGGATGCAAGAGTGTTGGCGTTGAAGGGAGAAAGTGAAAGAACGCGCGAATGGCAGCGCGTCGACGCACGCATCATCTGATTACGTAATGGCAATAACGCTCACATGCTTATGATAACAAAATTAGTAAAATCTTCAGTTTTGTAGTGCAGGCGAAACGCCTGCTCTACACTTATCTCAACCTATCCTCAGCTCCCCGCCCACACCTCCCTGTTCATTCCTCAATTCTTGCACCGTTCCGACATTGCACACAACCCCGATAAATGTTTTGATACGTTAATACTTCTCCGGCACTGTTCGAAAGGAAGACCCTGAAGCTTGACAACGGTCCCTCCAATTTAAATTTAATTCTTTCCTCATAATTCAGCTATGTTATTCTATTTACAGCAAACTGTTGTAAATATGACTGAGAGTAAATATCGTGTTCGCACAGAAATGTATTTTAATTCATGCTCACATAAATTTCAGTTTGAATGCGAGAAAGTAGATGTTTTCATGTCATCTTTTGCATTATAAGAATGATAAGGGTGAACCATAAATGTCATTGAAATCATGCTCATGTTCAATCCGCAATAATTATAAGTGAATGTAGACGCAGTGGAATATAAGTTTGAGTGTGAGTGTGAAGTAGATTTTCTTTGAGCACAGGGAAATTGATATTATTATATTTATGCTCACCATCCACCCCATCGGTAGTTAATCAGTGTTTCAGAAATAGTGAGTGTCAGTGTGTAGTATGTACACCTAGATTACACATTTATACTCGCTTACAGGCTAAAATAGTAAATAAGTTAACTACGATTTAGTATATGTATATAAAACATAGTAAACAATGCATAAATGTTTAGTATACTTACATGTCCTTACACAGAGACATTGCACTTATATTCACGATCACTTTTTATGTTCGAGAATTATAAGCATGAAATACGTACTTGAGTGTTGCTTGACCTTGAACTTTTTTAAATTCTATCTATTCATTGCGACCTACTTAGTATATCTACTCTGATTGTGCACGAAAAACTACATATGTTCCCCCAGATTTGAGAGGTCTACTTTGGAAGGTATAAGATTAGTACAGTGTAAGCTGGTGACCGTATGAATCCCTAACAAAGGCTCCCGACTCCCGAGGCTCGGAGTACGCTAACCGAATTGTCGTAACCGAAAACGAATAGCCGAATATTAAATCAAGATTCTCAATCGGCAAGCGAGCTGCCGAAGCGCGGAATTTGATTTTATTTGATGGGTTTGAGCGTGGTGCTCCGGCTTTCCATAGGATACTATCAAAACCATGTAAACCCTTGTTCTTGAGTCTATTATTTAAGATACATGCAGATAGCTCTCAAATTAAAATACACCAATTCCTCAGCACTCCTTCAACAAACCCTTTCTTTGCCAATACCCAACCCATGATTGTACATCTGAATCCCCTAAGATTCCAATACTTGGATCAGATAAAGTGGGAGACATGGACACCGCAAGGACATTCCCGAGTTCAGGAAATCCCATAGCCTCCCTCGAGTACAAATCTACCACCATAAGCTTACGGAGGAATGGTAGAAGACGTAATGCTGGTACGTCTTGCAGAAGCTCAACATTGTGGTTGTTCTTATGAGCTTTGACATTCGGTAATTTTTCCAGTTTCGTGAACCACTCAGATCGTGGAACAGTTGGTATTGATAGCTGTCGAGATATGGCTTGAGCGATGGTATGCCACGAGATAGGCTTTGGATGAGTCAGGTGAACAGTTCTGTAGGAATTGAAGTCAGAACTAAGGAAGTCAACCATGGCTTTTGCAGCAATGTTAACAGGAATCCATGAAACCATCTGCGCAATTGTTAGTCACTTTTCTGACTTACATCATAGCAGACGAAACACCTTGTCTTCATCCGGAACACACTGTAGTACGCTAGTACTATGAACCACAGCTGGAAACCACTCATGTGAATTCCAGCATCCGTTTACACCTCCTGAAAGCTGTCCCACTCGAACAACAAGAGGTCTCAGGTTTGTCGTTTTTGCGGTGTTCGCGAGAATCTTCTCGGAGATCCATTTAGACTCGGTGTAGCCATTTCCGGTAGCTACTTCCGGCTGAAGATCGGTGTCCTCCCGGATAGACTTTCTCATTTTATCCTCAGAAATGTCTGAAAAAAAGGTTTGATACAAAGCAAGCATAATAAACGGAAGAACCTACTCTGGAAGACACCAATGGAGCTCGAGTACATGAATTTCACAGAATTTTCGTGAGGGGACGAAAGAGCGAAGTCGACAAGATTTCGTAGCCCCTTTATGTTGTTCTCAAACGATGTCAAAGAAAGATTGAAGTCTACAGTCCACGCTATAAACTCGATAAGTACATCATACTTTCATCTATAATTGACATTAAACTCACCGTTATGAATAATGTGAGTGACCGTATCTTGAATCTGATGGGACTGTGAGCCCACGTATGGTCAGGATAGATGCAACTGACCCTATTGTAATCATGAGATGGGATTCCGAATCCTCGTACACTGAGATCAGCTTCAATAATATCAACTTTCCTGCTTGCGAGAATAACTTCAGGATCCAATCCTCGCTCTAACAGAGCCATCTTCTGCCGTTCATGAATGTCTGAAGTCCCTTTACGATGACGGTTCAAAGCGTAGATATGAGAGATCGACTTGTCTGCGACCAAAGCCGCAAGAATATAGCATCCGAGTACTCCAGTAGTTCCAGTCAGGAGAACGGTCATTCCATTCAAAATTGATCCAGTTTGGGGTTTATGTGTCGAGAAGTCATGAGAGTACTTCTCAACCATAGCTCTCATTTCACTCGCTTGATCCCGATGATAATCATTCCCAGCTTCCGACGGTTTTCCGCATGCAACACCAACGATATACTGTGACAAGCTGGTAATAGTAGGGTTGTTATAAACGAAGTTATCGGGGGAGTTGCGTGTATCCAGATGTGCACTATCTCTCAGAGCTCTAAGAAGAGAATTGCGAATCCAAGTGGCCTGCAGACTATACTCAAGTTAGTCAGTGTAAAGAAACAAACTGACGGTATATACCTGTCGCAACCGTTTTGAAAAATGTCATCATCGTCACTAACCCCATGGATCAAAACCTTATTCACCACAAGGCGAACAAATGCGGTGGTAGAGACAATGTCCCATTGAATAGGCGGCGGTATATTTGACTGAGTGCTAGCTTCTACTGTTTCGTATAACTCTTCGATTTCTTTAGAATATTCATTGATAATAGACTGCCTTCTAGCTGTACTCTTGGCAGTATATTGGAAAGGCTTCGACGGTGTCGCAACAAGGATCATCTATTGGAAGATACATTGAGTGTATGGTTGGTAGTCGAACGTGTACTAAACACACCTCCTTGAACAAACGCGAATGCTGTGGTGCAAATTCATTCATCCTTTGAACCGTTGGCCTACACGAAATCGATTAGACATCTTGTTGAGCAACTTCAACGAAAACAGCCATTACCATATTAAATTCCGGAATTGTTCCAGTGCTTTCTCGTCATTGGGATCGAACTTAAATTCAGGCTTAGGATCGATTAGCACCCCAGCCTGAAAATGACCTCGCCCAAACATAACAGAGGCAAGTACATGGTGATCTTGGTTTAGAATGTTCTCTATATGAAATAATGAGTGCAGTAGGAAAGCTTCATGCTGATTGAAGATTACCCAACGGACCCGGATTTGTCTAAGTCGATGCCAGTAAGCTTTCGAAGTTACAAGAGATAAAACGATACTAACCTTCTCCCCTGTATTATGCATAATCTGATCGTCGGTTCTCCCATAAATCTTCCAATACCCAGGTTTCTCAGGGTGAGGAGTAAACAGATCCGAAGTTGCATACGAATCAATGCCATTAACCTTCGTATTCAAAACACTCGGTATGCAAAATGGATTAGACTTCGGACCCAAAGTTAAGTATGCCAAATTTCGGTGCTGATGATCCAGTGACTTACGACCATGACGAATTCGTAAGTATTGTTACCGTACGGTATCATCTCAGGGAGGACGTTTCCAGAGAACTTGAAGTAGTCCCAGTCGTAGCCGACTTTCGCTGCAGTGACGGTTTCGATTGTAATTCATCAGGATGGGAGGCTTCAAACCTTACCAGGAACGACAGGACTCATAATTCCACCTTCAGTACTATCCATTAAAATAACTATCATTAAGTATCGAAACCTGA
Source organism: Cyathus striatus (assembly GCA_025738555.1). Classification (NCBI taxonomy): domain Eukaryota; kingdom Fungi; phylum Basidiomycota; class Agaricomycetes; order Agaricales; family Nidulariaceae; genus Cyathus; species Cyathus striatus. Next base: position 1,155,886 of record JAOVFP010000021.1, read on the forward strand.
AAATAGAAAAAAACAGCACTTACGATCCATAAAGGATGTAAATCGATACACCTTGAGAAGTCATATAGTCGCCTGCTGCCTTATTCAAAGGACCACCTCCAAATAACTAACGTTGATGAATAGCATCGTAAGCATGGACGAATTAATTGACACGCACCACCCCGTTACGAGTAGCAAGCCACTTAACATAATCCGGGTTTCGAGACCACGCCTATGAGCGTTTCTATAATTGGTGTGTAGGTAGATACCGTAGAACGACAACTGACCTCAATAAAAGACGGAACACAGAATATGATATCACTTTGAGTCGCTACAGCAGCTTTGAACAATCCATCAGGAGTAGGAATAACTGCTGGAGATCGAGGTTCAAAGGCGGCCATAACGGAGCCACTAGTAGCCTGTATGTAACATGATATCGTCAACTAAGAATGCTTCATCTTGAACAAATATAAGAACTAACTGTCCAGCAAGTCTGCAACACCCCCATGCCGTGGTACATAGGCATCGTATGAATCGACCAGACTACATCAGTCATATCCTGTTCTCCGAAATATGGTATCAAAGAAACTTGACAATAGCGATAGTTCGTCCATGGAATAGGCTTAGGGAATGCTGTCGAGCCTATCATACGACGTCATAAGAGGGTTGCGAAAATCAGAGAACATTTACCAGAAGAATGCAAGTAAGTAACAACCCCGTCAGGCCCACGATGAGTAATTGGAAAATCATTCATATCCGGCACCTCCCCCGTGAATAACTCCTCGAAAACAGGAATGGGAGAGATATTAGGGATCAATGTAGTGGAATGATTGTCTTTGAGAACCTGGACAGTTTCATCTGCGAGATTAAGCATTCCTTTGTCCCGGCCCAGAAGGACGAGTTTCACATTGACTTTGCTGATGAGATGCGCCACCGCTGGGGCTGAGTTACGGGGAGAAATCGGGAATGGAGTGTGGTTTGCTCGCATGATTGCCATTATCATGCAGAAATAAGTTATTGTGTCTAGGACTTGCTTAATATTGCAAAATAACGCCATTGAATGGAATAATCCTCACCTGAGGGAGCCAGTAAGGCGACGACGCAGCCATCCATTTCGTTTCTAAGCATTTCCCTTACAATTCGAGCACCGACGTGAATCGCTCGGACTGCTTCTTCCCAGTATATCGTTCTAACTTCGCCGTCATCCTTAGCGAACAAGAACAGCCGATGATCTTTCGAGTGGGTAAGATGCCACTCGAACATCTCGATAAGCGTAATAGAGCCATCAAGAGGAGGAGGGGTGAACGTTGTAGTGTTCAATGCTTGGGTTTGAGGAGGAGGAGGAATCCTTCGAGCCGACATCTTACTGAGGTATTGCTGAGAACGTGTAAAGGAAGGACGGGTTGTCCTCGGGGAACCCTAGTTTAAGAACGCCGAGTTGCTACAGTAAGGAATCTGCTCCTTTGTAAGAGGAATTTATGTTAGCATAGAGCGGCAGAGATCAACACCCCATAAGGTCGTCGGTGGGTCCTTAACACATTTTGGATACTTTTGAAGTATTTTTAGATACCTCCCAGGCCCACAACCACACACCCTCGGGCCTCATGCACCAACAGTAGGTGCATAACGATATACTTTACCTCCGGATCTTTATACTTCCTCCAAGTTTATCTTCGATGTACGTAGATCTTCAAGCTCCCAAGTAATTTATAAGCTTGTATTTCCTTTATTACTCGCTCAGATATGCAATCTCGCATGCATTCCAATGCCTGAGGTTTGCTACATGGGAATAGAGAAGATCAGTAGCTGCTTCGAAAATGTTTATCATATGCTTATTCCAGCGAGTGAGTAGTAGAATTAGAACTGGACATACAGTGCCATATTTACATTCCTATAATGCCACGGGTTTGACGGCTTGTCAGGTGTGCAAACATGCCGAAGGTGATCTGGAATCGCTGGTCAGTTAACCGTTGGGAAGAATGGACCCTGAGGAAGGCACCCACTGCACTATGACGTGAGTATTTAACTTACAATTCTAACATTAAAATATGCAAGTCAAAAAGAGCGGTATTGTAGTCACGTCTGACATGGACGACTCGTGGCGATGGCGGTGGAAGAGAAGAGAGGGCGTTTGGGCGTTAGATTTGTTCAACAAACAGCACGTGTGAATTTAAATATCGGCAAACTCCGGCGCTTAACTCGTTACTAAGAAAAACTAGTAATGCCCGACCCTCCCAATTGAGTAATTCATCTTCCTTGTTCCTCTACTTCCATCATCAGCTAAAACTTACAAAGATTTCGCTCTTCGGGATTACACTCACTCCTTTCATACAGCAATGTTACCCTCACAATACAAAATGACGGGGACGAACGGCCTTCTACCAGGACCTACTTAATGGGTACGTCACTCTTGCGGCTTATATCCAAGTAAATCGTTGACAAAGCAGGGTTTGAATTCACTTCAGTCTAGAATTTGTCGAATCTCTTAGATAACATATCTACTAGAGGTTAGCACACGAATACGTACACCAACCCCTCGACCAAAATGTCCCTCGACGACCAAGAAACGGAGGACATCCTCACTCGTACAGGCCGTCATCTCCGGCTACGACCATACCACAAGGAGGATCGTCAATCCGTGAGGGATCTGTTCATGTACTGTATGGCTAACGGCCGTACGTCATATCTTTTCTCTCTCTCAACTCATTGTCGTTAACACTCTAGCGATATCGACAGCCGGTGCACCAAGGGAAGCAGGTATCAAAGCAAAACTGAGCCAATGGCCCGCGTATACAGCGTACAGCATGTTCACTGTGGGATTAGCACTGGCTATACGACCATCACTTCCACATGTGATCTGCGCAGTCGTTCAGAGGACCCTCGATCTCCTTCTTCCATCTCCTATCCAAACGTTCCTCGGTATCCCGCAGGCCTTTGACTTCCTCAATGCGTTATTCACCCCCCTGATAACATATCCGCGCCTGCCTCTCCTCATATCAACCATATCAGCAAGCTCAGTGATCCTTCTAATCGCGTATGTCAATCACGCGTTTATAGGGCACTGCCGCGGTGCTCTGGCTGCTGATTTGCATGATATCGATGAGTATTATAGGAGTCCTGAAGTCGCGAAGAAAGGGGGACAATTTTGGGTCGTACAGGATGTGGATAAAAGTGATGTGGTAGGATGTGTTGGACTCGGTTCGTCTCTTTCCTCTTCCTACAATCTTCGATAGATAAACCAACTTACGCTTCCCATTCTTAGACGCATCAGGTACAACCCCACAGCTCCGAAGAATGTGCGTACACCCCTCATACCGCCGCATGGGCCTCGCACAGCGGCTCATCGACGCGCTACTTTCACATACTATCAAACACAACATACTATGTCATGATTCAAAGCAGAAATTGAAGATTAAAGAAATTGCCGTGGGGACTCTGACATGCCAGGAGGAAGCTATTCGGCTGTATAATGGGAGGGGGTGGGAGGTTGTTAGTCGTGAGAATGAGGACGAGGGGCCGTTTTGGAAGGCTTATTGGGAAGTGAAGTTGAGGAGGTTGATGGATGTTGGTCCAGTTTAGAGGTAGATGAAGCGTAGGTTGGGCGTTTATATTATTTAGATTGTGTGTTTTAATGTGCATAGATTTGACACTAACAATGCGAGAATTCCCGTACTTCGAACCGAGTTTCAAAGGTGGGAAATATTCTTTCTATCTTTGAGCTAAATAAAGAAAGATATCTCTAACTGTATACCTATATCTGCTACATGTATGTAGTAGCGAAAATAATGCCCACTCGTGCACCCAACCTTCACTTGGAGCAATTAGGGAGGCTAGTGTAGCAAGTTTTGCATGCATCCGGCTGTGGGTTTTTATCGCATTCTGAGCAAGCATATAGAACGAATAGTAGTAGTAAAAGCTTACAATGGTCATACGGGGATTCTTTACAAGCATGTCACATACGCAGGCTGTAACAAGTGTTTTACCTGAAGCTAAGGAATGGTTTGATTAATTAGACGATTCGTAAGGATTCGATTACAGAAGATGTTCACTGATGTTTGCGAGTTGCGAAGACGAGATATTGCATGAAGCAGGAGCAGGTTGAGATGTATCGCTAGTAACTGGAAACATTTTTAATTTAATTTATATGATATTATTATATTAAGCGGGCAGACTTACATCTAGCTTGGAGTGCATCTCTGCATCCACCCAAGTTGTCAGCAGTACATTGGTTATCAGCTTGACGAGCACTCTGATTAGCCGCGGTTGCAAAAGCAACAGTGGAAGCTACTGCAGCGAAAGAGGCGACGAAGCGCATGTTAAATGGATAGCCGGTAAAGTGTGAAGGAAGAACAGAGAACTAGTCTGGTTATTAATGTTAGAGGTAAGGCCTTAAGGGTTTATATACTGAGTTGCGGCTATATCTAACCATTTCCGAGTATTTAGTGTGTTAGGTTCCTTAGAAGCTGGAGATGCGACTACTGTATAGTAGTATTAAACTAACAATTAGTACACGTTCAAATTCACTTAAAATTATACATAGTACAAGTAAGAGCTCGCCATCGAGGCTAGTACTCAAGTCACTGCAAGTGTCGTCGGCTATCTTTGGAAATTGAGTATCAAAATTCGATATGCGGAAGTACATTGTATAATTGACATTGATTGATGTACAAATTACAGTACAATAAGCTCTAGTCACCTTGCTTGACCGTGGCAAGGTTTCTCTGCGGCTGTAAATGTGTGCAGCGTTTCGACCTGTACTGACACCCTCACACTATTTACTGGTTTTAGGCACTCTGCAAACTCTGTATAAGTGTAAATCCATCTTTGTGAGATGTACTGCCCTCGCTCTCGGTTACCTGCCACGGGGAGTAGGCAAAGGGCATTCAAATACGGATATTATTATTAGTTCCCGCGATAGGTAGCAATCTGATTCCCGGTCAATCCCTGGTGTCTAACTTTTTGTGCACCCTCAGGCACCCCTTGTTCGAAATTTGTGGATTGCTTGTGGCTTTGGTACTTACTCGGGCAGCGTTTCTTTTGTTCTGTGCTGCTCCTATGGCGGTTCGAATTGTACTTAGTTGAATGGCAGAACTTTGGGAGCAAGTTAGGAGTACATAGTTACAACTTACGAGAAGGATCGAAGTTATGTATACGCGTGCTTTAATTAACTTGCAGTATTCCCACTGACTTTAGTTAGTACTAGTAGGGTTATAGGGTCGAGAAAATTCGATGCCGACACGCCGACAGGGTCGTTGTGGTCATGCACTGTAATCTTCAGCAATTTCCTTATTGCAGCTTTGTTCGTCCCATTCAAGTTATTCACAAAAGTCTTTCATGGTGCTATAGTGTTTACTTGTCTGCGAAGATATATACGATATGTGGTATGTCCATCATGAAAGTTGTTGCCCAGTCTTCTCCTTTTCCATCAAATTCATCCAGAAGACCTATCAATAAATCACTCACTGCCTCTCTAGATATATCACTCTGTGTTCATCACTTCTTGTTATGGCACGAACATGAACATAATCATTGTGCCGAATCTAAAATAGGCCTTGACAACGTTGTTTTTCACCTTCCCTGTGGACCAGGACATCAGAATTTCTTGGATTGACAAGGTCTCTCAGGTTCCCTCCTATGTTTATGAAATGGACCAACTGCACTCCGAAAGTGAAATTCGTACGTGTGACAATTTCTACGTTATGTTCTATTTCATGTTCTTCGAGACACGTACTAAAGTTGGTTAAAAGGCATTCATTAGTGTACTGCCGTGGTTTATGTGCTATATAATAATAATGATAAGTGAAGAGAGTTCACAACTTCACTTGCATCAGATTGCAGTTTTATAGTCTGTCAATGTTCGGATGTTCAGACCCAAACCATTTAACCAACAACTAGGGAATTTTGAGCGGGAATTCCACAAGATGAATCGGGCAGGCCTAGGGCTCGATATTTCTGGAATTTTAAGGTTATGTCGTTTTGAGTTATTGGTGTGGGAGGAATGGTTATAAACAAGGTATATAAATCCGAGAATTTCTACAGGCGTGGGCCCCCCAAAATTGTAATTGTCATTTCTACCAACACTCACCATGCCAATATCTAAACCCAGCTACCTACTAGATATTGACGAAGATCCTGGTTTCAGGCTGGAAAGACTGGTGAAGGAAACCGCCGAGTTAGAGAAGCAAGAGATGGAGGGGTTGGAGGCCGTGCGGAGGGCAAAGGCAGCACTTATGGAGCGACGGGTTGCACTGGAGAAGGTGAAGGCACAGCAGGAGAAGAAGACGAAGGAGGAGGTGAGAAAGGCTGAGAAAGCACGGTTAGCCGCAGAGCAGGAGAGGGAGGCAGCGCGGAAGGTTGAAGTAGCTCGAAAATTGGCAGTGACTCAGAAGTGCGCTGACACTCGACATACGGCGGCTTCGAAGGGAAAGGGCGCGAATAAAAGCAAGGATATTATCGAGGACAACGAAATCGAGACGGACGATGGGTCCTGGTATAGTGAGAGTGAGAAAGAGGCCGAGCACAAAGTCAGGAGGGCAAAGAAAAGGACTGCCAAGGCTGGCACTTACCATGTCAGCGAGCATGTGTGTGTCCGATGTCGCAATCGCAGGCTACCAGAGCATAGGGTATGCAAGCGCATCGACCCGTAGGTCCGACCTATACCGATGTATACCTATTTTACTAATCGGCTTCTTCTAGATATGATGAAAACTCCACTTGCGAGTACTGCGCGGTCTCGAGAAAGGGATGCTATATGGAGTCACTTCCAGAAAGACCACACCAGAAGTCCACCAGAGGAACGAAGCGTGGCAGGGAGGAAGAAATCGTAGCAGAGGGAGAACCCTCCAAGAAAGCACGTCTATCTTCGACCGAGCCCGATATTAAAGGTCTTCTAGAGATTCTCATTCAAGAGGTAAGGGGAGTACTGAACGTGCAAAAGTCGGCAGCGGCCGATGTCGGTAAGATATTGGAGATCTTAGAGAGGCGGGGAAACAGGGATATTTATATGAAAGGTGGCTACAAGAAATACGAGTGACAAGGCCTAAGGAAGAAGATGTGAGGACAGTAGCGGCGCGCGATTGCTTACCAAAGTTCCATGTCAGAAAAATTGAACCACTCCCTGCAAAGACACATGAACTTTGATGTATTTCGAAATATATAAAATATTCCGTTGAGCGAATGAGCAGACGTAGTCGCGTACTCTTGACAAGTTGCATGTCAAGTTCTACGATTGTGCATCGAGTGCAGCCATGGTGCGGTGATATGATACTATCTAGTAGATCAACCAAAGATCAGCGTATAGACAACGTATAGATCAGTATAGATTTCAAATACATATTGAGTGATTCCATCGTTGCAACGTCTCGCTTGCCATCCTCTCCCGATTGGAACACGCGTAAGTCATCTAATAGCAGTTTGTGATTGCCCGCTGGCGTTGACGAAAGTTACATAAGCGAGAAGAGATGGCTGAGTCGAGACTCGACCGAAGTTCGACCCCCCCTGTTCTTCCTTGGAAGTGACCAGACCCTCACGTTGGGAAATCAATTTTGGGATGTGTCCCAATCGGGAGAGGATGGCAAGCGAGACTACGTTGCAACAAGTTAATTTTGTGGTTTTAATTTGGGCATACGGCTGACTTGCGGAATACATCACCTTGCTTGGAAAGCAAGGTACTCTCGCACCCGAAAATGTGAAGCCTTTTTCAATCTTCACGTGATCAGTAACATGAATGTGACAATTGCATAGCTTTGCAATGCTTAATTTGCGGTTTTCGGATTTGTCTTGCAATATGACAAGATCACTCGCATTCCACAACTCTGTCACTTACAATCCCAAAAAAAATCTGAGGAAGGTACAAATTGACCCTGTACCTCATCTTCAAATTTAAACTGTCCCTGTAATTATTTTAATTGTACCACAATTGTATCAGTACTTTTTTACCTTCCCAATAACTATCGTGGTGTTACATTTATTGCAACATACAAGCAAGGTTCATGCCGACACAGTCGGGAATTCCCAGTATGTATAATATGCATAAAAGTTATTTCACTTTGATTTCATTTATGACTGGCTGATCTCATATACACGTGACGGTGCCTGATATTTGTGTGTGTATGTACATATTATTTTTGGTCGGTTGATTTTATCCTCGGGTATGTTTCTCTGGTTCGTCCGTTACTTGGCTTATAACCCACACGGCGCTCATCTGAGTTGTATCCTCTCTTTCCAGTGATTGTAATATCTCATATCTATGCTATTTTCTCATACATCCGATGGGTCAGGATTATATCGTTTTCAGCTAGGACTCTGGCAGGAGGTGTATTGGAAAAGACGTCGAAATGACCGATACCGGTGCTAAACAAAACTTAAACATGATTCGCAGCGCTGCAACGCAAATCCCTGCGGGCAGGTTTTCAAGCTTGGATCATGATCTTGTACGTTGAAAGTCATAATGTTGTGTTGGTACGCAGTAACTTATCCTCCAACTGAACATTGGTTGCGGAATCTGTAGCGGAACTGCCACTATGTCAAAATTGGCAACCTTCCCAAATGAGAAGCGTCTTCCGGTCCTCTCTACCCGAACCAGTCAGTAATAGGACATTTCTCAAAACATCCTATGTCGTCGCAGGCTGCAATACAAGTCATTCCAAGGAGCTATATCCTTTCCTTTGTGGATACTTCGATATGCTGCGCCCATCTATGGTCCCAGACTTCGTGACGCTTCGTAAACAGGAGATCTGGCATTTATGTTTTCTTCCGGTTCAACCACACTGCTATCTCACGAAAATATGACGTATACTATCCGTTGATGTCGTTGGATAACTGGGTCTCTGCATGCTAATAAGCATATCTGCTCTATGAAGGCTGAAGTCGGACCGGTGAACGACGCTTGATAATCTTTTGGCTTTGCGAAAGTGACGCGTTTATGTTTCAAATGCTAGGCGCTATCTTGGTTGCCTAAAAAATGCGATATTGCTGGACTTCTGTTCCGTCGAAATCCGCCCGGCGAATTTACAAAGTATCCAACGGACATTATCAACCAATTAACATGTTCAAAGGATAGCATTCGGTGTCGTGTAACCACCATTGTAGTTGAGAGGTGAGTTCAAGCCCCCCATTCGCATTATTCTTCATCCCGGTTAATCCTGATCCAAGCAGCACAATTCACTACGGCTGTTAGAGATCGTTCAACTTCGGTTTTCAGTATAATCCTATTGGATAGATGTAGGACTTAACGCCAGCTCTTCTGGATAAATAGGCCTACGAGGTCCTCAGTTGAGAAACAACCCATCTGTTTCAATTTCAATCAATGCTCCCAATCGTACCGCACTTCTTCCTCGTTCTCGGACCTATTATAGTAGGGCTCGCAATCAAATCATCTTCTGCACGTCCACTCTTCTTCATCCTCGCACTGTCGATTTACCTATGTATATTCATTACGCCACACCCTGATGCGGACCCGTTGACGAGGTCCCATATTGGCATCGCAGGATCATCAATGCTTGCAGTTGCATTCGACCTTCTTGTCCTCCGACCCAATCCTCAGGACGACATTAGGGCCAACAACCAGGACAAACCCGCTTCACAACTCGGGTTTCTCTCAAGACTCAAATGGTCTGCAAATCTTTTGTTCAACATTCGCGGAGTTAACTGGAACTGTGCTGTTCGTGGACTCCGCTTTCCGCAGTATAAATCACGATGGGGATTCGTGTTGTCCCAGATATTGTGGGCGTGCATTTACTACCTTATATCTGATGTAGTGGGCGTAATCACGCGCCGAAACCCTGCATTTCAGTATCCTCCCACTGAAGGTTTGAGCACGCGTGGATTTGGAAGGCAGGTGGCAAATGTAGTGCTATTTTGGATGACGCTCGGCGGGTTCATGCTGCGAAATCATACCTTCTGCTCTGCGGTGTCGGTAGCACTTGGGGCGACGGAACCGGGGGAATGGCCAGCGTTCTTTGGTGACTGGCGGAATGCAAGGAGTGTGCGTACATTCTGGGGGTGGGTACTATCCTACGTTTACTGTTGTGGTCAACCTCTAACTTGTGTCTACAAAAATAGACGAACTTGGCATCAATGTCTCCGTCGTGTACGCCCGTCCTCTTACTGTGTAATCTCGAAACTTGACCTAACCATTACACTACAGTCTATCCAGCCACAAGCAAAGTACTTCACTAAACAGATCCTTCATGTCAAGCATAAGGGTCTTTCGCCTTATGTAGAACTTTTTACTTGTTTCTCTTTGTCAGGCCTGTACCATGCAGCGGGGGATTGGCTTGTCCTACGCAACCCTTACACTGCGGTACAAAGCATCATTTTTTTCGTATCGCAAGCTATGATAATCATGCTTGAAGATGCTCTTACCTTTATTGGTAAAAAGGCGGGTATGAAGCAGATTCCGAGAATTGTGTCTTACGCTTGGATCGTTGGTTGGATGGCAGTAAGCAGCGCGACTTGGATAGAGACGATAGTGGCGGGAGATAACTTTGCAGGGTTTTTACCGATGGTTTCCCTTATCGAAATATCAAAAAATAGCTTCGCTTAGTCGGTCTTTGTATTTCTGCTTCGACATGCTTCGACATGCACTCATGTCTTCTGCGCCCACAGTATACAAACAAAGAGCGGGAGCATTCCCCCAATTTTAGCAATATGTAATTAGCATTACAGCACATGTTGTAGTTCTATAAGTTTTCTCAAGGATGCGACACCTTGCCGACCGCTTATTCAATGCTTCTTCAACGGTGCCTTCTGTACTACTCCCGAAATATATTTTCGTTCACACCATCTTCTTCTTCCGTATCAAACCTACCGGTTCTATCGTGATCCTTTGGCGCATATGTCATGCATCCGTGCAATAGATTGGCATTTGGAGAACTTCCTTCAGCCGAGTGTTGTTATTTTCACACAAAAATGGCAATTTTTTGTGGAGCTGACACTATTTAAAAGGACTGTCAATGGAGATACACAATCCTACTCTATCACTCGAGGAGGTTGTGGGGTTGAGTGCAATGCTGACAATTACCCCATACTTCATTATACCGGTATTAGGAGCCATCGTCCTCGGTCTGGCATACAAGTCTACCCCATTCCGCCCTGTCTTCTTTGTCATCGCCCTTTCAATATTTCTCTCCATAGTCGTCACCCCCCACCCCAGCTTTGATTCAGTAACAAACTATCATGTTGGCCTGCTAGGATCGCATATCCTCGCATCTTCCTTCAACCTCCTTGTTCTCGAATCCAATCCACAGGAAACACTGAATCATAACAAACAGGACAAGGCCGCATCTCAACTTGGCTTCTTCTCTAGGCTCATATGGGCATCGAGCCTTTTGTTCAACGTCCGAGGAGCGAACTGGAGCTATGCGATTCGTGGCCTCCGCTACCCCCAGTACAAATCGAGATTTAGATTTGTGCTGTCTCAACTAATATGGGCGGGCTTCTACTACCTCCTAGCTGATCTAGTAGGCGCGATCACACGAGGCAGCCCAGCTCTCCAGTACCCACCCACTGAATCACTTCATGCACGCGGTCTTTCATGGCAGATGGCGAACGTGATATTATTCTGGTTGACGTTGATTACTTTCCAAGACCGCACGCATATGTTGCTTTCAGCGGTATCGGTTGCTTTGGGGCTATCTGATCCGGAAGACTGGCCCGCGTACTTTGGAGTATGGCCGAATACCACAAGTATACGCACATTCTGGGGGTATGCACACTTGTCTGTTTGTTTAACATTGCCTCTAACATATGGTCCTGTAACTATAGACGAAGTTGGCATCAATGTCTCCGACGTGTACGTAAACACACTTATTTCTACCTCCAGCGTCCTAATTCGCGTCAAATAGTCTATTCAACCGCAGTCGAAGTATTTCATTGACAGAGTCCTACGTCTCCCATCTAACAGTCTCATATCAACGTACACCGAGTTGTTTGCATGTTTCTTCCTCTCAGGCGTTTACCATGCTCTTGGAGACTGGCTTGTCCAGAGAAATCGTTCGACTGCGTTGATTAACATCAAGTACTTTGTGTTACAGGCCTTCGGCATAATGCTTGAAGACTTCCTCATTTCCCTTGGAAAAAGAATAGGTATCAAGAAGGTTCCCGCTATTGTTTCTTATGTGTGGGTTGTAGGATGGATGACAGTGACCTGTCCTATGTGGATCGAGACTATGGTGCAAGGAAACAATTTCTCGTTTGCTCCGAATGTATCTGTGGTCGGTAAACTGTCAGATATACTAGCATAATTTACGTTGTTTGCAAGCTCAAGGATGGAATTATTATATGTAGTCCGAATAAGACAATTGTTCCACAGTATCAATTGCTTTTAATAACAAGTTGCCTCTACTGTACTTATCCGATATCCGATGTCTTTCGGACTAATTCAAATTAGTATGATAATAACTCAGTTATGCTGCTATCAGAGACAACAAGTCACTGCAATAAGTAATCCATCCAGCTGTAACTGTCTATTATCATATGCTCTAGGTAGAAGATGTCTAAGGCATAGCAACTTCGCGCGATCAGCATCGTGTTCTGCGTTGCCAGTTCTCCCAATTTTCTTCACCTGAGTTAACCAGGTTCGAAATACTATACGGAGAGACTTTGATGATAATTTCTAGAATTTCATTCCAATAGGCACTGTCGAAAGAATTTCTTGCATATTTTCTAGATGATGTTGTCCATAGTTTACTGTTATTTTGAGGGTTCAAGGACATGTTATAATGCTTAGATCGAGCCCTGTTATGTCCCCTGTTAGTTATGAAACATACCATGGTAAGTATGCGTAATTCATAGTATTTGACTTTTATTCAACGTTATCATCGTTTTCAGGCCTTTTGTAGTCAGAAGATGGGAACTGGAGCGTAGTTAAAGAGCGGTATATTATTTGTATAATCGCTTGAGTAATATATATGTCGAAAGGTGTATTCGATTCCAGTAGAAGTGTATCCAGTTTGTATTTTGAAGAGGACAGGGTTTCAAATAGCGGTTCCATCAAAAACAGTGCTTGATTACGTAGTGATATCGATTTAAACTTGCAAAGGCTTGAAGGCGCATGGCCGATTTTCAACGACGAAACCTCGTCGACAATAAGCTCTGCGATTTCTAGTGGTATCACAAGCGCCGTGCGTGGCTTGTCTGCTATTGATTTTCGCAAGAACAGTTTCAACATTCGTTACCCTGGATCTTGTGATCAAGAGAGTGCAGTGGAAGTGACACCGACTAGCATTGCCAAGGCCCAAGGGGTTGGCAATGTTCTTTTACATCTTTCCACAAGAAAATCTCGATTGTATCTCACTATGCATATGCATACTGGGTAATATATCCAAGTCAAAATTCTGTTGTACACAGACTTACAGTCAACTTATAGTAGTATGGTACAGCTACAACAGAATGTCAAGGGCACTGTAATTAGTAATAATTCTTCTTTTCAAAAACTGCTACATGGTAACTGTCTGCAGAACAAGAAAGGCTATAGTTAAAAGGATGTATAGTTTATATTTAATATTCCCATTTCATGCATTCTTGGTAAACGGGTATGTAGATGCAACAGCTCTGCATCCTCGGCACTTTTCAGAGGCCCATCCTCTTCAAGATCACATCGTTGTGCAGCCACCTCCACTTTCCTCAACTTTTTAAATGGGGATCCTGAAAGTAGTTCATCTAACCATTTCCATTTCGGTGCCATCACATTAGAGCCCAACAGCGAGTCCTGAAAGAAATCGAATGAAAGGTCGACAAAAATCTCTTGAATTTGATTTCCTTCTAATACCGTAGAAAGAATTTTAATCATTTGTTCTATATGCTCTGTACGGAATTCCCACACAAACTTGAGCATTTCAAGATTCTTCAGAGTGCCTATATAGAAGTCCTGATCTAGTTTACATGTGACATGTAAGCATTCACTCTGTATAACAACAATTTGATGCACTTTACCGATATAGGAACACACACATTCCAGCATAGTCAAAGAACTGTACGACCCTCGTATAACCTCATGGGCAACTTCTATGTTAGACGATTCGTTTGATGTTAGTATTAACTTCTCCAGTTCGCAGTCAGAAGAAGATATGATATCAAGTAATGGTTGCATAGTGAGCAGGCATTGACCCTGAATGCATAATGACTTGAGATTGTAACGATGTTCTATATGGGGTTGTCGCTCTTGACTTGGATCTGGTTGACCGCTTTCCCAAGATACTCGACCTAACCGCACTGTAGGAATGCACGCAATCCACTTTGCCGAGGAAGGTGGGAGAGAAATATTTTTGAGGATAAGATGTTTAAGAGAATGTGACAGTAAAATGAGAGCCTGTTCCATATCGGGTGAAATGTCATTCCACTTATAATGTTCGGGGGAAAATATCAGTTCCAATTTTGTCAGATTTCGGAGCATGCCAAGTAGGTTAGGGAAGGTAAACTTGTTGAAAGTAAAAGGGTAAGAAGTGTGTTCTTCTATGAGCAGTTCCCGGATAAAGAGCGCAATTTCAGGAGATGAAGTTAATGTATCATAAAGCTGTTCTGGATGTGAGACGGGCCACCGAACACAGACAGAGTGGAGCAGATGCCGCTGTGCTAGTTTAACGAGATCTTTGCAGACTAATGAGCAAGACCTCAGAGTTGATCTGCCGTATTCCTCTTCCTCTAACAATGATGCCTCATCGATGATGAGTTCCAGGATCTCTAAAGGAAACCGGGAAGCTACGGTACCAAACGACATGGTTGCTATGAACATGTGACGTTAGACTGGGATATATATTAATTGTAAGCTATATTTCTCACTAAATTAATACCGTAAAGAATCGAGATGGTCTCTGCAGTGGGTGGAAGTCACTGGATGATGCCAGTTTGGTGTCGGTGCTAATGTTCTGAGTTTCAACTTCCAACGTTTTAACTGAATTCTCCAGGTCCAAATACGTGTCAATATAAGCTGTGGAAAAATAAGTATTTGTTTGTTCCCCGGAACCGCTAAATGCTTTGTCATCTCGGAGCACAAGTCATGTTCCGTCACATCAAATCGCCCCTGGCAAATCAACACCATGGCTAACATACGAGACCATCCACCAAATCTCCTCCCGGCATCCTCCCCTACCAAAACCCTTGGAAGTTGTAGCTGAATGCCTTCAGACTCCAACGAGGACTCAACACAAGACATAGTTACGCGTACAGGCCGCCACATCCGACTACGAACGTACCAAAACGAAGATTACCACAATGTCAGAGATCTATATGTGTATTGCTTGGGAACTGGCCGTATGTCGTACTACCTTCGTACTTCTGTATTATCTCACTGACGACATCGATAGCAAAAGCACCACGAGAAACAGCTTTCATTCATATACTCCGCCAACCATTCTCTTATGCGACCTATGGCATCTGTACCGTAGGCCTAGCACTAGCCACTCGCCCAACCCTTCCTCACGCGATCTCAAATACACTAAGAAAAGTGTTCTCACTCCTCCCTACACCGTTTCAAATACTCTTATCAAAATCTGGCATCCCGCGCGTTCTGGAATACATCTACCGCTCGCGGCTTTTCTCCAACTTTCTGAAACAGCGAAGATGGCCTATAATCCTATCCGCACTCTCGGCGGGATCGTTGGTGACATACATGGCAATCATCAACTACCTATTCATGAAATTCTGCAAGGACAGTCTGAATGATGACTTGAAAGATATCGCTGGGCACTATCAGAATCCTGAAGCGGTGAAGAAGGGGGGTCAGTTTTGGGTTGTCGAGGATGTCGATAGGGATCGTATTATAGCATGTGGTGCACTCGGTACGTCTCTCCTCCCAATTCCCCTTCGTGTCTCTCAATGCTCATCTACTTCTTATCGAAGATACAACTTCCGGCTCAAAACCAGAAATCCGACGCATATGCGTGCACCCATCCTACCGCCGCCTCGGAATCGGACATTTACTCGTCGATAATCTCATCACGCACACGATCAAGCATAATGCCCGTTGTACTGAGCCGGAGCTTAGGATTAGTGATATCGTCGTTTCGACGTCGACGTTGCAGCCTGGTGCGATACCTATGTATCTGCGCCATGGATGGATCATTGAGAAGGAGATAGCTGTGTGTCATATTAGGGGTGTTTATGTGGTTAATCTGAGGCGGAAGATGGATGGTGAGCATCTAAGTTAGTTGTGGAAGGTAAGGGTGTGTCATCTCGTGTTGTGATGTATACTTCATTTAGTATTATGCGTTGTGCGTGCTTCACAGTTCATCATATGTATCTATCAATGAAAGGCAGTCACCATCGTCTCGCGAGATAAAAAAGTTTCCGTTGGTCTAGCGTCATTCAATGAGGGCATTACTTTCTCTCAGCACGTGCTTTGCTTCGTAAATCTTGATTCCACACAATCGTGTCAGTATGTCAGTTCCAAATATACCAACGTGTCAAACGGCGGTTGGTTGATCCAAAAGAACACAAAGCCTTTATTTAAAGAAGGTCAACAGCAACGGAAAACAAAAATAAATCCCCCTATACCAAGAAATCTCTCACAATGAACGAAACGCAGAAACTAGTACTGAAACTAGTGCTACACTTCCTCCTTGTACTCGGAATACCCCTCCTAGGTCTCGCAATCAAACAAGTCACATATAGACCTGTGTCCTTCATCCTCGCACTCGCAATCTTCATTTCTATCTTCACCTCACCCTACGAAGATGCCAACCCATCAATAAGACTAGCAATAGGCTTCTTTGGGTCCTACTATCTCGGAACAGCGTTCGATCTCTTAGTTCTACAGCCCAACCCACATGATACCCTAACGCATAAAAAACACCAAAAACCAGTTTCACAGCTAAGCTTCCCAGCACGAGTCAGTTGGTCCTACGATATCTTATTCAATTCTCGCGCGGTCGGGTGGAACTGCGCCATTGTAGGCCTCCGATATCCACAGTACACATCCAGGCGGAAGTATGTGTTTGAACAGTTCTTCTGGATTGTGTTTTATTATTTCCTCGTGGACCTTGCGAGCTTTATTGGGAGACGAAGTCCAGCGTTCCAGTATCCGCCTGTTGAATCGGTTGATGGTGAGGGGTTTGTAGTGCAATTGATCAATGTGGGATTGTTTTGGGGTATTATGGCTGCTTCTGCGGAGTTTGGATGTGCACTTGAATTAGGTGTTTCGGTTGCTATTGGGGTATCGAATCCAGAAGATGAGCCTGTGTACTTTGGAGTTTGGTCGAAGACGAAGAGTGTACGCATTTTCTGGGGGTGAATTGTTTTATCTCTCTTGTTTAAGTTTGCGCTGAGATATTCGCAGACGAACGTGGCACCAGTCCATCCGTCGTGTATGTCCTTTACTCGTTACGATGTACGTACTAAGCTCACTGTTCAACAGTCAATACAACCACAATCAAAATACTTCACCCAAAACATCCTCCATCTCCCACCTAAAAGCCTCAAAGCGAAATACATCGAACTCTTTATGTGCTTTTCACTTTCAGGAATATACCACGCAGCGGGAGACTGGCTAGCGATGCGCAACCCATCTACGGCGTTGGCTACTTTTGGATTCTTTGCATTACAAGCTGTCGTTATTACGCTTGAAGATTTTTTGATTTTTGTTGGGAGGACGATGGGAATAGGAGGGATTCCTAGTGTTATTTCGTACGTGTGGGCGATTGGATGGATGACGCTTACTACGCCTATATTTGCGAATCCTGTGCTGATGGCTGGTTTGGGTAGGTTATTTATTTTTCCGAGTAGAGTGTCTGTGGTGGAGAAGTTGTGGGATAAGTATGTGGTTGGCTTATCTTGAATGTAAGCAATAGTATTGTGGAGTGTGTTAATACAAAGTGAACTACATGACAGCTTTGCTATTATTAAACATTGGTCAAAGAGAAGTGCAATGTAGCTGAAGCTTCCCCTTTCTGTTTATACCTGGTAGAAAATGCCCTATTCGTTTAAGATCCTCAGAATAAAGGGGATAGATGTGCATCTTCATCCAAGGCAGCCCACCGTTGGGCTCAAAAGCAATGATCACATTCTGCAACTTTGTAAACAGTGAGCCCAACAATAGGTTGTCCAGGTTTTTCCAGTGCTTCTCATTCCTGGAGCTCAGGAGGTTAGTAATTATTGCAGGTACAACTTCAATAATTATTTTTTGAACTTCATTTTTTGTCAGTAGGGTAGAAAGAATTCCACTAATTTTTTGTATGCGTGAATATCCACATATCAATACCATTTTGAATGTTCGAATGTTTTTAAGCAAGGCCAAATTAAACTCTGGCCCATTCTCTGTTAGAAGATAGTCCACCATATAGTAAGATTTTATTTCGTAAACAGAAGTCGTTAAGCAATTTTACCTTTGTCAAAAAATCCTTTGTCATATATGAACTCGAATGTATCCAAAGAGACATATGTTCTTTGAATGATTTCTTGGGTAACCATTATATTATCCACATCATGTGATTCCACTATCAATTTCTTCAGTTCACATTTCTTAGAGGATAAGATGTCTAATATTGGTTGCATCATGGATATCTCTTGCCAACCTATGGATATTGCTTTAAGTCTGCAACACCTCGCTACCCACTCTTCAGTTCTACCGGGTAGATATTGATTATTCCAATCCAGACTAAAATAAACACTGGTGATTTCCATGTTCTCGACACCTGTAATCCATTTTGCCGAGATGGATGGTAGATCCATGTTGCAGAGAGAGAAATTTCTAAGTGAAGGTAACAGGAATATATTGACCAATACATCTCTGGAGTTTGAGCTGAGTGTTTGCCAGTCATCAGGTGAACTTGTATTAAATGATAGATGAAATGTCATCAGGTTCTGAAGCATATGCAACAGATTGGAAAGATTTGGATCCATATTGAAGGTTGCAACTGAAGTGATTTCATACAATCAAAGTTCCTTAACATAGCAAGCCAGTTTTGGTGATAGCTTTAATGTATCATGGAGCTGTGGGAGTCCCTTGATTGGCTCATTGCCCAGTGAAAGACTCTGAGACTCTTCAAGTCAGACTGAGTGGAATATGCAACACTGCGATGACTGAACAAAATTTCTGCAGGTTAAGGCGCAGGCTTGGAGAGCGGGAATGGCAATGCCCTTTCCAAGCAATGAAACCTCGTCGATAATGAGATCTATGACTTCTAAAGGGATGCGAAGACTCATGTTATCAAAAACCTCGTGGTGGCTACAAATATATGTTAGGCAGATTTAACGACGTAAATTCCATTCCTCGCCTGTTAATTCTCAAATAATTGAAGATGAATTGCGATGTGTGCAGTGCAAGTGAGCGTTATTGAGACCTCGGGTAGAGAGTCAGTGGTTGTCAAGAAATCAAACCATACACGTTCCAAACACGCACTGGCACTGTGTGCACCTATGTTTACACATGATGTAAGTACACTATTTGGATTCATCGGAATATTCCCACTACCTTTGAGGTGTGGCAAGCGTGTGGTGGGCGTTGTTCCGAGTCTCCGACGGGGACGGAGATTGATAATAATATATTGATGGACTTATCGTAGTTTGTGGTTGGCTCGTCTTGAATATAATAAGTAATAGCATAGTGAAGAAATTTGTCAATACAAAGTGAACTACATGACATTGATAGCTTTACTCGTAAATGCCGGTTGACTACGGTTTGACTAGGTTTGTCTCTTGTTTGACTCAATTGCTTTGCTCCTTGTCTGAGTATCTCTAAACTATCACTAGCACTGGCACCAACCACTACTCATTGTATAACGCCCATGAGCAGAGCTATCTCGAGACCTCTTGACGCCACTCAATATAACTCAAATGATGTCGAATGATGATCGATGAGCTTTGTTAAACCTATGAACATAATCTTACTCTATACGTATCAATTGTTGTCCAGTTGTCCTGGCTGACTGGTTGGCTTCATGCACGCCCTTTCAGGATTTCACTGTGCTGCCCAAGGAAGGTACGTAGTGTCATCCAATCTGATTCATATTATCAGTACTTACTCGACCAGCCAAGTTACTATCGATCTGCTCGGGTAGCCTGAAATTTATACGAGAAAGAATCGCTGAACGATTACAGCTGATTTCTATACTATGCGCGCGAAAAGTTGTGGCGATCAAGTAGGGACTCCTATTCATAGTAGGCCTTACGCTCGCCATCCGCCCTTCCCCACCACGAGCAATCACGCCCTCCATATGCAATGTCTTTTCACTACTCCCCACGCTGGTCCAAAAATTGATATCAAAATCTGGTTTATCGTACATCCTTCACTACCTCCGCCCTTCACGTTTTTTCCCAATTTTCTGAAACAGAGCAGATGGCGGTTAATCTTATCTGCATTCACTGCGGGATTATCTCTCGTCTATATGGCAATCATCAACTACGCGTTCTTAGGATACTACAAGGAAAGTGTGGCCGGTGACTTGAAAGACAACCGCCGCGCGTCTAGGGCTCGGTTCGTCGATTTCTTCATCTTTGCCAACAGCGCTCACCTCAGGAACTTTGTTTCTGCAGATACATTCGGTCCTGCTAGCCCCAGAACTGAGACGGATGTGTGTGTACCCATCATTTTGCCGTATCAGCCGGGCACAATAGGGATAGCTATCAGCGGACTCCATCTAATCAAAAATGCAAGTTTCGTTGTATACTGTTCAAGTTACGTACTGTATTCAATATCAAGGAGTTGCTTTAGCTTCTCAGAACCCCTCACCCCCCCCCCCCCCCGCCCCGAGTTAAAATACGAAGAAGCGGGATACCTATCCTACTCTATCACTCGCGAAGGTTGTGGGTTTGAGTACAATGCTGACAATTACCCCATACTTCATTATACCGGTATTAGGAGCCATCGTCCTCGGTCTGGCATACAAGTCTACCCCATTCCGCCCTGTCTTCTTTGTCATCGCCCTTTCAATATTTCTCTCCATAGTCGTCACCCCTCACCCCAGCTTTGACTCAGTAACAAACTATCATGTTGGCCTGCTAGGATCTCATATCCTCGCATCTTCCTTCAACCTCCTTGTTCTCGAATCCAATCCACAGGAAACACTGAATCATAACAAACAGGACAAGGCCGCATCTCAACTTGGCTTTTTCTCCAGGCTCATATGGGCATCGAGCCTTTTGTTCAACGTCCGAGGAGCGAACTGGAGCTATGCGGTTCGTGGCCTCCGCTACCCCCAGTACAAATCGAGATTTGGATTCGTGCTGTCTCAGCTAATATGGGCTGGCTTCTACTACCTCCTAGCTGATCTAGTAGGCGCAATCACACGAGGCAGCCCAGCTCTCCAGTACCCACCCACTGAATCACTTCATGCACACGGTCTTGCATGGCAGGTGGCGAACGTGATATTATTTTGGTTGACGTTGATTACTTTCCAAGACCGCACGCATATGTTACTTTCAGCAGTAACGGTCGCTTTGGGACTATCTGATCCGGAAGACTGGCCCGCGTACTTTGGAGTATGGCCGAATACCACAAGTGTACGCACATTCTGGGGGTATGCACACTTGTCTGTTTGTTTAACATTTCCATTAACTATTGTTCTGGAACTATAGGCGAAGCTGGCATCAATGTCTCCGACGTGTACGTAAACACACTTATTTCTACCTCAAGCGTCCTAACTCGCGTCAAATAGTCTATTCAACCGCAGTCGAAGTATTTCATTGACAGAGTCCTACGTCTCCCATCTAGTAGTCTCATATCAACGTATACCGAGCTATTTTCATGTTTCTTCCTCTCAGGCGTTTACCATGCTCTTGGAGACTGGCTTGTCCAGAGAAACCCTTCGACTGCGTTGATTAACATCAAGTACTTTGTGTTACAGGCCTTCGGTATAATGCTTGAAGACTTCCTCGTCTTCCTCGGAAAAAGGATAGGTATCAAGAAGGTTCCCACTATTGTTTCTTATGTGTGGGTTGTGGGGTGGATGACAGTGACCTGTCCTATGTGGATCGAGACTATGGTGCAAGGAAACAATTTCTCATTTGCTCCGAATGTATCTGTGATCGGTAAACTGTTAGATATACTAGCATAATTTACGTTGTTTTCAAGCTCAAGTATGGAGTTATTATATGTAGTCCAAATTAAGAATTGCTAAGACGAAGTCGTTCCACGATATTAATTAAGTGCTTTTAATAACAAGTTGTCTCTACTGTACTTATCCGATATCCGATGTCTTTCGAACTAGTATGATAATAATTGAGCTATGCTGCTATCAAAGACGAGTCACTGCAATAAGTAATCCATCCAGCTGTAACTGTCCATTTTCATATGCTCTAGGTAGGTGTCTAAGCCGTAACAACTTTGTATACATACGGTTTAAATCACTGAAATTTTTTAATCGGTTGGCATCATTAAAAAATGAGTATGAAGATCCAGACACTGACAATGCTTAAAATAAATTTTAATTACGGGGCAGCCGAGAGACTCGGGGTGTGTAATGCAGCTGAAGCTTCCTCATTTCGTCTATTCGGGGTAAAAAATCCCTCACTCTTTCATAGTCAACAGCAGAGGGGGATTGACGTAGTACTTCATCATGTCAGACAACGTACCCCCAGGCTCAAAAACGACAATCACACTCCGCAACTTGGTAAGCAGTAAGCCTGACAATAGACTGTCCAGGTATTTCCACTGCACCGCATTACTGGGGTCCAGTATGTTACAAAGTAGTGCAGCTGGGACTTGAACATTGATTTCTTGAACTTTATTTTTTATTGGTAGAGTAGAAATGATTTGAGGAAAATTATCCGCGCGTATTTCTCCAGTATTCTCCCCCATGTTGAGGGTTCCAAGATTTGCAAGTAAAGCAAGATTAATCTCTGGTCTGATCACTGTTAGAGAGGAAATCGCACAGTGAGATTTCATTCCAGAAACTGAAGTCCTTGAGCAACCTTACCTTTATTACAGAATATTTTTGCGTATGAGCACTCAAAAGTACCCAAAGAGGAATGTGCTCTACGCATAATGTCTTGGGCGACAGCTAAATTGTTCGCATCCAGTGATTCCACCGTCAATTTCTCCAGTGCACATTCCGTAGATGATAGAACATCTAATATAGGTTGTGACTCCGATATTTCTTGATAAGCTATGGTCATTTCTTTTAGTCTGCAATACCTCGTTCCTCGCTTTTCAGCTTGACCGGGAGAATATAGATCATTCCAGCCTGGGTTGAAGTTCACGTTCTTAATTTGCACCTTCTTGGCACCAGTAATCCGCTTTGTCGCCAGCTTTGGAGACAATATTAATACATCACGTAACTGCAAGTGTCCCTTGAGATTGTTTGACAGATCGTATTCCGAGGATGATTCAAGTTGGACGAAGTGGAAAATATGACGCTACGATGACGTAACAAAATCTCTGCATGTTAAGGCACAAGCTTTGAGTGCAGGGACGGAGCCTGGTTCAAGGGGCTGTCGTCCGAGCAATTTTGGAAAGTGACCCCTCCCATCACCCCGTGGGAAGTGGCTGTGGCCGCGCGCGGAAATCGATCATAACCGGGTAGCCGGTAGGTCATGTGATCTCGATGCGCGCGAGCGCGTTGAAGTTGACTACAGGCAACTCTGTCTAAATACATACTGCCTAAATACATACTGCCTAAATACATACTCTGCATATTTTAATACTTTTTCAGGTCCACCAAGTCGGTAGGCGGGGAGTTATGTATTTTTTTGTGCTATTCCGTAATCCATACCTTTTTAGGAGAGGCAAAATACATAACTTTCCAGTATTATGGATCCGCTGTCAAAATTTTGTATGGAACCGAATGTAAATGCATTTTACATAAATTTTATGGTAAGAGGGTGTCACATTTCCTACCTAAATTTCCAAATTTACTCTCTAAATTCCTCCATGAATTATGCGCCATTGATCCCAGTTGCTTCCCTATTCACCTCCAATGACATGCTTGTGGTAGTGAATGATTTAAGCACTTCACTCACAGAGCTTGAGACCAGGGGTGTTCTTACAAAGGGGAACCAAATGGCCATTGAGGAACTGTTGAATCCACTGCATGGAGACAAACTCGGTGAACAGCCAGCAAGCGAAAAGAAAGTAATTGATGAGATCACTGATGCAGTGTGAAAAAGATGTGCAGTGGAACAAATGCCTGAGGTCAATGGGGGGGATGACATAGAGGGGGAGGTGGAAACAATTGTTCCCAAACCAACACACAAAGAAGCTATTGCAGCTTGAGGTTATTCATCATAGAGTTGTATTTGTGGTCAGTTAGGTACTATGGTTGGTTGGTCGTAGTGGTCACATAGTGTTGCTGTCTGGAATGAATGGTCCGGATTAGCTGGGATAAGGGTTTTCTGCACTATTATATACTCTGCAAAATTTAATACTTTTCTGTGTCCACCGATGAGTATGTATTTAGACAGAGACACCTGTAGATTATTTCATGCACACACAGCACAATGCTACAAGTAAAGTTATATACATAGTACAATACATAAATATATCTAAACCACATTATATTTAATTTTTTTGTTTCTTTCCTATTGGAACAGCTTGCTGATCACTTACAGATCTTACTCTTTTCTTCAAGTTCTTGTCTTTCAGATTATTTTGAATAAGTACAACATCATCACTGTTCTCTATCCCATATTCATCTCTGAAAAATAATGTTGCCTCATGAGGAATATCCATTAATATTTCTTCTTCTTTTGAGATGAAAATGTCTACCAACAGTTGCCCAGAGATTTCAGGATTTAAGTATTTTCCAGGCTGTGAGGGATCTCTGAATTCTAACTAGAAATTAGGAAACATACCTCTTGAAGCAGTCCTCTGTCTGGCTTTCCTCTAAACTTTGCAAGAACATGATGGCCTACATGTTCATGCATTTTTTTAAACATCATTCTATCTCCACATATGTGGCAGTAACCAACCTCATCACATTCTAACTTCTCTTTAGGCACCAGAGTTTCAGGAATATTATCAACAATAAAACATTTTTGGCCTATATATATATTACTATAATTTATTTAATTATCATTGCATACAACTTACCAGATGAAGAGATATATGGTAGGGACTTTTCATCCTTTATTTCAGGAAGTACTTGAATATTTTTAAGAGTCTCAAGACCTGAACTAGCTAAATTGCATGCCTGCTATAAGGTGCTAACTGTATTTGACTGTTATGATTTAGTAGACAGAAGTCTGAAATCATACAAGTCCAAAGTCATGTGACTTAACTTATCTGAAGAACAAGTTAAATCAGTTTCAAAGTAGTTTTTGTTACAAGACAAGAGACTTAAGTTTAAAACTTAAGTATTCAAAGTCGAGTAAGAATCTAGTAGTATTCTTTAAGCTGAAGCTTGAGCTCTACTGCTCGAGCTCCTACTGTTTAAATACAAACTGGTTCATACTAATAATAGATATAGTATGAGTCAAAGAAAATATGTAACTACTGTGCATTAATAAGGCACAGTAAAGAAGTGTGAAAATAAGATAAGTATAGTACAATGACTCAGGTTTGAGTCATAAAGAAGTAAAAGTAAGAGAAAATGAAGTATAAATAAGTAATGACTTACATGTAGTCATTATGAGTCAAAAGTATAAATAAAGCTGTATAAAAGTAAAGGTGTTTGGCATCAATGGTTGTGCCAAACATGTCAAAGTAAACTAATTGTAAACAGAAGAAAATAAAGAAAAACTGTAACATTGACAGTTGATCACCATCAACAGCCCAAGTAACTTTACCACTCAATGTTTTTCTTACATATTGATGGAGTGGATGAACCAGAACAGAAGGAAGCTGAAGCACATAAAGAGCTTTACTCATATGAGAGTTTTCTGAACAAGTAGCAATGGGTGGATAGTTACCTATCCATTCCCATATGTTTGATTCAATATTCACCAGTTGAATGACTTGCCCAATAACTATTACTCCCTTTTTGTAATCAAAGAGATCCTCTAAATTTGCTACAGATTTTTTGGAGATAAATATGGGATAGGGAACAGTGATGATGTTGTACTTATTCAAAATAACCTGAAAGACAAGAACTTGAAGAAAAGAGTAAGATCTGTAAGTGATCAGCAAGCTGTTCCAAAAGGAAAGAAACAAAAAAATTAAATATAATGTGGTTTAGATATATTTATGTATTGTACTATGTATATAATTTACTTGTAGCATTGTGCTGTGTGTGCATGAAGTAATCTAGTCAACTTCAACGCGCTCGCGCGCGTCGAGATCACATGACCTACCGGTTACTCGGTTATGATCGATTTCCGCGCGCGGCCACAGCCACTTCCCACGGGGTGATGGGAGGGGTCACTTTCCAAAATTGCTCGGACGACAGCCCCTTGGTATGCACTCATGTGTATGCATGTATATCATTACATAACTTACGTACATCGACAAATTCGGGGATCAGATTCATCGGAATTTGATTGGAACAGAGAGAAAATTGGAGAAAATCACTAGCGGCAACGGATATGTAGTACGAACCTCGTTCGTCTTCAGTACAGTCTCGATGAAGGCTGAGTACGTCGAAATTTGAATGATCTTATAGCACGAAGCTTCATACTAAGTACATTTTATTATGTCGACAATTTGATTACAATCTGAACTAAATTCACGGAAGATGAATGCAGATTATCAAGTACAAAACATCCTTGGTAAGGAGTGTGTATACCTTGCATACCAGAATTCGGGGTGACGCACATTCTTGCCATCACTTTTCATTTCGGACAAGATGGAACTTATGTATCATGTAAGACAGTACCGATATTCATCACTTTCTCCCATCCGTTGCAACGTATAGTACCTATCTCCATTCCTGACTACGAACCTATATTTTGAGGGATCCAACGGTCCAAACAATCTGACATGAGTGTCAATTTGCACAGTGGGATGAATTGCATGCTCTATTCTGTCGGCCATGCTCATAATAGGGGAATGAATTTGAGGAAGTGTAGTGTAATTGATTGACAGGAGGGTTAGATTGGGAAAGGAAGAAACGGTTTGTAGAAGCAAACACTGGGCTCTGCATTAGTGCTAAGTCACATATATTTAAGAATAAGTAAACTTACAACTGAATGTGATGGTGTATAATTATTTGTAGTAAGGTCGTCACAGCTCTTAATACTCTTTCCACGTGGTACGGTGCTCCTTGAATCTGCCAAAATCGTGATAGACAGATGTTTTAAATTGATGAATTGTGATAAAGCTGCAATGTTTCGCTCTGCGAAGCACCAGTCATCTTCATCCCTATTGAGTACTATAGTCAGGTCTTCCAGCGAGCTTACATGACTGCTGAGTGCATTCAAATAATCATTAAGTGTAAGCTGATTAGATCGCTCGTTCGAAATCCCGTTATAATCCTCTTTAAATTCCAGTGACTTGAGACCAGCATACGAGTGGAAATATTGTAGCAAGCTTTCCGTAGATTCAATATGAGCAATATGGTGAAGGTGTATCCGTTCATCCTTCAACATACTCCATGTACCCCCTGCTGTAGATATGTGTCTATCTTGAGTAGATACGCATCCTAACGATAGCGATCGCAGTGAACGAAGGTGGGAAGCGAATGACTTGTTGAGATGTACGGACCCGCTCACAGCGAGATGTGTTATACACAAAGGCTCTGAACTCCGTACTAATGAAGAAAGGAATGACTCTTCGTTTTGCGGACGGTAAAGCTTGAGATCAAGATGGCAAAGCTTGCTGGAGGACTTCGCTATCAGTTTCGGCAGTCCATGAAATCGCAAGGCGTCATCTGGGGAATGTGACAAACGCGTGGGGACATGTATCTTCAGTACTTCAAGGGGAGGTAAAGAGTGAAGCGATAGCGATATTAAGGTGCTTAAGTTAACATACAGCGCCAAAGCCCTCAAAGATGACACCTGCTCGAGGCCTGATAGAACACTATCCATGGTCGACTCGGATGAGCTTTGGGAGATTTGCCATCTATAGTAAGTGAAATATAAGCGCAACAGCATTTTTCATAATGTAACTGAGTACTCACGTAACGGTAGTTACATGCTTACAGCTGGCCACTGCGAGCTGAAGTAAATTCTGTATCGATTCCAACTGGGCACCGTAGGGTTCTAAGACTTCCGTAAAATATCTTGTATTATATTCATCATCATCATCAAGGAAATCACTATAATCCTCAGGTGGACCCAAATCTTCAATTTGGAGCGACTTAGCATGCGTAGCGCAAGGGTGTTCTCCCGTAGCAAATGCGTGAAGAACCACTAAATATTTGTTCAGACTTGAAGGATAGCGAATACATGCATGATTGAACATGATTGGTACCACCATTTCATTGAAGCTTTTGCAAGCTAGCCTCAGGTTTGGAAGTGACGAGTTGCATGCCTTCGGCTCAATGTTCAATACAAAGTATCATGTCAGCAATTTGAATCGACTTACTAGCTGGAATAT
Organism: Cyathus striatus; assembly: GCA_025738555.1. Taxonomy (NCBI): domain Eukaryota; kingdom Fungi; phylum Basidiomycota; class Agaricomycetes; order Agaricales; family Nidulariaceae; genus Cyathus; species Cyathus striatus. Next base: position 1,184,207 of record JAOVFP010000021.1, read on the forward strand.
CTCTTGTAGAAGCTCAAATGGGAACGGATGCATGAATATGTGCTGCAAGAGATGTCCGGGTGGGGTGCTGTTGAGAGAGGGGTGGTGTCTGGTAGGTATTTGGTTAGTAAAGATTGAAATTTAAATTGGGGCTCTTTATTAATATGTCATATGCGGAATCACGCGGACTGGACACATGACGAAAAATGGACATGACGTTGTCGACTAAGGAAAAGCCGAAAATGCGAGGCATGCCACTGGCTCCGGTACACTACTAACCTGCTTATGTAGTATCTAGTAATGTACATAGTAGCACAGACTCTAGAAGGAATGAGAATCAAGAAAATATGTACTTAATCTAGCTGCAGCTTTCCCTTCTGACTGACCTTGGGTAGAAGGCCCCTTATGCGCACTATGCTTTTACGCTGATCACCCTTATCTGGCAACGAATCGATAAAGGACACCTCAGGCTCGAAAGCAACCACCACTTTCTGCAACTTCGACCTCGTGCCTTGCGACCAGAGCTCAGCAGCTTCAAAACGTGCGAAGGGAGAACTTTAATAATGATTTCTTGAATTTCAATAATGGGAACATAGAGTCGCTCAAAATCTAGGTTAGGTATCTCTTCAATGTTATATATTCGAAGTTCCCTAACATAATGCGCTAGTTCTGATTTCCAGAGTAATGGATTAGTGGACCCTGTGCTTAAGTTCTCATCAAGCGTCACTGAGTGGAACATAAGATGCTGCGATAGTTGGAGGAAATCGTTGCATGTGAGGGCACAGGCTTTGAAAGCTGGGATGCTTCCTTTCTTTAGTAATGAAACCTTTGTGATGATGAGCTCCTCAATTTCGATGGGGATTCGAGCCCCAGGGTCACAGGCTCCGCTATAATAGCCCGTCGGCATCGTGGCATAGTTGCTACGACATTAGGACAGAACGTTTAGATTCCTTAATTAGCTGTACTCATCTGTACTTAACAGGACGAGTAAGTGTATCGATTGAATAGTGCGGTGAAAGTGAGCGTTTGTGCTGAACGTTGGGCTGACTTCGGCGAGTTTCTTAAGATAAGATCGTGAATATAGGATATGTTGTTTCGATTCTTGTTGTCGGTTAGGTGTAGTTTATAAGAATAAGTTAAGGTGATATGTGAAGTCAATAAACCATATATAAGTATATATGCAAGTAGTAATATTTGAGTATTTGAATGCTTTTTGAATAACGTTGAATGATCGCTGATGGAACTGCCAGTGCTTTGACTAGGTTTGAATTTGAGTATGTACTCTTGTTTGGCTCAAATTGTTTGGAGTCGTTGAACAATGTTACACAATGTCAATAAACGCTTACTTTCCTCCTTGAGTCCTTGTCCCCAAACCACTTGGCACGAACCATTACCGTCTTATAACACCCCATGAGCAGAGCTATCCAAGACTTCTTGACGCCATCAGTATAACTCAAATGATGATGATGAGCTTTACTATAAGCTCGCGAACATGATCTTACTCCATGCGCATGGACTGTCACTTGTCTAGTTGCCCTTGCAGGCTGGTCGGCGCTATGCACGCTCTATCAGGACTTCACCGTGTTGCCCAAGGATGGTACGTAGTGTCCCCCAATCTGATTGATTTATCAGTACTCGACTTGTCATCGCTTTATAGTTAAGCTACCAGCTAATTGGCTACTATCGATCTGCTTCAAATTGCTGGGCGTTACGGCTGCTTTCTATACGAAAAGTTATGGCGATCAAGCAGGGACATCACTACTTTCAAATCTCGATTTATGGCGTCGTCACTGATCGATGATCACTAGGACTGGTCACTGGTCAGCGCCCCGGACTCAACCGGACTTACATTTGTCATGGACCCACAGTCATTCATGTTTTGGAACTTTTGGTCTGAGTCACATCAAAGTTTCCCCTCCGAACCTTATGCGTACCCATATGTCGTCGCCGACGAAGCCAGTTCCGAGTCTTGCATATACAAACTTTGCATCAAGGACTTTCTATCGTTAACTTGAAAGACCGACTTGGACCACCATCACCACGCCCCCTCCCCCAACAACCCCCTTGGAGCTGTATGTCTTTCGACGACGAAACACAGGACATCGTCACACGTACCGGTCGTCGTGTCCGACTGAGGCTGTACCGGGATGAAGACTATCAGAATGTACGGGATCTTTTCATGTATTGCATGGGAACTGGACGTTCGTTAGCTTGCGCTTTCACCTTGAAGTCGTCTTTTGCTGACTAGGGATCGACAGCTGGAGCACCACGAGAAACAGCCCTCAAGGACCAGCTACATCAACCATTCGCTCGTACAACCTACAGTCTCTTCACAGTAGGCCTTGCGCTCGCCATCCGCCCTTCCCTACCAAGAGCAATCTCGTCCGCCATATGCAATGTTTTTTCATTACTCCCCCCGCCGGTCCAAAATTTGATATCAAAATCTGGCATACCGCGCATCCTTGACTACCTCCGCCCCTCACGGCTTTTCCCCAACTTGCTGAAACAGCGCAGATGGCCATTAATCCTATCTGCGCTCTCTGCGGGATTATTTTTCACCTACATGGCATTCATCAACTACGCGTTCTTAGGATACTGCAAGGAGACTCTGGCCGGCGACTTAAAAGACATTGGGGGGCGCTACCAGAGTCCCGAAGCGTTGAAGAAGGGGGGGCAGTTCTGGGTTATAGAAGATGTAGACAAGGGCACTATTGCAGCGTGTCTAGGGCTCGGTTCGTCGATGTCTTCTTCATATTTTTGCATAGCGCCCATCTCTAGAACTTTGACTCTGCAGATACATTCGGTCCTATTCCAGAACTGAGACGGATGTGTGTGGACCTATCATATCGCCGCCTTGGGTTCGGAAATCTGCTTATCAACGGCCTCTTTACGCACGTGCTTAAGCACAACGCGCGTTGCGCCCCTGAGCATCGCGTTACTGATATTGTCCTTGAAACATCATCTTATCAACCGGGCGCGATAGGGATGTACGAGCGCCATGGGTGGTCAGTGGAGAAGAAAAAGCTGGCCGCGTGGTATGTTCACGGACTCTACATGGTTTTTATGAGGCGGAAGATGGATGTTACTCATCTATAGGTGAGCAATAGTCGTATGTGCATATGTAGGGAACAGCTCGTGGTTGTGACACTGATATGTACTTTTTTAGGTTGATGCATCATCCTTAAGCGCTTAAGCGCGTACTTTACAGCATGCCGATACACGTGTAGATAGCTATCAGCGGACTTCCTCTAATCAATAATGCAAGTTTCGTTGTACATTGTTCAAGTACTGTATTCAATATCAAGGAGTTGCTTTAGCTTCTCATATCCCCCCGCCCTGCCCCGAGTAAAAATACGAAGAGGCAGTGCTAAGATGATATCCTTACGCTACTGCGATGATTTTCATTGGTATACGTCTATAAGAATCTCGAGAGCTGTGCCTAAAGCTTCCGCTGATAACCGGAATCCCAAATATACCTCTCTTGCCATCATAGAATATGATCAGAAACTTTACCTTGTTGTTGTGACTCATATGTAGGTCCGTTGAAATCCTACGATAAGTAGACCAAAATCTCCAATTCTCAGTGCTTCCTCAACCCAACGTCTTCACCTATCACTGCCACCCTCCCTCCCACCCTTGGTCCTGTTAGTTAAATGGCTAGAGATCTTATTTTCGACGTCCCACCACGCCCCACTGAACCAGGGGACATCTTAATGGACATCCCGACAACCACAGGGGACCATCTCCGTCTTCGCTTATACCGCGATGAGGATTCAGAGGAAGTACGACACTTGTTCCTGTCGTGCATCGTAGATGGTCGTACGTCTGTCCCAGCTTTTCCTCTTCACATGAGCTGAATCTTCTTTCTCAGCTGACGCTCCTGTTGCAAAAGGCATTAAAGACCAGCTCTTTAGGATTGTGTGCTACAGCAACGTTCTTCTCATAGCGTACTACCTTGTCGCACCATCATCCCTTCATGCTCAAGTGATAGCATCCTTGGGTGGGGTAACATATCTACCCCTTGCGATCTGGGGCCTCCTGTCGATCGGATTTATGTGCTTATCTGCGTATTCGGTGAAAAACGCCTACTATATTCATTGTAACCGGGGACTTCAGGAAGAGCTTGTAGACCTTGGAAGGCATTACTATAATCCTAGAGCGAGAGCATTAGGTTGCAAGAAGTGGGTTATAGAAGATGTCGGGAAAAGGCGTGTTATTGGATGCGTTGGATTCGGTATGTCATTCCATCCACTTCTTCAAGATCACTTCATGGGCTCATCCCGTGCGAACAGATAACTCTACCCCATCACCATTAGTCCGTCGTATGTCTGTAAACCCGGAGTATCAAGGTCAAGGATTAGGAAAGCTCCTCATTAAGACGTTACTTGATCATATAGAGTGGTATAATAATGAAGTCAGAACGGAAAACGTGAAAGGTGGAAAATTGGTGGAAGAAATTGTGTTGACGACAACGACGTATCAACCTCCTGCGATTCATCTGTATACGAAGAACGGCTGGGTTCTGCAGGGCTATACTAAACCTGTATGGTGGATGATTGGGCTTAATATTCTTACTTTCAGCAAAAAGTTTTAATCTTGGTAGGCGTTTAGAAGGCCTTTCTCTTTATGTATTTATGTTTTCTGTCTCACGATCCAAAACCGCTTATATATTATTCTCATAATTCGCTTTAGACTCTGGAGTACTTAGTACTATTGGCTGTATTGTACAAGATTTAGGGTAACTATTTTGTTAGACTATGCTACTAATTATATGTAAGTTTGCTAGTAATACAGCGAGTAACCTTCTGTGTCTTTGTTCTCTGTTGCATTACTTACACCCCAGACCACTTATTTAGTATTCTCGTATTCGTTTTAGAGTAATAGTATTGGTTGTATTAAGTATACAAGATTTAGGGTAACTAACTTTGTTCGACTATGCTACTGATTATATGTAAGTTTGCTAGTAATACAGCGAGTGTGGATTAGACAGAATGATAAGATACAGTCCGCAGTAACCTCCAAGGTTACGAATTAAAAAGGGCATCAGTAAGGTAAAGTCCAAAGTAACCTCCAAGGTTATGGGTACCCCAAGGGGGTCGTAGAAGTAAATGATAGTTTAAAATTTTGTCGGAAAGAGTGGTGAGAGGCTAATGAGAGGCCACTGTTAAGTGGCCATCTCCCTTCTCCGAATGTTCCTGCAGTCCTGCTCCACAGGCTTTGTGCACGCTCGAGTGCACAGAAGAAGACACTCCACGGAGTGATAGAATATGTGAGGAACGATGTCCTCGAGTTGGGGATAGATTGAACCTTTTGGCAAAAGGTCAAGCCCCCCGTTGAGCAGCCCCAGGCATCTAAACTTTACGCCTTAACAGTGGTAAGGTCAAGCCACATCTCGTTCATCTGGGTATCAACCAACTCCTCAGTCATCTCATCGCCTTGCTTTCTCCATCCAAACTTCTCGTACATCTTCCAGGCACCAGGCTGGTACTCGGTCACATGGAGGTAGACCTTTTCGAGCCCAACAGCCTTTGCGTGTCCTAAGAGAGTACGGAGGAGGAGACCGGCGATTCCACGACGACGGAGAAGAGGAGAAACTGACATCCTTCGCAGTTCGGCATAAGTCGATGATGCGATGCAGGCGGGAGCGAAAGAGGGAGCAGTAGTAGTGTCAATACCGACACAGCCGACAATCCTTTGTAGGACGAGGGCTCCCACAGCGTTACGGATAGTCTCTTCTACGACCCAAAATGCATTCTGTCCCCGGGAGACAAGTTCGTCACCGCATTCGCTCTTCTCCGAATCGACGGGAGACGATGGAGTGAGTTCATAATGCTCTGCGATGTCCTTGAGATCCTTGTCGAGGCACCCGGTGAAAAAAGTCACGTAGGAGTTCCAAAGGACGTAGCGGTAGGCAAAGAAAGTGAAGATCGAGAAGAAGATGACGGCGATTCCTGGTCGGGAAGAGACTGTGGTGTTAAGGAGGAATGAAAATCGTTGAGGAATGATAAGCATCATGACACCGAGAAGGAAGAGAGCGTAAGATGGGTAAGCGCTGGGCTTGTATGGGTGGGTTTGCAGGGCGTTGCGTGCCGGCGAATCAGCTATATCAATCACAATGTCAACGCCACTATCGTAAAACTAGATAATGATAACACTTACGTCCGTAGACCATAGCCACGAGGTACAAGTCTCTGACCTGTTCATAGTCAGCATTCTTGTAAAGGCGCACGCGCAAATCCGAAGTGGTCTCCGTGGCAGGGGCCTTGGCAGAGGAGATTGAAGGGAGGAACGTCTTCATGGACTTGGGGGAGAAGGAAGAGTCAAGGGCGGAGATTAAGCTGAAGAGAGACATTGCAATAACAAATATTAAATGCAAGAAATAGGTGAATGAATCCAAAAAAGTGTGATAGGATAGTTGGTAAGAAAAGATTAAAAAGTGACTTCTAGTCAAGAAAGAGAAAAAAGATGACTAGAAGAGAAATAGAAGAAAAACCGAAACCGAGGCGAGAGGGCTGGTATTGAGGACTGTAACTTGGTAGAGGTAGAATGATGATGTAGGTGCCGACTCATGCAGGCATATTTATATGAACTTTGGATGCGCTGGGCACCTGGAATAATGGCGCAAGAAGCGGGCAGTGCGCGGACGGAAGCAGACCGCGAATCATTCATGGACTCGATTACTATTGACTCGGAAACATCATAATGGAGTGTAAGTTTCAGATATTGAGGGCTAACACTGTGACCTATCGTGCCTTCACAGCCTGTAACGTAATTCAGATTGGTGGATTAGATGAAAAAAATAATGGAGGTACATCAAACGTGGACTGAATGGCGCACGGTCCACTGGCGGATCAAGTTTCATTGAGTCAAGGTTTACAAAAGAAGACCGTGTCGGCGATACACTAGCGCGCGATCACCTAAGATTGGGATAAGAAATCGGGCCATGAACGAATGGAATACAAGGGGAATGAGAGTGTCTTAAGTGGTAGGCTGTGTACTCACCATGACTCCTTGGCCACGTTGCGTATATGAATAGTACTGGAGAGATCCGTACAATCTGAAAGAATGCTAAAGTTAGAACAGGCAGCGCAATTGGCATAATCCGATGCACAATTCTTGACAAGCGAGCTTATTGCCGCTGGTCTCGTGGGTGGTACTTCCAGGACCGTATTACACTAGATTATAATTGCGTCCCGCAAGGACCGAGTAGAGAATACATTTCGGGAACGGTAACGTTTTTCGTCGTTCCGTTCCACGTGGAATGGCCCATTTATACAAGACAGACGATCCAGGAACCTGCAGGAACCGCGTACGGAAACGATAAGACAAAGATAAACATATCAGAAACATTTCTGAACACAGGATGATTACCCCCATGGTCGAATGTGTAACTGTCAGTGTCCTCGGAGTCCACGACTCGGATTCATCACGTTACCCCTTCCAAGATGCATTGCGGTCAATCTTATGGCCATTTGATACAAAGATGATTAACCGCACCGCAGATTACTTGCCTACGGTACGCATAAGTATGGAGCGCATTAAACATCAAGGTCAGGCGCAGCCATGCGCGCTAGGTACATATGTAAATGAAAATCATAATGTGACTCAACAATTATACCTGATGTTTATCGTAGGTCCTGCATACATGTACTTATACACGATTAACGAATATTTCTCCGTTTATTCTTGTCCGACCGTTTGTTTTCTTCAATTTTAAAACTACAGGCAAGAGTTTTAGTTTTAAGCTGAAACTCTGATGGTACCACTATGTTAGATTAGTATAAGTATTCGTTGTATTTCTAGTTCCTTTTGTTTTCCATCTGATCCGTAGGGCTTCATTCCGAACACCGTGGTTTGCCGGCCCGCTCGTATCCGAGAACCACCGGAATCCGGCATTCCTGGCTCGTGCAAATTTGCGTGTCGATTTGGCGTCGTTCAACCTCCAGAATTCCAACGTTCAACGTCAACAACAGTATTCTGCAAACTCGATTTGAACTCGATTCAGCTATTCTTGTTTTTACAACCTGTTCCAACTAAAGGAATACATATTCAAATGATCTCGGCGTACCACAGGCCCACAGCAGGGAACGTTGAACGGACGACCCTATCGGTGGCTTGATCGACTTGGAGGTCTTGTGAATGCCAAGTGGAGGCATAATCTCAGTCATGAATGTTCAATGGAGAAATGCGAAATGTTCGAAATACTTATGATGGTCAGTTAGTCTTGTTCTCTCATCATCCGTAAACGAAGTCATGCTGCAACGAGAGTTTTTTTCTCGAGGTGAATAGAATGTATACCAGGACTGTACTACCATCTATGGTGATTGCTATCAAACGTGATCCTAGGGCGAGCAACCGAGATCCGGTGGCATCTCAGCGGGATCTGACGGTCAGATCATTGCAATCAACAAGTTATCAATCAGATTTACTGTTGACCGATATCTCCGATGAGACTTTGCAGGGCTTTTCAAGCGCTAGCGCTGACGCTTCAAAGCTTCTTGACTTTGTAAGGATTTCCTATCTGAATGAATCCCCTAAAATCAAACACGCTCACTATAAGTATCCCAAAAAATAACAGAGTCCTTTGAAGGAACATTACAAGTTGCGTCGACAATGAAAGGGAACCGATTTATGTGCGCCCGGGTGACGTCAACTTGTGTGTTCTTCGGTATAGACGAGCACGATTCTGCGCCACTTCTCAGGAAATCTGTGTCTCGTGGGCTCCATAGTGTATAGGATCGTAGGATAAGGTGGATATGTGGAAACCAGCAGTGGAGAATAAAGCAATAGCCCTTGGAGATCCTTCAAGCTCAAGTGGCTGTGGCCGTGAGTCATGCGCTACACAGTTAGAGATCTTTAGATATCCATGCGTTAAATGATTTACTGGACTATGAATATATGCACTATAACGCAGTGTTTTTTTTTAGGATAAAATATACTCACCAAGCACCCTTAAAGTTCGTAATTATTGGAGTGGAGAAGTTCAGCGTCGTTTACGTACTTTAATGTTCAGGTAGGAATTCGAATAATTAGTTTGTCAAAAATGACGAAATGAATGACGAAGATATGAACGGAGTGGTAACTCCTTTACCTCAGCACTAGTTAGCGCCTGTCCTTCGTCGAGGTATAAAACCCTAGGAGTTGTCAAGTTCAAAATAACCAACAAGTCATCGAACAATCTCTTCTACAGCAGCAAACTTACTCCACAACTTTACTACTTCTCAATTTTTATAATCATGGCATCTTCGTACAAAGTACGTCTTTATCTTCGCTTTCGTCGCTAAAGCACGACACGATAATATTTTGAAGGCCGGCGACCGTGTTGAATACCGTGCTATTGGCGGTGCCCCAGTCAAAGGAAACGAGACATCCACCACAACCGGGGAGATTGTCGAGGTATCACCGAGACACAGCCTGCTGGTGAGACTGGGGTAAATGTTCAAGTAAGATTTTTTTATAGTCCTTCAGTCCTCTGATTTTAAACATGTTGAATAGGCCTCCAAGAACGAACCTCGCTACCTCATTCGTAACGACAACACTGGAAAGGAGACAGCATATAAGGGAGATAACATCATTGGAAAGGCCTAATATTTAGTACGAAATAGCTTTAAATAATGTGAATGTATGGTTGAATCGTTTTTGGACCTATGCACTGCTGTTGACTCAATAGCCAGTGATTGATATTTTAGTTGACCTATTGAGTTTGAACTTGATCAAACCGTTTTCTAAGTTGGACTAGAATTTTTTCCGAGTCAGACAACTTGCTATGTTCCTTAGAGTGACTCAGAATCAGATTTAGGACAGTAAGGACTATCATGCACAGCGAGGCACAGCGACGGTGGATATTGCGGACTGATCGAATCGCGGACTGATCGAATCGAGGACTTAACATTGAAAGCCGAGTAAGTAGCCTGTTTGGCTGATCCATGGTGTTCAAACAATTGTATTTGATTACAAACCTTCCGAGCTTAGATAACCGGTTGGTTGCTACCCTTTAACAATAACTACCGCAGAAAAAACAAGGGCCTACATTCTGTTACCAGGTAAGCACAAAGAACAAGCTATTCGACTTAAAAAGTACCATATATACATTGCTAACCGAGCAACGAGCAATGAATCTAATATCATTCCTGATCGTAGCACGTTCTACGACGATCTCGTCACATTTCACAGTGATATCCGAATCCCTCCTCCTGGCTTTACTGTTTTAATGGCATATGCTTCACTCCCATAATTTCAGGTTTAACGGACAAATTATGATCTATGACATTGTCTTACATATAAACTGGTGTAGCGCATTTACGCCGATGCTAGAACGCGCCCCCGACAATTGTGCATCTTAATCGGCTCACATTTCCGCATGTTGCAACGAGCGGCGCCCGCCGACTCGCGAGGACAATACAAACACAAAAGCAACTGCCGCCTTCAGAGTAGAAGTACTTTATCCCGCTTTTGTCCCGCCGTTTGAGCTCCAACGTATAAATGAAGCTGCTCGCTGGCAATAGCACCATATCTCTTCCCTCCTCAGTTGTCAACTCTCGTTTTGCCTGAGTTTACTTTTCAAATGTCTAGTACCTACTATGGAGAGCTCGCAAATGCACTCGTTTCTCCTCATGAGCTTGCTCAAACCGCTCCGCGTTCTGGAAAGGACAGATCTACTAGGGTCTGTTGCAATGCGAGCTTTTACTGTCTCACTGATTCTAACTTTGGGAACACTACAGAAACTTCTGAAAAAGGTTGCATATTTAGCACCTGGATGTACACACAGCCTTTCTCCTATTCCTACACCAAGTTCTACCCTAGACGGGACGTACACCCAAGCATGTCAACCGGACTTTGTTACATTCTTGCCACGTCGTCCTGAATATAGCGTAACGCCCAGCTGTCCAAGCATTACATTCTCCGAGGACGGCAGGCCTGGGCCTTCAATTAGAGACCTTGTGAAAGGAAATGTGTACCTCGATAACGCTGATGATGCTGTATTCGAACCGTATGGATGGCGAAGGACGAGATTCTTTGCAGATGTAAGTTACCTATCAACTTATTGGTATTTTTATACTGAATAATTCCTCCAGTGGCCTGGCGTGACAGATAAGGGCATTCACATCAACACTCGAAATGATAGGGGTCATGCTCTCACACGAGCAGAGTTAGCTTCTATAGTTGCTTCTCATATCGGAGTTATGATAGTGAATACGCAGAAGGGAATTCCATTGGTATGTGGCTTTAACAAGCCCCATGATGATTCAACGACTGATGGCACGTTCAGCCATATGGTCCTCAACATATTGATGCCAATACAAGGCCTTGGTCGTTATATGACATCGATTACCGCGACGTGCGTCTAATAGCAATCAATTATTATCAAAACGTCTGGATTCCTGTGCTGGGCGTTAACTCCACTTGTTGATGGAAACGCTACATAAGTAAACGGAGTATGAATACCTTACACCTTTATGTTTTGCTCTAACCGACCCAACAGTGTTTAGAATGCATTTAGTTATGTACATATACTACAACTTATTGTTCCTGTACAAATTTTATTAATTTCACAATACACATTAACAATGATCTCAACTTTAAAGTCTGTTTACTGCAGACCCATAGACTCAAAGGGATATTCAACAGAACAATGAAGCAAAACTGTCATCACGTCCATAAAGGTGTGATAAGCAGTATGTCCCAAGATTATCACAATGTGTTCTGTGCACATTTTTAGCAAATGCTTGCAACCCGTTGATTCTTCTTGGATTTGCATTGTTCGGGAGATTTATGCTTTATAAACAGCTGGATTCATTGAAAGTTTTTGTTCAGTTAGTCCCATGCTGACCGACAGTGTTTCAGGTGAGAAAAGAACTATCGACTACTGAAACTATCTGACGTACCTACTTCAGTAAATATGCCACTATTTGTTTTCCCTCGTGTCCCTTTGGATATCATAGAAGTCATTATGGAAAATGTATCACTGTTGAGGGTAGACAGTATCCCCACACTCAAAGCCTGCGCCTTGACTTGCAGTTCTTTCGTACAACCTTCGCAACACTATCTTTTCCGCTCATTCAAACTAAAATGCAACTGCAGTCGAGAATACGCTATTGCGAGATATAAGTACGCAGAGGATGCCATATTATGGTCTCCACGGCCTCTCCAACTGTACGTTTGGGATGTTCAGATAACGGATGACGACTTAGGTGTTCTTACTCACCTCCGAACCATCAGACTAGCGGTGCCCTTTGGATGGTCAGGATGGGGAACGTGGCATGCAGATGATATACTGCGGGTTCTTTCCACAGTACAGAAAGAAAATGAAGTTCAAGAAATTATCATTGAAGTCTCACCAACATGCGTCAAGTTTTTGCTTAATCATACGTGTTGGGAGAAACTGGACAATCCTCTGTCTGGGCCCCTTTTTTCGAAATTGCGGATGATAACTTTCACAAATTTTTCATATGCTGATCGGGAGCTTATGGGTGCTCGAAGATGGGGAGGTGCATATTTAGGAAGACTGCGGGGAGTACCAAGGGGCTGTCTTCCGAGCAATTCGCGAAAGCAACCTATCCCATCACCCCGTGGGAAGTGGCTGTGGCCATGCGCGGAAATCATTTGTAATCGGTTGCCGGTACATCGACGTGCATGCATCACAAGTCTGGTCCGTACTGACTATTTGACTTGGGAATTGAAATCGGAAGCGTCGACTGTACGTCGACAAATAAAATAAGTAATTGTGTGAGAGCAAAAAAGTAAGATTAGTATTAAATATAAAACTATTTAGGTTGGTGCTGTTGCTTGGCTGTTTGATTGTGGGCATACATCTGGGTACCAGAATAATGTGAACAGGAGAGACCAAAGGCTGATTGGAATCTGCATCATAAAATGAGGATTGATACTGGAAGCTTCAAGGAGACCGTAGTCATACTTCCACGCAATGTGTAACTTGGCATACAAGACAAAGAAAATATCGTGCATTAACATTCGTTCGTCTCGTTAGCTGTTTTTCTTTTTTTATCTCTCGGCTTTTGTTGTTTTGGGAGCGAATACATCACCTCTCAGGCCGTTGGAAAGGGTGCGCCGTCTCAACAGTGCCTTTTGTTTTGTTTTCACCAGTGGAGTGGCTGTGGTTTACTGGGCTGTGGGCCATGGTGCTCCGCTCTACATATATTTACAATGCATTTATGTTTGCGTGTCCCACTCCGTGCATGAAGTGCAGCTATGTTCTTTTTGATAATTTGTTTGAGTTCACCAATCAGTATGTATTTAGACAGAAATGCCTGTACTCGCTGAAATTTTGCATGTACCATTCTTCCTCACCATATAGTAATACCCCTAGAAGTCAATGTACTAGATAAACTGATGCTCTGTCCCACCTCTTCTCTCACTGTAACAGCCAAGTAATGGCACCAGCCTAAATAGTTTTATATTTAATACTAATCTTACTTCTTTGCCCTCACACAATTACTTATTTTATTTGTTGACGTACAGTCGACGCTTCCGATTTCAACTCCCAAGTCAAATAGTCAGTACGGACCAGACTTGTGATGCATGCACGTCGATGTACCGGCAACCGATTACAAATGATTTCCGCGCATGGCCACAGCCACTTCCCACGGGGTGATGGGATAGGTTGCTTTCGCGAATTGCTCGGAAGACAGCCCCTTGGGGAGTACTGTACCATTACAACCAAGTGTTCACGTGTTTTTAGCGTGACGGCCACAATCAGTTGGACCTAGTGTTCATAGGTCCGTGTGATGCGTGACAAATGTGTTATCTGTTCACACCTATCAACTGTTCAAGCACACCGACAGGCGCCAAATTTTTTCAGTTACTTACCCTTTTGTAAGTCTTGTTGTACCTCCTGTTCAAGTACCTCTGTGATGCGTGACAAACCTGGGATCTGTTCAAGTTCATCGCCCTTTGTGACGTGTGACTGAACACTTGGTCATAATGGTACAGTACTTCCAAAAATACATGAATGTATAAACCACAGGGCCAAGGTTTAGACGAATATAATACTTAACCAATAAATTGTATAGTGCATATTATGCCATGTCGCATATCTACATAAAACTTTATTCAAATCTCAGACCCTATGAAAGCTGAATCATTAATAATGAATGGTCAACTTGTGGCCAACATTGAGTAGATAACTGCCAAATACCTTATACATCTATCTATTGTTCCAATTGAACCAGACAGAAACTGGAATAGACATAATTGCAACTTACAGCAGTTTGCTTATCATTGTAGCCCCTTGACATTTTAGTATACATCTGAGTTTCATCAGCAGTATGATCCGAGCCAGGTTACTGGTGGGATCCAACAGGTTATTCCTAAACAAGAATATGACGCTATGGTATGACGCTCACCGGGACTGTAGGCGTCAGTTTACAATTGACGCCGCCTCCAAGCATTACTGTACCATTATGACCAAGTGTTCAGTCACGCGTCACAAAGGGTGATGAACTTGAACAGATCCCAGGTTTGTCACACGTCACAGAGGTACTTGAACAGGAGGTACAACAAGACTTACAAAAGGGTAAGTAACTGAAAAAATTTGGTGCCTGTCGGCATGCTTGAACAGTTGATAGGTGTGAACAGATAACACATTTGTCATGCATCACACAGACCTATGAACACTAGGTCCAACTGATTGTGGCCGTCATGCTAAAAACACGTGAACACTTGGTTGTAATGGTACAGTATACTGTAAACTGGGATTGTCCCTTAATGTTGGAGATGACGAGCAGCATAATTTACTGAGCATCACCACAAGATGTGTATAAATTGGGTATGTACCCCCTGCTACAGCAGTCAAGTAGTAGTGTCTTGTGTTGCATGTCAACAATTCCTGATGAGACTGTGATTGGCCAGAGCGAGTGGGATCTCAAAACAATTTCTTATAATGATGCATCAGATGATGCCGACAAGCTTTCAGGCAGCAGGTAAATACTTATACAGAATACTATGTAGTTATTTACGCAATGTAGCTGCTATGTCAAAACCACCCTTGTGCTTTACCCAGAGTGACATTATAAACCACATTCCAAATCATGTCATATGGATTGGTGTTGCCCTCTCCCATTTCACCAAGGACATAGTCACGATTTGAGCGCAACCATGCTTTAATACAAGAAAACCCTTCTTCAATGGGGTTGAAATCGGGTGAGTATGGCGGGAGATACTCCAGCCGCATGCCACTGCACATAATATCAGTCATACTATCCACATGACTACAAAACCACTAACATACCGCTCTTCAATCAATTCATGAATACCCTCACACTTATGAATGCTCGCATTATCCATCACAATAACAGAGTTCGGCTGTGGATAAGGATTCATATGGTTAAGAAGACCTTCTATAAATGTATAGAAGGCCCTCCCATCAAGCGCACGCTTGTATACATCCACATAGATTATCCCATCAAGAGATAGGGCTGGGAGGATTGAGTAGCTAAGTAGAAGTGAGAGAAAGACATGATGAGAGTATAACAATACACACTGCTTCCTGCATATAAAAAAATCACACCTATGTGAGCGTGCTCCACGTGCAGCCCAGCCATATGAACATCATGCAGAGAACCAGCTTAGGTGGCTTTCATCCACAAAAACCAGTTGGTTCACTTCGTAATTGCTCACAATATGAATCTTGAAGTTTATTCTTCTATCTTCATTGTGCTCAAGTGCTGGCCATTCTATCTAGAAACACAATCAGCTCATCAATAGATTGAGTCAGTGCCGCACAGCTCACCTGTTTCCGAGTAAACCCGCATCTCTTCAGCATACATGATATCGTTGTCAGTGACACAGAAACAGCG